>CM065591.1:253778011-254412896 GCA_033119425.1 Bufotes viridis
TTACTGGCACATTTGGGGGGGAGAGGCACTTGTTACTAGCACATGATTGGGGGCATCTATGGGGGGCACTTGTTACTGGCACATTATTATGGGGCACTATGGGGGCTTCTACTGAGGCCACAAAGAAGGGGTATTCTATATGGGGGGATCTGTGTGGTACTAGTATTATCAGGGGTATTATCTGTTTCTGCAGTATAGTATTGGGGAACACAGCAGCACAGTATTGGGGGTATTAGGATGATTTGTTCAGAAAATGGAAGGATGATGGAAAAGTAGTAAACTAAGATTTTTTTTTTTGTTGTCAAACTGCAGAGATTGAAAATGGCGACAAGATGGTGGTCTGGTCTGAAAGGAGAAGACGAGGACAGAGAACATCTACATCAAAGGAAACGTCACTGGATGTTAGAGGTATGGGGCGCTGTATTTCTGTATGCTGCCATTGAGGGGGGGAGGGAGAAATAATGTGACGCGAAGGGGGTGATGTAAAAAGGAGGGGGTGATGACATTCCATGAAGAGGGAGAAATGTTTATATATCTTGCTCCAATATGTTGTTACCCTTATTGTTTAATTTTTTTATAATGCTCCCGAGCTATGTGTTCCTTTATATTTTCATTTCTTCAATATGAATCTACAATGTAAGGGTACATGCCGCAAGTACCCGTGTACTGGGTTACAATAATCATATGCTTCTAATACATGCAAGTTTCACCTTTTCTCTTGTATGCAGTACAAATTAATACTAGATATCTGTTCAGATGTGTACATGTACTGCTTGCAAACAGTTTTAGGTGATTTTTAGGTTATTATAAATGTTATATTATCGCTAGTCATTCAATCACTGTACAGCACATATTTATACTGCCTAAGTTCTTGTCTTCAGTCCTGATTTGTGATTTCAGAGACTGGTATAGGACCAAGGAGGAGATAGGTAGGTGCCAGGAGGTGCTGGAGGTATGATAGGCTGACCAAAAAAAGGGCACAAAACAATGCCTTTCTAAAATAAGCAATTTATTGATGGGGAAAATATAATAAAATGTTCTCTGGGTTTGAGCCCATACATCTTAGTTTATACGATATTCATGTATTTAACTTGTAATAGTGGCAGCATCTGCATGCATATAAAATGAAGGATTTTTAGATGTGACAAGACAGATGGATGAGGTCATTTCTTGCAGAGAAAAGGCAAGGTGCATAAATGAGCCTATTTATGCAACAGCAGGAGAAAGTGTAATTTAATTTAGTAAGACATCTTTGTTTAAATAAAATTTGAAGAGCGCAAAAGTCATGTTTACAGGCAGACCATGCTTACCAGGGGTGGGGGAAGGCGGCATTTAGCATGCTAGTCCCAAAACAATGTCTTAATTATCTCCTCAAAGGTGAAGACAATGACTTGTCTGTATTTCCATGATAACTGTAAGTGTTTAATAAGCTAAACCTATTAGCAATACGGAAAGTTCATAATAAACGTAAGTAGCAGGAACATTATGTATAATCAATGCCAGGACACACACTTTGGCCCATAACTCATGCTCTGACATGGTGTCGCAGACAGTACATTGTCATAAATAACCCAAGGGATAGGAATCAGGTTACTAGAGGTTCTTAGCTACCCTGGAAAAATAAAGCTAAAATTTGAGATTTGTAAATATCAATTTTCATGCATTTATCTGATAGTGAACCATTTACCAGTCTGTGTCTACCAAAAATACCCCCATAACAATGGGTGCCATCACCAGGTGCCAGCAGGGTTTGTCTTAGAGTATTAACATGTTGAGATAAGTATTGTGAGATACTGCATACTGGAAAAGAACGAACTCACCCATTCTTCATTTACCTGATTGGTTTCTGATAGTCATGTAACAATCATGAGGCCACAATGCTATTGCTGACATCATAACCTCCCTTCTGGAAAACACAGTTAGAGATTGACACATGCTCTTCTTCCATTCACTCCTATCTGAATTCTCAAGTATAAAGGAGGAGAAGCACCATAGAACAATTATACCAACGCTGTTATCCATCTCCTGCTATAAAGTGAATGCTTCTCCACCATATTGATCTGAATGGAAGACATTTTAGAGAACACGATTTGTAACATTGGGACACAGCTTCATCTACAGGTGACATCATACATCCCAATAACTCTGTATTCCATTGGACACTGTCTGTTGACCTAAAAAGGGAGGAGGTGCTCTAAAAATTTTAGCATTTACTTGGCTTGTTAAGACTAATAATAAAAATGTAAAAAGTGGTAAAGGGTGCTATGACATAAAATGTTAGTTTATATTTAACAGTCTATCATTTTTAACCCAAACATTAACACTCTGTGCAGTGATTGCATACTGGTTGAGCAGGAAAGGCCCCTGGTTGTAGTGCAGACACAATCCATGTTACAGACAATTCTTCTGACAATTAAGACTTGAATTTCAGTGTTACTCTTTTACAGGAAATGACAATGTTTAAAGTGTATAGCGAAGAAGGACCGGCACTCACTTTCTTGATGATATGAAGAGACGTTTATTCAAGGCATAATAGCATCATCAGTGATTAGTTTCAGCTCAAGCCTGATCCTTTTTCAAACTACAGAAAGAGCCGAAACTAGTCACTGATGCTGCTATTATGCCTTGAATATGGCATCAAGAAAGTGAGTGCCGGTCCTTTTTGGCTATATACTAGTGGGATGCCTTCCTTGGACGAGTGCACCACGTGCAAACCGTAGTGCCGACCCATCTTCTTCAAATATTTAAAGTGTGTCATAATGAAAGGCAGATAATGACAACTTGACAAGTTATTACAAATCTCCACTATATGTTAGTTAGCGACTGGCAGGGTCAGTGACTGTGAACATGCAGTCGGTAGAATACAAGAAGAAAGTGCAAAACACCAAATATCATGTATTATAAATAAAGAAAACTATTCCAGACTGGTGGAGGGTTAAATACTTCATAAAATGCTGCAATGGCAGGACAATAGTTAATGGTACAGAATACACAGATTATGTATGGAGGTCAGAGGAAAACGATAAAGACACAAAGCAGAAAACCAAAGACGTGACATCTGTAAAGATTAGGGTTGTACCGAACTTTAGGGTTTCTGGTACCCGGACCCGAACCCGGACATTTCCGTAAAAGTTTGGGTTCGAGTTCAGTGTTTAGCGATTTCTTGGCGCTTTTTGAAAGGCTGCAGGGCAGCCAATCAACAAGCATTTCACTAGTCTGCCCTTAGAAGCCATCACAGCCATGCCTACTAATGGCATGTCTGTGATTGGCCAAGAGCAGCATGTGACCCAGCCTCTATTTAAGCTGGAGTCAAGTAGCGCCACACTTCACTCTACTCTTCTCAGTGTAGGGATAGGATGGTGCTGCTGTGAGGTAGAGATTGGGAAAGAATTCTGTTGAACTTGGTGGTGTGTTCAATCTTCAAACTACAGCGATTATTGAGGGTACTATGCTACAGTTTTGTACCCAGCCCTAAGCCCTGTGACAGTGAAAAATAAGTTTTAATCCATCTGCTAGTTCGGTAGGCGTTGGCGGCTATTTTTGCAAGTGCAGTGCCCTTGTAACTAAATGTGAACTGCATGTGTGCCAGGGACATTACTTTAATTCTTTTCTGGTAGCACAGTGGAGGACAAATTCCCTTTTTTGGCCGTTCAAGTATCCCTGCAGCCTGCAGTGCATACCTGGCAGTGAAAATTATTCAATTACATTAGTCTGTCACATTTTTTTGTGACCCAAAGCAATTTTTTTATTTGTCTGCAACAGGCACTGAATATCTGACAGTCCAAAAAAACTGTAAAATACTGCAGTTACCTTGCTGATATAAAAAAAGCACACTTTTTTGCAAGATAGCAAATTTACGGGCTATGCTGCATTTCTGACAGTCCAATTAAAACATTACATACTACAGTTACATTGCTGCTATAAAAAAGCACTTTTTTTGTGCTATTTGTGCTAGTTAGCAAATTTGTGTGCTATGCTGCATTTCTGACAGTCCACGACAACCGTAACATACTGCATTTACATTGGTGCTGTAAAAAACACACTTTTTGTGCTAGATAGGTGATAGGGACATAAATTTGTAAAAATCGTCTGTTCTATTGGTGGGTGACACTTTGCCATTATTGACATATACAAACCCTTGCTCTGCATAGGTGACAGGGAGGTAAATTATTAAAAATCATCTGTTACATTGGTGGGTGATATTTTTCCAGTTTTGCCGTATACAAACCCCTGCTCTGCATAGGTGACAGGGAGGTAAATTTCTAAAAATAATCTGTTCCATTGGTGGGTGACATTTTGCCAGTTTTGCCGTATACAAACCCCTGCTCTGCATAGGTGACAGGGAGGAAAATTTCTAAAAAATCATCTGTTACATTGGTGGGTGCCGTTTTGCCAGTTTTGCCGTATGCAAACCCCTGCTCTGCATAGGTGACAGGGAGGTAAATTTTTAAAAATCATCTGTTACATTGGTGGGTGACATTTTGCCAGTTTTGCTGTATACAAACCGATGCTCTACATAGTTGACAGGGACGTAAATTTGTATAAATCGTCTGTTACATTGGTGGGTGACATTTTGCCAGTTTTGTAGTATACAAACCCCTGCTCTGCATAGGTGACAGAGAGGTAAATTTCTAAAAATCATCTGTTACATTGGTGGGTGACATTTTGCCAGGTTTGCCCTATACAAACCTCTGCTCTGCACAGGTGACAGGGAGGTTAATTTCTAAAAAATCATCTGTTACATTCTTGGGTGACATTAACCCACTTTTGCCATATACAAACCCCTGCTCTGCATAGGTCACAGGGAACTAAATTTAGTAAAAACGTCTATTACTTCGGTGGGTGACCCGCAAAAAATGAGGAGAGTGTCAAATAAGGGACGTGGCCCTGGTCGTGGTGCTGCTGGTGTTCGTGGAACACCTGTTGCAGGGAGAGGACATGGTCAATCTCTGCCAGCTACACGCCCAAATGAAACACCTTCCTCAGGTGTGCGTAGACGACAGAGCCTTCAGCGTTATTTAGTAGACCAGAATGCCGCTCTATGAATGGTGAGGCCACAACAAGTACAGTCGCTAGTAGATTGGGTGGCTGACAGTGCCTCCAGTACCTTCACATTGTCTCCCACCCGGTCCACTGCTGAAAGGTCAGAGTTGGCATCTTCAGGCCATGGGCATCTATCTAGCATCTCACCACCTTGCTAATCAGCAAAGCAGTCTGAGCCCCAAGACATGCAGCAGTCTTTTATGCTTTTTGATGACTCTGCTGGCAGGGTTTTCCAGAGCCATCCACCTAGCCCTGCCCCAGAAATGGAAGAGATTGAGTGCACAGATGCCAACCACTTATGTTTGAGGATAAGGACATGGGAAAACCACTGCAGCCCACCTCTGATGATGACGAAACAAAGGTGCCAACTGCTGCGGCTTTCTGCAGTGTGCAAACCGACAAGGAGAACAGGGGCCAATACTGGGTGGAAGATGATGTGGAGGACGATGAGTTCCTAGACCCCACATGGAATCAAGGTCATGCGAGTGAGCGGTGGTCGAACAGAGCCACCAGCACAGCAAAAGAAGGAGCAGCTTGCAAAAGCAGGGCGGCCATCCCCTAGACAGTACGCCTGCTACTGGCCACCGCACCCAGAGACCGAGCACAACAAAGCCAGCTCCAAGGAGTTCCCTGGCGTGGCAGTTCTTCAGACAATGTGCAGACGACAAGACACGAGTGGTCTGCATGCTGTGCAATCAGAGCCTGAAGCGAGGCATAAACGTTCTAACCATGAGTACAACCTGCATAACCAGGCATCTAAGTGCAAAGTACGAGCTGCAGTGGACAGGGGCGTAGCTAAAGGCTCATGGGCCCTAGTGCAAGACTTCAGCTAGGGCCCCCCTTCCCTCAGTGGTTGGTGGTCAGGAGCAGGGAAGCACTTAGCCTTTGTGCTGCCGGGCAATAATTGAAATGGCACCAAGCCCCCATGTTGAATTCTTGACCTAAACCCTTCCCTCCAGCCGGAGGTGTAACTTGATCAGTATGCACTCTCTATAATACCTATTGGCCCCCTGAGGCTCCTGAGCCTGGTCTGCACCCCCTATAGCTACTCCCCTGAGTAACACATGTGAATATTACTGCCCCAAACTTCCTTGTCAGATCATCCACAATATTGTGTCATCAGTTGGTTGTGGTGAAACACGTCATCCCGCTTGAATGATTTTATACCTCTAGGGCAAAAATTAACATTAAGGCCACAAACACAACCATATGAAAATCAGTAACATTAAGCAGCTTTGATGGTATCTTTCTCATGGTGTCCATAAACATGGATGCAATTTTTTAACATTCATTACTGTCCGTCATCAAGAAAATCACCATGCACAATATGACAAAAAGCCATACAAGCATACTGCATCAAGCAGAAAAACCTCAATAAAATAACACCATATTATGGTTCTGTACAACTCAGAACTTGTACAGACCTGTAATAAAGTCATGTGTATGAGCCCTTAGAGGACTGAGGTACACGTGCCACAGAAAACATAGTAGTATGACTTACAACACACATCTTACTAATTATAGAGGTTCTTGTTTTTTCTGTCAGGTGAAGGATCCAGATTAAGGAGCCTAAGAACCTGGGACTACACTGGAAGCAGGAGTGGCGGAGAAAAATGGCAAATAAAGGGGTCATTGACATATGTGAGAGGGACATTGTGGCCACTGTTCATGCAGTAGGGGATTATTCTGGAGGAACATGTTCTATAATGATGGTGTAGGATTTAACCATAACCTACAGGGTCACACCGTTTTGTAAAGGTTTTTATTTTGAACAAAGAAAAACATGAAGAGACAGAGGTAGGAAGTTGTGATCTCTAGGAGAAAACACCAGCTAGTCCCGACAAAGTTGGCAAGAAGGCTTTGTCACCCTATTGCCGTGACCCAGAGCAGAGAGATCTCCGAGTCTCTGCTCGTCATGATACCGCCGCCCTCACCTCACTCACTCGCAGCAAGCAACTTCTCCTCCACGTCCGGCCAGTACTGCCAGATGGGAGCAGGACCACTCCCTCTCCTGGCTGAGCCTGCGCCTGCATGCACGGCTCTGCCTCCGCCCCCCTATGTGAAGTTAGCCGCCGACAGGTATTGTAAATTACTCAGGGGCCAGGGCTTTACTCCGTCTCTCCTGGGGGGCCCTGTGGGCCCCCCCTGACTTAGGGGCCCGGTCGCAACTGCGACTGCTGCAACCCCTATAGCTACGCCACTGGCAGTGGAGTAAACACCTCCAAAACAAAGAAAGGTCTCAGGCTCCTCCTGCTCCCTCTTCTGCTGCAGTCTCTGCCTCTTCCTCCACCTCTGGAGTGACAGTGGCACCAGCCACCCCACAAAAAGAGGATGTGTCAGCAATGCAACCACGTCCGTAACCTTCAACAAGCATCACCACAATGTCCCATGGCCAGAGGCGTAACTAACGGCTCATGGGCCCTTGTGCAAAAGTTCATCTTGGGCCCCCTTCCCTCAGTACTTTGTGTGTCGTCTTATGCGGCACAAAGTTCTTTGGGGCCCCCTCAGGCTCCTGGGCCTGGTACTCTGCACTCCCTATAGCTACGCCGATGCCCATAGCAGGGTTCAGCTGTCCATCTTCCAAACAATGGAGCAAAAGAGGAAGTACCCCCCTACCCACCAGCGATCCCTGGCCCTGAATGCCAGCATTTCAAAATTCCTGGCCTTTGAAATGCTGTAATTCAGTCTGGTAGAGATGGAGACTTTTAAAACCTTATGGCCTTGGCTGTCCCTCAGTACGTCATTCCGAGCCACCACTACTTTTCAAGCCATCCCTTACCTGCACAAACAAGTGGGGGACAAAATCAGGTGTGCACTGCGCAACGCCATTTGTGGCAAGGTCCACATAACTTCCAATACGTGGACCAGTAAGCACGGGCAGGGATGTTATATTTCCCTAACAGCACACTGGGTAAATGCAGTGGCAGCTGGGCCTGAAGCGGATAGCGGTTTGCCGCATATCCTTCTGCCACTGAGGATTGCAGGGCATTTCTCTTTGCCTCCTGTTGCCTCCTACTCCTACTCCTCTTCCTCCTCTTACACCTCCTAATCCAGTCAGCGTAACACCTTCACCAGCAACTTCAGCACAGTCAGGGGAAAACGACAGCAGGCAGTTTTGAAACTCATCTGTTTGGGGGACAAACCCAACACTGCGCAGGAGCTGTGGAACGGGCATGGAACAACAGACCGATGAGTGGTTGGTGCCACTGAGCCTCAAGCCCAGCATGGTGGTGTACGAAATCTCGTAGCAGCTCTGGGCCTAGTCAGTTTGACGCAAATCCCTTGCCCGGCACATGTGCTGAATTTGGTGGTCCACAAATTCCTGAAAAACTACCCCGATATGTCAGAGCTGCTTCAGAAAGTGCCTGCCGTCTTTGCATGCTTTCGGCGTTCTCACCCTGCTGCTGCTCGCCTGTCTGGGCTCCAGCATAACTTTGGCCTTCCCGCTCACCGCTTCATATGCGACGTGCCCACAAAGTGGAACGCCACCTTGCACATCCTGGAGAGACTGTGTGAGCAGCAGCAGGCGATAGTGGAGTTTCAGGTGCAGCATGCACGAGTGAGTCGCTCTGCCAAACAGCACCACTTCACCGCCACTGAGTGGGCCTCCATGCGAGACCAGTGTGCCTTGTTGCACTGTTTCGACTACTCCACCAACATGGCCAGTGCCGATGACACCATTCTCATCGTTACTATCCCACTTCTATGTCTCCTTGAAAAAATGCTTTGGGCGATGGTGGAAGAGGATGTGGCACAGGAGGAAGAGGAGGAGGAAAAGGGATCATTTCCACGGTTATCAGGCCAGTCATTCACAATTATCTAAGAGGGTGGGTTTCTGCACCAACATAGGCCAGGTACACTATTGTCCAGCCAGGGCACAGTTCTCGAGGATGAGGAGGAAAGGGAGAATGAGGAGGAACCGTGTTCACAGCAGGATGGCACCAAAAGCAACTCAGGGCCATCACTGCAGTGTGGCTGGGGGGATACCGAGGACACAGACGTTACACCTCCCACAGAGGACAGCTCGTCGTTGCCTCTGGGCAGCCTGGCACACATGAGCAACTACATGCTGCAGTGCTTGCGCAACTACCCCTGAGTTGCCCACATTCTAACTTGTGCTGATTACTGGGTGGCCACGCTGCTGGATCCCCATTACAAGGACAACGTGCCGTCCTTAGTTCCCTCACTGGAGCGTGGTCGGAAGATGCGTGAGTACAAGCGCACGCTGGTAGACGCGCTGCTGATGGCATTCCCAACTGACACCATAGCCTCAGTGGAAGCACAAGGCGAAGGCAGAGGAGGAGGAAGAGGTCGCCAACGCAGCCAGGGCACTACCAGCACCTCAGAAGGCAGGGTTAGGATGGCCGAAATGTGGAAAAGCTTTGTCACCATGCCGCAACAACCAGCACCACCAGCTGATATGTAACATCTTAGCAGGAAGCAGCATTTCAGCAACATGGTGGAGCAGTATGTGTGCACACCCCTACACGTACTGACTGATGGGTCTTCCCCATTCAACTTCTGGGTCTCCAAATTGGGCACATGGCCTGAGCTTGCCCTTTACGCCTTGGAGGTGCTGGCCTGCTCTGCAGCCAGTGTATTGTCTGAACATGTATTTAGCACGGCAGGGGCGTTATCACAGACAAGCCCATCCGCCTGTCCAATGCTAATGAACCAGGCATGGATCCCACAGGACTTGTCTGTACCTTGTGCAGAATAGATATTTATACCGGCCTCGACCATCCATTCTTGTACTCAAGTGCACTTATTCTTTGTTTTATTTTTTATATGTCACAATATTTTGGAGGCTACGCCAATTAAAAAAACAAAAACAAAAAAAACTGAGTTGGCTACCTCCTCCACCTCCACTCTCGCTTCCACCTACACCGCCACGGTCACCGCCTCCTCAACCTCCTACTCCACATCCACCTCCTCCCCCTAGTTCAAGACTGTTACTTCAAATTTGTATTAATTTTATTTTATTTTAAGTTATTTCCCTATCCACATTTGTTTGCAGAGCACTTGCCATGCTCTTAAGCACATTTCGCTGCCTTTTGCAGCCCTCTAGCCCTTTCCATGACATTTTTAGAGCCATTTTAGTGCTCAAAGGTTCGGGTCCCCATCGACTTCAAGTTCGGGTCCAGAACCCGAACTTTTTTGCGAAGTTTGGCCGAACCCGGCGAACTCGAACCTCCAGGTGTTCGCTCAACTCTAGTAAAGATTAGAAGCAGAAATGCAAAGACAGGACATCTGTAAAGACATCAGCAACACTGTTCACATAAGATTTTTACATAACCTGTTATAAATAGCTGGACACTGTTCACACAGAATAGGTTTTACAACATTAGGATACAGCCACACAGTCAGGTTTCCTGATGCAGTATTGTGTGGCCGTATTCTTATATAGATACCATGGTGATGGACCATGTGATTGGACCATGTGATGTGAAGTCATCACAGGTCCTTTAGCTGTTAGATGAAGCTTGAAGAGAGAAGACAGATCGCAACTACGCGATCAAGTGGCTAAGGTAAGTTAAGTTTTATTATTTTTAACCCCTTCATCTTCATTTTACTAAGCATTCTTTATTAAGAATGCTATTATTTTCCCTTATAACCATGTTATAAGGGAAAATAATAAATTCTACAATATACTCTACCCGAAACCGGACTTCAGTGATGAAGTCCGGCTTCGGCTCTGGGTACCAAACATGGCGATTTTTGACACACGCGTGCAAAATGCATTACAAACGTTTGCACCCGCGCGGAAAAATCGCGCATATTCCCGCAACGCACCCGCCTCTTATCCGGGCGTCAAACACGACGCCCGTGTGAAAGAGGCCTTAGTCTTGAGAAGAGGCTTCTATGGAGAGACAAGATACAAATATAAATGGCCTGTGCAAAAATAATTGTGAAAAGCAGTTCCATGTAAAATTTTCTCAAAAGACAAGGGGCACTGCCTCTGTCTAGAGAAATAAAAGTTTGTTCCAGAGGAGAACTGTAAATTTGTGGAGTAGTCTACCTCAGTCTATCCCTTCCTAAAATTCGCATCACCACCTGTCTGTTGGTTGAACTTGATGGACTTAAGTCTTTTTTTCAACCATACCAACTATGTAGGGGATGTTTAAGAAAGAAACACGGATCTGCCTCCTCTTTTTGGTATCTACTTTGGTGCTTGGCTCAAATAAAATGTGTGATTCTAGTCTAAATGTCACTTGGTTCCTTTTGTTGTCCTCCATTCTCTAATGGATCTACCATGTGTTTTTTGGGATGTCGGTACACTTTAACCCTAGAAGCCTGGTTGTCAGGAAGATGTGTTATTCATTTTCCAGCCAGAAAAGGAAGTGTCCGGTTTTCTAGTAATTGAGAAAGAGCAAGAGAGAGAGAGGGGGGTAAGGAGGAGGGAGAAAGACAATTTTCAATTCAGATAAAAAAATGTAAAGCCTAATTGGACCCAATTCAAATATTAAGAAGTTGGTTGCTGCTGAAAGGTCATCTGTGCAGACCAAGAATTAGTACCTATTATTAGGATTAGTGGCTTGTACAAATTCTGATGGATTTTAGGATTTTATTAAAGGATGGATGACATGGAAAATTTAAAAAATCACCATAGAATTCTTTAAAAATATCCTCTCCTGCATAATGGAAACGGGGCGGATCCATTATGCAGGCCATAGACTTCTAATATATTGGAATTCAATAGTGGATTGCCTCTAAAGGCACTCCATTATGCATTCCATCATAGAATTGTGTTATGGTCCATGGTAACAGAATCCATAACGCAATTCTGATTTTACCACCAAACGAAGCGTGAATGAATTTCATAACATGAAATTCGCTCATCTCTACTAATTAGTATTCCTTCTACAGTGTTTACTAACACCTCCTAAGTAGTGTTGAGCGAACAGTTCGAGAATCGTTCGGGTCCGTACCGAATTTTGGGGTGTCCGTGACATGGACCCGAACCCGGACATTTTCAAAAAAGTTCGGGTTCGGGTCCAGTGTTCGTCGATTACTTCCCGCTTTCTGAAGGGCTGCACAGCAGCTAATCAGCTAGTGTTTTACTTCTTGCCCTAAGAGCCCATCACAGCCATGCCTACTAATGTCACACTGCTCTGATTAGTATAGGGAGAGGACGCAGCTTCTGTGAGGGCGAGATAGGCAGGGATAAAGAAGTGAATGATCTACCTTTCTACACCTGTGCATCAGAACAACTCAGCTGAGCTGTTCACTGAAAGTCACTATTTTGTTGAGACTGGCCAGAGCGATTTTTACTGACACATGTAACTGGGCTGACCGGCGGTGGCCATTTTGGGACTTGTGGTGCGCCAGCACAAGCTGCCACAGAGTCTAAACCAAAGCTCCAAAGAAGTGAAAAATCTACACCTGTGAATCAGAACAACAGCGATTCAGCTGCTCAGTCAAAGTCAATTTTTTTTCTGGCTGGGCAGACCGTTTTCTGGCACATGTTACTGGGCTGATAGGCGGCGGCCATTTTGGGACTTGTGGTGCTACAGCAAAAGCTGCCACAACGTCCATTAATCTCATGTAATAGTCGATTTTTTCATAGATATACTACATCAGGGGTTTGGCTGTGCTTGTGTCACCCATACTAACTGCAAAGATATTTAATATATCAGTGGTGAAACTGAAAGTAACCTACTTGGATAGCAAATCCCATGAAGGTGCTGTTTCAGCTAGGCTAGCCAGTGCCACTACAGCCAAGTCCAATACTGTCAGCCAGAAATATTTTTTTTTTTATGTGCCAGAAATATTAATTAAAAAAAGCTTTCACCGTAATAATAAAATTATTCTGGTGTTAGACCAGAAGAAGCACTCCTGTTGTAATTAATACTGTAAAAAGGCTTAGGCAATATTTCTCCCAGTGTGGGAAATTTATCTAGCAAAACTAGCATTTTAAAAATTCCGGTGTTCTGAAATACCAGCAGTCCTCTTGTAATTAATACCGCAAAAAGGCATTATATCGTCCAGTGTTGTAATTTTGGTGAAAAAAGGCCAATTTAATCAATCTGGTGTTAGGTACACCAGAAACAGTAGGCCTCACGTTTTTACTCCTGTAAAAAGGAATTAATACCGGAAAAAGGCATTACATTGCCCAGTGTTGTAATTTTGGTGAAAAATAGGCCAATTTAATCAATCTGGTGTTAGTTACACCAGAAACAGTAGGCAGCACGTTTTTACTCCTGTAAAAAGGAATTAATACCGGAAAAAGGCATTACATTGTCCAGTGTTGTAATTTTTGTGAAAAAAAGGCCAATTTAATCAATCTGGTGTTAGTTAGACCAGAAACAGTAGGCCGCACGTTTTTACTCCTGTAAAAAGGAATTAATACCGGAAAAAGGCATTACATTGTCCAGTGTTGTAATTTTGGGAAAAAAAGGCCAATTTAATCAATCTCGTGTTAGTTAGACCAGAAACAGTAGGCCGCACGTTTTTACTCCTGTAAAAAGGAATTATATCTCCCCGTGTGGGAATCTATGTACCAAAACTAGCATATTAAAAATTCTGGTGTCCAATTTGCAGCAGTTTTCTTGTAATTAATACCGGAAAAAGGAATTATATCTTCCAGTGTGGGAATTTATGTACACAAACTAGCATTTTAAAAATGCTGGTGTCCAATTAGCAGCAGTCTTCTTGTAATTAATACCGGAAAAAGGCATTACATTGTCCAGTGTTGTAATTTTGGTGAAAAAAAGGCCAATTTAATCAATCTGGTGTTAGGTACACCAGAAACAGTAGGCAGCACGTTTTACTCCTGTAAAAAGGAAATAATACCGGAAAAAGGCATTACATTGTCCAGTGTTGTAATTTTGGTGAAAAAAAGGCCAATTTAATCAATCTGGTGTTAGTTACACCAGAAACAGTAGGCCTCATGTTTTTACTCCTGTAAAAAGGAATTATATCTCCCCGTGTGGAAATCTATGTACCAAAACTAGCATTTTAAAAATTCTGGTGTCCAATTTGCAGCAGTTTTCTTGTAATTAATACCGGAAAAAGGAATTATATCTTCCAGTGTGGGAATTTATGTACACAAACTAGCATTTTAAAAATTCTGGTGTCCAATTAGCAGCAGTCTTCTTGTAATTAATACCTGAAAAAGGCATTACATTGTCCAGTGTTGTAATTTTGGTGAAAAAAAGGCCAATTTAATCAATCTGGTGTTAGTTACACCAGAAACATTAGGCCTCACGTTTTTACTCCTGTAAAAAGGAATTAATCCCGGAAAAAGGCATTACATTGTCCAGTGTTGTAATTTTGGTGAAAAAAAGGCTAATTTAATCAATCTGGTGTTAGTTACACCAGAAACAGTAGGCAGCACGTTTTTATTCCTGTAAAAAGGAATTAATACCGGAAAAAGGCATTACATTGTCCAGTGTTGTAATTTTGGTGAAAAAAAGGCCAATTTAATCAATCTGGTGTTAGGTACACCAGAAACAGTAGGCCTCACGTTTTTACTCCTGTAAAAAGGAATTAATACCGGAAAAAGGCATTACATTGCCCAGTGTTGTAATTTTGGTGAAAAATAGGCCAATTTAATCAATCTGGTGTTAGTTACACCAGAAACAGTAGGCAGCACGTTTTTACTCCTGTAAAAAGGAATTAATACCGGAAAAAGGCATTACATTGTCCAGTGTTGTAATTTTTGTGGAAAAAAGGCCAATTTAATCAATCGGGTGTTAGTTAGACCAGAAACAGTAGGCAGCACGTTTTTACTCCTGTAAAAAGGAATTAATACCGGAAAAAGGCATTACGTTGTCCAGTGTTGTAATTTTGGTGAAAAAAAGGCCAATTTAATCAATCTCGTGTTAGTTAGACCAGAAACAGTAGGCCGCACGTTTTTACTCCTGTAAAAAGGAATTATATCTCCCCGTGTGGGAATCTATGTACCATAACTAGCATATTAAAAATTCTGGTGTCCAATTTGCAGCAGTTTTCTTGTAATTAATACCGGAAAAAGGAATTATATCTTCCAGTGTGCGAATTTTGGGGCTAAAAAATAATATATTTTATTGTGGTGCGAGTTGAATCGCAACAATGAGGAAACATTCTATTAAGGGACGAGGACGCGGTCGTGGTGGTGTCAGTGGAGCCTCTGTTGCTGGCAGAGGACGTGGCCGTTCGGCCTCAGTCGCACAAAGTAGTGAACCAACTCCCTCAAGTAGCCGGCAGAATTTACAGCGATATTTGGTGGGGCCCAATGCCGTTATGAGGATGGTAAGGCCTGAGCAGGTACAGGCATTAGTCGATTGGGTGGCCGACAGTGCTTCCAGCACGTTCACCACATTGTCTTCCGCCCAGTCTTCTGCGGAAAGCGCACAGGTGGCACCTGAAAACCAAGCCCATCAGTCTGTCACATCACCCCCATGCATATCAGGGAAACTGTCTGAGCCTCAGGTTATGCAGCAGTCTTTTATTCTGTTTGAAGACTCTGCTCCCACGGTTTTCCAGGGGCGTCCACCTAGCCCTTCCCCAGCGGTGGAAGACATTCCATGCATTGACGCACAACCACTTATGTATCCAGATGATGAGGACATGGGAATAGCACCACAGCAGAGTGACCGAGTCTCTGATGATGACGAAACACTGGTGCCCACTGCCGCGTCTTATTGCAGTGTGCAGACTGAACAGGAGGAGGTCAGGGAGGAAGACTGGGTGGAAGACGATGCAGAGGACGATGAGGTCTTAGACCCCACATGGACTGAAGGTCGTGCCGCTGACTTAAATAGTTCAGAGGAAGAGGCAGTGGTGAGACCGAGACAACAGCGAAGCCAAAGAGGGAGCAGGGGGCAAAAGCAGAACAGCCGCCGTCCAGAGAGTTCGCCTGCTATTGGCCAGCACCAAAAGGGACCCAGAACCCCCAAAGGCATCTTCAAGGAGTTCCCTGGCATGGCACTTCTTCAAACAATGTGCTGACGACAAGACCAGAGTGGTTTGCACGCTGTGCCATCAGACCCTGAGGCGAGGCATTAACGTTCTTAACCTGAGCACCACCTGCATGATCAGGCATCTACATGCAAAGCATGAACTGCAGTGGAGTACACACCTTAAAAACAAGGAACCCGCTCAGGCTCCCCCTGCTCCCTCTACCGCTGCTGCCTCGGCTTCCGCCTCGAGAGGAATGTTGCCACCTGCCGAGCAGCAAACAGAGGATGTGCCACCGACACCACCACCGCCACCGTCACCTAGCGTCTCCACTATTTCACACAGCAGCGTTCAGCTTTCCATCTCTCAAACCTTTGAGAGGAAGCGCAAATTCCCACCTAGTCACCCTCGAGCCCTTGGCCTGAATGCCAGCATTTCTAAACTACTGGCCTTTGAAATGCTGTCATTCCGGCTGGTGGACACAGACAGCTTCAAACAGCTGATGGCCATGGCTGTCCCCCAGTATGTGGTTCCCAGCCGCCACTACTTCTCCAAGACAGCCGTGCCTTCCCTGCACATGCAAGTGTCCGATAAAATCAAGTGTGCACTGCGCAACGCCATTTGTGGCAAGGTCCACCTAACCACAGATACGTGGACCAGTAAGCACGGCCAGGGATGCTATATCTCCCTAACTGCACACTGGGTAAATGTAGTGGCGGCTGGGCCCCAGGCGGAGAGTTCCTTGGCGCACGTCCTTCTGCCACCTAGGATCACAGGGCATCATTCTTTGCCTCCTGTAGTCTCCTCCTCCTATTTGGCTTCCTCCTCCTCCTCCTCTGCTTCCACCAGCTCATCCAGTCAGCCACACACCTTCACCACCAACTTCAGCACAGCCCGGGGTAAACGTCAGCAGGCCATTCTGAAACTCATATGTTTGGGGGACAGGCCCCACACCGCGCAGGAGTTGTGGCGGGGTATTGAACAACAGACCGACCAGTGGTTGCTGCCGGTGGGCCTCAAGCCCGGCCTGGTGGTGTGCGATAATGGGCGAAATCTCGTGGCAGCTCTGGGACTAGCCGGTTTGACGCACATCCCTTGCCTGGCGCATGTGCTGAATTTGGTGGTGCAAAAGTTCATTCACAACTACCCAGACATTTCAGAGCTGCTGCATAAAGTGCGGGCCGTCTGTGCGCGATTCCGGCGTTCACATCCTGCCCCTGCTCGCCTGTCAGCGCTACAGCGGAACTTCGGCCTTCCCGCTCACCGCCTAATATGCGACGTGCCCACCCGGTGGAACTCCACCTTGCACATGCTGGAGAGACTGTGCGAGCAGCAGCAGGCCATAGTGGAGTTTTAGCTGCAGCACGCACAGGTCAGTCGCACTGCGGAACAGCACCACTTCACCACCAATGATTGGGCCTCCATGCGAGACCTGTGTGCCCTGTTGCGCTGCTTAGAGTACGCCACCAACATGGCCAGTGGCGATGCCACTGTTATCAGCGTGACAATACCAATTCTATGTCTCCTAGAGAAAACGCTTAAGGTGATGATGGAAGAGGAGGTGGGCCAGGGCCAGGAGGAGGAGGAGGAGGATGACGGGTCGCTTTTAGCACTTTCAGGCCAGTCTGTTAGAAGTGGCTCAGAGGGAGGTTTTTTGCAACAGCAGAGGGCAGGTACAAATGTGGCCAGCCAGGGACCACTACTGGAGGACAAGGAGGATGAGGAGGTGGAGGAGGATGAGGATGAAGCAGGTTCACAGCGGGGTGGCACCCAGCACAGCGCAGGCACATCCCTGGTGCGTGGCTGGGGGATACAGAGGATGATGACGATATGCCTCCCACAGAGGACAGCTTGTCCTTACCTCTGGGGAGCCTGGCACACATGAGCGATTACATGCTGCAGTGCCTGCGCAACGACAGCAGAGTTGCCCACATTTTAACGTGTGCTGACTACTGGGTGGCCACCCTGCTGGATCCACGGTACAAAGACAATGTGCCCACTTTACTTCCTGCACTGGAGCGTGATAGGAAGATGCGCGAGTACAAGCGCACGCTGGTAGACGCGCTCCTGAGAGCATTCCCAACTGTCACAGGGGAACAGGTGGAAGGCCAAGGCCAAGGCAGAGGAGGAGCTAGAGGTCGCCCACGCAGCAGTGTCACGGCCAGCTCCTCTGAGGGCAGGGTTAGCATGGCAGAAATGTGGAAAAGTTTTGTCTCCACGCCACAGCTAACTGCCCCACCACCTGATACGGAACGTGTTAGCAGGAGGCAACATTTCACTAACATGGTTGAACAGTACGCCTGCACACAACTCCACGTACTGACGGATGGTTCGGCCCCATTCAACTTCTGGGTTTCCAAATTGTCCACGTGGCCAGAATTAGCATGTTATGCCTTGAGGTGCTGTCCTGCCCGGGCGGCCAGCGTTTTATCTGAACGTGTATTCAGCACGGCAGGGGGCGTCATTACTGACAAACGCAGCCGCCTGTCCGCAGCCAACGTGGGACAAGCTGACGTTTATAAAAATGAACCAGGCATGGATCCCACAAGACCTGACCCTCCCTTGTGCAGAGTAGTCCTTAATAACTGCCTTAAACCATGTTGTCTTGTACTCCTGGCCACTTCTTCATTGAAAATCAATTTTTGAAATTAACTAGGATCTTGGGGTGCAACCCAGAGTTGAATGAACCTTCCTCTGTCTGGGTGCCGGGCCAAAGTACATGAAAGTGTCCTTCTCCTGTGCTGGGTGATATGAATGTTATACTTGTGCTGTCTGACATGTCTCCTTTGTGTGGGTGCAGGGGGCCAAAGTCACTGAAAGCGGCCTTCTCCTGTGGTGGGTGACCTAAATGCCTGATTCTCTGCTGTGGGACCTCTCTCCTCTTTCTGGGTGCAGGGGTCAAAGAAACAAAAGGTGGCCTACTCCTGTGGTGGTTGACATGATGCCTGATTCTCTGCTGTGGGACCTCTCTCCTCCGTGTGGCTGCAGGGGTCAAGGTCTCTAAAAGTGCCCTTCTCCTGTGGTGGTTGATGTAAAACTGATGCTTGTGCTATCTGACCTGTCTCCTCTGTGTCGGTGCTAAGGCCTAAGTCACTGAAAGCGGCCTTCTCCTGTGCTAGCTGATATAAATGCCTGAATCTCTGCTGTGGGACCTCTCTCCTCCGTGTGGCTGCAGGGGTCAAAGTCTCTAAAAGTGCCCTTCTCCTGTGGTGGTTGATGTAAAACTGATGCTTGTGCTATCTGACCTATCTCCTCTGTGTCAGTGCTAAGGCCTAAGTCACTGAAAGCGGCCTTCTCCTGTGCTGGCTGATATAAATGCCTGAATCTCTGCTGTGGGACCTCTCTCCTCCGTGTGGCTGCAGGGGTCAAAGTCTCTAAAAGTGCCCTTCTCCTGTGGTGCTTGATTTAAAACTGATGCTTGTGCTATCTGACCTGTCTCCTCTGTCTCGTTGCTAAGGCCTAACTCACTGAAAGTGGCCTTGTCATGTGCTGGGTGATATAAATGTGATACAAGTGCCATCTGACATGGTTGAAGCTATCAAATTAACTAAAGGTGGCCGACTCCTGTAGTGGGTGATCAGTAAAACTGATGCTTGTGCTATCTGACCTGTCTCCTCTGTCTCGTTGCTAAGGCCTAACTCACTGAAAGTGGCCTTGTCATGTGCTGGGTGATATAAATGTTATACTTGTGCCATCTAACATGGTTGCCGGGGTCCTATTAAATGATGGCCTACTCCTGTGGTGGGTGATCTAAATGCCTGATTCTCTGCTGTGAAAACCTCTCTCCTCCGTCTGGGTGCAGGGGTCAAAGTCTCTAAAAGTAGCCTTCTCTTGTGCTGGGTGATGTAAAACTGATGCTTGTACCATCTGACATGGGTGCAGGGGTCAAATTATCTAAATGGTGGCCTACTCCTGTGGTGGGTGATCTAAATGCCTGATTCTCTGCTGTGAAAACCTCTCTCCTCCGTCTGGGTGCAGGGGTCAAAGTCTCTAAAAGTGGCCTTCTCTTGTGCTGGGTGATGTAAAACTGATGCTTGTACCATCTGACATGGGTGCAGGGGTCAAATTAACTAAATGGTGGCCTACTCCTGTGGTGGGTGATATAAGGCCTTAATATGTGCTGTGAAAACCTCTCTCCTCCGTCTGGGTGCAGGGGTCAAAGTCTCTAAAAGTGGCCTTCTCTTGTGCTGGGTGATGTAAAACTGATGCTTGTGCCATCTGACATGGTTGCCGGGGTCCCATTAAATGATGGCCTACTCCTGTGGTGGGTGATCTAAATGCCTGATTCTCTGCTGTGAAAACTCTCTTGTGCTGGGTGATTTAAAACTGATGCTTGTGACATGGGTGCAAGGGTCAAATTAACTAAATGGTGGCCTACTCCTGTGGTGGGTGATATGATGCCTGAATATGTGCTGTGGGGCCTCTCTCCTCTTTCTGGGTGCAGGGGTCAAAGTAACTAAAAGTGGCCTTCTCCTGTGCTGGATGGTATAAATGTAATGCTTGTGCTATCTGACATGTCTCCTCTGTCTGGGTGCTAAGGCCTAAGTCACTGAAAGTCGCCTTCTCCTGTGGTGGTTGATATGATGCCAGATTCTCTGCTGTGGGACCTCTCTCCTTTGTCTGGATGCTGTGGTCGAAATAATAGTAAGCGACCTTCTCCATTGGTGGGTGATTTAAAGCCTGATTCTGTGCTATGGGCCGTCTCCAATTAATATTGGTTAATTTTTATTTATTTTATGTTAAGTCATCATTTCCCTATCTACATTTGTTTGCAGGGGATTTACCTACAATTTGCTGCCTTTTGCAGCCCTCTAGCCCTTTCCGAGAGTCTTTTACAGCCTTTTTAGTGCCCAAAAGTTCGGGTCCCCATTGACTTCTATGGGGTTCGGGTTCGGGATGAAGTTCGGGTTGAGTTCGGATCACGAACCCGGACATTTTCCGGAAGTTCGGCCGAACCTCTCGAACCCGAACATCCAGGTGTTCGCTCAACTCTACTCCTAAGTCCTATAAGCATACTTAGAGCATGCTTTATTTTAGGTGAAAAAAACACCATCCCATAAAATAAAAAAAATGGTGGCTTTGGAGACTTTTCAATATGTTGCTATGGACTTTAAAGTAAATATCCTGCCACTTTGTTTTCCAAATAAAATAAAAAACGCAGTGGAAATGCTAACCAAGGATGTATTCCAGAGATTAGCGAATCGAATCCCACGAAGTGGAATTTGATTCGAATTTCAGGAATTGTTCTATTCACCTAGAAGCCAGATTTTCTAATGCTTCATGTCAGCAAATCGATTAATCCTGAAATTCAATACCGGCTCCATTTGCGCACGATGCTTCCATCTTGCTTGAAGATCTTGGCCGAAATCCCGTGCAGGGCGAGATTACATCATCACGCCGGCCAGCGTGATGATGTAATCTTGCGCCGCACGTGATTTCGGCCGAGATCTTTAAGCAAGATGGCAGCGGGTGGCCCGTTGCGGGCAAATGGATGCGGTAAGTTTGATTTAATGTTTTTTTTTAATGTTAATTTTACACTGTTTGTACGCTCGCTGTTATTGCACCAGCTACTTACAAAAAATGCACTTCGTGGCAAAGTAATTCGTCACGAAGCAAATTTTTGTGTGAAATTCGGCGAATCAGCCGAATCGAATTTTCAAGAAATTAGCTGATCTCTAATGTATTCATATCACCGTTTATCTTTCTGTTTTCTGATTCATCAGACGAGCCAAAAAGTTTTAAAAAAATGGATCCATTATTTTGAGCATCAGAGATCAGTTATATTTTACAGGAGAAAAAGTCCTGCAAAAAGTATTTTTTCTCCCTTCAAAAATAACTGACGGAAGTGACACAAATTGACACAAACTGGTCATAACTGATGTTCAAAAAAGATGGCTCAGTTATTTTTAGTGCAAACTGATGCTAACCGAGCATGACTGATACACAAAAATAACAGATTTTTTTTCCTGTTCATCTGACAGATTACATTGGAAAGCTAAACAGTAATGTGAACGCACCCTTACTGACAAACTTTAAAGCGTATCTGTTATTTCAGATGACTTTTCAAAGTAAACTAATGTGTGCATAAGGCATAACTTTATATCTAGCCTTCAGATATGAATTGTATTCTGCATGTAACATCAGTTTTTCATTCTGCCGACTGTGTCTCTAAATATTAGTTTTTCCTGAGCTCAACTCCAAGCAAGTGGAGGCTAGCTACTAGAGATGAGTGAATCAAAGTTGACGAAGTGGGAGATGTAGCAAGGAACTCTGGGAATGAGGGATCACCCACAATGCCATGCATGCAGCCAGCCCTGTGATGTCACAGGCCTATACATAGCCTCAGCCATCTTGGATTCACCCATTTTCCAGTGTACTTAGTGCAGGGAGAGACATTAGCAGGTGCTAGGGAAAGTGCTAGCAAACACTTGAAAACTTATATTTTGCTAAATAGAAGTTCAGGGTAATATCACTAGAAGTGTAGGGAAAGGATAGGGAGGAATTATTCCACACTATAAAAGGAGAACAGGGTCCAATAGGGGAGGTTACAGGCTGGGTAATAGGAACAATCCTATTACACCTTGCTACACTAACTGGGGATCCAAATTGCTATTATACTGCTTCTTACAGGTTTGCAATAGATGATACCTCCGTAATTCCATTATTGGGGTGCAAATGGTATATGATACAGCCATTAACAGAGTGTTTCTATGTTTTATTAGCCTTCGTGCAGTGCAGTTATATGTTCTAAAGCCCTTTTTTGCGTGTATAAGTGGAAAAACATAATGTTTTATTTGCCATTCAGAGGTGCAGTTATATGTTCTAATGCCTTTTTGGGGTGTATTTGTCTAAAAAAATATAGTTTTATTTGCCATTCAGCGGTGCAGTTATTTGTTCTAAAGACTTTTTTGGGGTGTATTAGTGGAAAAAAAAGGGCATATTAGCCGTTCAGCGGTGCAGATATATGTTCTAAAGCCTTTTTTGGGGTGTATTAGTGCAAAAAAAAAGGACTTAGCCGTTGGGTAGTGAAGTGAGAAAATGACAGACTCTTTTGGTGTGTATTAGTGGAAAACAAAAAGTATTATTTGCCATTCAGCAATGCAGTTATATGCTCTAAAGCCTTTTTTGGGGTGTATTAGTGGGGGAAAAGGGGCTTATTAGCCGTTGTGTGGTGAAGTGAGAAAATTATAGCCTTTTTTGGGGTGTATTAATTTCCTTTTTATTTATTTATTTGATCTAACAGTATATCAGACAGAGAAGTGACAGGACCTGCACAGGGGAGTGGCAGAGGCCTAAATGTTTCTGGCTCAGACACAGGTCGCAGCAAAGTAAGGGGGCATGGCAGCAGGGGTCACTTCGAAAGGCCAGAGCTTCCGGTGTCACCTAGCGGTCGTGTTTTGACCAGCAACCCAGCGATTCTTGAATGGTTCACTCGGTCATCCACTTTGACCCAAGTGACATCATTCTGCCTCTGTCCTTTGTGTTCCCTCAGCCAGAGAAGTATTATATGCTGTGGGCTCAGCACCACTATTTAGTATGGACGAGCTACAAGAGGACAGTCAGCAGCTACTGCCAAGCCAAGATCTGGAGGAGACTTCCACCGCTTCCTCTGGTAGGCAGGCAAGTAGTAGTGAGGAGAGTGACGTGAGAGCTGGTGTTGTGAGCGGTCAGGCTCCTGGCTCAGAGACCGTTGAGGAGGACATCAGTGATGTGCAGACAGTACTCGATGATGATGTAGCCAATCGCAATTGGGAGACGGGTGACGAAGGGGCTTCATCATCATCGGGAGAAGAGGGTGGTAGCTTGTGCATGAGGCAGCGGTGAAGCCAGCAAATCATTAGAGTGGCCGAGAGTCAGCAGGCTGGCAGCAGTGGGAGGTCGGGAGCCAAATGTGCCCGTGGTAGACGACTTGTTTTGCAGCAGTCTGGAAAATAGGGGTGCAGGGGTTTACGGAGGCAGCGGCGGTAGCAGTCAGTCAGTGCGGAGTGTTGGGGATAAAATCACCTACTCAATGGTGTGGCAGTTTTTTGTTAAAGGGGTTTTCCCACCTCAGACAATAGGGGCATATCGCTACGATATGCCGCCATTGGCTAATAGGTGAGGGTCCCACCGCTGGGACCTGCACCTAAAATGTGAACGGAGTGGGGAAATAAACAGAGGGAGCACTGCACATACGGTGCCGCCCGCTATTTATTTCTATGAGGCTGCCGCAAATAGCCGAGCACTGGCTCAGCTATTTCGGTCTGCCCCATAGAAATGAATGGGAGCATGGGTCCGGAGTCCTCTAGAAATCCAGGGTCCTCCAGCCACAGCGATCCCCGCTTCGTTCTCGTTGTAGGTGTGGGTCCCAGCGGTGGGACCCGCACCTATAAGACAATGGGGGCATATCCTAGCGATATGCCCCCATTGTCTGAGATGTGAATACCACGTTAAGCCGCCGTAGGAGGTGAACATGGCCATTTGCCGAATCTGTGGGCAGAAGGTGAAGCGTAGCCAGGGTGCCAATGTTGGCACCACAGCCCTGCATCAACATATGCAGCGTCACCATAAAAGAGCCTGGGAGAACCGTGGCTTCAATGCGGTGGTCTAGCCTGCCGCAGCAACCACTTAATCACCCAGTGGCATGCACCTTATTTCAAGTGGTCAAGGCTCCACGACCTCAGCCAAAAGGGAGCTGTCTGTCCTTCCCATCATCTACCAGTCCTGATTTGCCTTCTCCTTGCCCTCCTACTCCTTGTCTTTCATTCCATCAGCACTGAATCACCGAAGAGATTGCCAAGAGACAACAGTGTGATTGCACTCATCCAACGGTGCAGAAGCTGAATGTGCTCCTGTCCAAGTTGTTGGTGCTGCAGTCCCTCCCATTCCAAGTGGTGGACTCTGCACCTTTCAGAGAACTGATGGTTTGTGCCGAGCCGAGGTGGAGAGTCCCAAGACGTCATGTCTTTGCCAAAAAGGCAGTACCATTCCTGCACACACATGTAGAACATAAGGTGGGCCAGTCCTTCAGCCTGTTGGTGTCTGCCAAAGTGCACGGCAGCGCCGAAGTGTGGAGCTATAACTACGGTCAGGGACAATACATGTCCTTTACGGCCCACTGGGTGAATATGGTTCCTGCACAGTCACACTACTTGGCCAGGTGACGCCGCTTCCGCCTCCACGTTGTCACGCCGTTGGTCCTGCGACAATGTCCGCCTGTGCCTCCTCATCCTCCACCGTGTCCTTAGCCTCAACTGCAGGGACACCCCAAAGCACACCCTCCTTTTGCTACAGCAGCAGAACGACATCCCACAACATAGGCTGTAATGCAACGTTTCCACCCGTTGGAATTCCACCCTCCATATGTTGGACCGACTATACGAATACAGAAAGACCACAATTTTCTGTTGATCCAAGCAGACAGGAGTCCTTTATGGACCACTGGGTAAATGTGGTTCCTGCCCAGCCAAACCAGCAACTTGGCCAGGTGAAGCCGCTTCCGCCTCCACATTCTCACGCCCTTGGCCTGTGACAATGTCTGCCTTTGCCTCCTCATCCACGACTGTGTTCTCAGGCTCCACTGCAGGGACAATTCACAGTGCCCCTCCAGCATACCACGTGTGCAGGGCATGGCTGTGTCATGCTGTTCTGCACCTCGTTTGCCTGGGCGAAGGAAGTCACACAGGGGAGGAACTGCTCCGTGTCCTTTATCAAGAAATTGAATCCTGGCTTTCTCCGTGACAACTCAAAATCAGAACCACGGTGACCGACAATGTGAAGAACATGGTGGCGGCCCTGCGTCAAGGAGGGCTGAGCCATGCGTCCTGCATGGCGCACGTATTCAATCTGGTTGTCAAGCGGTTCCTGAAGTCTTCCACCAAATCTGAGAAACATCCTAAAAATGGCCAGGAAACTTTGCATGCACTTCAGCCACTCGTACACCGCCAAGCACACCCTCCTTGAGTTGCAGCGTCCCCCAACATAGGCTGATATGCAACGTTTCCACCCGTTGGAATTCAACCCTCCATAAGTTGGATCGACTATATGAACAGAGAAGTGCCATAAATGATTTATTGATGATCCAAGGGGACAGGAGTACTCCTCTGTGTAACTTTAATGTCAGCCAGTGGCAGCTCATGCCTGACACCTGACGTTTGCTCAGGCCCTTTGAGGATACAACGTTATTTGTCAGTCACCAGGACTATGGGATGAACAATGTCATTCCACTGCTTCATATCCTGGAACAGATGCTGGTAAATCTGGCTGCTCAGGGGACTGGAGACGATATGCCTACATCTCATGGACACATGAGCCTTGTGGGGGCTGAACATGAGAAGGAGGCGGATATTGGAGAACAAGCAATGTGTAGCGAAATGGGTGTTTTTTCTACACAGGTGAAAGGAGAGGAGGAGCAGCCGGAGGAGCAAGAGGGAGATGAGGAAGATGGGGCAGATGACCCAGGCATACCATGGCAGTATGCAGTGGAGATGGAGGCAGGGAGACCCTCCGAGTCACTTGAGAAAATAGCCTGCTGCATGCTCACTTGCTTGGGCAGTGACAGCCGAATTTTCACCATTCAGTAGAGGGGTGACTTCTAATTCTCCAAAATGTGGGCCTTTTTACACCCACTGAAAGGGAGGACAAACTGAACTACTATAGAGTCATTCTGTGTAGTCAGAACCTAAACCAGCAGGTGGTGGCATACTTGGACAGCCCCCTGCCACCCCACATTTGGGGCCGCAACTGGCTGAGTTTGGAAAAGCTGTCTGGCCCGGGCAGTAGTGTGGCATCAGAGCGGGTGTTTAGTGCGCAGGGGGCCATAGTTACCCCAAGGAGAACTCGCCTGTCCACCCAAAATGTGGAGAGACTGACCTCTGTCAAGATGAATCAGGCGTGGATCAGCCAGGATTTCTACCTACCAATGCCTGATTCATCAGATTAGATCACCCATGCTGCCTCACCCAAACCTTGACAAAAAAGACCAGCTTCTTCTAGCTACCTGCCTCAGCTACTATTCTGATGCTGCCACCGGCCTGTGGCCACACATCTGATGCCAAGTGCTCCTTCTTACACCCACTATCGTCATCGGGTACTGTTATTGCCACCCACCTCCCCACTCTGTCACCGGGTCACTCTGTGGTCTCCTGATACTGCTGCCACCTCACCATTCAGGTCTCCTCATGCTGCTGCTGGAGGTGTGGCGTCTAGATCTCACAGCCACATGAGCTCTGGAGGAGGAGGAGGAGAATATTGGAGTACAAGCAATGTTTAGCGAAATGAGTGGATTTTCTACACAGGTGACAGAAGTAGAAGAGCAGGAGCAGCCAGAGGAGCTACAGGACGATGAGGAAGAGGAGGCAGAGGACCCAGACACACCGTGGCAGAATGCAGTGAATATGGAGACAGGGAGTCCCTCCAAGTCACTTGCACAAATGGCCCGATGCATGCTCACTTGCTTGCATAGGGACAGCCGAATTGTCACCATTTGGCAGAGGGATGACTTCTGGCTCTCCACCTTGTTGGATCCTCACTACAGGTCCAAAATGGGGGCCTTTTTTACACCTGCTGCCTATAGAGACATCCTATGTAGTCAGTTGGCCGCTGCCTATCTGCGCCATCGTCCATCCTCTCGCAGATCTGATCGGGAGGGGCCCTCTGCGCTCACGTTCCACTGCCATGGCTGCTGGGGAGGGGTGGGGTGGCAGAAGCAGTATCAGCTCTATCAGCAGCAGCCTGAGTCTAGAGTCAATGATGATCAGCTTTCTTTACCTGCCTAGTGAAGAAACTACTCACAGCAGCAGCTAGACCTGGAGCATGACCTGAACCAGCAGGTGGTGGCATACTTGGACAGTACCCTGCCACCCGACATTGAAGATCCACTGGACTACTTGGCAGCCAAACTGGATTTGTGGCCTCAACTGGCAGAGTTTCCAATGGAAAAGCTGTACTGCCCGGCCAGTAGTGTGGCATCTAAGCGGGTGTTTAGTGCAGTGGGGTCCATAGTTACCCCAAGAAGAACTCGCCTGTCCACCCAAAATGTGGAGATGCTGACCTTTGTCAAGATGAATCAGGTGTGGATCAGCCAGGATTTCGACCCACCAATGCTTGATGCATGAGACTAGATCATCCATGGTGCCCACACCAACACTTTGACAAAAGAGACCGGTTTCCTCTGGCTACCTGCCTCAGCTACTATTCTAATGCTGCCACCTGCCTGATGCCACACATCTGATTTTAAGTGCTCCTTCTTACACCCACTATCATCAGCGGCTACTGTTATTGCCACCCACCTCCCCACTCTGTCACAGGGTCACTCTGTGGTCTCCTGATGCTGCTGCCACATCCCCACTCAGGTCTCCTCATGCTGTTGCTGCCACCTCAACACTCTGTCATTGTGCCACTCTGTGGCCTCCTCATGCTGCTGCTGCTGCAACTTCCAACTACACGCTATGTCACCTTACCAGTTTGTGGCCACCTCATGCTGCTAACACCTCAACACTATGTCACTTTGCCAGTCTGTGGCCTCCGCTTGCTGCTGCTGCAAACTCCACACTCTGTCTTTGTGCCAGTCTTTGGCCTCCTCATGCTGCTGCAGCCACCTCCACACTATGTCACCTTGCCACTATGTGGTCTCCTCATGCTGCTGCTAAATCAACACTATGTCACTGGGCTATTCTGTAGCCTCCTCATGCTGCTGCTGCAGCCACCTCCACACTATGTCACCTTGCCACACTGTGGTCTACTCATGCTGTTGCTAACTCAACACTATGTCCCTAGACCACTCTGTGGCCTACTCATGCTGCTGATGCTGCCACCTCCACAAAATGTTACCTTGCCAGTCTGTGGCCTCCTAATGCTGCTGCTAACTCAATACTATGTCACTGGGCCACTCTGTGGCTTCCTCATGCTGCTGCCACCTCAACACTATGTAAAAAAATAGAAAAAATGTGGGCCTAATTGTTGTTCAGCAGTGCAGGGAGATATTTTACTGACTTTTTGTGGTAAAATGTATGGATGAATGTACACCTCCTTTTGCGGTATGGACTGAATTACTTAGTGGTGAAATTCTTTATGTGACACTGGCTTTTTTTTGGAAAATGTATGGGTCAATGTACACCTCTTTTTGCATTATGGACTGAAGTACTTAGTGGTGAAATTCTCTGTTGAAAAGCCTTTTGTGTAAAAATAGAAAAAATGTGGGCCTAATTGTCGTTCAGCAGTGCAGGGAGATATTTTACTGGCTTTTTGTGGTAAAATGTATGGGTGAATGTACACCTCCTTTTACGGTATGGACTGAAGTAATTAATAGTGAAATTCCTTATGTGGCACTGGCTTTTTTTTGGAAAATGTATGGGTAAATGTACACCTCCTTTTGCGGTATGGATTGAAGTACTTAGTGGTGACATTTTTTATGTGACACTGGCTTTTTTTTCGGAAAATGTATGGGTGAATGTACACCTCCTTTTGCGGTATGGACTGAAGTACTTAGTGGTGAAATTCTTTATGTGACACTGGCTTTTTTTTTGCAAAATGTATGGGTGAATGTAGACTTTCTTCTGTATGAACCAAATTCCATAATCCTTTCATTGGTGACATTGTTATTTTAACCATGTTTTGTTTGGGAAAATTGATGAGTGTTTGTAGACCTACTTTTGCGTTATGGACAGAATTATGTCGTCGTTGGTCCAGCAGTAAACATAATGAAGATGCTAATGACAACACACCACCAGACTTTGCCTTTACCATCTATGCACAATTAAATCAAGCAGCCTCAGTAACTTGAAAACATTCATGTGTTTTTATCTGCTCTGTCTGCATTCGATCTCCACAGCACACAAGACATGACAGGAGAGCCTCTGCTTTGGAGTCCTAGTCCAGTTTCTTAACATTAGGAGTTCCGCCAGAATTGTGCGTAACATACTTGCACCCTGTGCAATGCCATAACAAAAGGACTTTGTAGGCATACACATCAGAGGAAGCTGAAGCCACATGTTGCTTACAGTGGTACATGTTTCTCGCTCTAAAGGAAGCTGGGAAGTTTCAGCCCGAACTTCCGGCTGGGAGACAGGGCCATACAAGGACCATTTGGGGTCTCACATAGGCCACAGGCAGGGAGGTTGGTGGTCTGATATTCCTCCCATCTCTCAGGTGGAGTAGGCAACCTTTGGATGAGCGGGTCAGCTCGGGCTGAGGTCATTCTCGGAAGCAGAGCACACAGTCTGCCGACTCTTGCAGAGAGTGCACTTTTCTTATTGCAGCTGGGTCATCTGGCCATACCTCCGGTGCTGACAACGGGACCAGGGGTTTCTCTAGGCAGATTAACGCTACAGCAAATGGACCATGAAGGGACTCCATGAGGGTGTATTCTACGGTATCCCCCTTATATAAGCTTTGGCGGGCCTGAGAAAGGTTCACAGAGCACCTTTTAACATACAGCTCCTGCCCAGTCTTGTCATCTTGGATAAAGCCATACCCCTCTCAGCCGAGAACCACACCACGCTCCCGGTCCTCCTCTCAAAAATCGGTTCCCTGGCTGGGGTCGATCTCATTCCCTGATTGCCCTGCCCCCGATAGCTTTCCGATATTGCCACATATTTCCCCCATGGGCCGTAATGTCTCTGGGGACCATGGGATTTAGTCCTTCAAAAGAGCCATGCTTCCTGGACGGCGGAGTGGTGACTCCGGCTGCCTCCGCCAAGTCAGCCGGTATGGGGAATGCCACCTCTTTACCTTTCAGAAGACGCTGCACTTGAGAGATGCGTATTTCTTCGGGCACTGCCTGCATCTCGGGCTCTTCATCACCCCAACACATGCCGCCCCAGTTTGGCTGATGAGGACGTGCCATCTTGTTTCCTCTCTGGAAAGCACATACTGGTGATGAAGGAGGGCTTCAAGGGAGGAGCTTCCACTTCCTTTTCTTGCACCGTAATATCGCTCCCTTATATATCGCAAATATAACTTGAGGAGTTTTTTTCCTTCTACATCTTTCTAGACTTTGTCCACGCTCTAGGACTCAGGTACTAGATATAATAAATTCTTAATTGTAATTAGCAATCCACACGGTGGTCTCCCTAACGGCAGGCAAAATCCTCTGCTCCATTATTTGTAAGAATGCCTTCATTTACTCTGATCCACAATGTCTATAGAGGCATGTGGTAAAGGATAACTTTGCGCATAATCATCCGGCTGTGTCCAGGTACTTTTAAGTTCCTCCTGGTCACTGGTGCTTGTGAAATCCATTGACTAATTTAGCTCTAACCTCCACTAGACTTTCACTATATCCAGAGGTAGACTCACTGGTCTGTGCTGCTCTGCTGTAATAGTGTACTCTATACTCCCGTAGCCTGGCCAGAGCCAAGGGGCTAAAACAGCAGTAACATTGTGGACTGCTCTGATTCACATCCTCCATTAACTTTCTCCTCTGTTTATTCTCATCCTCAACACACAAACGGACTTGACACCCCCAGCTATATATAAGTGGTGCCAGCACCACCTAGGGGAGAATAAAGGTAAATGACACTGCCAGCCTGTTAAAGAGAATTACAGCATGATACCACAATACATTTGATATGATATTTAGAAAGAGTTTAAAGTGCCCATATATGTAGCACATAGTGGGACACTGTATCGAGTGCCACACCAACACTTTGACAAAAGAGACCGGTTTCCTCTGGCTACCTGCCTCAGCTATTATTCTGATGCTGTCACCCACCTAATGCCACACATCTGATGCCAAGTACTTCTGATTTGTCAGAAGGAAGGAAAAATCAGGCGCACAACGGATCCTGTCTGTGTAGCGGTTATAAGGCCTGTATGGTCCCATCACAATTGGCTTATGATTTGGTAGCCTAAAAGCAGGAGTGGGTAAAAAACACAGAGGACATGCAAATATCCCATTCACGTGTCATCTCAGTTTTGGATCCACTCCTGTTTTATTGGGCATTAGCAATACTGATGGATTACTGACCAAATGCTGACTGAGTGAAGGCGGATACTCCACAGACAGTATCCGTTCTTTGGGGGATATTGTTCTGACGGATAAGAGGAAGGGCAAAATAATCAGTGAAGTCAACACAAACTTACTGCTGCCACCCTCTGTCAGGGGGCCTCTACTTGTATAAGCATTTAATAGAACAGGTTCTATAGACATCTATGTGGAATCAGCTGATGTCGGTGTAAAAGGAATGTGGCTCTTCTATGCGCTAACATTGACCATTAAGGCTGAGTTCATACATTACTTATTTGTTCAGTTTTGGCTCAGTGACTGCCCAAATCAGTGAAGTGTGCAGTGATTCTAAGTGTGACGCCCGTCATCTGCATGTCATACAGACTCACAGTATTATTTCACTACCAAAGCAGACTCTATATATGTGTGTTACTGCAAGGCATAGTGTTCTACACCACTATAAAGGCTCTCTGCACCTAGGAAATAGCCATTTTTTAAATGTAATTTGCAGCAAATTTATTCGGATCGAACCGAATTTTTCCAAAAACATTCGGTGAACTGGCAAATCGAATTTTGGAAAAATTTGCTCAGCTCTACTCACAACAACTGATCAAAATAACTGATCAAATAACTGAAGTGTGAACTCAGCCTTAGGCCTCATGCACAAGGCCGTTGCATGGCCGTGCCCATATTGTGGCCCACAGTGTGTCCGCTATATGCAGGCACTGGCTGTGTGCTTACCCCATCACAGATGTAGACCCATTTACTTGAGTCTACATCAATGTCTTCTGACATCACTGCATTAACCCTTCTACAATCTAGGAGTAGCAAATAAGGTCCCTGGCTAAGGACAAGACAGAAGCAGTTGTAACAGCTTCTGGTTTCTCTTTTTCAGTGTACATAGCGCTTTATGAGCCCTCTGTAGTGAATAGAAGTTGTGGCGATGATGGTAGATCAGCTCTGCCAGCAAATCTCATCACCATAGGAGCTGTTTTCCTGGTGGCTCCTCTGGATGCACCAGTAAAAGTAATGCAAAATTAAAATTAAAAAAGATCTTTTAATCTGTTAATCTGTTATGGCCTCTGTATAAGCTGTAAAAGCTGTAAAAACCAGTGTCAGGCAGCTGCTGCTAAGGCCAATAAGATAATGGGTTGCATCAAAAGGGGCATAGATGCCTGTGATGAAAATATAGTCTTACCACTTTATAAATCACTAGTCAGACCACACATGGAGTACAGTGTACAGTTCTGGGCTCCTGTGAACAAGGCAGACATAGCAGAGCTAGAGAGGGTTCAGAGGAGGGCAACTAAAGTAATAACTGGAATGGGGCAACTACAGTACCCTGAAAATTTATCAAAATTAGGGTTATTCACTTTAGAAAAAAGACGACTGAGGGGAGATCTAATAACTATGTATAAATATATCAGGAGTCAGTACAGAGATCTCTCCCATCATCTATTTATCCCCAGGACTGTGACTGTGACGAGGGGACATCCTCTGCGTCTAGAGGAAAGAAGGTTTGTACACAAACATAGAAAAGGGTTCTTCACAGTAAGAGCAGTGAGACTATGGAACTCTCTGCCTGAGGAGGTGGTGATGGTGAGTACAATAAAGGAATTCAAGAGGGGCCTGGATGTATTTCTGGAGCGTAATAATATTTCAGGCTACAGCTACTAGAGAGGGGTCGTTGATCCAGGGAGTTGTTCTGACTGCCTGATTGGAGTCGGGAAGGAATTTTTTCCCCTTAAGTGGGGAAAATTGGCTCTGCCTCACAGGGGTTTTTTGCCTTCCTCTGGATCAACTGGCAGGAAACAGGTCGAACTGGATGGACAAATGTATTTTTTCGGCCTTATATACTATGTTACTATGTTACTATGTTACTATATTATGACCAAAAGTAAATACATGCATATGTTTAAATAGTGAAAAAATACAAATAAAGAAAAAGAAAAGCATAAGTATGCCAACCAAAGCGCTGCCATATCTAACCTATTCACCTGAAACCCTTCATATTATATATGAAAATTACCTACACAAATTAGGGAATCCATTTTTGTGTCAATTTGCAAATAGAAAATGTAAATTAAAAAATATGGTTGTTTTTGTGTCAGTTTTAAGTATGGCTTTGCTCTATGTGCCTGCACCACATTTACGAACTGGTGCGCCTTAATAATATATGTGGTGTGAGTGTAATGTGGTTTACACCTTGACGTTTAAAAGTAGACCAGGGGTTTGCCTGACATTCATTGCAACTTTTGCAAAAGTCACACATAGTGAATGAGCCATAATCCAGATCTAATCTCCCCTTTTGGTAGCCCAAAAAACAAAGCTAAGGTCTTTAAACCACCATTGTGAATAATTGGCCATATAGTAGTTGTGTAGCATCCTCAGTAGAATATAGTCTCTGTCCTTTTAATGTAAGGAGGAACCTGAAGTTTATTGCTCCCAGCAGCATGCAGAGAAGTCTGTAGCCACAATGTAGATGCATTACCTTTCTCTTACAAATACTTTGCACTTTTCCTTATGTGATCATTCAACTTTCTGTAGAGTCAGCAGTTCTTTGCCTAAGGGGCTGGCACATATGCTGTCAGTTTTCTGACTTTTGATCCACAGGGTGAAGTATTCCCTGGTAAGCTCTGGTTTTGCTGCACACACATCCACAGCTCCCACTTGACTAACTTACTTCCTACAAGAGGTGAATGGATGATGCCAGCCCTGCCTAGAAACAGTAGCTTGGAACCTGCTGCTCTCTCCATGTACAGCCCGTGGGTCACACAGGGCACAGAATAGGGTGACATCAGCACTTGCAGTGGGACACATTACTTTCACCTTCTCACATTAACGTTCTTGGAAGTTGAAAAGCATGTTAAATCTCAAAATTAGAAATTAATTTAGACCCCATGCTGACTCAATTCAGACCCCCAAAATTAAGTCAGACCACAGGCTAAAACCTTCAATATTTATTCAGACTTAGACCCAAAAAATCTTTCAGCCACCCCCCCCCCCCCCAAATTTGAAGAAGTGCCCCAGTTTTTTTGTTCAATATTTAAGGCATCTTAGGGAATTTAGTGGTAATTTTGGGATGATATTTTGCCTCCCTATTTTTAAAGGGAATCAGTTGCCAGATGTATGCTGCCCAATTTCAGGGCTACTTAAACTAGCAGCAGAGACCGCAATTCAGATGTTGGCTTCCTCCACCAATCGGCGCATGATTGACATCTTTGTATCTAATATATGTATGTATGTGTGTATGTCCACAATAAGAATCCGCAACATCGCATTTACAATCACGAAATTTGGCACACATGTAAATCAGGTGTCGGGGCAGGTTTTAGACTGGGTCTCAACTCTAGCATGTACCGTTACTGAGATATTCCCTAAAAAATGCATTAGCCAATAGAAGCCTGGTCACATGACCCTTCTCAGTTAATAGAAGCTCACAGGCCCTTAGTGTCCACATACAAACAGTTTTACACCAGGTTTCCATAATAACCCAGACATTTTTCTTCACTGCTGTAGGTCAGCTTTAAAGGAGCAGGGTGCTGTGGATGACACTGTTAAGTGAGCCTAGTGCTGTGGAGGTCACATTCAAGGGGAAAGGTAGGGTGGCCATTCAGGCCACCCTCAAAAGACGGACTTAAAAACCCTGCCCCCAGGTCCTTCTAAGCCACGACCCAGATCTGGTTAGGTAACGCCCCCTCACACACTGCAGCAGACAGGGATTGAAAAAATAAAGGTAAAAATCATCTTCTGTCAGCTGCAGGGATGGGAAGGAGGGAACTGTTCAAAAGGACATCCCTGTGTCTGTCAGGGCCCTGTGCCGGACGGAGGACAGGGAGTCTGAAACCCGGATTGTCTGGCCTAAAACTAGACCTCTGGCCACCCTAGGGGCAGGCTGCTGTGTAGGTTATAGTTAAGGGGACGGTTCGCTATGGAGGTCAGTGTTAAGGGGGAGATTGCTGTAGAGGCCACTGTTAAGGGAGCGGGGTGTTGTGGAGGTCACATTTTAAGGGAACAGAGCTCTGTGGAGGTCACTGTTAAGGGGGCCGGTTGTTGTAGAAATCACTGTTAATGAGACGGGGTACTGTGGAGGTCACTAATAAAGGGGGGGCCATTGTGGAGTTCACTGTTACAGGGGGTAGGGTGCTGTGGATGTTATTGTTAAGGGGGCAGGCTGCTGTGGAGATCACTGTTAAAGGGGCGGGATACTGTAGATGTCACTGTTATAGTGGATACTGTCAATATCTTTTAACGACACACACAAACATTAAATGAAATAGATGAAATATATCCATGCAAAGCCGGGTCTTTCTGCTGTTAAGGGGGCGGGTATTGTGGAATGCAAGATCACCCATAATGCCATGCAGCCAGCCAATCCGCAGCAATCCCCTGTGATGTCACATGCCTATAAAATACTCATCCCGCATGGTCTCCTCCATTTTCCTGTGAGCTGAGTATAGAGAGAGACGTGGCAAGCCCTACGTACAGTGTTTCACAAAGCTTTTCATTGTAGAATATTGAATAAGGAGTGCATGGAGACTTATTTTGCATCTGTTTTATTTATTTATTCCTACAGTTACTTATTCCTACATCAGCTGTAAATATAATTCAATACCAATGCCATCCAGTCTACACCCCTTTGGGGGCCAGGTCTTAATGATGACATCCTCATCTTTTGCTGGCTTTACTTCTTCCAAATCATCCTTCAAAGTCTCCATGTCCTAGAAAAGTCAGCAAGATGCAGAGAGAGGAGGAGCTGGATGTTCTTGATGACAATGATATTGTCATCAATATTAGATGATGTGGAAAAGGATGAAAAGCAGATGGCAGAAGAAGGGCTCCCACCTGTAGGGCAGGAGAGCGAAGGGGTTGGAGAAGTAAGTATTCCAGAGCTGATTGATATTCAGTAATTAGTGTTAAATAACCTGCAGGAGATTTCAGGTAAGAACAGCAATAATATGCATATTGTGCCCCCCACTTAACCAGCCAAACCCCATATCAGCAACAGCCCATGTTTATCGGTGATGCGTGGCCACTAACAATTAAGAAGGACTATACAGTGTGGTCTTCATTAGTAACTGAACAGCCACTCCATGTGGCCATAACCTAAGGCAGAGTGGCCTGGGTATACCTGATTTATACCGATTTGTGACTAATTAATTCATAACAAATCAAATTTCTTGGCTAACTTTGGAGAAGTTACAGAAACTATGCTCATGTCTAACAGCAGCTCATGAACACTAGGACTCCTGTGCTTGGGTCACTCAAGCTGCTGAACAGTAATTTTAAGGAAGTGACTAGACCATGGTCCTTATCAATACAACATTCTAAAAAGATGAACCAATCCAAAAGCAGTTGTACGTTAGCATTAGGTTGAAAATGGGAACAGAGAATTGTTTTTCCTATAGCCAACTTCCGATTCAGATGCTTCATAAAATACTAGCCATGTTTGCTGTGACCCCTTATATATTTGAAGATGTATAGGCACAATTATGCAAATTAAAGCTACATGATGAGTTGATGACTACAAAGGAAAATTGAAATGTTCAGTTTAGCCCCCACATTTGTATGATGGAAGCCTTTAATATATTTATCGACGTTGATACTGAAAATTAATTATGTTTATTTATATCTGAGAATTTCCAGCCAGTTAACATAAGCCATAGTATTCCCATAAAACACAAGTCATTTGAAAAGTAATTTATTTTTATTTGATAACAAAATGAAACAAACTGGAAATAAAACATTGAAAAGTAATAACCTGATGAGAATAATTATGCAAAATTCAGTATCATGCAGCTACAATTAATGCTCAAGCTTATTATCCTTAAGCTTATTATAATCTGTTTACCCCTTAAACACCTATGGGCGGAATCATGAAAAAACAAAAATGACATTCTTGGATTGCTCTCGTGTCAAACAGCAAACAGGACTTGGTTACTAAAATATATCTGTAGATAAATTGTATGTGCAACAGGTTTGTGCAAGGAATCTCACTGAGAAGGGGCTCATATACTATATGTAGTTTATGGTGAGCACTAGCTTTTTTTACTCCAGGGCACCCCTTTACAATAACTATGAAGATGATAATAGTAATCATAATATGGGATGGTTTATTGACTGATGCTTATAAATTGCTAGTTACTATATAATAAAACTAGATGCTATGACTGGAAATGCAAAACCTAGATCCTCGATTGTGTTCTACTGAACCAAATTAAAAACCGTGTCCACAGTTCCTTACATCAAGTTCATGTGGGCCCTATCAAGCGCCACCAAATATCCAACTTGACTGGTTATCATAGTTATTTGGTAATCGGGACACAAAAGTAATCTGTGTTTACAGCATTAGCGCATTTTATTGTACATGATCTGGTAATTAATTTTTTATGGACTTTTTTCATTCTGCAGCAATTGTTTTTCTCTGTCCAATGTATTGTATTATATTGCCGTATTGTAATAGCTGGTGTTTAACAGTCCACCCTGATAAACAGTGGCTTTTACTCACAGGGAAATTATTTGAAGGGTTGGTTTGCTTTATGTAATATCATACTGAAAAAACGTTTGTGCGACTGGACCTAACTCTAATAGGTGTATTGTGGTATACAGTAGTTATGGTTTATTACACCAATTTGTTTAATAGTATTTGCAAACTATCCTGTTTATCCCTAGCTTATTTGGTTTAGCGTAAAATAGGGTATATTAGGCCTAGTTCCCTGTATATGATCACCCTGCTATAGGTAGGGAAGTATATGTGTAGGGTATTGGTAGGGATAGTTTTCTCACTTTCTCTCAATCTCCTTATAGTTGTAGATGTGGCTGATTTGTATTAGTTTTATCTGTATTTTTTCCACAAATGGTGTCATTTTTATCTATTATAATACAATAATACAGTCTTCTTGATCTAAGGTAATCTACCTAAAGTAAATAACACGTAAAAAATAAAATAAAATGTGGAGAAATGTCATGTAAAGCTAAAATAGTTTTTTGGTAGTATAGTGATGTCATACATGACACAATATGCACATATTTAACATCACTATCCACAGGAAAATTAGATAATTAATTTTGGGATAGATATTATTTATTGAACAAACTACGTTAAAACAGCATGAAAAAACCATTCTGACCATTTGCCCTTGAATGAGACCAATTGTATGTAATAAGATCTCTATGTGCCCTGTAAAAAAAGTAAACAAACGTTTTAGGATAGATTGATAAATGTCGACATTCTAAAAGGTGAAATTTTGCTCTGGTCATGAAGATCAAAAAATCCCTGATAATAAAAAGTTTAAAAGTTTTTTTATTGTTTTAATGAAGTATAGGTTAGCAGAATTTATTCCCCAAGTAGGTGGCACATTCAATTTTTAGGTTGGACTTCAAGAAATAGGGGCCCATATTTACTAATGTATCTGCACCCCAAATTCCTCAATACTGGCGCAAATTGGTGTAATTTGGCACAATAGAGTGCATCTGGGGTTTTTCCACTTATTCCAACAGGCTTCACCAAGGAGGTGAGGCTTTGCAGAAGGCAGTGGGGTCTAAGATACGTCATTCTGCTCCACCACTGCACGCAATCAACGGTTTTAGTAGGGGTAGAGAAAAGTGTCTATCTCTGCAGCAGATTTATCATCCAACCTGAACCACAGTAATAAATGTGGTGTAAGGTTAAACAGCCTGTCTAAGCTTATACCATTTTAGGTCTAGTATATCTGGGCTAGTGTATGTACATCCGTACTTGTCATGGCTGCCAAAGATTTTGTGTACAGTCAAGCATTATAGCTATGTGTTGTGGGTATGGTTCACACAATGCATTCACAAAGTCTTCAGACCCTTTCACTTTTTTCATATTTTGTTCTGTTTTGGCCTTGTCCTAAAATAAAGTTTACCCCCCATGAATCTTAGACATTTTTCAAATTTATTAAACTGGAAAAACTAAAATTCAAAATGGATACAAGTATTCATACCCTTTGCTATGACACTTAAAATTTAACTCTGGGGGCCACCCATTTCTTTTGAGCCTATTTGAGAGGAAAGAAGGTTTGTACACAAACATAGAAGAGGATTCTTTATGGTAAGGGCAGTGAGACTATGGAACTCTCTGCCTGAGGAGGTGGTGATGGTGAGTGCAATAAAGGAATTCAAGAGGGGCCTGGATGTATTTCTGGAGTGTAATAATATTACAGGTTATAGCTACTAGAGATGGGTCGTTGATCCAGGGAGTTCTTCTAAATGCCTGATTGGAGTCGGGAAGGAATTTTTACTCCCCTTAAGTTGGGAAAATTGGCTTCTACCTCACAGTTTTTTTGCCTTCCTCTGGATCAACTAGCAGGATCACAGGCCGAACTGGATGGACAGATGTCTTTTTCGGCCTTATGTACTATGTTACTATGTTACCTTGATTGTAGTCTACCTGTGGAAATTCTGTTTGATTGGGCATTATTTGGAAAGACACATCGCTGTCTGTATAAGTTCTCACAGCCGACAATACATCAAGTAGGAGCATATTCAAGCAAAGGAGCGTACTAGGGTTGAGCGAACCCGAACTTTAGGATTTTTGGTACCCGGACCTGAACCCAAACATTTCCGTAAAGGTTCGGGTTCCGTGTTCAGCGATTTCTTAACACTTTTTGAAAGACTGCAGGGCAGCCAATCAACAAGCGTTTCACTTGTCCGCCCTTAGAAGCCATCACAGCCATGCCTACTAATGGCATGGCTGTGAATGGCCAAGTGCAGCATGTGACCCATCCTCTATATAGGCTGGAGTCACGTAGTGCCGCACGTCACTCTGCTCTTCTCAGTGTAGGGATAGGATGTTGCTGTTGCTGTGAGCGAGAGATTAGGGAAGAATTCTGGTGTACTTGGTGTTGTTCAATCTTCAAACTACAGCGATTATTGAGGGTGCTATGCTACATTTTTGTACCCAGCCCTGAGCCCAGTGACACTGAAAAATAACTTTTAATCCATCTGCTAGTTCAGTGGGCGTTGGCGGCCATTTTTGCAAGTGCAGTGCCCTTGCAACTGCATCCAAACTGCATGTGTGCCAGGGACATTACTTTAATTCTGTTTTGGTAGCTCAGTGGAGAACAAATTCCCTTTTTTTGGCCGGTCAAGTACCCCTGCGGACTGCAGAGCATACCTGGCAGTGAAAATTATTCAAATACATTAGTCTGTCACATTTTTCCGTGACCTAAAGCAATTTTTTATCTGTCTGACACAGTCCAATAAAACCGTTAAATACTGCAGTTACCTTGCTGCTATAAAAAAAGCACACTTTTTTTGCGAGATAGTAAATTTACAGGCTATGCTGCATCTCTGACAGTCCAATTAAACCGTAACATACTGCATTTACATAGTTGTTTGCAAAAAAACACAGTTTTTGTGCTAGATAGCACACTAGGATCCTACGCTGCATTTCTGATATTCCCAAAAAAAGGTAACATACTGCAATTACATAGTTGTTTGCAAAAAACACAGTTTTAGTGCTAGATAGCACTTTAGCGGCCTACGTTGCATTTCTGATATTTCAATAAAACCGGAACATACTGCATTTACATAGTTGTTTGCAAAAAACACAGTTTTTGTGCTAGATGGCACATTAGCGGTCTACGTTGTATTTCTGATAATCCAATAAAACTGTAACATACTGCATTTACATAGTTGTTTGCAAAAAACACTGTTTTTGTGCTAGATAGCACATTAACGGCCTACGTTGTATTTCTGATATTCCAATAAAACCGTAACATACTGCATTTACATAGCTGTTTCTCAAAAAACACAGTTTTTGTGGTAGATAGCACATTAGGATCCTACACTGCATTTCTGATATTCCAATAAAACCGTAACATACTGCATTTAAATAGTTGTTTGCAAAAACACTGTTTTTGTGCTAGATAGCACATTAGAAGCCTACGTTGCATTTCTGATATTCCAATAAAGTCGTAACATACTGCATTTACATAGTTGTTTTCAAAAACGCTGTTTTTGAGCTAGATAGCCCATTTGGATCCTATGCTGATTATATACCCTGTAATATCACTGGATCATCAACGCCATATGATGTAACACTAATAAACTTCATTAACTGCAGACAAAGAAATCTGTGTGCCACAATTTTTACTATTGTTTTGTCATTGAGGTCTAGTGGGCCTATCACGCCTGCACGCTAGATCCATTTGCTTTCTTGCTGGAGCAATTCACAGTGCCTATCGCCCCCTTGCGTTGCATTGTATGTTTGTCCGTCCCTCAGCCATCACATGTTTCCAGCTGCTATGCGCTTGATGAATCTGTAATCAGCTCTCATGTTACCAGCTTCTATGTATTCAGCTCTAATGTACCCAGCATCTATGCATTCAGCAATGGAGGAATAAAAGTAGATTGCAGTAGATTGGGTGAGTGCCGTCTGTCAACTTTTTCTCGAACTTTATGTACTTTATGGTTGTTCACGGAATCACGGGCAGTATTTACGGTTACCCTAATGCGAAAGTGACAAACCATACACAAATGTGAAAAAGAAAGAATGAAAAATACAGAAATAAGACACAGTGCCACTCACACTGTTTTCTAAATTTTGTTTACTTAGAAATCATTTAGTGGTCTATTTTAGCTCAATATATACGTAGTTCACTTTTGCTGTTATTTACGCTGAAATCGTTTTGTTGCCAATTTCAAATCCTTTAGTTGCCTATGTCAGTAAAAAAATAAATATATATTTGGCGCTTTTAGGGGTGTTTTCATTTGCTTTTTATTTATTTAGTTCAGCTAAAAGTATGTCAGACAGAGAACTGCCAGGCCCTGCACAAGGGGGTGGCAGAGGCATAAATGATTCTGGTGCAGGCATCGGTGGCAGCAAGGTGACGGCCGTTTTGTGCTTGTATGCGCTTCCTTTGGCCTCAGTCTGAGGCCAGAGGAAGCGCATACAAGCGCGAAGCGGCCATCGCTGTTTTTTATATGTGCATCAAATGTCTGTCCCGCTGACCCATTTTTAATAATCGAAGATTAAAGAAAGTTTTTTACATCCTAAGGTGAGTGCCGCAATTTTTTTTGTCTTGTGCACTGGTCTCTAACATGACAAAATGCTTATAGAATGAAAAGGTCTGAAGACTTTTCGAATGCACTGTTTTATAGACCCACACTGCTCTCTATCAGTAGGAGTCTACAAGATAATGACCCTAAGGGTACTTTCACACTAGCGTTTTCTTTTCCGGCATTGAGTTCCGTCCTAGGGGCTCAATACTGGAAAAAGAACTGATCAGTTTTATCCCAATGCATTCTGATTTCTGAATGGAGAGAAATCCGTTCAGGATGCATCAAGATGACACCGGAAAAACGGATCCAGTATTGCAATGCATTTTTCTGACTGATCAGGCACTTTTCTGACTGATCAGGCATTTTCAGACTTGATCAGTCTGAAAAATGCCTGATCAGTCAAAAAAAATGACATGTGTTTGCATACAGTTTGACTGATCAGGTAGTTCAGGCAACGGAACAGCTTGCCGGATCACACTGCCGCAAGTGTGAAAGTACCCTTAGCCTCCAAGATCAGTAGAATCTAACTACTAATTATATACAATTCAAAAAACTTTTACATTTGTCACATTTTACAATATCTGACAGACCATAATACCATAAATCTATATATTCAGTGATGGGACCCCTATGAGACACAGGAATAAATATACAGGTTTTATTTCCATTTTTATATGCCATAGAAATGTCTACACAGCTATCTCACTCCTGTCTGGAGATTTTGCTTAATGGAAAGTAAATATTTCTTCTTACTTTTATTCTAAGCTATGCATTTCTCACTACAAATATCGAGCTGACAGATTCATTATGTCCTTCTTTTTCTGGCACCAAATTGCCTACATCTGACATACCTCTGTGCATAAAAATGAAAGTGCACTTAATTTGCTCTCAGGCATGAAAACCAAGGAACAAACTTATTTTACACCATCCTGCACTGCTATAAGTCCTTTTAAAAATGGCTGCAAGTTCCCAGCTGGAATAGATGAAAATGAATAGTCTAGCAAAGCATTGTCACCCTGGGCTTCCTCCAAACTCTCCCTGCGTTAATCTAAACCATAGTATAAAACACTAGCTCAACACATGCTTTAAAAGCTGCCTACAGCCCCAAGAAATTACCAGCTAATGATTACTCAAAGTAGAGGACAAACACTGTTTGGATTCAGGTCTCAGCAAGAAATTCAACACAGTCTAGACACCCCTAAGCTCTTATTTTGCAGGAATACAACACAACATAGAAAGTATGTGAACCAGAGCAAATGATAACATGGATGCTTAGGTATCAATTATTATTCTGCTTTAACGAATATTAAAAATTTCCCCCTGTGCATTGCAAATGGAGCAGAATGTGCTACAACGGTCGTGACATACATATTAACACATGGCCCAATGAGGATCAGTTTAAAATGTGCATTTTTATTTGGAAATGTAATTCAGCAACAGTAAGTTTGTGTGCCACCGTTGTGGCTAGTATTGAGTAAATTGAAGTCCAGTCGAATTTCAGGCTAAATTTGATTTGCCACGAAGCCAAATTTTCTCGTGCTTCGTGAAATAGTGTAAAAAACAAACAAAAAAAAACTCATACTTGAACATCGCAACCACATCGTCGAATAAACCGAAGACTGTCCGATTCTCTCCTGTCTTAGGCAACAGTTACATTTTTTATTAAATTTTGAAATATTTAATATTAAATTGAGCCAAAACTTGATTAAAATTATAAGAAAGTAAACTTAAATTCGCCAATATATTATCCCAATCTTCCAGGAAACTCACTGACAATCAATTTGCCAATTTGTCAGAGAATGTGCATTACTAAATCATGTTTTTAGCAACACTTAATAAAGTTGAGTAATTTTAACCTTCTGTTCTGTCCCATATTCCCTATAAATGAATAGACAAAGCGGCCACTCTGTGGCCTCCTCATGCAGCTGCCACCTCCACAATCTCTAGTCATCATGCCACTCTGTGGCCTCCTCATGCTGCTGCCACCTCTGCAACCTCTCGTCGTCTTGCCACTCTGTGGCCTCCTCATGCTGCTGCCACCTCTGCAATCTCTCGTCCTCGTGCCACTCTGTGGCCTCCTCCTGCTGCTGCCACCTCCCCAATCTCTCGTTGTCATGCCACTCTGTGGCCTCCTCATGCTGGCTGCCACCTCCGCAATCTCTCGTCATCGTGCCACTCTGTGACCTCCTCATGCTGCTGCCACCTACACAATCTCTCATCATCGTGCCACTCTGTGGCCTCCTCATGCTGCTGCCACCTCCACACTTTGTCTTCGTGCCACTCTGTGGCCTCCTTATGCTGCTGCCACCTCCACACTATGTCAACTTGGCACTCTGTGGTCTCCTCATGCTGCTGCCACCTCCACACTCTGTCACCTTGCCATTCTGTAGCCTCATCATGCTGCTGCCACCTCCACACTATGTCACCTTGCCACTCTGTGACCTCCTGATGCTGCTGCCACCTCCACACTATGTCACCTTGCCATTCTGTAACCTCATCATGCTGCTGCCACCTCCACACTATGTCACTTTGCCACTATGTGGTCTCCTGATACTGCCGACACCTCCACACTGTCATTGTGCCACTCTGTGGCCTCCTCCTGATTCTGCTGCTGCTGCCGCCTCCACGCTGTCCTTCTGCCGCTCTGTGGCCTCCTCATGCTGCTTTTACCTTTCCACTATGTTATAGGGCAAATTTGTGGACTTCTCATGGTGTTCCCACCCTACCCACTTCATGACTTGGCAACTATTTTGCCTTTCGGCCTGGCTGACATCCAGGGCCAGTGCAAGGATTTTTGCCGCCCTAGGCAAGAGAAAGGTTTGGCGCCCCCCCCCATGTGACATCACAATGCCCCACCCATATGATCTGCCATATTAAAGGGGTTCTGCAGTTTATTTAAACTGATCGGCAAGGGTTCAACACCCGGCACCCCCGACAATCAGCTGTTTAAGAAGGCAGCGGTGCTGGCAGTAGGAGCCTGGGTGGGACTAAGCTTCATTTAAGGGAACAGAGCTTAACCCCGCCAAGGCCAGTGATACTAGTCGTGACGTCACTGCGCCTGCGGTAAACAGCAAGAAGGCCGAGGCGCTACTGCCAGCGCCGCTGCTTTCTCAAACAGCTGATCGGCGGAGGTCCCGGGTGTCGGACCCCTGCCGATCAGATGCTGATGATCTATCCAGAGGATAGATCATCAGTTTGAATAAACTGCAGAACCCTTTTAACTAACACAAGTTCCCCCCCTCCCCCCCCTTGTCATTCTCTCCCCCCTCTTGTCATTCTTCACTCCCCCCTTGTCATTCTTCACTCCCCCCCTTGTCATTATTCCTTCCCCCCCTTGTCATTCTTCCTCCCCCTTGTCATTCTTCCCCCCTTGTCATTCTTCACTCCCCCTTGTCATTCTTCCTTCCCCCTTGTCATTCTTCCTTCCCCCTTGTCATTCTCTCCCCTCGTCATTCTTCACACTCCCCCTTGTCATTCTATCATTCTTCACCCCCTTCACTCCCACCCCCTTGTCATTTTCTTTCTTCCCCTACCTCTAGTGTAGCGCGGCCGAGCTCTTTATGGTCCACGGGTACAGGAGCTTTTTTTCCTGTACCCGAGGGGACTGACAGGAAGTGCACACTGTGTGCGCACTTCATGTCAGTCCGGCCGGGTACAGAAGACAGATGCTCCTGTACCCGCGGACCATAAAGAGCTCGGCCACGCTACAATGGAGTGACAGGAGGGAGCGCTGAGCCTCTTGGTGCGCCCGGGCGGTGCGCCCTCATAGACACGCCAGCCCGGGCAGCGCTGCAGCCGCCAGAGGCTCAATTCAGAGCACTTGAGCGGCTGCAGCATGAGGCGGGGCCGGCGCTTCTAGCAGCGCCCCTTCCCAAGGGGCGCTCTACGCGGTGGCCTATTCCGCGTATAGAACGTGCAGGCCCTGCTGACATCATCATTTTTTTGACCTTCTTCTGATCTGTCAGAAAGAAGGAAAAATGAGATGCACAATCCTTTCTATGTACCAGCTGTAAGGCCTGTATAGTCCCATCAGAATTGGCTTGTGATTTGGTAGCCAAAAGCAGGAGTGGGTACAAAACACAGAAGACAGCAAATATTTCATTTACGTGTCATCTCTGTTTTGGATCCACTCCTATATTTTTTTTTTGGCATTAGCAATACTGATGGATTACAGACCAAATTCTGACCAAGTGAAGGTGGATGCTCAACAAACAGAATCCATTTTTTGGGGGGTTAATGTTCTGATGGATCAGAGGAAGGGCAAAATAATCAGTGACGTTGGCACAAACTTACTGCAGACACCCTCTCCACTCTGTCGGGGGGCTCTACTTGTAAAAGTGTTTAATAGAACAGATTCTGTAGACATCTATGTGGAATCAGCTGACAACGGTGTAAAAGAAGTGCACTTATTCTTGGCGCTAACATCGTTACTTGAATTATTTGGTCAGTTTTGGCCCAGTGAGTGCCCAAATAAGTGAACTGTACAGTGATTCTAAGATTGACGTCTGTCATACACAGAATTATTTACCTACCGAAGCAGACTCTCTATGCGTGTTACTGCAAGGCACAGTGTTCTACACCACTATAAAGGCTCTCTGCAGCCAGGAAATATCCATTTTTTAACAAAATTCGCTGCAACGAAATTTGGGTCAAACCAAACTTTTCCCCAAAAATTCGGCGAACCGGCAAATCAAATTTTTAAAAAATTAGCTCATCTCTAGCAGTAATCCTAGCATCTGTTATTGGGTTGAAAATGCTGTCTTAGGCCTCTTTCACACGAGCGTGTCCGGATTAGGTCCGGATGCGTTGCGGATGCGTTGCGGATGCGTTCAGGGAAAACTGAGCGTTTTCACAGGCAAAGCCATTCAGTTTTGCCTGCGATTGCATTCAGTTGTTAAGTTTTTTCCGCGCGGGTGCAATGCGTTTTGATGCGTTTTTCACGCGCGTGATAAAAAACTGAAGGTTTACAAACAACATCTCCTAGCAACCATCAGTGAAAAACGCAACGCACCCGCACTTGCTTGCGGATGCAATGCGATATTAACGCAGCCCCATTCACTTCTATGGGGCTGCGGATGCGTTTTTAACGCATAAGATAGAGCATGCTGCGATTTACACGCGTTGCAGAAGTGATGCGTGAAAAAAAACGCTCATGTACACAGCCCCATAGAAATGAATGGGTCAGGATTCAGTGCGGGTGCAATGCGTTCACATCACGCATTGCACCCGCGCGGAAAACTCGCCCGTGTGAAAGGGACCTTATACAACCAGTTTTGGGGTGTGTCTATTTCATATATAAAAGAACTTCCATTCATCCTTGATTTTGGGGTAAGGGTACTTTTACACTTGCGGCAGGACGGATCTGGCAGGCTATTCAGCCTGTCGCAAGTGGCCGTGCACTGACGTGCTGCCGCTCCGTCCTTATTGACTATAATGGGGCGGGGGGCGGAGCTACGGCACAGCACAGCACTGCACGGCCGGAGATCGCCGGACTAAAAGTAGGACATGCAGGACCTGCCGCAAGTGTAAAAGTACCCTCAATTTACAGTCTGATACATTCAGTTTTGGGTGTGTTTATTTCATATATAAAAGTACTTCTATTCATCCTTGATTTTGGGGTGAATTTGCAGTCTGATACAAACAGTTTTAGGGTGTGTTTATTTTAAATATATAAAAGTCAACACAAACTTATTGTTGACACCCTCTCCACTCTGTCAGGGTGGGGCTCTACTTGTAATCTACTTGTATAACGTTTAATAGAACAGGTAGACATCTATGTGGAATCAGCTGACAACGGTGTAAAAGGAGTGCCTCTTTCACGCTATAGTAGGATCTTGGGCCTCTGCATTGTTCTTTATAACTGGCGCTAATATTGACCTGTAAGGCTTCACACTTGAGTTATTTGGTCAGTTTTGGCCCCGTATTTGGTCAGTTTTGGCCCCGTAACTGCCCAAATAAGTGAAGTGTGCAGTGATTCTAAAAGTGACGCCTGTCATCTATCTGTCATATGGACACATAGTATTGATTCACTACCACAGCAGACTCCCTATGCGTGTTACTGCAAGGCACAGTGTTCTACACCACTATAAAAGGCTCTCTGCAGCCAGGAAATAGCTGTTTTTTAACGCGATCAAATCAAATCTTTTGGGGAAATTCGGAGAATCATCTGAAATGAATTTTTGAGAAATTCACTCATCTCTAGCGGTGACGTACCATGTTGGCTGACCTTATGACGTCATCACGCTGTAAGCAAATGGATGAGTTAAGTATGTTTTTTTTGTTATTTTTTAATTTTACACTGTTATTTCTATCAGATATCACGATCATGTGTGAACTCGGCCTCTGAGGGGTACAATGACGGGGAGTGGCGCAATCGCTGCTCCCTGTCATTGCACTCACTACTTACAAAGAAATGCGCTTCGTGACAAAGTAATTCAACAATTGTAAAATTCGGCAAAGCAGCCAAATCGAACTTTTCAATAATTCGCTCATCACTAGTTGTGGCTTTTCCATAAACAGTTTGTACAAAGGCACACGCTATACTGGTAGCTCCATAATTGGAGTCATAAATATTGAATCTGGTGACACATGGAGCACCAATATTAAAAGGTATGTTCTTGTTGGAATAAGTTATTCCCTATATACAGGATAGGCCAACTCCTAAAATGAATGGAGTAACTAGTTGTGCATGGGCACTGCCTCTCTTTTCATTCTCTATGGGATTGCTGGAGATTGCTGAGCACTATATTTGGCTCTCACTAGAAATCCCGTATAGATATGCAGAGCAACAGTGCGCACACTGGACCAGCCACTCCATTTCTTTTCTTGGGTTCAGGGCTCCTATTCACATGATCGGTTGGAGTCATATAGGTCGTATCTCTACAAATCTAATAGTTATCCTCTGTGGGTAACGTCTTCTAATCAGAAAATGTCTTTAACCACATCAGCCCCCCTAGCTTAAACCCCCTTAATGACCAGGCCACTTTTTACAATTCTGCACTACACTACTTTCACCGTTTATTGCTCCGTCATACAACTTACCACCCAAATGAATTTTGCCTCCTTTTCTTCTCACTAATAGAGCTTTCATTTGGTGGTATTTCATTGCTGCTGACATTTTTACTTTTTTTGCTATTATTCAAAAAAGGCTGAAATTTTTGCAAAAAAATGACATTTTTCACTTTCTGCTGTAATTTTTTTTTTTTAAATACATTTCTATATAAATTTTTCTCTAAATTTATTGTTCTACATGTCTTTGATAAAAAAATCCGATAAGTGTATATTTATTGGTTTGGGTAAAAGTTATAGCGTTTACAAACTATGGTGCAAAAAAGTGAATTTCGGCATTTTGAAGCAGCTCTGACTTTCTGAGCGCCTGTGATGTTTCTTCAAGTGCTAGAATGCCCGAATAGTATAAATACCCCCCAAATGACACCATTTTAGAAAGAAGACACCCCAAAGTATTCTCGGAGGGTCATGGTGAGTTCATGTATCATTTCATTTTTTTCACAAGTTAGCGGAAAAATGACACTTTCTGAGGAAAAAAAATAAATAATAAAGTTTCCATTTCTGCTAACTTCTGGCAAAAAAAAAAAAAAAATCTCCCACGGACTCACTATGCCCCTCAGTGAATACCTTGGGGTGTCTACTTTCCGAAATGGGGTCATTTGTGAGGTGTGTTTACTGTTCTGCCATTTTGGGCGGGGCTAAATTGTGAGCAGCCATGTAAAACCTAGGCTGCAAAAAAGTGTCACACATGTGGTATTGCTGTACTCAGAAGAAGTAGGGCAATGTATTTTGGGGTGTATTTTTACATATACCCATGCTGGGTGAGAGAAATATCTCTGTAAATTGTCAACTTTGGGAACTATAGGAAAGTGTAAAAAAAATTTTTTTAAAGTTTAAAAAATAGTTTCAAAAAGTTCAAATCACCCCCCTTTTGCCAAAATGAAAAAATAAATGAAAATACACATCATGGGTTTCGCAATGTCCGAAAGTGCCCATACTATGAAAATATAAAAAAAATATTCCCCATACAGTAAACAGAAAAACGCGTCCAAATGGCCGATTCACAATTTTTGGATGCATCATTTCCTCAAAAAAAATTAAATAAAAGGTGATCAAAAAGTCATAAACACCCCAGAATGGTATCAATAAAAAGATTATGATGCAAAAAATGAGCCCCCAAACAGCTCCGTACACATAATTATAAAAAAGTTATAGGGGTCAAAATATGGAGACAAGAAAGTAAAACTGATTCGTACTGACCTGTAGAATAATACTAACTGGTCAGTTTTATCGCACATTGAACATCTGGATTTTAAATTTAAAACCCACAAAACTGTGGTGGAATTGCTTTTTTTCTTGCAATGTCGCCCTATTTGGAACTTTTTTCCTGCTTCCCACTACATAATATGCAATATTAAATGGTGGTATTGGAAATTACAACTTGTCCCGCAAAAAATAAGCCCTCATATGGCCATGTGAACTGATAAATATAAAAGTTATGGCTCTGGGAAGGCAGGGAGCGCGAAACGGAAACGCAAAAAAATAGAATAAAACTCTGGTCCTTAAAGGGTTAAATAATGAAGAAAATTCTAAATCAGTAATGACTCATTATTTGATATAGTTTATGTTATGTGAAAAATCGGTAATTAAATATGCACATTAATCGAATTGCGTAAGGGCATTAAGCAACTTTCCTTTTGGGTTGGCTTGGTAGAATTGTCGAATATGTAGAACAGGCATCCTCAAACTGCGGCCCTCCAGCTGTTGCAAAACTACAACTCCCAGCATGCCTGAACAGCCTACTGGTATCAGCCTACAGCAGTGCATTCTGGGAGTTGTAGTTTTACAACATCTGGAGGGCCGCAGTTTGAGGATGCCTGATGTAAAATATAGCGCTATATTCTACATATTCGACAATTCTACCAAACCAACCCAATAGGAAAGTTGCTTAATGCCCTTATGCGATTCTATTAACGTGCATATTTAATTGAAGATTTTTCCATAACATAAACTATATTAAATAATTAAGAATATTCAAAATCATTTATTGACTTGTGGGTCAATTCGAGAATATTTATAATTTTTTTCCATCTGAAGTCATGATTCTTCCCTGCTTAAGTCACATTAAATTGGAAAAAATTACGAATATTCTAAAAAACTAACATATAGCACTATATTCTATAGTGCTATGTATTCGTGTTTTAGAATATTCATATTACGCGAATATTACATTTTCGATTTTTTGCATAAGAGAAAATAAATTGAATAATGAACAATATTCTAATTCACTACAGATTATAATATTGCAGCCTTCTCACATTGGGCCACAAGCAAGAAGTAGGTAGGTATACTAGGTAATGGGTTCAGGTGAAAAAATATATATATACGAATATATATCCCTATATTCGAAATATTCGCGAATTCTCGAAGTCCCGAATCTTGATTCGCATTTCGAATACTTGTGTTCAACACTAGTAGAAAAGGGACTTTTGCAACATTTTGAATCATTATACCACTTTCCTTCTGATTGGTTGCTTTAATACTGTAAATACTTTTAATTGGTTGTATTGAAATTAGTCTTTAAGGGGGGGGGGGGGTTTCACCCAATGAACAAGTGCTTCGCTCATTCATCAGATGATTGGCAACACCTTTACACAGGCAGATTATCAGGTACTAGCATTCGTATGAACGTTTGTCCCTGATAATCTGCCTGACAATCGAGCAGTGTAAAAGAGCCATAAGGAGTGTTTATGAGTGTCAGCAGTTCTGAGCTAAGGGCAACACATCGAGCCATCAGAGCAGCTGACTGATGGATTCACTGTAAAACAGAAAGCGATGGTCCGCAGATACACTGAAAGTAAATGCTGCAGAACAGAAAATGTTCAAAATTCATAATAAAAACCAATTGAAATAATGTTTCTTAGCCCAAAATGAGTAAAATGCAATGATAAAATTTCCCCTTTCAAGATCAATGGAATGATGTAACTTTGCATTGGTGATATTAGTTACTGCTCACTGTTGTAAACATTTCCATATTTCCAGTTCCGATATCAGAAAGGTCATCACTGATGACATCAGCACACACGGCCAGAGTGATCACCTGGTGACGTCTTCACGCTCGCCACATGTCCTTTGGTGGGTTTTCTTTGATGAAGACGGGAGAGGACGGCTTCTCTGCGATCATGTGGATGAGGTGAGTATAATGTTTTTTTACATTTTCAGCCACCATTTTAGGAAAAATTGATATGTTACCATCATGCGATAGGAAATTCGACTTAATGGCGAATCAAATTTTTCCTAAATTTTTTCCTCGAATTCCACTTCAGATACATCGATTCGCTCAACACTAACTATAAATGGAGGGAACAAATATAGTGGCATGTCATATGCAACTTTTTTCTGGGAAAGTAGTGAAACAATACAGTACAAAATGAAGAATACTTTCGTAGACTGCTCTTTCTTAGCTTGTTCCAAGGTTTCTGTGCTGAGTAAGCCAATTCTGGCAGCACACACAATCTTATCAAAAAAGTGTCATTATAATGACAGAGACTGCTACCATGCAATGAAGTAAGTACATGCGACAGGCCAATGTGGGGCTTCTAATGCCACTGGAATTCTGGGAGGTGTAATGAGGAATATCATTAGGGTCACAGGCCTCATGAATAAAAATTGACTGCCTTTTGCAAAATGGGGCTTGATAGATTCACTTCCCATTGTCAATTATTGCACTGAGGAAATGAGTTATGAATTATACAGTAGAGAAGGATACTGCTTTTTCAGCTTATTCTGACAGTAACCCATGGTCTTCCAAATGAATCTGTGTTTTATTACATGTGGAAGAATATTACTTTCATTAAGCAACATAAACATATTATTAGTGCATTGCACTAGTGTGGGAAAAATCTACCATCAACATAATATTGCTTTTCTCCATATTCTGGATCCATAGTACCTTCTTTCTTTCAGTTGAGTGATTACATTCTCAGGTTAACCCTAAAATTATTTTTTGTAATATAACAATAATATCAAATGTTTCCAAAATGATGCAGTAATATAAAATATTACATAATAAAACAATATGGTACAAAATGACAGATATAATGTACACATAAAAATCATACAGCAGTCCGGATATATGTATACAGTAGTAGTGTTGGGCGTGAATATTTGAATTGCGAATTTTTATCGCGAATATCGCCACTTAGAAATTTGCAAATATTTAGAGTATAGTGCTATATATTCGTATTTTCAAATATTCTAGATTTTCTTTTCATCTGACCCCCATGATCCCTCCCTGCTTCTTGCTTGTGGGCCAATGAGAAGGCTGCAATGTCTTTGTCTGAGCTTAGCAACCAATAAGAAAGTTGCCTACCCCTTACTATATAAGAACCTCCCCAGCAGCCATTTTCTGCAGTTTGTTTTTTCAGTTCTGAGAGACAGCAGTGTCATTGCTGTGCTCCGTGCTTTACTGTGTCACATTACATTAGATAGATAGTTAGTTAGCTTATATATATATAATGCAGATAGTTAGTGGGAGATAGTCAGTGTAGGTTAGATCGTGATATAGTGTAGCTAATAGGTTCCAGTGCAGGGTGTTGGGTAGTGTGATAAGTTCTGCTGTCCATACATAGATGCTACAGGCAAGTTCACAACAATACTTAGTGCACCAATCACTAATATGTAGTCAGACCTGCTAAAATGTGACATTGCACGTATTGCGCAAAAACATGCGCATCATTAATTGCCAGTTTGCGCAATCGCAAATATATTGGAGCACTCTATCTGCATATAAAGCTATTGTAATGTTCTGCCGTAATGTTTCTCCAGTTTCAGGAAACTTCTAGCAGCTTGAAAAATGTAGCAATAGTGACCCATGCATTATTGCGCATGCATTATGCGAATATTACATTGCCGATTTTCGTAATCAAGAAAATAATCGCGAATTCTCGAATTTATGACGAGTATTTGGCTAAATATTAGCAAAATATCGCAAATTCGAATATTGCCCCTGCTGCTCATCACTATACAGTAGTAAAGAAGTGACAAACATCTACACATGCAGACAAGAGATATTATCGGGAGACCTTTATTACGGTTGTCAGGGCTTCCTTCAAACATTTCAGGGCACCATAGAGGCTAACCTCTTCCCAGCTTACATTAAATGTGCTCAACAGAGTACGGCGCTGGCCAGGGCATGGGTTAAAGGTCTTAGTCAAACTTTCTGAAACGGCATTAAGGCTGTCAAATTCATGAAAACTTATTTATGAGATTTCCAATAGGATATTTCCTTTAAATGTGTTTAGTTGATTGACTTTGCCTGTCCAGTGTTCTAGACAGGGAGGCTCTGAGGAAAGCCAAAATTGAGGGATAAGAAGATAGCAAATAAGACATTAACCGCTAAAATGGGTATTAAGGTTGTTAAAAGTTAGTCCGTATCCTCCACAGGGTAGGTTATAACAATTAAATTGGAGGGAATCCTACCACTGGCCCCATCCCACCATACCTTGTATCCCTTCAAGCCCCCTGAAATGAATTGAGTGGCGTAGCAGGTAGTGTTGAGCGAACAGTTCGAGCATCGTTCGGGTTCGTACCGAATTTTGGGGTGTCCGGGACACGGTCCCGAACCCGGACATTTTCAAAAAAGTTCGGGTTTGGGTTCGGTGTTCGTCGATTACTTCCCGCTTTCTGAAGGGCTGCACAGCAGCCAATCAGCTAGCGTTTTACTTCTTGCCCTAAGAGCCCATCACAGCCATGCCTACTAATGGCATGGCTGTGATTGGACAAGTGCAGCATGTGACCCAGCCTCTATTTAAGCTGGAGTCACGTAGCGCCGCACGTCACACTGCTCTTATTAGTGTAGGGAGAGGACGCAGCTTCTGTCAGGGCGAGATTAGGCAGGTTAAAGTCAGCAACAGCACCTAATGAACGGATCGATCTACAGCTGAGAATGATTGAACTTCTGCTAGTTACTTGATCACTGGTTTTTAGGCTGCACAGAGCGTTTTTCTGTCACTTATTTTCTGGGTTGATCGGCGGCCATTTTGTGACTTGTGGTGCACCAGAAGAAGCTGCCACCAAGTCCATCAATCCATCAATACTAGTTTTTTTTTTGCTATATCCTACATCAGGGGCTTGGCTGTGCTAATTGTCACCCCTAGAAACTCAGGACAGCAATTTCTAAATTTTATTAAGGGGTTAAATACAACTGCCCAAATACCAATCCCCTAAATCTGGCGTTCCAGCTTTGGCTAGACAAGTATAATACTGTCTGCTGTCTGGCAAAGGATAGATTATTTTCTGGGGTGAAATTAACCTGCCAATATAGCAATACCCTGGATCTGGTGTCCCAGCAGTTGCAGGACCGATTTCAAAGTGTCCGATTACATATATATTTCGTTCTGGGGTTAAATTAACCTGCCAATATAGCAATACCCTGGATCTGGTGTCCAAACAGTTGCAGGACCGATTTCATAGTGTCCGCTTACACATATATTTTTTTCTGGGGTTAAATTAACCTGCCAATATAGCAATACCCTGGATCTGGTGTCCAAACAGTTTCAGGCCAGATTTCATAGTGTCCGCTTACACATATATTTTTTTCTGGGGTGAAATTAACCTGCCAATATAGCAATACCCTGGATCTGGTGTCCAGACAGTTTCAGGCACATTTCATAGTGTCCGCTTACACATATATTTTGTTCTGGGGTGAAATTAACCTGCCAATAGAGCAATACCCTGGATCTGGTGTCCAAACAGTTTCAGGCCAGATTTCATAGTGTCCGCTTACACATATATTTTTTTCTGGGGTGAAATTAACCTGCCAATATAGCAATACCCTGGATCTGGTGTCCCAGCAGTTGCAGGCCAGATTTCATAGTGTCCGCTTACACATATATTTTTTTCTGGGGTGAAATTAACCTGCCAATATAGCAATACCCTGGATCTGGTGTCCAAACAGTTTCAGGCCAGATTTCATAGTGTCCGCTTACACATATATTTTGTTCTGGGGTGAAATTAACCTGCCAATATAGCAATACCCTGGATCTGGTGTCCAAACAGTTTCAGGCCAGATTTCATAGTGTCCGCTTACACATATATTTTTTCTGGGGTTAAATTAACCTGCCAATATAGCAATACCCTGGATCTGGTGTCCAAACAGTTTCAGGCCAGATTTCATAGTGTCCGCTTACACATATATTTTGTTCTGGGGTTAAATTAACCTGCCAATATAGCATTACCCTGGATCTGGTGTCCAAACAGTTTCAGGCCAGATTTCACTGTCCACTTACACATATATTTTTTTCTAGGGTGAAATTAACCTGCCAATATAGCAATACCCTGGATCTGGTGTCCCAGCAGTTGCAGGCCAGATTTCATAGTGTCCGCTTACACATATATTTTTTTCTGGGGTGAAATTAACCTGCCAATATAGCATTACCCTGGATCTGGTGTCCAAACAGTTTCAGGCCAGATTTCATAGTGTCCGTTTACACATATATTTTTTTCTGGGGTGAAATTAACCTGCCAATATAGCAATACCCTGGATCTGGTGTCCAAACAGTTTCAGGCCAGATTTCATAGTGTCCGCTTACACATATATTTTTTCTGGGGTGAAATTAACCTGCCAATATAGCAATACCCTGGATCTGGTGTCCAAACAGTTGCAGGCCAGATTTCATAGTGTCCGCTTACACATATATTTTTTTCTGGGGTGAAATTAACCTGCCAATATAGCAATACCCTGGATCTGGTGTCCAAACAGTTTCAGGCCAGATTTCATAGTGTCCGCTTACATATATATTTTTTCTGGGGTTAAATTAACCTGCCAATATAGCAATACCCTGGATCTGGTGTCCCAGCAGTTGCAGGACCGATTTCATAGTGTCCGCTACACATATATTTTGTTCTGGGGTGAAATTAACCTGCCAATATAGCAATACCCTGGATCTGGTGTCCAAACAGTTGCAGGACCAGATTTCATAGTGTCCGCTACACATATATTTTTTCTGGGGTGAAATTAACCTGCCAATATAGCAATACCCTGGATCTGGTGTCCAAACAGTTTCAGGCCAGATTTCATAGTGTCCGCTTACACATATATTTTTTCTGGGGTGAAATTAACCTGCCAATATAGCAATACCCTGGATCTGGTGTCCCAGCAGTTGCAGGACCGATTTCATAGTGTCCGCTTACACATATATTTTGTTCTGGGGTGAAATTAACCTGCCAATATAGCAATACCCTGGATCTGGTGTCCAAACAGTTTCAGGCCAGATTTCATAGTGTCCGCTTACACATATATTTTGTTCTGGGGTGAAATTAACCTGCCAATATAGCAATACCCTGGATCTGGTGTCCAAACAGTTGCAGGACCAGATTTCATAGTGTCCGCTTACACATATATTTTGTTCTGGGGTTAAATTAACCTGCCAATATAGCAATACCCTGGATCTGGTGTCCAAACAGTTTCAGGCCAGATTTCATAGTGTCCGCTACACATATATTTTGTTCTGGGGTGAAATTAACCTGCCAATATAGCAATACCCTGGATCTGGTGTCCAGACAGTTTCAGGCCAGATTTCATAGTGTCCGCTTACACATATATTTTTTCTGGGGTGAAATTAACCTGCCAATATAGCAATACCCTGGATCTGGTGTCCAAACAGTTTCAGGCCAGATTTCATAGTGTCCGCTTACACATATATTTTTTCTGGGGTGAAATTAACCTGCCAATATAGCAATACCCTGGATCTGGTGTCCAAACAGTTGCAGGACCAGATTTCATAGTGTCCGCTTACACATATATTTTGTTCTGGGGTGAAATTAACCTGCCAATATAGCAATACCCTGGATCTGGTGTCCAAACAGTTTCAGGCCAGATTTCATAGTGTCCGCTTACACATATATTTTTTCTGGGGTGAAATTAACCTGCCAATATAGCAATACCCTGGATCTGGTGTCCAAACAGTTTCAGGCCAGATTTCATAGTGTCCACTTACACATATATTTTTTCTGGGGTGAAATTAACCTGCCAATATAGCAATACCCTGGATCTGGTGTCCAAACAGTTGCAGGACCGATTTCCATAGTGTCCGCTTACACATATATTTTGTTCTGGGGTTAAATTAACCTGCCAATATAGCAATACCCTGGATCTGGTGTCCAAACAGTTTCAGGCCAGATTTCATAGTGTCCGCTTACATATATTTTTTTCTGGGGTGAAATTAACCTGCCAATATAGCAATACCCTGGATCTGGTGTCCAAACAGTTTCAGGCCAGATTTCATAGTGTCCGCTTACACATATATTTTGTTCTGGGGTTAAATTAACCTGCCAATATAGCAATACCCTGGATCTGGTGTCCAAACAGTTTCAGGCCAGATTTCATAGTGTCCGCTTACACATATATTTTTTTCTGGGGTGAAATTAACCTGCCAATATAGCAATACCCTGGATCTGGTGTCCAGACAGTTTCAGGCCAGATTTCATAGTGTCCGCTTACACATATATTTTTTCTGGGGTGAAATTAACCTGCCAATAGAGCAATACCCTGGATCTGGTGTCCAAACAGTTTCAGGCCAGATTTCATAGTGTCCGCTTACACATATATTTTTTCTGGGGTGAAATTAACCTGCCAATATAGCAATACCCTGGATCTGGTGTCCCAGCAGTTGCAGGACCGATTTCATAGTGTCCGCTTACACTTATATTTTGTTCTAAGGTTAAAGTAACCTGCCAATATAGCAATACCCTGGATCTGGTGTCCAAACAGTTTCAGGCCAGATTTCATAGTGTCCGCTTACACATATATTTTGTTCTGGGGTGAAATTAACCTGCCAATATAGCAATACCCTGGATCTGGTGTCCAGACAGTTTCAGGCAGATTTCATAGTGTCCGCTTACACATATATTTTTTCTGGGGTGAAATTAACCTGCCAATATAGCAATACCCTGGATCTGGTGTCCAAACAGTTTCAGGCCAGATTTCATAGTGTCCGCTTACACATATATTTTTTCTGGGGTGAAATTAACCTGCCAATATAGCAATACCCTGGATCTGGTGTCCCAGCAGTTGCAGGACCGATTTCATAGTGTCCGCTTACACATATATTTTGTTCTGGGGTTAAATTAACCTGCCAATATAGCAATACCCTGGATCTGGTGTCCAAACAGTTTCAGGCCAGATTTCATAGTGTCCGCTACACATATATTTTTTCTGGGGTGAAATTAACCTGCCAATATAGCAATACCCTGGATCTGGTGTCCCAGCAGTTGCAGGACCAGATTTCATAGTGTCCGCTTACACATATATTTTGTTCTGGGGTGAAATTAACCTGCCAATATAGCAATACCCTGGATCTGGTGTCCAAACAGTTTCAGGCCAGATTTCATAGTGTCCGCTTACACATATATTTTTTCTGGGGTGAAATTAACCTGCCAATATAGCAATACCCTGGATCTGGTGTCCAAGCAGTTGCAGGCCAGATTTCATAGTGTCCGCTTACACATATATTTTTTCTGGGGTGAAATTAACCTGCCAATATAGCAATACCCTGGATCTGGTGTCCAAACAGTTTCAGGCCAGATTTCATAGTGTCCGCTTACACATATATTTTTTTCTGGGGTGAAATTAACCTGCCAATATAGCAATACCCTGGATCTGGTGTCCAAACAGTTTCAGGCCAGATTTCATAGTGTCCGCTTACACATATATTTTTTCTGGGGTGAAATTAACCTGCCAATATAGCAATACCCTGGATCTGGTGTCCCAGCAGTTGCAGGACCGATTTCATAGTGTCCGCTACACATATATTTTGTTCTGGGGTGAAATTAACCTGCCAATATAGCAATACCCTGGATCTGGTGTCCAAACAGTTTCAGGCCAGATTTCATAGTGTCCGCTTACACATATATTTTGTTCTGGGGTGAAATTAACCTGCCAATATAGCAATACCCTGGATCTGGTGTCCAAACAGTTTCAGGCCAGATTTCATAGTGTCCGCTTACACATATATTTTTCTGGGGTGAAATTAACCTGCCAATATAGCAATACCCTGGATCTGGTGTCCAAACAGTTGCAGGCCAGATTTCATAGTGTCCGCTTACACATATATTTTTTCTGGGGTGAAATTAACCTGCCAATATAGCAATACCCTGGATCTGGTGTCCAAACAGTTTCAGGCCAGATTTCATAGTGTCCGCTTACATATATATTTTTTTCTGGGGTTAAATTAACCTGCCAATATAGCAATACCCTGGATCTGGTGTCCCAGTAGTTGCAGGACCGATTTCATAGTGTCCGCTTACACATATATTTTGTTCTGGGGTTAAATTAACCTGCCAATATAGCAATACCCTGGATCTGGTGTCCAAACAGTTTCAGGCCAGATTTCATAGTGTCCGCTTACACATATATTTTGTTCTGGGGTTAAATTAACCTGCCAATATAGCAATACCCTGGATCTGGTGTCCAAACAGTTTCAGGCCAGATTTCATAGTGTCCGCTTACACACATATTTTTTTCTGGGGTGAAATTAACCTGCCAATATAGCAATACCCTGGATCTGGTGTCCCAGCAGTTGCAGGACCGATTAAATAGTGTCTGCTTACGCATATATTTTTTTCTGGGATGAAATTAACCGGCCAATATAGCAATACCCTGGATCTGGTGTCCAAACAGTTTCAGGCCAGATTTTATAGTGTCCGCTTACACATATATTTTTTCTGGGGTGAAATTAACCTGCCAATATAGCAATATCCTGGATCTGGTGTCCAAACAGTTGCAGGCCAGATTTTATAGTGTCCGCTTACACATATATTTTTTTCTGGGGTGAAATTAACCTGCCAATATAGCAATACCCTGGATCTGGTGTCCAAACAGTTTCAGGCCAGATTTCATAGTGTCCCCTTACATATATATTTTTTTCTGGGGTTAAATTAACCTGCCAATATAGCAATACCCTGGATCTGGTGTCCCAGCAGTTGCAGGACCGATTTCATAGTGTCTGCTTACACATATATTTTGTTCTGGGGTTAAAGTAACCTGCCAATATGGCAATACCCTGGATCTGGTGTCCCAGGAGTTGCAGGACAGATTTCATAGTGTCCGCTTACACATATATTTTGTTCTGGGGTTAAAGTAACCTGCCAATATAGCAATACCCTGGATCTGGTGTCCCAGGAGTTGCAGGACAGATTTCATAGTGTCCGCTTACACATATATTTTGTTCTGGGGTTAAAGTAACCTGCCAATATAGCAATACCCTGGATCTGGTGTCCAAACAGTTTCAGGCCAGATTTCATACCGTCCGCTTACACATATATTTTGTTCTGGGGTGAAATTAACCTGCCAATATAGCAATACCCTGGATCTGGTGTCCAAACAGTTTCAGGCCAGATTTCATAGTGTCCGCTTACATATATATTTTTTTCTGGGGTGAAATTAACCTGCCAATATAGCAATACCCTGGATCTGGTGTCCCACCAGTTGCAGGACCGATTTAATAGTGTTCGCTTACACATATATTTTTTTCTGGGGTGAAATTAACCTGCCAATATAGCAATACCCTGGATCTGGTGTCCCACCAGTTGCAGGACCGATTTCATAGTGTTCGCTTACACATATATTTTTTTCTGGGGTGAAATTAACCTGCCAATATAGCATTACCCTGGATCTGGTGTCCAAACAGTTTCAGGCCAGATTTCACTGTCCACTTACACATATATTTTTTCTGGGGTGAAATTAACCTGCCAATATAGCAATACCCTGGATCTGGTGTCCCAGCAGTTGCAGGACCGATTTCATAGTGTCCGCTTACACATATATTTTTTTCTGGGGTGAAATTAACCTGCCAATATAGCAATACCCTGGATCTGGTGTCCAAACAGTTTCAGGCCAGATTTCATAGTGTCGCTTACACATATATTTTTTTCTGGGGTGAAATCGACCTGCCAATATAGCAATACCCTGGATCTGATGTCCAAACAGTTGCAGGACCGATTTCATAGTGTCCGCTTACACATATATTTTGTTCTGGGGTTAAATTAACCTGCCAATATAGCAATACCCTGGATCTGGTGTCCAAACAGTTTCAGGCCAGATTTCATAGTGTCCACTTACACATATATTTTTGTTCTGGGGTGAAATTAACCTGCCAATATAGCAATACCCTGGATCTGGTGTCCAGACAGTTTCAGGCAGATTTCATAGTGTCCGCTTACACATATATTTTTTTCTGGGGTGAAATTAACCTGCCAAAAGAGCAATACCCTGGATCTGGTGTCCAAACAGTTTCAGGCCAGATTTCATAGTGTCCGCTTACACATATATTTTTTTCTGGGGTGAAATTAACCTGCCAATATAGCAATACCCTGGATCTGGTGTCCCAGCAGTTGCAGGACCGATTTCATAGTGTCCGCTTACACATATATTTTGTTCTGGGGTTAAAGTAACCTGCCAATATAGCAATACCCTGGATCTGGTGTCCAAACAGTTTCAGGCCAGATTTCATAGTGTCCGCTTACACATATATTTTGTTCTGGGGTGAAATTAACCTGCCAATATAGCAATACCCTGGATCTGGTGTCCAGACAGTTTCAGGCAGATTTCATAGTGTCCGCTTACACATATATTTTTTTCTGGGGTGAAATTAACCTGCGAAAAGAGCAATACCCTGGATCTGGTGTCCAAACAGTTTCAGGCCAGATTTCATAGTGTCCGCTTACACATATATTTTTTTCTGGGGTGAAATTAACCTGCCAATATAGCAATACCCTGGATCTGGTGTCCCAGCAGTTGCAGGCCAGATTTCATAGTGTCCGCTTACACATATATTTTTTTTTGGGGTGAAATTAACCTGCCAATATAGCAATACCCTGGATCTGGTGTCCAAACAGTTTCAGGCCAGATTTCATAGTGTCTGCTTACACATATATTTTTTTCTGGGGTGAAATTAACCTGCCAATATAGCAATACCCTGGATCTGGTGTCCCAGCAGTTGCAGGACCGATTTCATAGTGTCCGCTTACACATATATTTTGTTCTGGGGTTAAAGTAACCTGCCAATATAGCAATACCCTGGATCTGGTGTCCAAACAGTTTCAGGCCAGATTTCATAGTGTCCGCTTACACATATATTTTGTTCTGGGGTGAAATAAACCTGCCAATATAGCACTACCCTGGATCTGGTGTCCCAGACAGTTTCAGGACCGATTTCATAGTGTCCGCTTACACATATATTTTTCTGGGGTGAAATTAACCTGCCAAAGAGACAATACCCTGGATCTGGTGTCCAAACAGTTTCAGGCCAGATTTCATAGTGTCCGCTTACACATATATTTTTCTGGGGTGAAATTAACCTGCCAATATAGCAATACCCTGGATCTGGTGTCCCAGCAGTTGCAGGCCAGATTTCATAGTGTCCGCTTACACATATATTTTTTTCTGGGGTGAAATTAACCTGCCAATATAGCAATACCCTGGATCTGGTGTCCAAACAGTTTCAGGCCAGATTTCATAGTGTCCGCTTACACATATATTTTTTCTGGGGTGAAATTAACCTGCCAATATAGCAATACCCTGGATCTGGTGTCCAAGCAGTTGCAGGACCAGATTTCATAGTGTCCGCTTACACATATATTTTGTTCTGGGGTTAAATTAACCTGCCAATATAGCAATACCCTGGATCTGGTGTCCCAGCAGTTGCAGGACCAGATTTCATAGTGTCCGCTTACACATATATTTTGTTCTGGGGTTAAATTAACCTGCCAATATAGCAATACCCTGGATCTGGTGTCCAAACAGTTTCAGGCCAGATTTCATAGTGTCCGCTTACATATATTTTGTTCTGGGGTGAAATTAACCTGCCAATATAGCAATACCCTGGATCTGGTGTCCAAACAGTTTCAGGCCAGATTTCATAGTGTCCGCTTACACATATATTTTTCTGGGGTGAAATTAACCTGCCAATATAGCAATACCCTGGATCTGGTGTCCCAGCAGTTGCAGGACCGATTTCATAGTGTCCGCTTACACATATATTTGTTCTGGGGTTAAATTAACCTGCCAATATAGCAATACCCTGGATCTGGTGTCCAAACAGTTTCAGGCCAGATTTCATAGTGTCAGCTTACACATATATTTTGTTCTGGGGTTAAATTAACCTGCCAATATAGCAATACCCTGGATCTGGTGTCCAAGCAGTTGCAGGACCAGATTTCATAGTGTCCGCTTACACATATATTTTGTTCTGGGGTTGAAATTAACCTGCCAATATAGCAATACCCTGGATCTGGTGTCCAAACAGTTTCAGGCCAGATTTCATAGTGTCAGCTTACACATATATTTTTCTGGGGTGAAATTAACCTGCCAATATAGCAATACCCTGGATCTGGTGTCCAAACAGTTTCAGGCCAGATTTCATAGTGTCCGCTTACACATATATTTTTTCTGGGGTGAAATTAACCTGCCAATATAGCAATACCCTGGATCTGGTGTCCAAACAGTTTCAGGCCAGATTTCATAGTGTCCGCTTACACATATATTTTTCTGGGGTGAAATTAACCTGCCAATATAGCAATACCCTGGATCTGGTGTCCAAACAGTTTGCAGGCCAGATTTCATAGTGTCAGCTTACACATATATTTTGTTCTGGGGTTAAATTAACCTGCCAATATAGCAATACCCTGGATCTGGTGTCCAAACAGTTTCAGGCCAGATTTCATAGTGTCGCTTACACATATATTTTGTTCTGGGGTGAAATTAACCTGCCAATATAGCAATACCCTGGATCTGGTGTCCAAACAGTTTCAGGCCAGATTTCATAGTGTCCGCTTACACATATATTTTTGTTCTGGGGTGAAATTAACCTGCCAATATAGCAATACCCTGGATCTGGTGTCCAAACAGTTTCAGGCCAGATTTCATAGTGTCCGCTTACACATATATTTTTTCTGGGGTGAAATTAACCTGCCAATATAGCAATACCCTGGATCTGGTGTCCAAGCAGTTGCAGGCCAGATTTCATAGTGTCGCTTACACATATATTTTGTTCTGGGGTGAAATTAACCTGCCAATATAGCAATACCCTGGATCTGGTGTCCAAACAGTTTCAGGCCAGATTTCATAGTGTCCGCTTACACATATATTTTTCTGGGGTGAAATTAACCTGCCAATATAGCAATACCCTGGATCTGGTGTCCAAGCAGTTGCAGGACCAGATTTCATAGTGTCCGCTTACACATATATTTTGTTCTGGGGTGAAATTAACCTGCCAATATAGCAATACCCTGGATCTGGTGTCCAAACAGTTTCAGGCCAGATTTCATAGTGTCCGCTTACACATATATTTTGTTCTGGGGTGAAATTAACCTGCCAATATAGCAATACCCTGGATCTGGTGTCCAAACAGTTTCAGGCCAGATTTCATAGTGTCCGCTTACACATATATTTTTTCTGGGGTGAAATTAACCTGCCAATATAGCAATACCCTGGATCTGGTGTCCAAACAGTTTCAGGCCAGATTTCATAGTGTCCGCTTACACATATATTTTTCTGGGGTGAAATTAACCTGCCAATATAGCAATACCCTGGATCTGGTGTCCCAGCAGTTTGCAGGACCAGATTTCATAGTGTCCGCTTACACATATATTTTGTTCTGGGGTGAAATTAACCTGCCAATATAGCAATACCCTGGATCTGGTGTCCAAACAGTTTCAGGCCAGATTTCATAGTGTCCGCTTACACATATATTTTTTCTGGGGTGAAATTAACCTGCCAATATAGCAATACCCTGGATCTGGTGTCCAAACAGTTGCAGGACCAGATTTCATAGTGTCCGCTTACACATATATTTTGTTCTGGGGTGAAATTAACCTGCCAATATAGCAATACCCTGGATCTGGTGTCCAAACAGTTTCAGGCCAGATTTCATAGTGTCGCTTACACATATATTTTTTCTGGGGTGAAATTAACCTGCCAATATAGCAATACCCTGGATCTGGTGTCCAAACAGTTTCAGGCCAGATTTCATAGTGTCCGCTTACACATATATTTTTTTCTGGGGTGAAATTAACCTGCCAATATAGCAATACCCTGGATCTGGTGTCCAAACAGTTTCAGGCCAGATTTCATAGTGTCAGCTTACACATATATTTTTTCTGGGGTGAAATTAACCTGCCAATATAGCAATACCCTGGATCTGGTGTCCCAGCAGTTGCAGGACCAGATTTCATAGTGTCCGCTTACACATATATTTTGTTCTGGGGTGAAATTAACCTGCCAATATAGCAATACCCTGGATCTGGTGTCCAAACAGTTTCAGGCCAGATTTCATAGTGTCCGCTTACACATATATTTTGTTCTGGGGTGAAATTAACCTGCCAATATAGCAATACCCTGGATCTGGTGTCCAAACAGTTTCAGGCCAGATTTCATAGTGTCCGCTTACACATATATTTTTTCTGGGGTGAAATTAACCTGCCAATATAGCAATACCCTGGATCTGGTGTCCAAACAGTTTCAGGCCAGATTTCATAGTGTCCGCTTACACATATATTTTTTCTGGGGTGAAATTAACCTGCCAATATAGCAATACCCTGGATCTGGTGTCCAAACAGTTTCAGGCCAGATTTCATAGTGTCCGCTTACACATATATTTTTCTGGGGTGAAATTAACCTGCCAATATAGCAATACCCTGGATCTGGTGTCCAAACAGTTTCAGGCCAGATTTCATAGTGTCCGCTTACACATATATTTTTCTGGGGTGAAATTAACCTGCCAATATAGCAATACCCTGGATCTGGTGTCCCAGCAGTTGCAGGACCGATTTCATAGTGTCCGCTTACACATATATTTTGTTCTGGGGTTAAATTAACCTGCCAATATAGCAATACCCTGGATCTGGTGTCCAAACAGTTTCAGGCCAGATTTCATAGTGTCCGCTTACACATATATTTTGTTCTGGGGTGAAATTAACCTGCCAATATAGCAATACCCTGGATCTGGTGTCCAAACAGTTTCAGGCCAGATTTCATAGTGTCCGCTTACACATATATTTTTCTGGGGTGAAATTAACCTGCCAATATAGCAATACCCTGGATCTGGTGTCCAAACAGTTTCAGGCCAGATTTCATAGTGTCCGCTTACACATATATTTTTCTGGGGTGAAATTAACCTGCCAATATAGCAATACCCTGGATCTGGTGTCCAAACAGTTTCAGGACCAGATTTCATAGTGTCCGCTTACACATATATTTTGTTCTGGGGTTAAATTAACCTGCCAATATAGCAATACCCTGGATCTGGTGTCCCAGCAGTTGCAGGACCAGATTTCATAGTGTCCGCTTACACATATATTTTGTTCTGGGGTTGAAATTAACCTGCCAATATAGCAATACCCTGGATCTGGTGTCCAAACAGTTTCAGGCCAGATTTCATAGTGTCGCTTACACATATATTTTGTTCTGGGGTGAAATTAACCTGCCAATATAGCAATACCCTGGATCTGGTGTCCAAACAGTTTCAGGCCAGATTTCATAGTGTCCGCTTACACATATATTTTTTCTGGGGTGAAATTAACCTGCCAATATAGCAATACCCTGGATCTGGTGTCCAAACAGTTTCAGGCCAGATTTCATAGTGTCCGCTTACACATATATTTTTCTGGGGTGAAATTAACCTGCCAATATAGCAATACCCTGGATCTGGTGTCCCAGCAGTTGCAGGCCAGATTTCATAGTGTCCGCTTACACATATATTTTTTCTGGGGTGAAATTAACCTGCCAATATAGCAATACCCTGGATCTGGTGTCCAAACAGTTTCAGGCCAGATTTCATAGTGTCTGCTTACACATATATTTTTTCTGGGGTGAAATTAACCTGCCAATATAGCAATACCCTGGATCTGGTGTCCAAACAGTTTCAGGCCAGATTTCATAGTGTCCGCTTACACATATATTTTTTCTGGGGTGAAATTAACCTGCCAATATAGCAATATCCTGGATCTGGTGTCCAAACAGTTTCAGGCCAGATTTCATAGTGTCCGCTTACACATATATTTTTTCTGGGGTGAAATTAACCTGCCAATATAAGCAATACCCTGGATCTGGTGTCCAAACAGTTTCAGGCCAGATTTCATAGTGTCAGCTTACATATATATTTTTTCTGGGGTTAAATTAACCTGCCAATATAGCAATACCCTGGATCTGGTGTCCCAGCAGTTGCAGGACCAGATTTCATAGTGTCCGCTTACACATATATTTTGTTCTGGGGTTAAATTAACCTGCCAATATAGCAATACCCTGGATCTGGTGTCCAAACAGTTTCAGGCCAGATTTCATAGTGTCCGCTTACACATATATTTTGTTCTGGGGTTAAATTAACCTGCCAATATAGCAATACCCTGGATCTGGTGTCCAAACAGTTTCAGGCCAGATTTCATAGTGTCCACTTACACATATATTTTTTTCTGGGGTGAAATTAACCTGCCAATATAGCAATACCCTGGATCTGGTGTCCCAGCAGTTGCAGGACCAGATTTCATAGTGTCCGCTTACACATATATTTGGTTCTGGGGTTAAATTAACCTGCCAATATAGCAATACCCTGGATCTGGTGTCCAAACAGTTTCAGGCCAGATTTCATAGTGTCCGCTTACACATATATTTTTTCTGGGGTGAAATTAACCTGCCAATATAGCAATACCCTGGATCTGGTGTCCAAACAGTTTCAGGCCAGATTTCATAGTGTCCGCTTACACATATATTTTGTTCTGGGGTTAAATTAACCTGCCAATATAGCAATACCCTGGATCTGGTGTCCAAACAGTTTCAGGCCAGATTTCATAGTGTCCGCTTACACATATATTTTTTTCTGGGGTGAAATTAACCTGCCAATATAGCAATACCCTGGATCTGGTGTCCCAGCAGTTTGCAGGACCAGATTTCATAGTGTCCGCTTACACATATATTTTTTCTGGGGTGAAATTAACCTGCCAATATAGCAATACCCTGGATCTGGTGTCCAAACAGTTTCAGGCCAGATTTCATAGTGTCCGCTTACACATATATTTTTTCTGGGGTGAAATTAACCTGCCAATATAGCAATACCCTGGATCTGGTGTCCAAACAGTTGCAGGCCAGATTTCATAGTGTCAGCTTACACATATATTTTTTCTGGGGTGAAATTAACCTGCCAATATAGCAATACCCTGGATCTGGTGTCCAAACAGTTTCAGGCCAGATTTCATAGTGTCCGCTTACACATATATTTTTCTGGGGTTAAATTAACCTGCCAATATAGCAATACCCTGGATCTGGTGTCCCAGCAGTTGCAGGACCGATTTCATAGTGTCCGCTTACACATATATTTTGTTCTGGGGTTAAATTAACCTGCCAATATAGCAATACCCTGGATCTGGTGTCCCAGCAGTTGCAGGACTGATTTCATAGTGTCCGCTTACACATATATTTTGTTCTGGGGTTAAATTAACCTGCCAATATAGCAATACCCTGGATCTGGTGTCCAAACAGTTTCAGGCCAGATTTCATAGTGTCCGCTTACACATATATTTTGTTCTGGGGTGAAATTAACCTGCCAATATAGCAATACCCTGGATCTGGTGTCCAAACAGTTTCAGGCCAGATTTCATAGTGTCCGCTTACACATATATTTTGTTCTGGGGTGAAATTAACCTGCCAATATAGCAATACCCTGGATCTGGTGTCCCAGCAGTTGCAGGACCAGATTTCATAGTGTCCGCTTACACATATATTTTGTTCTGGGGTGAAATTAACCTGCCAATATAGCAATACCCTGGATCTGGTGTCCAAACAGTTTCAGGCCAGATTTCATAGTGTCCGCTTACACATATATTTTTTCTGGGGTGAAATTAACCTGCCAATATAGCAATACCCTGGATCTGGTGTCCAAACAGTTTCAGGCCAGATTTCATAGTGTCCGCTTACACATATATTTTTTTCTGGGGTGAAATTAACCTGCCAATATAGCAATACCCTGGATCTGGTGTCCAAACAGTTTCAGGCCAGATTTCATAGTGTCCGCTTACACATATATTTTTTCTGGGGTGAAATTAACCTGCCAATATAGCAATACCCTGGATCTGGTGTCCAAACAGTTGCAGGCCAGATTTCATAGTGTCCGCTTACACATATATTTTTTTCTGGGGTGAAATTAACCTGCCAATATAGCAATACCCTGGATCTGGTGTCCAAACAGTTTCAGGCCAGATTTCATAGTGTCCGCTTACATATATATTTTTTTCTGGGGTTAAATTAACCTGCCAATATAGCAATACCCTGGATCTGGTGTCCCAGCAGTTGCAGGACCGATTTCATAGTGTCCGCTTACACATATATTTTGTTCTGGGGTTAAATTAACCTGCCAATATAGCAATACCGTGGATCTGGTGTCCAAACAGTTTCAGGCCAGATTTCATAGTGTGAGCTTACACATATATTTTTTTCTGGGGTGAAATTAACCTGCCAATATAGCAATACCCTGGATCTGGTGTCCAAACAGTTTCAGGCCAGATTTCATAGTGTCCGCTTACACATATATTTTTCTGGGGTGAAATTAACCTGCCAATATAGCAATACCCTGGATCTGGTGTCCAAACAGTTGCAGGCCAGATTTCATAGTGTCCGCTTACACATATATTTTTTCTGGGGTGAAATTAACCTGCCAATATAGCAATACCCTGGATCTGGTGTCCAAACAGTTTCAGGCCAGATTTCATAGTGTCCGCTTACATATATATTTTTTTCTGGGGTGAAATTAACCTGCCAATATAGCAATACCCTGGATCTGGTGTCCCAGCAGTTGCAGGACCGATTTCATAGTGTCCGCTTACACATATATTTTGTTCTGGGGTTAAATTAACCTGCCAATATAGCAATACCCTGGATCTGGTGTCCAAACAGTTTCAGGCCAGATTTCATAGTGTCCGCTTACACATATATTTTTTTCTGGGGTGAAATTAACCTGCCAATATAGCAATACCCTGGATCTGGTGTCCAAACAGTTTCAGGCCAGATTTCATAGTGTCCGCTTACACATATATTTTGTTCTGGGGTGAAATTAACCTGCCAATATAGCAATACCCTGGATCTGGTGTCCAAACAGTTTCAGGCCAGATTTCATAGTGTCCGCTTACACATATATTTTTCTGGGGTGAAATTAACCTGCCAATATAGCAATACCCTGGATCTGGTGTCCCAGCAGTTTGCAGGACCAGATTTCATAGTGTCCGCTTACACATATATTTTTCTGGGGTGAAATTAACCTGCCAATATAGCAATACCCTGGATCTGGTGTCCAAACAGTTTCAGGCCAGATTTTATAGTGTCAGCTTACACATATATTTTTTTCTGGGGTGAAATTAACCTGCCAATATAGCAATATCCTGGATCTGGTGTCCAAACAGTTGCAGGCCAGATTTCATAGTGTCCGCTTACACATATATTTTTTTCTGGGGTGAAATTAACCTGCCAATATAGCAATACCCTGGATCTGGTGTCCAAACAGTTTCAGGCCAGATTTCATAGTGTCCGCTTACATATATATTTTTTTCTGGGGTTAAATTAACCTGTCAAAAAATGTGGTGATAAGAAAGCAGGATGCGCTCATACCTATATGCAGTTGTGCATTTCTATAGGGGAGCACATCCTGCACTTGTAGTCCGTTGCTAATGGCAATCACCAGCAAAAAATGCATACAATGGATGATGCCAGCAGCGGACTACAAGTACCACAATGGACATCCTACATAAGATGAAATTTATGTGGATGTGGCAAGAATTCAGAACAAACACAGAACCAGAGATAGGTGCACACTGCCGTCATACTAAACCCTCACACTGATGTTAAAAATTGAGAGTTAGATCCACATATCCTACTCGGAGGACATGTCTTAAGCCTCGGGCACCAGCGTCAAGGTCTCTCAAGTAGCCCGTGGGCCTAACACTCACCTACCTGCGCCATATGGGCGATATCAGGGGCCAGTGGGCAGTTACAGGAGCATTAGGGCGACTCACAAACATCTCCTCTGTTACCTCCAGCATGTGGCCATGCTTGCAATGGGAGGTGGGAGGTGTCTATGAGCCCTACCCAAGACTGACTGATATAGTCCAAGGCCTAACAGGTGCACCCAAATGTGACCTGAAGATAAAAAACAGGCACATTTGAAATGGAGTTTATACACCTCCATACATATATATAAACCATCAAAAATGTGGTGATAAGAAAGCAGGATGCGCTCATACCCATATGCAGTTGTGCATTTCTATGGGGAGCACATCCTGCACTTGTAATCCGTTGCTAATGGCAATCACCAGCAAAAAATGCATACAATGGATGATGCCAGCAGCGGACTACAAGTACCACAATGGACATCCTACATAAGATGAAATTTATGTGGATGTGGCAAGAATTCAGAACAAACACAGAACCAGAGATAGGTGCACACTGCCGTCATACTAAACCCTCACACTGATGTTAAAAATTGAGAGTTAGTTCGACATATCCTACTAGGAGGACATGTCTTAAGCCTCGGGCACCAGCGTCAAGGTCTCTCAAGTAGCCCGTGGGCCTAACACTCACCTACCTGCGCCATATGGGCGATATCAGGGGCCAGTGGGCAATTACAGGAGCATTAGGACGACTCACAAACATCTCCTCTGTTACCTCCAGCATGTGGCCATGCTTGCAATGGGAGGTGGGAGGTGTCTATGAGCCCTACCCAAGACTGACTGATATAGTCCAAGGCCTAACAGGTGCACCCAAATGTGACCTGAAGATAAAAAACAGGCACATTTGAAATGGAGTTTATACACCTCCATACATATATATAAACCATCAAAAATGTGGTGATAAGAAAGCAGGATGCGCTCATACCCATATGCAGTTGTGCATTTCTATAGGGAGCACATCCTGCACTTGTAGTCCGTTGCTAATGGCAATCACCAGCAAAAAATGCATACAATGGATGATGCCAGCAACGGACTACAAGTACCACAATGGACATCCTACATAAGATGAAATTTATGTGGATGTGGCAAGAATTCAGAACAAACACAGAACCAGAGATAGGTGCACACTGCCGTCATACTAAACCCTCACACTGATGTTAAAAATTGAGAGTTAGTTCGACATATCCTACTCGGAGGACATGTCTTAAGCCTCGGGCACCAGCGTCAAGGTCTCTCAAGTAGCCCGTGGGCCTAACACTCACCTACCTGCGCCATATGGGCGATATCAGGGGCCAGTGGGCAATTACAGGAGCATTAGGACGACTCACAAACATCTCCTCTGTTACCTCCAGCATGTGGCCATGCTTGCAATGGGAGGTGGGAGGTGTCTATGAGCCCTACCCAAGACTGACTGATATAGTCCAAGGCCTAACAGGTGCACCCAAATGTGACCTGAAGATAAAAAACAGGCACATTTGAAATGGAGTTTATACACCTCCATACATATATATAAACCATCAAAAATGTGGTGATAAGAAAGCAGGATGCGCTCATACCCATATGCAGTTGTGCATTTCTATAGGGAGCACATCCTGCACTTGTAATCCGTTGCTAATGGCAATCACCAGCAAAAAATGCATACAATGGATGATGCCAGCAACGGACTACAAGTACCACAATGGACATCCTACATAAGATGAAATTTATGTGGATGTGGCAAAATTCAGAACAAACACAGAACCAGAGATAGGTGCACACTGCCGTCATACTAAACCCTCACACTGATGTTAAAAATTGAGAGTTAGTTCGACATATCCTACTCGGAGGACATGTCTTAAGCCTCGGGCACCAGCGTCAAGGTCTCTCAAGTAGCCCGTGGGCCTAACACTCACCTACCTGCGCCATATGGGCGATATCAGGGGCCAGTGGGCAGTTACAGGAGCATTAGGACGACTCACAAACATCTCCTCTGTTACCTCCAGCATGTGGCCATGCTTGCAATGGGAGGTGGGAGGTGTCTATGAGCCCTACCCAAGACTGACTGATATAGTCCAAGGCCTAACAGGTGCACCCAAATGTGACCTGAAGATAAAAAACAGGCACATTTGAAATGGAGTTTATACACCTCCATACATATATATAAACCATCAAAAAATGTGGTGATAAGAAAGCAGGATGCGCTCATACCCATATGCAGTTGTGCATTTCTATAGGGGAGCACATCCTGCACTTGTAGTCCGTTGCTAATGGCAATCACCAGCAAAAAATGCATACAATGGATGATGCCAGCAGCGGACTACAAGTACCACAATGGACATCCTACATAACCTGCCAATATAGCAATACCCTGGATCTGGTGTCCCAGCAGTTGCAGGACCGATTTCATAGTGTCCGCTTACACATATATTTTGTTCTGGGGTTAAATTAACCTGCCAATATAGCAATACCCTGGATCTGGTGTCCCAGCAGTTGCAGGACCGATTTCATAGTGTCCGCTTACACATATATTTTGTTCTGGGGTTAAATTAACCTGCCAATATAGCAATACCCTGGATCTGGTGTCCAAACAGTTTCAGGCCAGATTTCATAGTGTCCGCTTACACATATATTTTTTTCTGGGGTGAAATTAACCTGCCAATATAGCAATACCCTGGATCTGGTGTCCAAACAGTTTCAGGCCAGATTTCATAGTGTCCGCTTACACATATATTTTTTCTGGGGTGAAATTAACCTGCCAATATAGCAATACCCTGGATCTGGTGTCCAAACAGTTTCAGGCCAGATTTCATAGTGTCCTCTTACACATATATTTTTTTCTGGGGTGAAATTAACCTGCCAATATAGCAATACCCTGGATCTGGTGTCCAAACAGTTGCAGGCCAGATTTCATAGTGTCGCCTTACACATATATTTTTTTCTGGGGTGAAATTAACCTGCCAATATAGCAATACCCTGGATCTGGTGTCCAAACAGTTTCAGGCCAGATTTCATAGTGTCCGCTTACATATATATTTTTTTCTTGGGTTAAATTAACCTGCCAATATAGCAATACCCTGGATCTGGTGTCCCAGCAGTTGCAGGACCGATTTCATAGTGTCCGCTTACACATATATTTTTTTCTGGGGTTAAATTAACCTGCCAATATAGCAATACCCTGGATCTGGTGTCCAAACAGTTTCAGGCCAGATTTCATAGTGTCCGCTTACATATATATTTTTTTCTGGGGTTAAATTAACCTGCCAATATAGCAATACCCTGGATCTGGTGTCCCAGCAGTTGCAGGACCTGATTTCATAGTGTCCGCTTACACGTATATTTTGTTCTGGGGTGAAATTAACCTGCCAATATAGCAATACCCTGAATCTGGTGTCCCAGCTGTTGCAGGCCAAGTGTAAATCTGTCCATAAAAGGATACCTTTCATCCAGGGCCTAAATACTAGCCCTAAAAGAGATATTCCCCTAAATCAGTGGTTACTGCTGTGCCTGGGTTAGTGTAATACGCTACATAAACAAATAGGCAGATAGTGTTAGGTGCCTGTAAAAAAACGGCCTAAATTTGAAATCAATACATTGGGCCAAATATTTTATTCCTTATTGTGGTGCTTGGTGAGCGGTAACAATGAGGAAAACATCTAGTAAGGGACGCGGACGGTCGTGGTGGTGTTAGTGTACCCTCTGGTGCTGGGAGAGGACGTGGCCATTCTGCCACAGCCACACGTCCTAGTGAACCAACTACCTCAGGTTCCAGTACCCGCCAGAATTTGCAGCGATATTTGGTGGGGCCCAATGCCGTTCTAAGGATGGTAAGGCCTGAGCAGGTACAGGCGCTAGTCAATTGGGTGGCCGACAGTGGATCCAGCATGTTCACAACATTATCTCCCACCCAGTCTTCTGCAGAAAGCGCACAGGTGGCACCTGAAAACCAAGCCCATCAGTCTGTCACATCACCCCCATGCATATCAGGGAAACTGTCAGAGCCTCAAGTTATGCAGCAGTCTCTTATGCTGTTTGAAGACTCTGCTGGCATGGTTTCCCAAGGAAATCCACCTAGCCCTTCCCCAGTGGTGGAAGACATAGAATGCACTGATGCACAACCACTGATATTTCCTGATGATGAGGACATGGGAATACCACCTCATCGGAGTCCATACGTCTCTGATGATGCACGAAACACAGGTGCCAACTGCTGCGTCTTTCTGCAGTGTGCAGACCGAACAGGAGGTCAGGGAGGAAGACTGTGTGGAAGACGATGCAGGGGATGATGAGGTCCTAGACCCCACATGGAATGAAGGTCGTGCCACTGACTTTCATAGTTCAGAGGAAGAGGCAGTGGTGAGACCGAGCCAACAGCGTAGCAAAAGAGGAGCAGTGGGCAAAAGCAGAACAGCCGCCGCCAAGAGAGTTCGCCTGATACTGGCCACCGCCACCAGGGACCGAGCACCCCAAAGGCAGCTTCAAGGAGTTCCCTGGCATGGCACTTCTTTAAACAATGTGCTGACTGACAAGACCGAGTGGTTTGCACGCTGTGCCATCAGATCCTGAAGCGAGGCATTAACGTTCTGAACCTTAGCACAACCTGCATGACCAGGCATCTACATGCAAAGCATGAACTGCAGTGGAGTAAACACCTTAAAAGCAAGGAACTCACTCAGGCTCCCCTGCTCCCTCTTCTGCTGCTGCCTCGGCCTCTTCCTCCGCCTCGGGAGGAATGTTGGCACCTGCCGCCCACCAAACAGAGGATGTGCCACCGACACCACCACCTGCGTCACCAAGCATCTCCACCATGTCACACGGCAGCGTTCAGCTCTCCATCTCACAAACCTTGGAGAGATAGCGTAAATTCCCACCTAGCCACCCTCGAGCCCTGGGCCTGAATGCCAGCATTTCTAAACTACTGGCCTTTGAAATGCTGTCATTCAGGCTGAGTGGACCTGAGACAGCTTCAAACAGCTGATGTCCATGGCTGTCCCACAGTATGTTGTCCCCAGCCGCCACTACTTCTCCAAGACAGCCGTGCCTTCCCTGCACAACCAAGTATCCGATAAAATCAAGTGTGCACTGCGCAGCGCCATCTGTGGCAAGGTCCACCTAACCACAGATACGTGGACCAGTAAGCACGGCCAGGGACGCTATATCTCCCTAACTGCACACTGGGTAAATGTAGTGGCGGCTGGGCCCCAGGCGGAGAGTTCCTTGGCGCACGTCCTTCCGCCGCCAAGGATCACAGGGCATCATTCTTTGCCTCCTGTAGCCTCCTCCTCCTACTCGGCTTCCTCCTCCTCTGCTTCCACCAGCTCATCCAGTCAGCCACACACCTTCACCACCAACTTCAGCACAGCCCGGGGTAAGCGTCAGCAGGCCATTCTGAAACTCATATGTTTGGGGACAGGCCCCACACCGCGCAGGAGTTGTGGCGGGGTATTGAACAACAGACCGACCAGTGGTTGCTGCCGGTGGGCCTCAAGCCCGGCCTGGTGGTGTGCGATAATGAGGCGAAATCTCGTCGCAGCTCTGGGACTAGCCGGTTTGGCGCACATCCCTTGCCTGGCGCATGTGCTGAATTTGGTGGTGCAGAAGTTCATTCACAACTACCCCAACATGTCAGAGCTGCTGCATAAAGTGAGGGCCGTCTGTGCGCGCTTCCGGCGTTCACATCCTGCCGCTGCTCGCCTGTCTGCGCTACAGCGTAACTCGGCCTTCCCGCTCACCGCCTCATATGCGGCGTGCCCACCAGGTGGAACTCCACCTTGCACATGCTGGAGAGACTGTGCGAGCAGCAGCAGGCCATAGTGGAGTTTCAGCTGCAGCACGCACGTGTCAGTCGCACTGCGGAACAGCACCACTTCACCACCAATGATTGGGCCTCCATGCGAGACCTGTGTGCCCTGTTGCGCTGTTTCGAGTACTCCACCAACATGGCCAGTGGCGATGACACCGTTATCAGCGTTACAATACCACTTCTATGTCTCCTTGAGAAAACGCTTAGGGCGATGATGGAAGAGGAGGTGGCCCAGGAGGAGGAGGAGGATGAGGGTCATTTTAGCACTTTCAGGCCAGTCTGTTAGAAGTGGCTCAGAGGGAGGTTTTTGCAACAGCAGAGGCCAGGTACAAATGTGGCCAGCCAGGGCCCACTACTGGAGGACGAGGAGGATGAGGAGGAGGTGGAGGAGGATGAGGATGAAGCAGGTTCACAGCGGGGTGGCACCCGACACAGCTCAGGCCCATCACTGGTGCGTGGCTGGGGGGATACGGAGGACGATGACGATCGCCTCCCACAGAGGACAGCTTGTCCTTACCTCTGGGGAGCCTGGCACACATGAGCGACTACATGCTGCAGTGCCTGCGCAACGACAGCAGAGTTGCGCACATTTTAACGTGTGCGGACTACTGGGTTGCCACCCTGCTGGATCCCGGTACAAAGACAATGTGCCCACCTTACTTCCTGCACTGGAGCGTGATAGGAAGATGCGCGAGTTCAAGCGCACGCTGGTAGAGGCGCTCCTGAGAGCATTCCCAAATGTCACAGGGGAACAGGTGGAAGCCCAAGGCGAAGGCAGAGGAGGAGCAAGAGGTCGCCAACGCAGCAGTGTCACGGCCAGCTCTTCTGAGGGCAGGGTTAGCATGGCAGAAATGTGGAAAAGTTTTGTCTCCACGCCACAGCTAACTGCACAACCACCTGATACGGAGCGTGTTAGCAGGAGGCAGCATTTCACTAACATGGTTGAACAGTACGTCTGCACACCCCTCCACGTACTGACTGATGGTTCGGCCCCATTCAACTTCTGGGTCTCCAAATTTTCCACGTGGCCAGAGTTAGCATTTTATGCCTTGGAGGTGCTGGCCTGCCCGGCGGCCAGCGTTTTGTCTGAACGTGTATTCAGCACGGCAGGGGGCATCATTACTGACAAACGCAGCCGCCTGTCCACAGCCAACGTGGACAAGCTGACGTTCATAAAAATGAACCAGGCATGGATCCCACAGGACCTGTGCCTCCCTTGTGCAGAATAAACATTTATAACTGCCTCCCCATCAACCACGTATTCTTGTACTCCGGGGCACTTCTTTATTGAATCCTCTTTTTTTTAACTTTACCATGATCTTGCGGTGCAACCCAAAGTTGAATGAACCTCTCCTCTGTCTGGGTGGTGGCCTGAAATAACTGAGAGTGCCCTTCTTCGTTGGTGGTTGATCTGACGCATGATTCCTTGCTGTGGGACCTCTCTCCTCTGTCTGGGTGCTAGGCCGAAATAACTGAGAGTGGCCTTCTCCGGTGGTGGGTGATATGACGCATGATTCCTTGCTGTGGGACCTCTCTCCTCTGTCTGGGTGCTTGGCCTAAATAACTGAAAGTGGCCTTCTCCAGTGGTGGGTGATATGACGCATGATTCCTTGCTGTGGGACCTCTCTCCTCTGTCTGGGTGCTCGGCCTAAATAACTGAAAGTGGCCTTCTCAAGTGGTGGTTGATATGACGCATGAATGCTTGCTGTGGGACCTCTCTCCTCTGTCTGGGTGCTGGTCCGAAATAAATGAAAGTGGCCTTCTCCTTTGGTGGTTGATATGACGCATGATTCCTTGCTGTGGGACCTCTCTCCTCTGTCTGGGTGCTGGTCCAAAATAAATGAGAGTGGCCTTCTCCGTTGGTGGTTGATATGACGCATGATTCCTTGCTGTGGAACCTGTATCCTCGGTCTGGGTGCTGGGCCTAAATAACTGAAAGTGGCCTTCTCCAGTGGTGGTTGATATGACGCATGATTCCTTGCTGTGGGACCTCTCTCCTCTGTCTGGGTGCTGGTCCGAAATAAATGAGAGTGGCCTTCTCTGGTGGTGGGTGATATGACGCATGATTCCTTGCTGTGGGACCTCTCTCCTCTGTCTGGGTGCTGGTCCAAAATAAATGAGAGTGGCCTTCTCCGGTGGTGGGTGATATGATGCATGATTCCTTGCTGTGGAACCTGTATCCTCGGTCTGGGTGCTGGGCCTAAATAACTGAAAGTGGCCTTCTCCAGTGGTGGTTGATATGACGCATGATTCCTTGCTGTGGGACCTCTCTCCTCTGTCTGGGTGCTGGTCCGAAATAAATGAGTGGCATTCTTCGGTGGTGGTTGATATGAAGCATGATTCCTTGATGTGGGACCTCTCTCCTCTGTCTGGGTGCTGGTCCGAACTAAATGAGAGTGGCCTTCTCCAGAGGTGGGTGATATGACGCATGATTCCTTGCTGTGGGACCTCTCTCCAATTGATATTGGTTAATTTTTATTTATTTTATTTTATTTTAATTCATTTCCCTATCCACATTTTTTTGCAGGGGATTTACCTACATTTTGCTGCCTTTGGCAGCCCTCTAGCCCTTTCATGGACTATTTTACAGCCTTTTTAGTGCCTAAAAGTTTGGGTCCCCATTGACTTTCAATGGGGTTCGGGTTCGGGACAAAGTTCGGCTCGAGTTCGAATCCCGAACCCGGACATTTTCGGGAAGTTCGGCCGAAATTCTCGAACCCGAACATCCAGGTGTTCGCTCATCTCTAGTAGCAGGTCATCTCCCGAAATAGCTGACCGCTGTACTTGGCTATCTCTAAAACTTCCATTGAGATGACTGGAGCAGCAGTGTGCATGTTTAACCTGTTGCTCCCTTCATTTCAGGGGGCTCAGAGGTGCACAAGGTACCTTGTGATGATGTGGTTCCCCTCGATCTAATAGTTATCCTGTATCATGAGCATAGTCGAATGTTAGGGGGAATACTTCCTAGTAGAGCAAAAGAGGCACTCTCAATTATGTCTCTCAATGGACTCACTATTTGTTGCGGTGAGACATACACTTCAGAGTATTAGAGACTGCAGTGCACGTGGTGCCAGCTCATTCTCAATATCAATCCATGTGTATTAATTTCATGTAAAGTTCTGGATCTTGTAGACCTATACCACCATGAAGCTTAGACCTGTTAACAACATCAGAAGCTATTTGGGCTTTATTGCTTGGACAGATAGATTTGGATCCGTTTTCTCTGGCACTATCTGGCACAGTAGAAAACGGATCTGTCCTCCATTGACTTTGAATGGTGTTCAAGACGGATCCGTCATGGCTATAGAAGACATAATACAACCGGATGCATTCATGATGGATGCATGCGGTTGTATTATTGTAACCGAAGCATTTTTGCAGATCCATGACGGATCCGCAAAAAACGCTAGTGTAAAAGTAGCTTTATCTGTATATTACCCAAAGAGGATATGATTCTGCACTATTCTGATTCTCACAGGTTTTTGCACCGGCTTAATGGATGAGATTCTGCCAAATTCAAAGCAGTTTAAATAGCCTATCATTTACATTAATGGATCAGAGAAATCTTTGTTCCTGAAAAAGGAGCCGCAACTTAATGGAGTCAATAACAGCTTAAATTGCTGCTTAATTTCACATCATTTGTGGTAACTGTTGTCTTTAGCACTTATACAAATGTCTCTGACATGCATGAATGTCAGGAGGTTTACAGATTTTTTTCTAAGCTGCTTTGCTGCAACTGGTCTACATGAACAGCATTAATGTAATACACATACAATTTGCAGGGGAGGTTTAACCCCTTTCTGACAGCCTCTTCTGTTTATTTATTTTTTTTTTTCATTTTCATCTCCCTGTTTCCATTCACATAGCCATATTATATGTTTTTTGTTTTTGTTTTTTTTGTTAGACAAATTCTACTTTCTAACGGCAACATTTAATATTGCATACAGTGCAGTGGGGAGATTGAAAAAATTTCAAAATGGGTGAAACTGGAAATAAATGCAGTTCTGCCATTGTTTTATGGGTTTCTTTTTTACTGCGTTCTCAATGCAGTAAAAAATGACATGTTAAGTTTATTTGGTGTGTCAGTATGATCACCACAATACCACATTTTATAGTTTATCATAGTTTTACATAGTTTAAGTAAAAACATATTTACTTTTTCTTTGATTTACCATATGCTGCCCCCATATGTATTTATAGATTCCATCTACAGACCTGTTTGAGGGCTCATTTTTGGGAAACGATCTTTATTTTTCAATGATAGCATTTTGGGGTTTGAACAACTTTTTGATAGTTTTTTTCTGGGAGGTAAAGCAACTAAAGAATGACAAGTCAGTCATTTTGATTATAATTTAATAGTTTGGCCATTTTCATAAGTAGTGATGCCAACAATCTTTTTTTTTATCATTTATTTTGGTATGCAAAATGGCATAATGAGGGGTGATTAGAATTTTTATTTAAAACATTTTTTTTCACATTTATTTTTAGTCCCTCTAATGGGCTTTAACATCCAATGCTCTGATCAATTGTACCATAGACTGCAACTGTTTACCATTGTAGTCTATGGGAGATTCAGTGCGTTGCTTCCTATCACTTTCTACCACAGGCAGGTTTTGATAGCAACTTTGCTATGGCAGGCCTTGGAGCCTTCAGAAGACACCAGGATACCATAGCAATGAAAAGATTCCTGCAATCCCGTCATGAGGGAGCTTTTCAATCACCAGAAGTGCAGAGCTCCTGGCAATTGACTACTCAGATCCTGCAATTGACCAGAGCATTTGAGATGTTAAAAGTTTGTGATCGGAATTGTTTCTGATCACTGACTCTGCCACTGGGTGTCTATTGCGTAAAACAGCAGACACCCACTCAGTGCCATAGAGGATGTTGAGAAGGGGTTAATAAACTATTTACACCAGTTATCAGAGTGTATAAGGGTCACATAGCTAGTTTTTATATCTCTGAACACTTATGGAATGTGCCGAAAAAATGGGCAGTGTTAGGCCTCATGCAGACGACAGTATTTTGTGGACCGTATACTGGCCTTTTTTCAGTTCAGTATACTGACAGTATACTGAACCATTCACTTCAATGGGCCTGCAAAAAATACTGAAGTGTCTCCGTGTTGCCTTCCGTTTCCGTTTTTCTGTTCCGTTTACATATAGAACATGTCCTATTATTGCCCGCAAATCAAGATCAGTGGCTCCATTCAAGTCAATGGGTCCACAAAAAAAACGGAACGCATATGGAAATGCATCCGTATGTCTTCCGTATCCACTCCGTTTTTTGCGGAACCATCTATTGAAAATTTTAAGCCCAGCCAAGTTTTTTCTAAAGGAAACACAACGGAAACAAAAAACGGAAAACTGGATTAGTTAAAAACGACCCGCAAAACACTGAAAAAGCCATACGGTCCTGTGCAAGAGGCCTTAGATGGGAGAGGGTGGGGAGAAATTAGCATAAATGATAGGGCAAACATGGGTGTAGATTTCAATGTGTATCACACAGACAGGCAAAGATGCTCCAAACAAAGTGGTATTCTCCTATTAATACATTTGACACTGTACTCCAAAGCAGTTTTTTTTTAAACAAAGCTTAAAACCGGAATAGGTAATTGCAGTCTTAGTAAATTCCTCCCTACATGTGTTTATGCACTACTTTTAACATTTGCAAAAAAACATTGTTAGAGACATGAAGGAAATCATTCTGAAATAGATTTTTTTTCTCTGTATTTAAAGTATTATGGGAGGGATGTTGCTTTCAAGGTCATTTTTGTACAAATGATCAAGATGAAAATACAAAACTGATTTGTATTTATAACATTAAAACTATGCCGTTTGTTCTATCAGCCAAATATGAATTATCATCTGAACTGTTCAGTTATGGGAATATTCCTATCATCACTTGATTATCCTCTGTGGACAACTCATAGGGCAAATGATTATAGTTGTTAAAGATCAATAATAAAAATGTATAAGTCCTTTGTTTTTCTACTTCTGAAAGGTAGAGTGATAGAAAATACAAGAAAAGAATATCATAGGGAAATCTGTAAGATGGATGAATAGAGTAGCAGTGTGGATGCTTGACGAGTGACACATTTATACAGTATGTAGGGACACATCAATTTCCTGTGTGTTAAACCTGGACCAGGAAGTTGAGAACAGCAGTTGCTGTTGAAGATTGCTATCTATTCTGATAGCTTTTGCAAAAATATTTACCCCTTTAATGCAGCAAATTTTTTAACCCACTTTGTTGGCCAAGTTGTACTGAGCTGAGCAATTTGAAGTACATATGATTTTGTATTTCACTTTTATTTTTTGCTATTTATCTGGCTAGGAAAATAAAAAAAATCTAAAGAACTTTGCCATCTTCACCATCTTCTTTAACATCTTAACAACCAACAAAGGTATGGGTCTTGTGCATGAATATACCTAGACAGATGTCATTTGTGATTTATACATTTACATTTCTGCTTATTTTGGGCTTAAACCCCTTAAGGACTCAGCCTTATTTCACCAAAATCTGACCAGTGTCACTTTATGTGGGGATAACTTTTAAACGCTTTTAATTATGCAGGCCATTCTGAGATAGTTTTTTCATCACATATTGTACTTCATGACACTGGTAAAATTGAGTCAAAAAAGTCAATTAAAATTTTCAAAAACCCACTTTTTAAGGAACAGTTCAAGTCTGAAGTCACTTTGTAAAGGTTAAATAATAGAAACCACCCAAAAATGTCCCCATTCTAGAAACTACACCCCTCAACATATTCAAAACTGATTTTACAAACTTTGTTAACACTTTAGGTGTTCCACAAGAATTAATGGAAAATAGAGATAACATTTCAAAATTTCACTTTTTTGGCAGATTTTCCATTTTAATAATTTTTTTCCAGTTACAAAGCAAGGGTTCACAGCCAAACAAAACTCAAAATTTATTGCCATGTGGTTTTTGGAAGGCAGATTTTGCTGGACTAGTTTTTTGACACCATGTCCCATTTGAAGCCCTCCTGATGCACCCCTAGAGTAGAAACTCCAAAAAAGTGACCCCATTTTAGAAACTACGGGATAGGGTGGCAATTTTGTTGGTACTATTTTAGGGTACATATGATTTTTGGTTGCTCTATATTACACTTTTTGTAAGGCAAGGTAACAAAAATTGTTGTTTTGGCACAGTTTTTATTTTTTCTTATTTACAACATCTGAAAGGTTAGATCATGTGGTATTTTTATAGAGCAGGGTATTACGGATGCGGCAATATCTAATATGTATACTTTTTTTAATTATGTAAGTTTTACACAATGGTTTCATTTTTGAAACAAAAAAAATCATGTTTTAGTGTCTCCATAGTCTGAGAGCCATAGTTTTTTCAGTTTTTGGGCGATTATCTTGGGTAGGGTATGATTTTTGTGGGATGAGATGATGGTTTGATTGGCACTATTTTGGGGTGCTATGGCTTTTTAATCGCTTGGTATTACACTTTTTGTGAAGTAAGGTGACAAAAAAATGGCTTTTTTTACACAGTTTTTATTTTTATTTTTTTAGGGTGTTCATCTGAGGGGTTAGGTTATGCAATATTTTTATAGAGCAGGTTATTACGGATGTGACAATACCTAATATATATACTTTTTTTTATTTATGTAAGTTTTACAGAATGATTTCATTTTTTAAACAAAAAAAACATGTTTTAGTGTCTCCATAATCTGAGAGCCTTAGTTTTTTCCGTTTTTGGGCGATTATCTTGGGTAGGGTATGATTTTTGTGGGATGAGATGAAGGTTTGATTGGCACCTGCACAGATGTCAGCAGTTTTTAGCAGAGTGTCAGCAATGTGCTGACACCTTGCTAAAACCACTAGCCATTAGGGAAACATTACAGAGGAGGCGGGCGGGGGATCGCTATTGCCTCCCACGCCACCTACAACCATTGATTGGGGGCTGTAGGAGGGGTTAAAATATAACACTATGGGAAACATCTAGTCTCTGATCCCCACGGTCACAGACTGCAGGGATCAGAGATCGTAGAAAGCGCTGCAAACTGCAGGTCTGAATTGACCTGCAGTTTGCAGCGATCGCCCTGTGCATTGTAACAATGTACCTGCTGAATGATTTCAGCAGGTACCTTGTTCCGATCACTGCTGCTCAGCCGGAACTACTCAAGACGTACCAGTACATCCTAAGTCCTTAAGGGGTTAAAGTCCAGGAGGTGGTCTTATCAGTGATTGACAGCCTTCACTCTATGACTGTGTATACACAGATAGCTGTATGGAGGAGGCGGTCCTATCAGTGATTGACAGCCTTCACTCTATGACTGTGTATACAGAGATAGCTGTATGGAGGAGGCAGTCATATCAGTGATTGACAGCCTTCCCTCTATGACTGTGCATACAGAGATAGCTGTATGGAGGAGGCGGTCCTATCAGTGATTGACAGCCTTCACTCTATGACTGTGTATACAGAGATAGCTGTATGGAGGAGGCAGTCCTATCAGTGATTGACAGCCTTCCCTCTATGACTGTGTATATAGAGCTAGCTGTATGGAGGAGGAGGTCCTATCATTGATTGACAGCCTTCCCTCTATGACTGTGTATACAGAGATAGCTGTATGGAGGAGGCGGTCCTATCAGTGATTGACATCCTTCCCTCTATGACTGTGTATACAGAGTTAGCTGTATGGAGGACGCGGTCCTATCAGTCATTGACAGCCTTCCCTCTATGACTGTGTATACAGAGATAGCTGTATGGAGGAGGTGGTCCTATCAGGGTGTCCACTGATGTACTGTGCTAGATTTAGCTTGGGGGGTGCGCAGACAGGACAGCGATCTGTGCTCCCTCCTGTGCAGCAGAAAATCCCTTCAGTCCAGTCTTTAAACATGGTGCCCACTCGCTGGGTTTCTGCTATTTTAAATAGCCATAAGGAGTCTATTTCAGGAATAGACTAATACAGGCCACTAGGTGGCAGCATTGTATTGTTATATTGCAAATTAAGTGTTCAATGATGGCTATATAGCCATCAATGAACACAATGGACAATCTAATGATTGCCAGTCATTGTCACCCAAAGTGACTTAAATAAAAGTTTAAAAAAAGTTTTTACAAATATAAAAAAAAGAAAAAATAATATAAAAGTTCGAATCACAACCCTTTCCTTTTTAAAATAAAAATGTGTGCAAAAATGCCCATACAATTAAAATATAACCCCATAATATAATTAAAATATATCGCCATTTTTTGTCACTTCAACTCCCTAATAATTTTTCTTATAAAAAGTGATCAAAAAGTCACACACACTTCAAATTTAGATCATTGTAATGTAGAGATCGTCCCACAAAAAAAGAGCCCTCACACAGCCTCTTACTCATAACTGCAAAAAAAATTAAAGAGGTCAGAATATGGTGATAAAATTTATTTATTTTTCTCAAAGGTTTTCATTTTTTTCAGTATTAAAACGCAAGAAAAATTATACAAGTGTGGCATCATTGTAACCATACTGACCTGGAGAATGAAGGTAACAGGTTAATTTTACCGCATAGTGTACGGTGTAAAAAAAATAAGAATAAAACCTTTGTCAGAATCGCGCTTTTTCCCAATTGTACCCCATTTGGAATTTTTTTTCTGCTTCCCACTACATGGTATGCAACCATAAATGGTGACTTAGAAAGTACAACTTGTCCAGCAAAAAATAAGCCCTCATAAAGCTATGTGAAAAATAAAAAAGTTAGGACTATGGGAAGGAGGGGAGTGAAAAACGAATATGCAAAAATTAAAAATCTCAGTGTCCTCTACGGGTTAAGAAGCAGTACGATCATAAACTTTGTGTACCTTTTTAAGTTGCAAAACAACATAATTCATTAATAAAGTATATTATAAAAATTATTTTGGGGCTATTTAGAAGAGTTTAAAAGCAACTTGTATAAAAGTTTAATTACTTATAAAAAAAAATGAAATAAAAGTTTTACTGAATCTTTTCCCAAAAAACGTATCAATCTGCTCAGCTCCTATTGCTCTATAACAGGCATCCTCAAACTGCGGCCCTCCAGCTGTTGTAAAACTACAGCTCCCACAATGCCCTGCTGTAGGCTGATACCTGTAGGCTGTTCAGGCATGCTGGGAGTTGTAGTTTTGCAACAGCTGGAGGGCCGCAGTTTGAGGATGTCTGCTCTATAACATGCTGACTGCAGCTAAACCATGTTCAAGTTCAATGTGACAGCTTGCTTTTAAACAGCAAGGATGGGAGCTTTGTTCAGTCCTTTTTGTTGATCTAGGTAATTTGGGTGGCTCAGTGGTTAGCACTGGTGCCTTGCAGTACTGGGGTCCTAGGTTCGAATGGGACCAAGGCCAACATCTGCATGGAGTTTGTATGTCCTCCCTGTGTTTGCGTTGGGTTTCTCTGGTTTTCTCCCACACTCCAAAGGCATACTGATAGGGAACTTAGAATGTGAGCCCCATGTAATGCTAATGTATGTAAAGTGCTGCAGAATATGGCAGTGCTATATAAGTGAATAACATGAATAAATAAACATTCAAATGAGCAAACAGGTTGAATGAAAGTCAGAAGTATGATTCCTGTAAATACAGTACAATTTTATACAGGCTTGTTCTCAATAGCAATGGATCTATTTTATCTGAAACAATTGGCAGTTAGAATCTGCAGAGAAATGTTGCATGCTTGCCACTACACTTTGTCAACCCATTGTCCGCCATCTGTAAGCTATAGAATGAACAGAACTAATTCCTGAAATATCAAAAATAAATTGCAACCAATTTTCATATTTTTAGTACTGACAAACAGCCCAGATGTTATGGCAGTGGATGTGGAACTGTAGTGCCCTGAAGCAGGGAGTACTTCGACATTTGCCTATTTCCCCTATGCAAAATTAAAACTTCTTTCTTTAGTTTACCTAAAAAGGTTAACTTGCACTGTTTAAATATATATATATATATATATATATATATATATATATATATATATATACATATTTATATATATATCTATATCTATATATATATATATATATATATATATATATATATCATTCATTATCACTGTATTTACATGGCCCTGTGGAAAGGGTTAATTAATATTGAGAGACTGTTAGGGCTTTCATTGATAAGCTGGTAATTTTCCAAAGCTGCCATAGGGTTTAACCCCTTAAGGACACGAACCTATTTCACCTTAAGGACCAGGCCATTTTTTGCAAATCTGACCAGTGTCACTTTATGTGGTGATAACTTTAAAACGCTTTTACTTATCCAGGCCATTCTGAGATTTTTTTTTCGTCACATATTGTACTTCATGACACTGGTAACATTTTGTCCAAAAAGTTCATTTTTTTGTATAAAAAAAAAGCCACTAAATTTACCAAAAATTTTGAAAAATGTGAAAATTTTCAAGTTTCAATTTCTCCACTTCTATAATACATAGTAATACCTCCAAAAATAGTTATTACTTTACTATCCCAAAATGTCTACTTCATGTTTGGATAATTTTGGGAACACCATTTTATTTTTGGGGACATTACAAGGTTTGGAGTTTAGAAGCAAATCTTGAAAATTTTCAGAAAATTTCAAAAACCCAATCTTTAAGGACGAGTTCAGGTCTGAAGTCACTTTGTGGGGCTTACATAAAAGAAACCACCCAAAAATGACCCCATTCTAGAAACTACACCCCTCAAGGTATTCAAAACTGATTTTACAAACGTTGTTAACCCTTTAGGTGTTCCACAAGAGTTCATGGCAAATGGACATAAAATTTCTGAATTTTTGGCAAATTTTCCATTTGAATCCATTTTTTCCAGGAACAAAGCAAGGGTTAACAGCCAAACATAGCCCAATATTTATTTCCCTGATTCTGTAGTTTGCAGAAACACCCCATATGTGGTTGTAAACTGCTGTATCGCCAAACGGCAGGGCATAGAATGAAGGGAATTTCATATGGTTTTTGGAAGGCAAATTTTGATGGACTGGTTTATTTACACCATGGCCCATTTGAAGCCCCCCGGATGCACCCCTAGAGTAGAAACTCCATAAAAGTGACCCCATTTTGGAAACTACTGGATAAGGTGGCAGTTTTGGTGGTAATATTTTTAGGGTACATATGATTTTTGGTTGCACTATAATGCATTTTTGTGAGACAAGGTAATAAAAAATAGAAATTCTGAAATTTCATCTCCATTTGCCATAAACTCTTGAGGAACACCTAAAGGGTTATTAAAGTTTGTAAAATCAGTTTTAAATACTTGGAAGGGTGTAGTTTCTTATATGGGGTCACTTTTATGAAGTTTCTACTCTAGGGGTGCATCAGTGGAGCTTCAAATGGGACATGGTATAAAAAAAACAGTCCGTCAAAATCTGCCTTCCAAAAACCATATGATGTTCCCTTCATTCTATGCCCTGTCGTTTGGCGATACAGCAGTTTACTACCACATATGGGGTGTTTCTGTAAACTACAGAATCAGGGCAATAAATATAGAGTTTTATTTGACTGTTAACCCTTGCTTTGTTACTGGAAAAAAATGATTAAAATTGAAAATTTGGAAAAAATAGCTGTTTTGGGACCGTTTTTATTTTATTTTTGTGACTGTGTTCATCTGAGGGGTTAGGTCATATGTTATTTTTATAGAGAATATTCTTACGGACGTGGCAATACCTAATATGTTTACTCTTTTAAATTTATTTAGGTTTTACACTACAATATCCTTTGTTAAACAAACAAAAAACTATTTTAGTATCTCCATAGTCTGAGAGTCAGTTTTTTTAAGTTTTTGTCCAATTGTCTTAGGTAGGGGCTCATTTTTTGCGGGATGAGATGACGGTTTTTATGGCACTATTTTGGGGTGCATATGACTTTTTGATCGCTTGCTGTCAACTTTTTGTGATGTAAGGCCTCTTGCACACGGGCGTCATGTTTGACGCCCGGATAAGATGCGGGTGCGTTGCGGGAATCGCCGCGATTTTTCCCTGCGAGTGCAAAGCGCTGTCATGCGTTTTGCACGCGCGGGAGAAAAATCGGCACTTTTGGTACCCAGACCCGAACCTGCACTTCTTCACAGAAGTGCATGTTTGGGTCAGAAATTGTCCCGCTGGTATTATTTCACATTATAACATAGTTATAATGTAAAATAATACCCTTGGCCATCTCCCTAATGTTTAAACTGGTGCAGAATGAGTTAAAATAATAAACTAATAATTACTTACCTGTTCCATTTGATCGCGAAGCCCGGCCTCCTCTCCGTTAGCTTGAAAGATGTAAAGGACCTGTGATGATGTCACAGCATCACATGGCCCAATCACCTGCTCCATCACTATGGTGATGGAGCATGTGATGGTCCATGTGACCATGTGACATCATCCAAGGTCCTAACCACTATCCACAGCCTGAGGATAGTGATTGAGGACCTTGGATGATGTCACATGGTCACATGGACCAATCACATGCTCCATCACCATAGTGATGGAGCATGTGATGGGCCATGTGATGTGACGTCATCACAGGTCCTGTAGATCAGACATGCTGCAGGGAAAGAAAGGACAGATCGCGACTACGCAATCAAGTGGCTAAGGTAAGTTAACTTTATTATTTTTAACCCCTTCCTCATCATTTAACAATGCATTCTTTATTAAGAATGCTATTATTTCCCCTTATAACCATGTTATAAGGGAAATAATAGAGATTGAGTCCCGTTGCTAAGCAACAGTGCGGGAAAATCGCAGCGCATCCGCACTCGCTTGCGGATGCTTGCGATTTTCCGCATCCCATTCACTTCTATGGGGCCTGCGTTGCGTGAAAACGCAGAATATAGAACATGCTGCGATTTTCACGCTAGCGCAGAAGTGATGCGTGAAAATCACCGCTCATGTGCACAGCCCCATAGAAATGAATGGGTCCGGATTCAGTGCGGGTGCAATGCGTCCTCCTCACGCATTGCACCCGCGCGGAAAACTCGCCCGTGTGAAAGGGGCCTAAGGTGACAAAAAAATGCTTTTTACAGTATATTTTTTTATTTTTTTGCAGTGTCCACCTGAGCGGTTAGTTCATGTGATATTTTAATAGTTCAGGTTCTTACGGACGCGACGATGCATAATATGTCTACTTTTTATTTATTTATTTAGGTTTTACACAATCATATAATTTTTGAAACAAAAAAAAATCATGTTTTAGTGTCTGCATGGCCTAAGAGCCATAATTTTTTTATTTTTTAAGCGATTTTCTTATGTAAAGTAACATTTTTTGTGTGACGAGGTGACTGTTTGATTAGTACCATTTGGGTGTAGATACAACTTTTTTGATCACTTTTATTAACTTTTTTGGGAAGTAAGGTGGGCAAAATTTCAATTTTATCATAGTTTTTTTTTTTTTTTTTTATGATGTTCACCGTACGGGGAAAGTAACAAACCCATTTTATAGATAAGGTTGTTACGGACACCGTGATATATAACTTGTGTAGTGTATTTTTCTTTATTTATTTATTGTTTTATTAGTGACAAATGTGTTTTTTTGTTTTTACCTTTTTTCACTTTTTTTTACATTTTTTTTTTACCCAGACCCACTTGGTTCTTGAAGATCCAGTGAATCTGGTGTCTGTATAATACAGTAAAGTACATTATATAATGTACTGTACTGTATTTTTTACTTGACACTTAGGCTACATGCACACGACAGTTGTTTTTCTCGGCTTCCGTTTCAGTTTTTTTTGCGGATAGGACAGGAACCCATTAATTTCAATGGGTCAGCAAAAAAATGCTGACCGTTCATCAGTGTGTGTTCCGCGTCCGTTGTCCGTGTTTCCCTTCAGCAAAAAAAGTAGTGCATGTCCTACTTTTTTCTCATTTGCGGACGAGGATAGGCATTTATTACAGGGGATCTGTGAAAACAAAGGAATCCTCCAAAAAAAACTGATGGACCATCAGTTTTTTTTGCTGATCCCGATTTGCGGACAGCAACAAACAACTGTCGTGTGCATATAGCCTTAGTCTGATCAGACTTTTGCCTTTAGCAAAAGTCTGATCAGACTTCTGTTACCATGGCAAGCAGGACTCCTTTGAAGAAATGAACTCTGCAGACAATACCGCGTGGTCGGGATTGGTTCGTGGGTTTCGGGCCCAGGGTCCTGTGGATCTCGACTGGGGAGTCCATAGATTTATTAAGCAGTTTGAGCCCAATGCTGCAGTTCTTGCGGCAGGACAGATTCGGGCACACCTCTAATACGAAGGTTGTTCCTTCTGTGCCTGTTCTCAATGTCGTCTAGGTGGCTCAAAATGTCCTGAATTTGCTCAGAGTGGTCCTGCAGGACCTGCTGATTAAATTCAAGAGTCTGAATTGTCTGTTCCTGGAGGGTCTCAATTTCCTCTACCCTGTGTCCCACTTGTTTAAGATTAGAGTGTAATTCCGCCATATCTTGCTTGTGGGAGGCTTCTAGCTTAGAGAAGAGAGCGTTCATCTCCATTTTAGTAGGGAGTGCCCTAAGATGGACCTTCCAGTCCCAGTCTTCCCCAGGTGCGGTCGGTTGCCAAGCCTTCCGGATTATCCGAACGTTCTTCCCCTGCCAGACCTGGCTACATGTACGCTCCTGCTACGTAAAGCCCTTAAGCCTTTGCTGCTTCTTCTCAAGGACAATGACATCACGGTGGGGCTACCCTTTCCAGTTAGTCGCTAAAAAGGACGGGAGATCCACATTTTTCAAATCTATCACAGATCTTCAAAGGCTGTTGGACACCTTCGACCTTCCACCTGCGAACCTTCCTGACTGGCCTAGGCCGCGGGAGATGATCCCCACGCCATACAGGGACTCTTGGCAGAGTGCGTCCCAAACCACAGAGGTCCTCCTGTTTTGCCTCCTGACACCCGCGGCGTCCCACGTGGTGTTGGGCCGTAGCGCGGCTTCCCACATGACCCCTGAGGAAGCGGAACGTTCCTCAGTCGAGGAGGTGGCGTAGGTACTAGTGCCTGAGATATTGAACAATAGTGTGCAATATCTCAAGCACTTAAGAGACTTTGCATTGAATGGCAAATTGAGACGTCTCATTCCTTTTCTACAATCAGTGTCCCGGACAGTTTGATGCGATCTAAAGCGACCCAGGGCACTCGGACCTACGCCACCTCCTCGACTGAGGAACGTTCAGCGTCCTCCAGGGTCACGTGGGACGCTGCGCTACGGCCCGACACCACGTGGGAAGCCGCGGGTGTCAGGAGGCACAACATAGCGGTCACGCTCCGACGCAGTATCGGGACAGGAGCTAAGGCAGAGGACTTTGTGAGAGTCGCAAGAGTTTTATGCAAGTGGAAACTGGCAGTAAATGACATGTACAGCGCGGGCATCGGTACCGGCCTGTGATGTGAGTGACTGCCCTTAAAATTATACTGGAGTAACATCTCTTCGGTTTACCATTGGTACTTGGTATTACTTACTGCTATATTACCACCAGCTGTGTTAAGTGAGACTCTATCTTTGAATTACCGGATATTGGCAGTGTTTCGGGTACTCCTAAAGTTGCCCATGCAAGTTTTTCAAGGCGGCGTTATCTGGACTCTGGTTCCAACGCCGTTTATTTGCTATATGGACTTACGTTATATTATTGTCTATGTCCTCATCCATTGATTTTATTAGTGCACCTATTAAATTGTTTTCATTATTGTATTCAGCTTCCATCTGCTAAGTGTACATAAGCTATCTACTCTCCTTGCGGAACTGAACACTAAAGAGGCTTTGAACAAGACCTCCCCCTCAGATTCCCTTAAGGCTGAGCTCTCCTCCATCCGACAACAGATCTTGAAAATACTTGACCAAAAATCCCTTTGTCTCAGAGACAGAATCAAACGGGGATACTACGAGTTTGGCGACAAATGTGGCAAATGGCTGGCGAAATCCCTACACCCACGTGCCCCCCTCACACATATCCCATCACTGAACACGGGCTCGAAGGCCGGTTTTTGCCCCACTTGAGATTGCACATGAATTCCAGGCATATTATACTGATCTCTATAACTTAGATTGAGCGTGTACCCCTGCCCCTGGAACGTCACCATCCGACATACAAACCTACCTTTCCGCACATCGGCTGACTTCTCAGGCTGGTTAACTACAGGTACTCATGCGTAGTCTGCTTGTATTAGTTCTACTGACTGAGATTCGCAACTGGACTATTAGTCTCTAAATCTCCTCTACCCTACCCGCCCCCTCTACCATTCCTCTTTCTCTGTCTGGTCTTCCCTGTCTGTCTCTTCCATGTGTTCAGATTGATGTACATTAATCTTTCACTGCGAGGAAATATTGTAATTGAAAACCGTACACCATGTATGTTTTATTTCTTGCACCTGGTTTCAATAAACATTGATTGAACCATAAATGTCTGGTTTTAGCTATGTTGTTATGTCTGGAAACCTGCTGTGTCATTGCCATTGAGTATCATTGAAGCTCTAATGTAAATCTATACCAGACGGGAGCTGAAACAATGTATCTGTTTGAGCTGAGTTTCTCCACTCCACCCCTCCCACTAGAAGGTAGTATAGCAAAAACTTTATATAAGGAGATCAGTCAGAGCCCCTAGTGTGCTGCAGTTAGGGACCAGTGCTTGGAGGAGAGACTCATGCCAGCCTGCATGAGTGACCAGAAGAAGATGCTGAGATGGGGACACTGAGCCACAGGGTCACTAGCCCTGTGACCAAGGAGCTACCCAGACTACCGAGCTATAGACCATGGGCCCTTGATCGGGATGCCAGCCTTCTGAGAGAGAGAGGGACAGCTAGCTCAGGCCTTTGCTCAGCATCAAACCCTTCTTCTGCCAGGAAGGAGACTGCCAGACTACTCAGTGACCAGAAGAAGACGCGGAGACGGAAATACGCTGCCACAGATCCTGGATCACCAGCCTTGGACTAGGGTACCAGCCTTCTGAAGAGAAAGAGAGACAGCTAGCTCAGGCCTTTCCTCAGCATCAAACCCTTCTTCTGCAAGGGAGGAGACTGGAGAAGCCAGCCTAATGCCTCGTCTGTATTGTTTTGTACCTGAATTCCTCCAATAAAGAGACACCCTGGTTTACTGCAGACCCTGACTCACTGGACTTATTTCCCATTGGAGTGGACCATGCCTTACTATCCCTTCCGGAGAGCAGCAAAACGTGATGACACCTCGCGGTGTCCAAGGGACCCAGCGTAGCGTTGGAGCCACCCCAAACCTGGCCACTGCAGAACCACTGTGTCAAACAACAGATTTGGCTTTGCGCTAAACCTTAGGGCGCTACTCCATGAGATTGCAGCAGGAGAGCTCCACGCCTGGTAGCTCTCCTGCTGCAATCTCATTGGGTAGTCTCTGTGTGGTTGATAGGGGCCAGGGATAGGCCAAGGTCAGGGCAGAGTACGAGCAACAGGGGCAAGTGCATGATAGGCCCGTGGCTGTCTACCCAACTTGGGCCCCCCCCTCCTTTTTAGTTAGTGCTACAGTCTCTTCCTAGGCCATATTACATCTTCAGACAAAAACAAAATACTCCAAATTACCCTAAATTGGCTCCTAAAGTGAAAAATGTGGTCGCCAAATTTAAAATGCATATTAGTATAGTAAAAAAGGAGGAGAATACAGAACCACATACCCAGTGGCATACCTACCATATAGGCAGACCACGCAGCTGCTTTGGGGCTCGTGAGGAAGGGGGACCCGCAGTGGAGTCTCCGCTCCCTAATTGCTCCCGTCTCCCATCTGCTAGCGCTGCCTCCCGCCTCCTAGCTCCATCTCCCGTCTGCTAGCTCCACCTTCCATCTCCATAGGCGCAAAAAACATGATGAATCTGAACACGTATCCCCAGAAGATTCTTGTCTTTTGAGCTCTTAAGGCCTGATTCCTCTAGCTTGCCGCAACGCTGGCAGTAATGAAGTGACAGCTTGTAGGTGAGGACAGTGCAGAGGTGTGTGTGTGTGGAGGAGGGGAGGGCGGGGAGGGCAGGGAGGGGGGGGGGTCACTCAGCTTTTCCAGACTATTCCTCTGAACATATGCCATTCAGAACAGGAGGAAAGCTGGTTGTCACTACATTATGTAATGTGACTCAGCTTTCCTGATGTCCTGCATGGCACAAGTGCAGAGGCATGAGAAGATATAAGGGTAGGTGGGAGTTGTGTTACTCAGCTTTCTCAGACTATTCTCATGTCTCTCCACATGTGCCATGCAGGACAGAAGAAAAGCTGGATGCTATTACATCATGTAATGTCACTCTGATTTTCTGCTATCCTGCAAGGCATAAATGCAGATAATTAGAACATGGAAAGGCAGGGGGGAGGGGTTCACTCAGCTTTCCAATAGACTCATGTCTCAGCACATGTGTCATACAGGATAGCAAGTAATGTCAGTGTCTCCCAGCTGTCCTGCATGACACAGTTGCATGCTGTTGCATGAGTTGGGGCAGGGGAGAAGTTAGGGAGGGTAGTGGGAGGAGCCAGGGTGCATAATAGGAGGGACTAGGAACGGGCATGGGGGCCCAATGATTTCTATGTACGCCCCTGCACATACCTCTTACATCCAGGAACATCTCCTGTCATGGAGACCTTCTCTTTCCTCTTCTCCTCTGTTTGATCCAGACCGCCATGGCAAATTCTTTCAGCTGCATCTCATCTCTACAGAGTTTGTAACACAGACACGTTAGATTTCTCAGTTTTTCCATCAACCTCCCCATCCTGGTGTCCCTACAGTGCCATCCTGCTGCCACCCCCAATACTGTGCTCGTTGTGCTTCCCAATGCCCCAGGTACTATATTGCTGAAAAAATAGTGACCCTAATAGACATAATTGGGGTCATTTATAAACTGGTGTAAAGTAGAACTGGATTTCCAAAACAGCTGTGAAAAATGAAAGGTGGGATCTAATTGGCTGCTATGGGCAACTAAGTCAGTTTTACTTTACACTAGTTTGATAAATGTCCCCAAATGTCCCTATAATGTCAACAGCAGTTATAATGTCCCCTAGAGTGCCCCCAGTAATAATAACACCCTATATTGTGCTCCAGGCAATAATCCCTGTATAGTGTCCCCAAAAATAATAGAATTGTTCCTACACTGACTCCCCAATAGCAACGCCCCCCACACAGTAATTTCCACCACACTGCCCCCACACATTCATTTTCCTCCACATAGTAATTTCCCCCACACTGCCCCCATATTGTAATTTCCCCCACACTACACCATATAGTAATTTGCCCCCACATACTGTAGTCATTTCTCCCACACTGCCCCCATATAGTAATTTCCCCCATATAGTAATTTGTCCCAACTTGCTATTTTCCCCCACACTGCCCCAACACAGTAGTTTGCCCCACACTGCCCCACATAGTAATTTCCCCCACACTGCCCTACGCAGTAATTTCCCCCACACTGCCCCACATAGTAATTTCCCCCACACTGCCCCCACATAGTAGTCCCTCCCATAATAATTTTGCCCCACACAGCCTCCACATAGTATTCCCCCCATAATAATTTTCCCCGACATAGTAATTTGCCCCCATACAAAATCGCCAATATAGTAATTTCCCCCGATGTACTCGATGTCTCTTCACTAATATGTCCTTCTGTGTGTCCCCACCCCCTATGTCCCCCAAAGTAGGCACATAAAATAAAAAAATTAAAAATGTAAAAAAATTAAAAGCTAAATACTCACCTATGTCCAGGGCCAGGCGCTTGCTCGCAGAGGAAGGTGGGATAAGGCATACACACACACGTCACAGTGCTGCATCCGGGCACAGGCGCGCAATGATGTCATCACACCTGCCTACATCGGGATTTCACTACTGCATAGGCCTCAGGCCTACTAGGCCTGAAGCCTATGGCGGTAATCGGCGTCGGGGCAGGGAACTATACGCTCTCATGCTCCACCACAGTATGTGGGTGCACGGGTCGGCGTTGGGCCCCCAGCGGTGCTGGGCCTAGGGCTGCCGACCCGAACGATCCTATTGCAATCTGCCATTGATGAGCAATCTGATAAACAGTCCAAGGTCAGGGAAGGCAGCGATGGGTCAACATGAAGGTCAGGCACAGGTTGGTCAAGTCAGTACAGACAAACGGATACAGCACATCTTTGCTGGTAACTAGCAGGCTAGATACCTTATTGCTTAGGCACCCTTCCATAGGGAAATGTGCTTTAAGTACTGTGAGGCAGTGACAGGCCTCATGGCTGATAGGAGAGAGCGATGGCAGGTACGTGTCACCGAGGTTGCTGGCCTCGGTGGGGTGAGAGCCAGATTTTGTTGTCTGCAGCAGCTAGTGCTGTCAGACTCTGTTAGTTAGTTTGGCTGCAAAGCCAATCCGGGCCGGCTCTTACTGGGAGTAGGCAAAGAGCTGGGTGGGTGCCTACTCCCCACGGTCCAGTCCGGACTTTATCCGGCCCTTTAAAAAGGCAGCCTCCTTAGCAGCTGGGGGTGATTTTCCTGGAGCTGCTAATAGTGCTGGGAGCTGAGGGCTGTTGTGTGGGACCCACGGCTGGAGCCAAGCTGGAGGGCTCAGACCCCTGTGAAACCGAACAGGCTGCCTGGAAAAGCCGCACGGGTGCGGTGTGTGTGAACAGTGTTGTAGGTGAGTCAGGGACACACTGTGTTAAGTTAGAGCCCAGCCGGGCAGGTGTTTGTTTTGCATTTCATTTATTTATGTTGATGCTGAGACAATAAAGCGATGTTTGGCCCCTAAAGCTGCAGTGGACAACAGTCTGTATGTGAGCGATCCTCGAGACCAGAGCTAAACCCCCACATTTGGTGTCGGATGCGGGCAAGTCGTCCCTGCTGGAAAAGGCCAAAGTGTTGCTAGGGGCAACGACCTGACTGAGAAGAGCAGGTGCTGTGAAAGTTGCCAAGGAATTGCTGTTTTGCTATGCAGTGATTTAAAGGGCCGGAAGCCTGTTTGTCTAGTGAAGCAAGTGCCGCTCGTGCGATTGTGGACTGTTTTTCCTGACACAATGGAGCGGTTGTAAAAGCCCTTGTGGAGGCTAACTTGCAGCACCAGGAGACCAACCAGCTACTACTTCAGCACGTGTGGCGGAAGCTGCTTGTACCAATGGTGATACCGTATGTGAGAAGTGGCCCGGTTTGGCGGAAAACCAAGGCCACTGAGGGTGTAATGGAGCAGCTGGTGCTGGAGACTGATCGGTTGGTGAGAAAGCCGAGTGCGGCACTTGGAGTGGCGGCTCTGAGTGCAGTGTTGGAGGAGAATATGCATGCCGTTGCCAAGGGCAACCGTCGGGAAGACAAAGAGCTGGAGAGTGGTGCGTTTCTCAGGAGTGCCTATTTTCCCTGCGACTGTGCACAGAATCTTAAAGGGTGCGGCTGGAATGTCCGTCCAGGAAAAGACAGGAGACAAGTCCAAGGCGTCTCCCATGGCTACTACTGCATTGAGGAGACGGGTGATGACCGTGCCGAGTCAGTGGCGACAATCGGTAAGACTGTTCCGGTTGATTATTTTGTGGCAGACCCAGTGACAGTGAGCCGGCGGCAGTTGCTACCTGCCGGGCGGTGAGTGATAAGCGCTGCAGCGTAAAAATGTCTCAAAAAGAGTGACTATAGGAAAAATGCTGTGTCTGAACAGGCGGGAAGGCCTGTTGCGGTTGCTCCATCGCAGGAACCTGCAGAGGAGAAGCTCAGGGTGTTGTCTAAAGTGCCTGTGACCAAGGCTAGATTTGGGATGGCGAAAATCAGAGATCCCATGCTAGCCTGGAGTGCGAGGTAGAATGATAACTGTCGGGACAATTATGTGAATCCTGTGGACTATCCGGTGGTCCTCACGGAGGGTGAGACCACGGTGGGAACAAGGACTGATGGAGTTGATGTTGCAAATGTGCTCATGCATGATGTAATGTGGGGCAATGGAGACACTTCTGTGGGAAGTAATGAAGCTCCTACAGAACCTGTACCTGTCCCTTTAAGTGAAGGTGTAAGGCAAATGCAAATAGAAAGCAATGGTTTAAGTGAAATGACCATTAGAAATAATGGTGCAGACACGGTGCCAAGGGAAGGTGCAAAGTTTGTTGAAATGTGTAATGATATGTGTGACGATGATATACCTGCTCCTTTAAAGGGTGTGATCAGGAAGAAGCTCCCCTGTTGGTAAAAATGTGGATGGTATAAAAATGCTAATTGATGTTGAGAGCTCACCACTGAGGAAACCACTGTGAAAAATGTGCAAGTACATGGGGCAGGCCTAGAGGGTGTACCACACGTACTAGAAGTGGATATGCAGTCTCCACAGATCTCCATGGTTAATAAAATGTCCCAGGTGGGGATTAGCTCGTCGGTGCCCCTAGAGGACAGGATTGAGAATGACACGAGCGGTATATATAATGCACGTTCTGTGACCGATAGCAACTCAGAGAGAGAAACTGCCATGTCGAGGTCTCGCCAAACTAAAGTGGTTACTAGTAGCGACCAGGTGACAGTTATATCTGACGAGACGAGAGTTCAGTCGGGTGACGTCAGCCTAGTGTCTGAAGCTCATATCCAGACAGTCTTAGATGACCTGACAGGACAGTACAGCTGTAAACAGGAGGCTGACCTCCCTCTCGCCACATGGTCCCTAGATACGATAGAGAAGGGACTAGCTGTCGTCACAGAGTCACCGAAGAAGGCTGCAGAAGGGTCAAAGAGGAGACCCGGAAAAGACGAGTGAACTGAAGGGTCTACCTCCTGGTGTCCTGGGAAGGGAAAAGACTCCAGAAAGACACAAAAGTCTATAGTAGACCTCAACAATGGGTTTGAAGAGTGCCTGGGTGAAAATCCCACAGAGTGTCTAAAGAAGAATGGTGGTACTCCTACACCTGCTGTTACCCCAGAACAGAGTGAAGAGCAGCTGGAACAGAAGGCCCAAGAGGGGCGCTGCTAACAAGCTGGTGGGGAAAACTGAGAAGACGACCAAGGCCCTCTCCTTGGCTAGAGCCCTTGAAAAGCGCCTAAGGAGCGAGATGAATTGGAGTGGCTGAACAAGCAACTCAGAGCAGAGATGGAAGATCTCAGGAGCTCCAAAGATGACGTCTATGAGTTGGAGAGGCCTAAGCGTTCTCCTGCGCAGCAGGTGGAAGAAAATGAGATACCTGAAGAGGAAGCTCCTCTAAAAGATGCCAAGAAGTCAGAGCCTGTTAGGAATGGGTCTGGAGATGGTGGCGCCGTGGTGCCGGCCGAGGCAGAGAAGGTGAAAGATGTATCTGCTGAACCAGATGATGGTGCTGAGGTGGATGCAGAAGCCCAGAGACTCGTGGCAGTGTGTGGCCAGGACCTGGTCGTGAAAGACATTCCCTCTGCTGTCAATGCCTTCCAGAAAGCCAGCAGTCTGCTGGGGAAGAAATATGGGGGGACCGACGACCAGTATGAGGGTGCTGTCTACTCCGATGGGCTGACTCTCCTGAATCCTGCCCGAAAGGAGAACCATATCCTGGATAAACCTTGGCAGGGATTGCCAGAAGATGATGAGTCTGATACGGACTTTGATGTCCCAAGTACCTCCGTCCTTAAAGAGAAAGAGGAGGAGGCGGAGCTAAGAATGCAAGTATGTGATGCTGTGTCCGAGAAGGATGAAAAGCCTATCAAAGTGACTGAAGACTCCAAAAGAGACTCAAAGGCTGAAGAAGCTGATGCTGATGAGTTGGAGTGGGAGAAGTCCTCAGATGTTCCCAAGACCAAAGATAAGGCTAAAGAAGAGTCGGCCGAAGTGAGGGAACAGTTCAGTCGAGAGATGCAGCAGTCCAAGAAAGGATGTGAGGAACATGTGCTGATGCGAAATGTGGAGAGAAAAGAAAAACGAAAAGAGAGAGGCCACGGAGTGCGAGCGCATCATCCTCATTCGTGAAAGAGAGTACCGGGTCATGAGATGGGCAAGAAAATCCCGTAGGTCTTATCTGCCCCGTACTAAACTCATGCGGGTGAGAAACCAAGCGCTATTAGCCTGGGTCTGGCGGAATAAGGGGAAGACTGTAGGCCAGGTCGATGCCCTCTCACGAGCGTCTTGGTTGGGTGCTAGTGTTCACCCCTACGGGGTTGAACAAAGGGGGATATGTGAGGCAGTGACAGGCCTCATGGCTGATAGGAGAGAGCGATGGCAGGTACGTGTCACCGAGGTTGCTGGCCTCGGTGAGGTGAGAGCAGATTTTGTTGTCTGCAGCAGCTAGTGCTGTCAGACTCTGTTAGTTAGTTTGGCTGCAAAGCCAATCCGGGCCGGCTCTTACTGGGAGTAGGCAAAGAGCTGGGTGGGTGCCTACTCCCACGGTCCAGTCCGGACTTTATCCGGCCCTTTAAAAGGCAGCCTCCTTAGCAGCTGGGGGTGATTTTCCTGGAGCTGCTAATAGTGCTGGGAGCTGAGGGCTGTTGTGTGGGACCCACGGCTGGAGCCAAGCTGGAGGGCTCAGACCCCTGTGAAACCGAACAGGCTGCCTGGAAAAGCCGCACGGGTGCGGTGTGTGTGAACAGTGTTGTAGGTGAGTCAGGGACACACTGTGTTAAGTTAGAGCCCAGCCGGGCAGGTGTTTGTTTTGCATTTCATTTATTTATGTTGATGCTGAGACAATAAAGCGATGTTTGGCCCCTAAAGCTGCAGTGGACAACAGTCTGTATGTGAACGATCCTCGAGACCAGAGCTAAACCCCCACAGTACCCAGAGGTGGCCAACCATAGGCTGGGGTGAATTAGGGTGTGTGTGTGCTGACCCTTTAAGAGCTGGAGCGGGCACATGGGCTCTGTGGGAGGAAGGAAGAAGCAGACTGCTGCCTGTAGGAAGCAGGGTCACTGGAGAGGCAGTAGATAGGTGTGGGAGGTGGAGCCCATGCCCGCCTGGGGGAGCAAGATATCAGGGACACACCCCCAGCTGGTAACACCCAGATGGACCTTCATTGCAAATTGCTAATAATTCATTCATAAACTTCTAGAAGGAATGATAATGGAATGGCAGAACATAGTCATAAAACAGATAATCCAGAATTGCTATTACAAGGGGAATGCGAGGAGTTATTAAAACAGACATGTCAGGGGAGAATACAGGTCCTCTTTAACTACCATACAAGTTCACACATGACAATTTATACAGTGGGATTTGTTTTATTTTATTACATTTTGTGATCAAAAATATAGCCATGTAAAGGACATGATAAGCACAGGATCCGATTCCAGCACTGAAGAGAGTTGACCAGTGAAACATAAGATATCTAGAGGACTTTTAAATAAAATAGCTGATTTTTGTACAGGCATAATTGAAAAGCTGCTGAAAAAATGATGCTATCCATCTTCTTGACAAGTAAGGATTTTAAATTGGTGTTGCTCTCCCATTTATATACTTATACTTGCTATTGCAAGTCATTTTTCCACATTTTTTTAAAAGTAATATCTACAATATAAAACTATAGCCATCACGGAAGATTACATTACTATTTATAATACAATCGTTTCTGCAGAAAATACTTAATCATAAGCATGTAATAGAAAGGAATTTGCCCTTCACAACAACCTCTTACAGTCCGTTGCCTGATTTCTAGGGATTTAATATCTAATATCACATGTTATATGGCTTCTAGAACATTTTCTGTCAAATTGGTATTTGCCCAGCATCATATTCCAGAATGTAAGACATACAGATTTAGGTCATTAAAGGGAACTTGTCACTAGGTTTGAGACCACTAGCAGCATGTCATGAAGCAGCCGTGGTTTGGCTTTCTAGACATGCTGATGTCAAAAGTTTCTGTTTCCACTTTAAAAAGAAAAGGAGGCAAAAATTGCACAGAGGATTCGAGCAGCATCGAGCAAATGTGCATTGTGCAGATGAAGCCAAGGACAGTACAGAAAATGTTTGATCATCAAAAAGGCAGCTATAGAGATGTGCAATGCATTCATCTCTACGGATGTAATAATTCATCCTTTGCATGGTAAAAATTTGCAGCTTTTTGAGAATAATCTGCCGTGTTAAAGGCCCCTGTATACATTGTGCTGTCGGCCTAACCTACCGAGAATGGGTTTGGCTGACAGTCTAAGGGTCCATTCACACATCCGTAAATGTTTTGCGGATCCGTAAAACACGGACACGGGCAATGTGCCTTCCGCAATTTGCGGAACGCACATCGCTGGCACTATGATAGAAAATGCCTAATCTTGTCTGCTGACAAGAATAGGACATGTTCTATTTTTTGGTGGAAACGGAAGTGCGGATCCGGAAATGCGGATGCAGACAGCACATAGTGTGCTGTCTGCATCTTTTCCGTTCCCATTGGAAATGAATGGGTCCGCACCCGTTCTGCAAAATTGCAGAACGGATGCGGAACCATTTTGCGGACGTGTGAATGGAGCCTATTGTGTGTGGGGAGCTCCCAACTCTCCAGTGATGGATGATGTCAGGGGAAAGGAGCATTGGGCAAAGTGAAGATTTTCACCTGATGCTTTTGTTTTCCTGGGAGATAATACACCGCCTGAGGTGTCTGGCAGTGGCTTTCACCCTTCTTCCCACTGAATGCACATACACGTATGTGTCGGGGGAGTCGGGAGACAAAGCTGTTGACCAAACTATGGTTTGCCAGGCAGATATTGAAAGTGTATGCCCTCTAAGAGCATGTGGTTTTGGCATAGATTACCCAATTCACAGGAGCGGTCTGAGGGAGCCCATTGCACTCACATGTAACGGGACCCGGAACTGTCACTGTACTTCATGCCCCATCAGAATGCTCATCTCAGCTGTATCAAATGCGGTCGATCCAGAATCTATCAGGTCCCAGTGCTGCCCTACTAGTACTATTCACAAATTAAGAAAATGAGCAGAGCCTGACTATGAGCTCTCTGACGGGGCCTGGCATGAAGTAAAATGACAGTGCCATGTTACATGTGAGTGAAGACTAGGGACAGTGGAGGACATTACTAGGGGCAGTGGGGGACATTACTGGGGCTAGTGAGGGACATTACTGGGGGCAGTGAGAGACATTACTGGGGGAAGTGAGAGACATTACTGGGGGAAGTGAGGGACATTACTGGGGGAAGTGAGAGACATTACTGGGGGGCAGTGAGGGACATTACTGGGGGCAGTGAGGGACATTACTGGGGGGCAGTGAGGGACATTACTGGGGACAGTACTGGGGGCAGTGAGGGACATTACTGGGGACAGTAGGGGACATTACTGGGGGCAGTGAGGGACATTACTGGGGGCAGTGAGGGACATTACTGGGGGCAGTGAGGGGAAGGGGGGGTTGTTGGGTTGGGCCTGATCCAAAGTTCGCCCTGAGGCCAATAGAACTCTAGTTACACCACTGCCAATTCACATGCATGGACAGCACAATTATGAGAGATTCTGTCCAGATATCGGCATGGAATACATGTCCAAATTCTTGCAAAAATCACAATGTGTGAACATAGCTTTATAGAAATATAAACAAAAATGGTTCCATTCTTATAAAGAATCTCTATATAAGAAAAAAACATCTGAATCATATCTCTCAATTGGTGCTAAGCAGTGCCACAAACTCCAGTTGTTTGCTGCATACAATCTACGGCCTCATGCACACGACCATGTGTGTTTTGTGGATCCGCAAAACACGGAGGCCGCTCCGTGTGCGGAACGTGGCCTATTGTAGAAACGCCTATTTTTGTCCGCAAAACGGACAAGTATAGGACATGCTCTATTTTTTTTACCAAAACCACGGCCGTGTGCATGAGGTCTAAGGTGTTTCTCAGACTGACTAACAGAGAAGTTCCATGTGGTCGCGGGAGGTTCAACATTAAAGTACTGTGGCCTCAACCACATTGCACCTCTGCAGATCAGGCTGAGAGGCACATTAAATGTCATACATGGCAATAATTATCTGCTGCAGCCTGAACTCATGATGACACAGGAGGTGTGTCTCAGACTACTTGAGACTCTTGTAGACACTGTAGCTAAACTGTAGTCACAGATCACAAGACAAAAAGATAAGCAAGATTGAAGTAAAATACATAGCACATAATCATCCCCCATAGTTACTGACTGGCTTACATATGATGTTTGAGCTCCTGACATGAGGGCTGCTTTTTGAGACCGCTCTTAAAAAGGCCTGCTAAAAGTACTGTATTTTCTGGCGTATAAGACTATTTTTTAACACATGAAAATGTTCTCAAAATTCGGGGGCCATCTTATACGCCAGTATACTGCGTGTTGAAACTTAAGAGGACCTTTCAGTGGTCCAACGATTATTAGATAATGATATGTATGTGTAGAGCGGCACCCAGTGATCTCCCTGCACTTACTATTATCCCTGGGCGCCGCTCTACACATACGGTATATATCATTATCTAACAATTGTTGGACCAGTGAAAGGTCCTCTTTACTTCCAAGCCAGACTGGAGAAGCTGTCCTTCTCCAGCTTCAGGGACAAGTGCCCTCTAGCTGAGCCACCGTGCGCTGCATCCCAGCCAGTCGCTCTTGAAGCAGCCCCCTCTCCCTGTTCTCAGAGGTTTTCTCATGCTCGGATCGTCTGTTTAAATTTTATTTGGTGTGCATTGGAAGAGGGGTAGTCTTATACGGCGAGTATACCACAAACCCCATATTTTAACAGGAAAAGTAGGGGGTCGTCTTATATGCCCAGTCATCTTATATGCCGGAAAATACGGGTATATCCTGAGGTAGACTATTCCACAGCTTCACTGCTCTTACTGTAAAGAAGCCTTGTCACCCCTGGAGATTAAAATGCTTTTCTTCTTGTCACAGAAGGTATTCTAGGGCAGTGTTCCTCAACTCAAGTCCTCAGGGCCCACCTACCGGTCATGATTTGAGAATATACCACAGAATGAATACCTGTGGTAAGTCCTGATGCACTGACACTAATTATTTTACCTGCTGAGTGCTAAGGAAATCCTGAAAACATGACCGGCAGGAGGGTCCTGAGGACTGGAGTTGAGGAACCCTGCTGTAGGGGCTTGTGAGGTGATTCTATGATGAAAAACCATTCACATGAGGACATTAAATCACATAATTTCCAGATACTATGATATCATATAAGCAGATAATATACTCAACTGCATGATACTGTTATTATATTATAGCGATATTCAAGTTTTCAAAAAAATGAAAAAGCAATATACTTTTCTAATTTGAAGCAGGAAATTGCTCACTGAAGCCAAGTATGAAAGGTGACATTTTTGCCTGGTTGTTGGGGGTAGATTAACATGATTAGTGTACAGCTCCGGCATCCATACTTAGTCCACCAAGGGACTGTTTACCGCCTTACCTTGTAATATGGAATTGGTGCAATTACAGCCTCTCAAGCTACAAAGAGAACCACTTTTGAAATATATGCTCCCTTTAGATCAGTTACCGTTTAATGAGGTTCTTTACCTCTTATTCGATTTGACAGATTATTATTACTTCTATATTACTCACTAAAAACGGCTCTCCCAAGACTCCTCTGGTGAAAATAGAAAACCGTGTTCGTTTGAAGCGCCTTCATGAGGTGTCATGAAGACTGTAGCAGCCCAAAACCTTTCAGAAGCATTGGAATTACAGAGGAAGACAAATGTCCCCTTTGAAATAAAACATGTAGTAGTGCCAAGTTTATCATGTGTGCTAATTCACACATGCTGATTTGGATACAATTTATTATTTTATTTTTTTTAAGCCAAACACAGGGGTGGATGCAATATAGAACAGAAGTCTAAAAGCCCTGTACCAAAAACGTACCTCTCCTTACCGGACAATGTGGCGTGGTTTTGTAGAAAAAGGTTTTGACGTGTGATGCAACAATGTGTGTCAAAATTGCACCAAAATGAGCCAGCTAGTAGTTGGTATAAACTTAGGGGAATATTTATTTAACCTCTTTTTAACAGAATACTGGCCTGAAAAAGTCACAACGTTTAGCACATACCCTGCTTGCACAATATTTTCTAAGTTTTGGATGATTTTACTCTTCGCTCAACACTTTTTAAAAAAGTGGCAGGGAAGCAGGCATTTATTATCATCTACAGCAGGAAATTGCCATAGATTATGCCTGAAACCTACACCAGCTCCCTTGTGCATGGACCTGCACATATGTGCCAAAATTATTAAAAGCAATGAGCCTCATAATAATTGTGGTGCATATGACCCCAGTGGGGGGTAGATTAAGATCAGCATATAAAACACTGATCTTAATAAATGCCCCCATAGACTAGACTTTATCATCCAACATCAGCCACTGTGGTATTTTATGCTGTCTAGTTTAAGGGATTAATTAATCAACATGATTTACATACTGATTTCTCTGTCTCAAAGGGGTTATCCCATGATTAATGTAAGCAATGAAAATCTGACATCATATAGTACAAGACAATCTCTTTCTAACAAAGCTAGAACCAGCCCTGTATCTCACATGGATCCAGAGATCTCCTGATTCATTGCTCTGCTAGATTTATATCAAGTTGACTGTAATGTCAGCAGGTAGGGACGAACTGTGACAGTGAGCCCTAGCTAGGATCCCGCCCACTTTCCCTGTCTACTTGTAGATCAAGCTCTAAACAGCAAGTCCACAACTGGGCGATGTTCCCTATTCTGCTAAAGTGCGAGACAAACAATGCAAATACACAGACAAAAAAAAGACAGAGCCTACAACAAGCTGCGACTTGAAGGGGTATCCAATAGACCAGCTTTAATTGAGAGATGGGAGGAGGAACTGAGTATAGCTTTATCAGATGAGGTGGTCTCCTCGATCCTAAAAAATTCTCATGGGTTCTCCAGATGCATAAGAGTCCAGGAGAACTCCTTCAAATTGCTGACAAAATGGCTCCCCAGACGTGATGCACAAGTCGAACCCCCTCACTCCCCCAGTTTGCTCGAGATGCCATGAGGAGGTTGGCACACTCTCTCACATATGGTGGTCATGCAAGAGGGTCACCCCATTCTGGACCGCGCTGAGTGGGATTCTTCAACAAATATGCCCCTCGGCCACCTCTCTTTCCTCGTCTTTAGTGCTCCTCAACACACCATCTAAAGACTTTCTCCTCCACAAACACTCTCTACTAGTGCATCTGTTGTCAGCTGCTAAACTATTAATCCCCCTACACTGGCTCTTGACTCAAGCTCCCTCTATTGAGGAATGGATCCAGAAGGTCCACGAGATCTGTAGATTCGAAGAATTAACCAGTTGGGAGACTCTCTCGCATGATAAATTTGCTGGCCTTTGGGGTCCCTGGGTAGACTGGTGTTAGTCGACTGCAGGTGTAGCTCCCAGGTGTTTACCCCCACAAGGGCAAAAATCTCCTCTCCTTTAGATACCTCCCTTTAGGGTTATCTGCCTCTCAGCGCTTATTACTGTTAGTGTGTGTCACTGAACCTCTATTGACATGAGCACTGCCTGATTTGTGGGACGGCCTCCCGCAGACCTCTTTTGTGGCCTTTATCTACTATGTACTAGCCTGTAATGGTACCTTATCTTATAACATCGTATCTTGTATGCCTCCTCGATTCTTGGGCATGTTGCCCATTTCTGTTACCTAATTGTCATTTTTATCATGCCTTGTTGTGATAAATAAAGATTTGATAAAAAAAGACAGAGCCATACAGAAACGGGTCGCCACCAGGAAGACAGAGACAGAGGAAATCCAAAAGCCAAGCCAAGATCAGAACTAAACGGAAAACTCAGTACCAATACACGAGACAGTGAGTGGTCAAAGGCAAGCCAAGGTCAGTAACATGGACATTCCAAAATCACACAGAACCGGGGCACAGCTAGGGAGTTAGATACTGGTAAAGCTGCACAGCCATGAAGGACTTTAAATAGGGCGCCGAGTCTTAGACCCAGCACCTGATAGGTTTATTAGCTCAGCACTGATTGGGACATGGATTAAGCTATAGAACTGACTGGTAACCTGGGCTATCATGAAACTGAGCATGTGCGGTCTTCTCAGTGAGTCAGACAAAGAAATAGAAAAAGAATAAAGAGTAGGTGGTGCTGTACAGATACATGTTATTGAATAACTCTGTAGCTATATAAAATCTTTAATTAAATGCAGTTACAAAAGTATTCAGATCAGATCCAGGTGCTGGTTTGAAAACTGTAGAATATTTTTCATGGAACAACCAAAAAGGAATGTGTAAATGACAAACTCAGCCCTGCTACACCTGTACATGATATGGTTTTACATAATTACCAGCCATGTGCTTGTTTTACTAGTTAACAATTTTGTAGCAGGAGAAAATATTGACTATGTAATGTCTGTCCCTGGAAAATGAAATCATAGCGGTCAGTAAATGATGGCATATCAATACTTGTTACATAATGAAATGGAGTGTCTTTTATCTGATGCTATCTTTTTTTGCTGCATCCCTTTGTGGCCAAACTCAAATACAGTGTGAACTTCCATTATAATAGCCAGCAGAGCCATTTAAAGCAAGCCTTTTGTGCTCATAATGGATTCGTGCTGGGAACCCATCTGCTCATCCCTGCCACCTCGTCTGTCCCATCCATAATTTATATACAAGATATGCGTCTTAATTTATCAGGACCCGAGTAAGATGTATTTCAGTCTCAGAGGAAGTCTCCAAAGAAAGGCAAAAAAATGCTTAAATTCAAAAGTATTGAGCTGCTGACATTTCCAGTGGCTTGCAGAGATTACATACGGCTAACCCTGCTTTCAGATAGACACTTGGCGCTCACGTAAATAGGCATTTGTGCTGTGTGTTTGGTCTGTGACACTAGATTAATGTAATTCAGCTGGTAGGACCAGTAGGGTTCACTACACCCTATTAAAAGGATGGCAAATGGCAAAAATATGTGAAATCAGGGTGAACACTGTGTGCATCATTATCACAAGACCATAGTATTTCAGCTACATGCACCAAGAAATGGGTACAGAACAGAACAAATGGAAAACTGCTGATGTGTGCCAGCCTCCTAATAGCAGAAACATTTCTGCTATTATACAGCTATTGAGGACGTTACCTCTTTTGTCCTATTAAGCTATGTGGTGCTAACACAGGTGCCTGTTGCCATTTTACACAGGATTGATCACCAAAATGTGTTTTACAGGGGGCAAGAGACAGTTTTTGTAAAATGTCACAAATTGGAGTCTCTGTCATTTATTGCCAGTGTTACTGGGTAGATCCTAGAAAAGCTTTAAAGGGTTTTCCCATTGAAGTTAATGGAGCTGAGCTGCAGTAACCCAGCATGGCCACTACACATTGAATGGAGCTATGCTCCCTGTTCCATTTACAGTGTGAGCTCCACCACCAGAGGCTGCAGGGAACAGCTGATTGGTGGAAGTTCAGGGTGTTGGATCCTCATTGATTGGATATTAATACCCTATCCTGAGGGTAGGTCAAAACCCCTTTAAATGTCCAGTGAATGGGGAATCAACTTTTGGAAAGTATGGCGGTTATTACTCCCTTGGCATTCACGTATGTAAGGCAAAACCAAGAGATTTGCCCTGGACGTGCACAGTGGATTGATAACTGATGGAACTCATAGGACCCATTAAGCCCAGACTAGGATATGCAATTTTTGCCACTCACAGACAGTACCTTATTCATGCACTTATGGGGTTCTGAAAGCAGTTCTCGTTGCAGTATTCTAACTGGTAAATGTATTTTATCTTCTTCCCGCCGTATAAAAATGATTCTGTTAAAATTAAGGAGGCCTTCGAGTCACTCCTCCACCCGCCCCTGCCTCCTGCATCTTGATTGATGTTTTCTCCGGCAAGGAACATCATCAAGCTGTGGATTTGGGCGGGCGGGGAAACTTTGACTAAGAGGAGGAACACACATGCCTCATTGACTTGAACAAATTCATATCGATACAGAGGGAAAAAGATTAAGGGGGTCATTTATAAAAACTGGCTTTTTAGAAGACGGTCTTAATAACCCCTATAGCTGGCGGTTGATCTACGGGAGTTATGAACAGGCGTCTGCCTCTACATAACTTCGGCGTATCCACTTCCGCTTCGAAATGTAAGACTTTTAGGTCTTACATTTAGACCTTTTTCTATGCTTAAAACAGTAAATGGTAAATGAGACGGGCCTCTCAGCCTGTCCCCTTCCCCGCCCATGGCCTGCCCACTTTTTTAGAAATGGCGTGAGCGAGGAAAATTCGCAGATAGAGGTGCAATTAACTGTTGCGCCACAACCTGCGCCGGAACTAATTTTGTCGTATTTCAGCTTGATAAATGACCCCCTAAAAGTGCATTTTTAGCCCATTTACTAATCAGAATACTGCAACAAGAACTGCTTTGAATCTCATGAGTGTGTGAAAAAGGTACTGTGGGCATTTAAAGGGTTTCTGTCATCAGGTTTACACATTATAAGCTGTCTGACATTAGCTATGTGCTAATGTCAGAGCAGCTTGATAATGTGTTTTTTATGTAAATCCGAGTTATATTTAGGCTAAAAAACGTACTTTTATAATATGTAAATTAGCCTCTAGGAGCAGGGGGCCTGCTGTCCTCAACTCACCGCGCCTGCGCCGAATACAGAGCGGCGTCGCAGGCTCGGGATTTCGCAAGGAGACAGTGCCGGAGGCAGCAGGGGATCGCTGCCCGGCACTGTCAATCAAGGAAAGAAGGGGCGTGGCAGCAGGTTGGCACACGGAGCCTCTAGGAGCAGGGCAACGCCCCACCTGCTCCTAGAGGCTAATTTACATATTATAAAAATACGCTTTTTTAGCATAAATATAACTCGGATTTACATAAAAAACACATTATCAAGCTGCTCTGACATTAGCACATAGCTAATGTCAGACAGCTTATAATGTGTAAACCTGATGACAGAAACCCTTTAACATTAAATATATGAGATGTCAGGTTCCCTGTAAGGATCTTTTTTTTTACAAGTGATTTTAAACAAAGGGGTTGTCCAGGATTAGATGAATATGGTGGTTTTCTTCCAGAATCGGTGCCACCCTTGTCCTCAGGTTCATTGGGACCAGGGTGCAATACAAGGCACAACTAGTGTTGAGGGAACAGTTCGAGTTCGTACCGAATTTTGGGGTGTTCGGGACATGGACCTGAACCTTTTCAAAAAAGTTCGGGTTCGGGTCCGTTGTGCGGCGATTTCTTCCCGCTTTCTGAAGGGCTGCACAGCAGCCAATCAGCTAGTGTTTTACTTCTTGCCCTAAGAGCCCATCACAACCATGCCTACTAATGGCATAGCTGTGATTGGCCAAGTGCAGCATGTGACCCAGCCTCTATTTAAGCTGGAGTCACGTAGCGCCGCACATCACACTGCTCTGATTAGTGTAGGGAGAGGACGCAGCTTCTGTGAGGGCGAGATTAGGCAGGGAAAAGTCAGCATTAGCACCTAATGAACTGATCGATCTACAGCTGTGAATGATTCAACTTCTGCTAGTTAATTGCTCACTGGTTTTTAGGCTGCACAGAGCGTTTTTCTGTCACTTTTTTTCTGGGTTGATCGGCAGACATTTTGTGACTTGTGGTGCACCAGAACAAGCTGCCACCAAGTCCATCAATCCATCAATACTAGTTTTTTTTTTTTTTTTTTGCTATATCCTACATCAGGGGCTTGGCTGTGCTTATTGTCACTCCTAGAAACTCAGGATAGCAATTTTTATATTTTATTAAGGGGTTAAATACAATTGCCAAAATACCAATCCCCTAAATCTGGTGTTCCAGCTTTGGATAGCCAAGTATAATACTGTCTGCTGTCTGGCAAAGGATAGATTATTTTCTGTGGTGAAATTCAATTGCCAAAATAGCAATCCCCTAAATCTGGTGTCCCAGCACTGGCTGGAAAAGTATAATAGTGCCTGCAAAACATATATTTTGTTCTGGGGTGAAATTCAATTGCCAAAATAGCAATACCATAAATCAGTGGTTTCAGCTGTGGCTGGCAAAGTATAATAGTGTCTGCCAAAACATATATTTTGTTCTGGGGTGAAATTCAATTGCCAACATAGCAATACCCTGAATCTGGTGTCCCAGCTGTTGCAGGCCAAGTGTTAATCTGTCCGTAAAAGGGTATATTTTGTTCTGGGGTGAAATTCAATCGCCAAAATAGCAATACCCTGATTCTGGTGTCCCAGCTGTTGCAGGCCAAGTATTAATCTGTCCATAAAAGGGTATATTTTGTTCTGGGGTGAAATTCAATTGCCAAAATAGCAATACCCTGAATCTGGTGTTCCAGCTGTTGCAGGCTAAGTGTTAATCTGTCCGTAAAAGGGTATATTACACTCAAGGTGTATATACAAGTGATAAGAGGGTCATCCTCATTAACTTCACACGCTACCATGCATCTCCCATTGTATTTCTTCCCGTTAAAGGGTATATTACACAAAGTGCTAAAATACAATTGCTGAAGGCATAATCCTACATATTTTTTCTCACGCTACTGTGCATCTCCAAGTGTAAATCTGTCCATAAAAGGATACTTTTCATCCAAGGCCTAAATACAAGCCCTAAAAAAGATATTCCCCTAAATCAGTGGTTACTGCTGTGCCTGGATTAGTGTAATACGCTACATAAATAAATAGGCAGATAGTGTTAGGTGCCTGTAAAAAAAAGGCCTGAATTTGAAATCAATACATTGGGACAAATATTTTTTTTCTTATTGTGGTGCTTGGTGAACGGTAACAATGAGGAAAACATCTAGTAAGGGATGCGGACGTGGTGGGGTTAGTGTACCCTCTGTTGCTGGGAGAGGACGTGGCCATTCTGCCACAGCCACACGTCCTAGTGAACCAACTACCTCAGGTTCCAGTACCCGCCAGAATTTACAGCGATATTTGGTGGGGCCCAATGCCATTCTAAGGATGGTAAGGCCTGAGCAGGTACAGGCGCTAGTCAATTGGGTGGCCGACAGTGGATCCAGCACGTTCACAACATTATCTCCCACCCAGTCTTCTGCAGAAAGTGCACAGGTGGCACCTATAAACCAAGCGCATCACCCCCATGCATATCAGGGAAACTGTCAGAGCCTCAAGTTATGCAGCAGTCTCTTATGCTGTTTGAAGACTCTGCTGGCAGGGTTTCCCAAGGGAATCCACCTAGCCCTTCCACAGTGGTGGAAGATATAGAATGCACTGATGCACAACCACTGATGTTTCCTGATGATGAGGACATGGGAATACCCCCTCATCGGAGTCCGCACATCTCTGATGATGACAAAACACAGGTGCCAACTGCTGCGTCTTTCTGCAGTGTGCAGACCGAACAGGAGGTCAGGGAGGAAGACTGTGTGGAAGACGATAAAGGGGATAATGAGGTCCTAGACCCCACATGGAATGAAGATCGGGCCACTGACTTTCATAGTTCAGAGGAAGAGGCAGTGGTGAGCCAACAGCGTAGCAAAAGAGGGAGCAGGGGGCAAAAGCAGAACAGCCGCCACCAAGAGAGTTCGCCTGCTACTGGCCACCGCCACCAGGGACTGAGCACCCCAAAGGCAGCTTCAAGGAGTTCCCTGGCATGGCACTTTTTTAAACAATGTGCTGACGACAAGACCCGAGTGGTTTGCATGCTGTGCCATCAGAGCCTGAAGCGAGGCATTAACGTTCTGAACCTTAGCACAACCTGCATAACCAGGCATCTACATGCAAAGCATGAACTGCAGTGGAGTAAACACCTTAAAAGCAAGGAACTCACTCTGGCTCCCCCTGCTCCCTCTTCTGCTGCTGCCTCGGCCTCTTCCTCCACCTCGGGAGCAGGGCCGGTTCTAGGTCAAATAGGGCCCTGGGGCGAAAAACAATAAGGGGCCCCCCCCTCATGGCAGCACACTTCAGCCCCCCCCCCCCATATGGCAATACACTTCCCTACCCCCCCCCCCTCATGGCAGCACACTTCCCTCTCTCCCCCTCTTATGGCAGCACACTTCCCTCCCCCCGGCACATTTCTCCAACTCCAACATGGACCAGTGGCAGATGGGATCCAGTTGTTATCTTTGTACCTACCTGTTGGAAGTTGGCTCAGGCTGTGTGTGGGCCTTCCCTGGCAGAGACTGAGTCTGTGGCTGGCTGGAGCCTGGCACTCGCTCCTTCCTTCTTCTCTCTGGGGGCGGAGCTCAGTGGCAACGTCAAACACGAAGACGTGCCTGTGCGGCAGCTACGCTCCAGCAGCCACTGCTCTCTTAAAGAGACAGGCAGGCTGAGGCAGCAGAGTGTAGCTCACAGCGTCCGGGGGTCCCGCCCCCTCCTCACTCTTTTCCATTAGTCCATGTGCGCTTTCAGCGCTATTAGCCGGCGGCCGCAGCAAAATAGTAGACAGTCTAGTTAGCTTGCGGACCGGCGCCGGGGGCCCCTAAGGACTCGGGGCCCGGGGGCAATTGCCCCCCTTGCTTCTATGGAAGCTCCGGCCGTGCTCGGGAGGAACGTTAGCACCTGCCGCCCACCAAACAGAGGGTGTGCCACCAACACCACCACCTGCGTCACCAAGCATCTCCACCATATCATACGGCAGCGTTCAGCTCTCCATCTCACAAACCTTGGAGAGAAAGCGTAAATTCCCACCTAGCCACCCTCGAGCCCTGGGCCTGAATGCCAGCATTTCTAAACTACTGGCCTTTAAAATGCTGTCATTCAGGCTGGTGGACACAGACAGCTTCAAACAGCTGATGCCCATGGCTGTCCCACAGTATGTTGTTCCCAGCCGCCACTACTTCTCCAAGACAGCCGTTCCTTCCCTGCACAACCAAGTATCCGATAAAATCAAGTGTGCACTGCACAACGCCATCTGTGGCAAGGTCTACCTAACCACAGATACGTGGACCAGTAAGCACGGCCAGGGACGCTATATCTCCCTAACTGCACACTGTGTTATGGGCGGTAGTGTCAAACGAGGCTTACATTAGTCAGAGGACACCCAAGCTGGGAGTATGGGGTCCAGTGGCAAAGGCCCATAGAAGCAGGAGGCAGGTAGCGTAGTCGATCAGTCCGGGTCCTCAGCAGAGATGGCAGCGAGGTAACAGCAGGAGTAGATGGAGGCGTGGTCGGTGGTAAGCAGTGAGTCAATGCAGGTGGCTAATCAGCGAGGTCAAACGGTCCGGGTTGGCAACAATGGTAAATCAGCAGCAGCAGCAGCAGCAGCAGCAGCAGCAGCAGCAGCAGCAGCAGCAGCAGTAGTAGTAGTAGTAGTAGTAGTAGTGGAGCAGAGAGGAAGCTTGCTACAGGCTTGGAGGCACAATAACCAGCAAAGGGCTGGGTTTTATAGGGAAGTAGCAGGTGCAAGAGTTTGGGATAATCAGCAGGACAAGGCAAGGACAAGAGAGGTAGTTAGAAGTTAGCAGTTAGCTAGAGAATAGTCCAAGGAGAGACGGTAGCCTAGTGAGTAGAGCTACCGCCTGGGACATGGCTGGCCATGGGTTCGAGTCCTGACAGTACTCCCCCCCCTTCCAAGGTGACCTCCGGGCACTGCAGGGGAAGGCTTATCTGGGTGACTCAGATGGAACTCCCTGACAAGTCTGGGGGCATGAATGTTCTCCTCCGGTTCCCAGGAGTTGTCTTCTGGAGGATAGCCTTTCCAGGAAATCAAGTATTGTATTTTACCCCGGTGGAGTCTGGAGTCGAGGATCTTAGAGACAATGTACTCCTCTTCACCTTGTACCCTTACTGGTGGTGGGGGGGAGGATGGCAGCCAGGGAAGGTGTTCTCTACAAACGACTTGAGAAGGGAGCAATGGAAGACTGGGTGCACCCTGATAGAATGTGGGAGGTCCAGCCGAAAGGTGACTTCATTAATCCGGCCAGAGATCCGGAAAGGCCCTATGTATTTTTGGCCCAGTTTCTGAGCGGGTACCTTCAGTCTTAGGTTTCTTGTGGAGAGCCACACTTGATCTTCTATCTGAAAGTCCGGAGCGGGTCTACGACGTTTGTCTGTCGCCCGCTTAAAGCATCTCTGAGCCTCAAGGAGATTATTGGAAATGTTCTCTTGTGCCTCTTGTAAACTTGCCAGGTGTTCGGCCACAGCTGGAAGCGTGGAGGTGATGGGCAGGCGTGGGATGAAAGCTGGATGCAGGCCAGTGTTGGCGTAGAAAGGACTGTAATGGCTGGAACTGTGTTCCGCATTATTGTAGGAAAACTCGGCCGTAGGAAGGTGGTCCAACCAGTCACCCTGCAAATGAGTAATGAAACAACGTAGGTACTGCTCGAGGGTCTGGTTCGTTCTCTCTGTCTGCCCATTAGACTGGTGATGGAAAGCGGAGGACAGGTTTACCGTGATCCCAAGGGCCAGGCAGAAGTCTTTCCAGAATTTAGAGGTGAATTGCACTCCTCGGTCAGAGACCACATCATCCGGAACCCCGTGTAACCTAAAGATTTCACGGAATACCAGGTCAGCCGTCTGTTTGGCGGTGGGTAGGAAATGAGCCATCTTGGTAAGGCGGTCCACGGCGACCAGAATGGTGTTCATCCCTTTTGAAGGGGGTAGGTCAACCACAAAGTCCATAGAAATTGAACCCCAAGGGCGGGAGGGGATGGGGAGTGGTCGCAGCAGCCCCACGGGTGAAGAGCGGGGATTCTTGTTCCGGGCACAGAGCGTGCATAAGGAGACAAACCTTTTAGTATCTTCCTTATACGTCGGCCACCAGAAGGAGCGGGACAGGAGTTCCTGGGTCTTTCTTGTACCTGGATGGCTAGCCAACTTGGTATCGTGGTTATATTTTAGTACATCGAGCCGTGCCATTTCTGGTACGTACAGTTGTCGATCCAGGTATACCCAGAAGCCACCCTTGAGGGTGAGGTTGACGTCTTCTGCTGGGTGGGTGAGGAAGGGGTCCTTTTCATAAGCCTTCTTGATTGACCCCAGGAGTTCCTTTGGGTAGGTAGCTCCTAAGACCTTTTTCTCGGGTAGAATGCTGGCTTGGCCCTTGTTGTCCTGTGAAGGTTCAGAGAACATCCTGGAAAGGGCATCTGCTTTGCCATTCTTCGACCCCGGGCGATATGTGATAATGAAATTGAATCGAGAGAAAAAAAGGCTCCATCTGGCTTGTCTGGCGGAAAGCCTCTTGGCAGAACGGATGAATTCAAGGTTTCGGTGGTCAGTAAACACAGTTATGGGAATAATGGCCCCCTCCAATAGATGTCTCCACTCCGAGAAGGCATCTTTGATTGCCAGCAACTCCTTATTCCCAATGTCATAGTTCCTCTCTGCGGGGGACATTTGGCGAGAGAAGAAGGCGCAAGGGTGTAAAAGCATCTTTTCTCCCGTACGTTGTGATAGGACAGCGCCAACTGCGGTGTCGGAAGCGTCCACTTCAACTGTGAATGGCTGTTCGGGATTAGGATGGATCAGAATTGTAGCAGACGTGAAGAGGGATTTAAGCTTCGTGAAGGCTTCCTGTGCTTCGGGTGTCCAGGAAAAGGGCACAGTCTTTTTGGTTAACTGGGTAATTGGAGTAATGATTTTTGAGAAGTTCCGAATGAATTTTCGGTAAAAGTTGGCGAAGCCGACAAACCTCTGTATTTCCTTTTCGTTCTTAGGGGGATGCCAATCTATTACAGCCTGAATCTTCCGAGGATCCATACTCAGCCCTTCCGTGGAGATGATGTAACCGAGAAACTGGGTGGTGGTCTGTTCGAACTCGCATTTCTCGAGCTTGATGTAAAGGGACTGCTCACGGAGTCTTTGTAACACCTTGCGGACATGTTTGCGATGTTGTTCGAGATTTTCCGAGAAAATAAAAATATCGTCCAGGTACACCACTACGAACAGATCCAGCATGTCCCTAAGGACGTCATTAATGAAATGTTGGAAAGTGGCTGGGGCATTGCAAAGTCCGGAGGGCATAACTAAGTATTCAAAATGTCCGTATCGTGTGCGAAAGGAGGTCTTCCATTCATCCCCGGGGCGAATGCGAACCAGATTATAGGCCACTCGAAGATCGAGCTTCGTAAAGACTTTTGCCGCCCGGAGTCTCTCGAGAAGTTCCTAAATCAGGGGGAGAGGGTAACGGTTTTTTACCGTAACATCATTCAGCTTGCGGTAGTCAATGCAAGGGCGTAGAGAGGAGTCTTTTTTCTGCACGAAGAAGAAGGGTGCTCCCGCGGGGGAGGTGGAGGGTCGAATGAAGCCCTTCTTTAGGTCCTCGTCCAAGTAGTCCTTCAGAGCCTTGAGTTCAGGCTCCGAGAGGGAGTAGATGCTGCCGAAGGGTATATCAGCCCCAGGTAGTAATTCAATTGGGCAGTCGTATGGTCAATGCGGGGGCAGCTTGTCTGCGTTTTTTTTGTCACAGACATCCTGAAACTCGCTATATTGTGGAGGCAACAGCTCCTTGACAGTTGGTTCCGAGATGATAGATTCTTTGGGCGTTGGGGAAGCAGGTTCATGCAGACAGTTCGAGGAGCAGAACTCGGATGTGAACCGCAGACAGCGGGTTTTCCAGTCCACCGAAGGGTTGTGAGTGGCTAACCACGGGATGCCCAAGATCACGGGAAACTTGGGGGAGGCAATCGAAGAGAAGTGGATCGTCTCGTGGTGGTCGGTTTTAATGTGGAGCTGTAAATCTGCGGTCTGATGTGTAACTGGTCCCGAGGAGAGAGGGGACCCATCTACTGTTTACAGATCGATGGGGGCTGTCTTGGTTACAAGTGGAATGTTGTTCTCGTGAGCAAAAGTTAGATCCATAAAATTGTCGCCAGCCCCAGAGTCGAGCATTGCGGAACAGAGAAGTTGCCGATCCCCGATGGTAATGACAATTGGAACGGTGAAGTGGGACCCGGTGGCTGCTAACTCAGTTGTCTCTGCAGTCACCGGTGGGGTTGCGGCCTGCCGCTGCTCTCGCAGCTCAGTGACGGCAATGGTTCTGCGGGATTTGTGGGGGAATTTGATGGCAATGTGCCCTGGTTCCCCACAGTAGAGGCAGAGGCAGAGGCCAGTCGTCGTTCTTTTTCTGCTACGGACAGAGACTTGCGCACTGCGTCAACCTGCATCGACTCGATGGGAGGTTGGGTGACCTGCTGGGTAGTAGAGGAGAAAGAGTAAGTGGGTCTGTCACCTTGGGACCAGAGCCTTTCTTTCCTTCTCTCAGTGAGCCTCTGATCAATACGGACACAAACCTGAATGAAGTCATCAAAATCATCCGGGGCTTCAAGTCTGGCAAGTTCATCTTTGATCGCCTCCGATAGACCTCGCCGAAATTGGCTCCTTTGAGCAGCTGGATTCAAGTTGGTGTCTGAGACCCAGCGGCGGAACTCGGCGGCGTACTCAGCGATAGAGCGTCTTCCCTGTCGAAGACTGTGTAGTCTTGACTCAGCTGTCGCACAGTGATTGGGGTCATCAAAGACCTGGCTCATAGCTGTGATGAAAACATCCAGATCGCGCAGCAGACGGCTATCGATTTCCACGTATGGAGACACCCATGCCAGGGCCTTATCTGTCAGGAGGTTAACAATGAACAATACTTTCTTCTCGTCAGTGGAAAAGGGGGCCGGATGCATCCGGAAGTAGATACGGCACTAATTGAGAAAGCCCTGGTACTGGCAACGATCTCCATTGAATTTCGAGGGTAGTGGCATGCGGGTGTCTGCGGCCACACCACATCCGTCCAGGAGTTGCCGTTGGAGCTCAATGATCTCCCCCTGTTGACTCTGTACCAGGCCTTGGACTTGCAAAAATTTCTCCTGGTAGGTGGTGCCAAAGTCTTGCAGCACAGACACCTGCTTGCGCAGGGTGGCCATTGCGGACTCCATGTTCTTTTTAGGCTGGTTATTCTGTTATGGGCGGTAGTGTCAAACGAGGCTCACATTAGTCAGAGGACACCCAAGCTGGGAGTATGGAGTCCAGTGGCAAAGGCCCACAGAAGCAGGAGGCAGGTAGCGTGGTCGATCAGTCCGGGTCGGCAGCAGAGATGGCAGCGAGGTAACAGCAGGAATAGACGGAGGGCTGGGTTTTATAGGGAAGTAGCAGGTGCAAGAGATTGGGATAATCAGCAGGACAAGGCAAGGACAAGAGAGGTAGTTAGAAGTTAGCAGTTAGCTAGAGAATAGTCCAAGGAGAGACGGTAGCCTAGTGGGTAGAGCTACCGCCTGGGACATGGCTGGCCATGGGTTCCAGTCCTGACACACTGGCTAAATGTAGTGGCGGCTGGGCCCCAGGCTGAGAGTTCATTGGCGCACGTCCTTCCACCGCCAAGGATCGCATCATAATTCTTTGCCTCCTGTAGCCTCCTCCTCCTCTGCTTCCACCAGCTCATCCAGTCAGCCACAAACCCTCACCACCAACTTCAGCACAGCCTGGGGTAAACGTCAGCAGGCCATTCTGAAACTCATATGTTTGGGGGACAGGCCCCACACCGCGCAGGAGTTGTGGCGGGGTACTGAACAACAGACCGACCAGTGGTTTCTGCCGGTGGGCCTCAAGCCCAGCCTGGTGGTGTGCGATAATGGGCGAAATCTCGTCGCAGCTCTGGGACTAGCCGGTTTGACGCACATCCCTTGCCTGGCGCATGTGCTGAATTTGGTGGTGCAGAATTTCATTCACAACTATCCCGACATGTCAGAGCTGCTGCATAAAGTGCGGGGCGTCTGTGCGTGCTTCCGGCGTTCACATCCTGCCGCTGCTCGCCTGTCTGCGCTACAGCGGAACTTCGGCCTTCCCGCTCACCGCCTCATATGCGACGTGCCCACCAGGTGGAACTCCACCTTGCACATGCTGGAGAGACTGTGCGAGCAGCAGCTTTACAATACCACTTCTATGCCTCCTTGAGAAAACGCTTAGGGCGATTCAGCGTTACAATACCACTTCTATGTCTCCTTGAGAAAACGCTTAGGGCGATGATGGAAGAGGAGGTGGCCCAGGAGGAGGAGGAGGATGAGGAGGATGAGGAGGAGGATGAGGGGTCAGTTTTAGCACTTTCAAGCCAGTCTGTTAGAAGTGGCTAAGAGGGAGTTTTTTTGCAATAGCAGAGGCCAGGTACAAATGTTGGCCAGCAAGGGCCCACTACTGGAGGATGAGGAGGGATGAGGAGGAGGTGGAGGAGGATGAGGATGAAGCAAGATCACAGTGGGGTGGCACTCGACACAGCTCAGGCCCATCACTGGTGCGTGGCTGGGGGGATACGGAGGACGATGACGATACGCCTCCCACAGAGGACAGCCTGGCACACATGAGCGACTACATGCTGCAGTGCCTGCGCAACGACAGCAGAGTTGCCCACATTTTAACGTGTGCAGACTACTGGGTTGCCACCCTGCTGGATCCCCGGTACAAAGACAATGTGCCCACCTTACTTCCTGCACTGGAGCGTGATAGGAAGATGCGCGAGTACAAGCGCACGCTGGTAGATGCGCTCCTGAGAGCATTCCCAAATGTCACAGGGGAACAGGTGAAAGCCCAAGGCGAAGGCAGAGGAGGAGCAAGAGGTCGCCAACGCAGCTGTGTCACGGCCAGCACCTCTGAGGGCAGGGTTAGCATGGCAGAAATGTGGAAAAGTTTTGTCTCCACGCCACAGCTAACTGCACCACCACCTGACACGGAACGTGTTAGCAGGAGGCAGCATTTCACTAACATGGTTGAACAGTATGTCTGCACACCCCTCCACGTACTGACTGATGGTTCGGCCCCATTCAACTTCTGGGTCTCCAAATTGTCCACGTGGCCAGAGTTAGCATTTTATGCCTTGGAGGTGCTGGCCTGTTCATAGCTGATGTTCATAAAAATTAACTAGGCATGGATCCCACAGGACCTGTCCCTTCCTTGTGCAGAATAGACATTTATAACTGCCTCCCCCTCAACCATGTATTCTTGTACTCCGGGGCACTTCTTTATTGAATCCTCATTTTTTTAACTTTACCATGATCTTGCGGTGCAATCCAAAGTTGAATGAACCTCTCCTCAATCTGGGTGCCGGGGCCTAAATAACTGAAAGTGGCCTTCTCCAATGGTGGGTGATATGATGCCTTATTCCTTTCTGTGGGACCTCTTTCCTCTGTCTGGGAGCTGGGCCCGAAATAACTGAAAGTGGCCTTCTCCAGTGGTGGGTGATATGACGCCTTATTCCTTGCTGTGGGACCTCTCTCCTCTGTCTGGGTGCTGGGCCCGAAATAACTGAAAGTGGCCTTCTCCAGTGGAGGGTGATATGATGCATGATTCCTTGCTGTGGGACCTCTCTCCTCTGTCTGGGTGCTGTGCCCGAAATAACTGAAAGTGGCCTTCTCCAGTGGTGGGTGATATGACGCCTTATTCCTAGTGTTGATCACGAATTTTCGAATTCCGAATTTTAATTGCGAATTTTTTATATGCAAATTTTCGCAAGCAAGAAAATAATGTCATTATTTTCTGATTACGAAAATTCGCATTAAAAATTAACATAAATTTGCATACAAATTCGCATAAAAATTCTCATAAACTGGCATTTAAAAGATACCTTTTAAATACCAGTTTATGCAAATTTTTATGCAAATTTATTCGCATTTTTTATGCGAATTTTCGCAATGAAGAAAATAGTGACTGGAGATTACGAATTTGCGAATTTGTGAATATATGGCGAATATTCACCCAAATATTCGCGAAATGTCGCGAATTCGAATATTGCCCCTGCCGCTCATCACTACTCATCACTAGTGGTGATGGTGAGTACAATAAAGGAATTCAAGAGGGGACTGGATGTATTTCTGGAGTGTAATAATATTACAGGTTATAGCTACTAGAGAGGGGTTGTTGATCCAGGGAGTTATTCTGATTGCTTGATTGGAGTCGGGAAGGAATTTTTTTCCCCTGAAGTGGGGAAAATTGGCTTCTGCCTCACAGGGGTTTTTTGCCTTCCTCTCGATCAACTTGTAGGAAAAAGGCCGAACTGGATGGACAAATGTCTTTTTTCGGTCTTAAATACTATGTTAATATATGTTTCTGTCTATATATACATGAAAGTGTATTGCTTGTGCATTATGATTGCGTTGCTATATAATGTACGGTTTATATGTGTCTTGTTACATATATACTAAACGTAATGTGGGATTTATGGTATTATGTGGCCTGCTTGTTTGCCTATTGTTTATCTATCTGAAAGTTCACCTTACCATCAGTTCACCACAGAACCATACCCCCTAAACAAAAATTTCAAATGGAGGCTATAAACTAGATTCATGTTTGAATGTGGACCTATTACTAAATATTCTGTCCTATTTAAGGCAACTTGTTATAAGAATAGTTCCACAGTATTGAGCAAATAAACATACACATTATCTTACTGAATAATTGATAGCAGCATGTCTCCATCTCACTGCTGACTAACGGCTGGTGTGTATGAGAGCAGATATCAGCCACAATCAATCATCGGTGAGGTGGACGGAAGACCAGGGGGGTCACTGCTCTCAGAAGGCCTGCACATGATGTTATTTTTTTTCCGCATCCCATCCACATTTTTGACAGACAAAAATAGAAAAGAACAGGCACAGGCCCACGAAAAGTCCACATGGACCTGCAGATCTGCAGTACCCCAGACCAGGGGGTATCTGCAATTGTCTTTGCTTTGTTAATGATATATCATGCTATGTATTGTTATGCATGTATACCAGCAATGAAGAGGTATGGTTGGTAGGGACCAGATTAACCACCCTGTTCCTCCCCTCTTTGTAGGATGAGGCTGGTCCTGCTTTCTGCCAAGAGGGGGAGTTCTAGTTTAGACAGTGTTGAGTTAGGATACACAGTCTAGAGCGCCTACTCCAAGGTTTTTAAGGACCAACCCATTCTCTTGTGTGACGACTACTGCAGAGAGACTGCAAGATAACTGAAAAGCTACAGTGTGATACAAATAGAAGACGAGGGAATAAAGTTTGGGCACCCATTACATAGATAACATCCAGTACAGACCAAATCCAAGCCTGCATTAAACAGTGGACACCTAAATTCACAAGTGCCAGCTTATAGCTCTTTGCCAGAAGTGCAAGACAGTTATCAGCAAGATAGTATATTTGAGGTGCATTAATTGCCACTTAACCAGCCACCATACCACATCATCTGGGGACAGAAATTGCACATTGTACCAACTGCTGCTGATGTACTAAAAGTTATATTTTATGTAGAGTAAAGAGAGACTTTTATACTTTTACTGCTAGCCTTTCAAGCCACCTTTCCACTGCACCGATCCCCAGGGAGCAACAGCCTGGGGGAGTACACTGTGACATAACAACTCGTCAGAGGCACTACCACTCCCATCCTCTGTACCGGCTCCTCAGGGCTTGCTGCAGAACCGTGATTTGTGGACCTTAAAATGGATATAGACGTGTTCAAGAGGCCTAACTATAATTCTGCTGTGTTTTTCATTAACAAAGGTCTGCAGACAGCTCATATTTTTAGGTTTGGGACTAGATACAAACTGCATGGCATCAAGGATACTATATACTATAAGGATAATATATGGGAATACATAGAAAGAAACCACAAATAGTAACTTTTACACAGGGCACCAATAAACCTAAGGCCCGCCCTGTAGCTACATCAATTTTTTACACTTCATAAGTGCTTTATAGGCTTATTTCAAGCACCTCCAAAATCATTGGCATATATTCTACTGCAAACACATTGTATTGTGTGAAAATATTGTGCAGTTTTAGTGAAAGCATTATACTGCAAAAACTACATTAAAATAACAGTTTCATTCCACACATTGTGTTACATCAAGATGCAGTGCAGTTTTAGTGAGCACGTTGTTCAGTAATAACTGCATGAATATAGCAGTGCAGTTTTAGTGATTGTTGTACTATAATAAGTGCATTAATATAGCAGTTTCATTCCATGCACTGTATTGAGTCAAGATACTGTGTAGTTTTAGCAAACACTTTGTTCAGCATTAACTGCATTAATATATTACTTTCATTTTAATCATTGTGGTAAGTAGTGTTGATCACGAATTTTCGAATCGCGAATATCGGCAAATGGTTTGTGAATTTGTGAGTGTTCTTTGGTGAATTCAGTACTTTTTCTGAAAATGTTAAGAAAATGTTAAATTGCCATTTAAAAACACACTTGAAAAGTTAATTCTTCAATATCCAAAAATGGCCATTTCAATCACCTTTAAAAGTCACAGCAATCTACTATCTAGATAATTGTACAGCGTTTAAGCACAATGATTACCACACTTGGTTTGAATGCACTCTACAGGATGAACTCAGCAGGATCGGGAGTTAGGTCTGCAGCTATTTGAAGCTTTTATTGTAAGTCCGTTACATAGACTTACATAGTTAATACGCTTTACCACATATTTGTACGAAGAGACAATTTAATTAAAGGGGTTGCGCACCTTTTATTAAGTGATGGCCTATCTCCAGGAAAGGCCATCACTAGCTGAACGGAGGGTTTCTGACACACCGCACCCCCACCAATCAGCTGTTCAGCAATAGCTCAGGTGCTAGACAGATTCATATACTTTCTGTGGACTGAACTTGTCACTGCACCGCTGCTCCCATTGAGGATGCAGCACTCTAATGAACTGTCTTCTTCCAGCCCCGGAACTATTGCAAGTCATCTAGCAGCGTCTTCATGAGTGTGCAGACTTCACCTGGCAACATCTTCATGAGCGTTTAGGAATCACCTTGCAGCATCTACATGAGTGTCCGGAGGCAGGTGTTACTAGATCTCACCCGGTACCAGCTTCACCATGGCGGAATAGAGGCAGCATGTCTGCTAATGTCACTGCTCCACATTTTCATTGGTGGCATTCTACTGGATAAGCCATGCAGTGTCAGACTAGGGTACCTAGGGCCCAACTATGTGAGCCAAGAACACATGCTCACACAGCAGCAGGCAGAAGCAGGATGCTGCAAGGTGATTCATGATAGGGGCCCCTGCAGCTACAGTGGGTTCCTGGGGAACGAGGATGTTGCCTACCTTTGTGCCTAGAAGTCATCTCAGACACCCATAAATCTGTAATAATAACCTGGGTTTTTTGTTCTGCAAGCTACCTAGTTTCTTTTATATTGATGCATAGGCTGGTTCAGATGCTGTACAATACTTATACGTACCTTATCTACCTTATGGCTGCATAGTTTTCCAGGAAGACCCATTTCTGAAAGCTGCTTTGGTGATATAACTTGCGCATTCAGCCCCACAGCAATTCATCATCTGTCACAAGCATTTGGGCAGATATACATTAGCGGGGATGAGAGGATGGCGGTTAAGAGCCTCCTCCTCTTGCTGGTTCCAAATTCAAAGAGGTGGAGGAGCCAATTTTGATTGAAGATGCAACAGTCCATAACTTGATCTGTGTGCCGAGTTCCACATAGTCTCTCCCACGTAGACTGAGCTGCAGTTGACTCATCGTGCCGTTACTCATCACTTCATTCCCTGCTGGTGCCAAACAAGTTGTGAGAGGTTCAGATGCCAACTGGTGGAGGCCAATTCTGGCTGTTTAGTGGTGGAGACCCCAGGGTTCATGCTGGTGGTGCTGGATTCTCCTTCTGCGTCATATTAGTGATCTGATACCAGGTCTTGCCTTGGGTTCATATGTCCTACAGACCTACTTATCCCCCCACTGGAGACCTCTGTACAGCAGTGTATATGTACTTGAAATCTCGCATAGCATCTCATATGAATAGTATTGTGTGGAATTATCTCATGATGTGACTGTTATGTGGTTTGAAATGCACCATTTTATTTTTCTCTCTGTAGATATCAATAAAACTGTTGTAAGTGATTTCTATGGAGTTTGCTGGTAGATGGCAATCACACATTTTGGCAGATGAGTCTTTGTACACAGGTTTAGATGTTCATATGGCATGATTTTACAGCTACAAATTGATTCTGGATGCTGATGTTGCACCCAGTTGTGTAGACTAGGCATTCTATGTTAGTCTACACCATAAGAAAAGTGATTTAAAAAAAGCATTGAGTCTAACATTTTGTGCAACTTTAGCTGAATGCAATTTTGATGTGCTGCAATTAGTTGTGGTCTCATTCATTTCAATGATAGACATGCAGCTTTTCTTTTGACAAGTTTGCATCTTATTGAAATGACCTTAAAGGGGTTGTCCCACGAAGAATATTCTACAGTTTTCAAACCAGCACCTGGATCTGAATACTTTTGTACCTGCATGTAATTAAAAAAGTTAGCATAGCTACAATGTATCTGAAAAGCGCCATTTGCCCTCTGTTCTTTTTCTTATTTATTTGACCTGCTCACTAAGATAGCTGCTCATTCTCAGTTTCATCCTTCAATAACCTCCTGAGCTGGGATAGGGAGAGCTGAGACACGCCTCCTGAGCTGTGATAGGGAGAGCTGAGACACGCCCCCTTAGCTGCTGCAGAAAAGACACTCCCCTTAAGCTGCCAGCTTGATATAAATCTATAAACAATAAGAAGTTTGCCACTGAGGAAGGGACAAGAAATACAGAGTTCACGAAACATGTCTGGCGCTTTTGACAGTGGAGTGTACAGTACCCAACAGATGTAAGGTGGTTTGCCGGCAGCCACTTATGGACTATGTTAACCCTTTAAGGACTGGAGGTTTTTTCTTTTCGAGTTTTCGTTTTGCGCTCCCTGCCTTCCCATAGCCATAGCTTTTTTATTTTTCGGTTCACATAGTAATATGAGGGCTTGTTTTATGCGGGACAAGTTGTACTTTCCAACGCCACCATTTAATATTGCATATGATGTAGTGGGAAGCGGGGAAAAAATTCCAAATAGGGTGAAATTGCAAAAAAAAAACAATTCCACCACAGTTTTGGGGCATTTTAAATTTCGACGTTCGATGTGCGATAAAACTGACCGGTTAATTTTACTCTACAGGTCAGTATGAATCCGACGAGACCCTATATGTATAGGTTTTCTTGCGTTTTGATAGTGAAAAAAAAATCAAAAGTGGGAAAAAATCAGTTTTACTTTTTTCACCATGTTTTGACCCCTATAACTTTTTTGTATTTATATGTATAGAGCTATATGGGGGCTCATTTTATGCGTCATAATCTTATCTTTTTATTGATACCATTTTGGGGTGTGTATGACTTTTTGATCACCTTTTATGTAATTTTTTCCGTTTTATGTATGGGGAATATTTTTTTATATTTTTATACTATGGGCGTTTTCGCACATTGCGACACCCATGATGTGTATTTTTTTTAATTTTTTTAGTTTTTTAATTTTTATTTTAGCAAAAGGGGGGTGATTTGAACTTTATGTTTTTTTATTTTATTTATTTATTTAACTTTTTTTTTTTTTTTTACACTTTTATATAGTTCCCATAGGGAACTATAACTTACAATCATCTGATTGCGATTTTCATACATTTCAATGCAATAGCATTGGAATATATGAAAAAATCACATATTTCCTATGAAGCCTATTACAGGCAAGGCTTCATAGGAAATACTACAGAGCAGCCTGGGTTTCATTTATAGAGACCCAGGCTACTACAGGAGTGCTCCGGCTCCTCCGATCGCCACACGGGGGAACCGGAGCGCAAACCGAAAGTAAAACTTTCGGTTTGTGCGCACTCAGATGCCGTGGTCAGGATTGACCACGGCATCTGAGGGGTTAATGTCCGATCGCGGACATTAGCCGCAGGTGTCTGCTACAGGAACCATGCGCACACCCGCGGCTAAGGCGCCCGCATGGAGCAGGAGCGGGCGCCATCTTTAAAGACCGGACACAGGACGTACATGTACGTCCTGTGTCCTTAAGAGGTTAAGGAAGCCAATGTTGAATTGCTTGTCTGTTTCTGACGGGATCGACGGTGTTCTCGCGACACTACGAGAAAACCAGCGGTGCAGAGCAAAGAAAGTGTGGGACGCCACACACGCCGCCCGCGGATAACAGCTGATCCAGTCGGACAGTGACTTTAAGTGCATTAAGAAATGCACATATTATTGGGACTTTGGGCCAATTGTGCATTGTCTCCAAGTACCATTGCCAGAGGTATATAAGCCTATCGTTGAATTATCTGGACTTACCATTGATAGTGGAGGCGCTATCACTTACCCTTGGAAGTGTAGATATACATTCAAGGAATATTTTATAACATTTTAACATTGCAGTCTGGTCCTACAATCATGGAGACAACAAGTTAATCAAAATTAAGCTACCCATATTGATTGTTTATCAAGGAATCCAAGTGTTTTATGTATTTGTTTTATATGCTGTTTTAATAAATCTTCTCTCTACCAGCAAGTCTCCGCCTTGTCAGGTGATCCAGTATCTAAGTGCCCAACCGTTATTGTTCATTCATTATTGCACCTTGGTAATCAGGGGGATTACTGGCTGGTTGCACCAAACCATTTCAGCTGGACTGGTCGAGCCTCATCATTTGTGTTTTTGTACATTGATATAAATCTAGTAGAGCAATGAATGGGGAGATTTTTGGATCCACGTGAGGTACAGGACTGGTTCTTGCTTTGTTAGAAAGGTATTGTCATGTACTATATGATGTCCTATTTTCATTTTTTTTTTTTACATTAGTCATCATGGGATAACCCCTTTAACTCTGAGAAAAGATCAATTTTTCTTAAAAGTCACATGCACCTGGAAATCCTGTGTGGTCTGTATTCATCTTGGTCTGCTGAACAGGACCACTATTTGTGTTGGCTGGGGCATGTTCTATATAAATGGGCAGTGCAAACATGCATTTGGTCACCAAAGCACATAGGATTCCATGACACAGTGTCGAATTCATCATATAATAGCACCACACAGCCCTTTACAGTGACTTACAATGGGGCATGTTAGGCTCCTATTGTGGTGTTTTTCACACACATCATGTTGCGCTTTTCTACCCATCAAATCTGATAGAACTGCCATTGGAGGCTTTGGAACCTCTGATGGCAATGTGAAAATAGCCTTATTTTTGTTCAAAGTGAGAACTGATTGCTTCCCTGGGGGTACTCGGTTGGAACTTATTGTCACTAGGGGTTAATTGGCTTGAAAACATTGAGAAACACTGGTCTAGAATGTTCTGCCTTCTGTTTGGATCCATAGGCTTCTCATGGTTTAGGCAGCAGCATCCATGCATCTTTTTCTCAGTCATCTTCCTTTATATACTGCATAATTGTTCTGATAAATTAGATCCATTTATAATATGTGAAAAATAATTCAAGAGAATAGAAAATTTGGATTTAGGCTTATAGAACTGTCATTATCATTTGAAGGCTTTTATCCGTGTTCAATTCTATGTCATGTTTCTTGACTGCTACATCTTTGATACAACTAGGCAAAACTGTCTCTCATGACACCTACATGTTCAGAATGAACTCTCAAGCTAGCTGTCTTTCTTGTTGTCATAATTTTTGTTTTTCTAAGATTTAAGAAGTCCATACTTTACTCTTTGTTTTTGCTTTTTATTTTAAGGGGTTTTCTCTCTATAGAAGTTCATATGATAACATAGTTAAAGAATCGGCTACTCAACCCTACTTCTCGTAAAATGAGGCTTCTTCATGTTGTGTCACTCTACACAGTTGTGTTCCTGGTCACCTGCTGTTCTTGGAACTCCAACACTAAATTGTGTTGAAGTCTCCTACATAGTTCGTGGGACTACCTACAGGGAGTAGGACGTCAGGATTTTTGTTCTAAAAGACAGATGTCCGAGGTGTACTCCCTCGTAATATTATAGAATATTCTATGGATATGCCAAAAAATTATCAGATGGGAATATGAAACTCGCATATCTTAATTGAGCTGGCATGAGAAAAGATAAGCATTATTTTCTGTGTTTGAAAAAAACCCTAATTTGAATATCTTTCCCACAAAGCCAAAGGTATGCAAATTAGCTTGCCTGACAAAAAAAAAAGAAAAGAGGGGATATCCTATCTAATGCTAGAAGAATTAAGATATGCAATTTGTGATATACTCTTCCTAGAGTAGTGTTGCCAGGTATTTTGGTCTCCCTAATTATAAAGAGCACCCCACAAGGCAAGTCAACCAAGTTTCACTTGAGGAATTCTGGTTCACTTCATCTAGCATTGAGAGATGTATAAATGGGTAAACTATAAGAAGAACACAGCAGCAATATGAGTGCTGCATTTATTTTCACACCACAAATTGGCAGAGATACCTTCCTGCCTTTTAAACATGCAAAGGAAGAAAACTAGCTAAACTAGCCTCACAACTACAAATAGTTTTTTCAGGACAAAAGCCTGTATGGAAGGGGTTAACAGGGAGGGAGCTCCCTTCCTCTCCCATCGGGGGATGCTGTGCCTTTGCAGCCCCTGATTCTTGATTAAAATGCAGAGGGAGAGAGCTCCCCTCCCTCCCCATCACCCGCTGCACTGTTCTGGCAGCAGGTGATGGTTACCATGGCAGCAGGACGCTTTCAGAGGCGTCCTGCTTGCCATGGTAATGTAAGTCTGATTAGACTATGTAAAGTTAAAAAAAATACAGTACAGTACACTATATAGTGTACTGTACTGTATTATACTGACATCAGACCCACTGGATCTTCAAGAACCAAGTGGGTTTGTGTAAAAAAAAATGTAAAAAAAAAAAAAAAACATATTACTGAATAAAAATAAAAAAATAAAATACACTACACATATTATGTATCGCCACGTCCGTAAAAACCTGCTATATAAAAATATGACATGACCTAACCCCTCAATTAAATACCGTAAAAAAAATATGGTGTAACAAAAGCCATTTTTTGTCATCTTACAACACAAAAAGTGTAATACCAAGCGATCAAAAAGGTGTATGCCTCCCAAAATAGTATCCTTAAACCGCCATCTCATCCCGCAAAATTTGAGCCCCTACATAGGACAATCACCCCAAAAAATAAAAAATATATGGCTCTCAGACTATGGAGACACTAAAACATTTTTTTTTCTAAAATGCTGGTATTGTGTTAAAGTAAAATAAATTAAAAAAAAGTATACATATTAGATATCGCTGCCTCCCTAAAAACCTGCTCTATAAAAATATCACATGATCTAACCCCTCAGGTAAATACTGTAAAAAAAATTAATAAAAACAATGTAAAAAAACATTTTGTCACTTCACATTGCAAAATCTGTAATAGCAAGCGATCAAAAGGTTACAAGCGCTCAAAAATAGTGCCAATCAAACCGACATCTCCTTCCGCAAAAAATGATACCCCACATAGGACAATCATCCAAAAACTAAAAAAAATATGGCTCTCAGACTATGGAGACATTAAAACATGAAACTTAAATAAATAATTAAGAAGTATACATATCATGTAGCGCCACGTCCGTAACAACCTGCTCTATAAAACTAACACATGATCTAACCCCTCAGGTGAACACCGCAAAAAAATATATATAAATACCGTATCAAAAGCCATTTTTGTCACCTTTCTTCACAAAAAGTGTAATAGCATGCGACTAAAATGTCATATGCACCCCAAGATAGTAGCAATCAAACCGTCATCTCATCCCGCAAAAAATGAGCGCCTAAATAAGACAGTCGCCCAAAAAATAAAAATAAATATGGCTTTCAGAATGTGGAGAAACTAAAAAAATCTTTTTTTCAAAAATGCTTTGTTATGAAAAACTGAAACAAAAAAAACCAAAAAGTAGTCATATTTGGTATTGTCGCATCCGTAACAACCTGCTCTATAGAAATAGCACTTGATCTAACCTGTCAGATCAACTATGCAAATAACAAAAAATAAAAACGGTCCCAAAACAGCTATTATTTTGCAAATTTTCCATTTTAATCCATTTTTCCAATAACAAAGCAAGGGTTAACAGACAAACAAAACTCAATATTTATTACCCTGATTCTGTAGTTTGCATAAACACCCCATATGTGGCCGTAAACTGCTGTATAGCCAAACGGCAGGGCATAGAAGGAAGGGTGGTTTTTGGAAGGCAGATTTTGCTGGACTGCTTTCTTGACACTCCCATTTGAAGCCTCCCTGATGCACCCCTACAGTAGAAACTCCAAAAAAGTGACCCCATTTTGGAAACTACGAGATAAGCTGGCAGTTTTGTTTGTACTATTTTAGGGTAAATATGAGTTTTGGTTGCTCTATATTACACTTTTTTTGAGGCAAGGTAACAAAAAATAGAAATTCTGAAATGTCATCTCCATTTGCCAATAACTCTTGTGGAACACCTAAAGGGTTGACAAAGTTTGTAAAATCGGTTTTAAATACATTGAGGGGTGTAGTTTCTTAGATGGAGTCACTTTTATGGAGTTTCTACTCTAGTGGTGCATCGGGGAGCTTCAAATGGAACATGGTGTCAAAAAAACAGTCCAGCAAAATCCACCTTCCAAAAACCATATGGCGTTCCCTTCATTCTGCGCCCTGCCGTTTGGCCATACAGCAGTTTACGACCACATATGCGGTGTTTCTGCAGAATCAGGGAAATAAATATTGAGTTTTTTTGGGCTGTTAACCCTTGCTTTGTTACTGAAAAAATGGATTAAAATGGAAAATTTTCCAAAAACTCTTGTGGAAAACCTAAAGAGTTAACGATATTTGTAAAATCAGTTTTGAATACCTTGAGGGTGTTGTTTCTAGAATGGGGTCATTTTTGGGTGGTTTCTATTATGTAAGCCTCACAAAGTGACTTCAGACCTGAACTGGTCCCTAAAAAGTAGGTTTTTGAAAATTTCTGAAAAATTTTAAGATTTGCTTCTAAACTTCTAAACCTTGTAACGTCCCCAAACAATGAAATGGCATTCCCAAAATGATCGATACATGAAGTAGACATATGGGGAATGTAAATCAATAACTTTTTTGGCTGTATTACTATGTATTATAGAAGTAGAGAAATTAAAACAAGGAAAATTGCAAATTTTTCAAATATTTTTGTAAATTTGGTATTTTTTTTATAAATAAAAATGAAATTTTTCGACTCCATTTTACCACTGTCATGAAGTACATTATGTGACATAAAAACAATCTCAGAATGGCCTGCATAAGTAAAAGCGTTTAAAAGTTATCATCACATAAAGTGGCACTGGTCAGATTTGCAAAAAATGGTCTGGTCCTTAAGGTGAAATAGGGCTGAGTCCTTAAGGGGTTAAAGCAAAAACTTTTAATTTTTTATTTATAATTTATTAAATAATTTACTAAATCAGGAGACGTTACAGATCCGCTTTCAGTCTTCTTACTTCCCTTGTACATATAACACTGAAAAGTGGTTGTCCTACTTTAATGAAGAGCATTTATCTTATGGAGAAAGTTAATACAGCCACTTACTAATGTATTGTGAATGTCCATATTGCCTACTTTACTGGCTTGATTCATACTTCCCTCAATTTATACACTGCTCATATACATGGGTTATTATGACCACCCTGCAAGTGGTCTCTATAAATACACAAAAGTATTATCCACAACCACATCAGCAGCACACTCCGGTAGCAGATCACTAAATCCTTTGTTTTTTAATTGCATCGACAATATACAGGTATTTTATGTCCACAATTTTATTTTTCAATAAAATGTGTTAAAGGGGTTGTCTTACTTCAGCAAATAGCATTTAATATATAGAGAAAGTTAATGCAAGGCACTTACTAATGTATTGTGATTGTCCATATTGCCTCCTTTGCTGGCTGGATTCATTTTTCCATCACATTATACACTGCTCATTTCCATGGTTATGACCACCCTGCAATCCATCAGTGTTGGTCGTGTTTGCACACTACAGGAAAAAGCACCACCCTATATTAAGTCCCACAGTTCCGGCCACTAGAGAGGCCAGCACTTTTTCCTATATTGTGCAGCCATGGAAATGACCAATGTATAATGTGATGGAAAAATGAATCCAGCCAGCAAAGGAGGCAATATGGATAATAACAAATATATTAGTGGCTTGTATTCACTTTCTCTACACGATAAATGCTATTTGCTGAAATGACACAATCCCTTTAAGGATTCCAAATACTCCTTAAAGGATAACTGTCACATTTAGACCCTAATTTCAGTTTTCATATATGTAGTTACTAATATGATAATATACCTGAATCAATAACTATTAGACTTACTTACCCCTTATTTAATAAGATTCAGCCCTTAGCAACCAGTCTGCATAAAACTGCAATTTCACTATTCTGTTAAAATGGCCGCCCTCAGCCCTGAGGCTAATCCATAGGACACCTGCAGTGAAGTTAGTGAAGACCAGCTCTGTATAGGGGGGTCTTGCAGTGAAGTTCCCAGGTCTGGCTGAAGCCTGTAGTCCTCCTACAAGCTCTCCTCTTATCAGATAAGGCTGTCATTTATACACTGAGCAGCCACATTGTCCTGCACTGCTAAGGGAGTGTCTGCCAAGCACAGGCATGTGGAGAAGTTCACACACACAGCCCAGCACTGTTATCTCCTGTCAGGAAGAACCTGGCTTTTTATACATTCCCTTACAATGCTGACTCACTATCAGTTCCCAGTGCACGCAGCGTGCTCTGTCCTCATCTGGTAGACAAAGGAGCATAGCAACCTGATTTTATCTCAGGTAAATATAGCCAATACTGGGGACTTTTAGGTGGCTTTTAGGGGTTATTTATTTAAGAATCAGAAATTAAAACAGGGCCAACAAGGTAATATTAATCACCAGAATCCAATAGTAAAAAAAAAAAAAAAATTGACAGTTATACTTTAAAGGGGTAAATACAAATGTTCTACATACTTTCAAAGACAAATATAGTATAGAAGAGTAACATCATTTATTTTTTTTTATTTTTTTTGCAAAACTGGTCATCACATGTAGCTCATATCAGAATATTTCAAGTTAAGATAAATGGTGACAAAGGACACATCTGTACAATGTGTTGGAAATGGCACCTATAATTTGCAAAGGGGGCTATTCTGATATTGTATTCTGAGCTATTCTCATATTCAATCCCCTATTATAATAATAATTGCACCAAACTGAAGCGCCACTTTAAATAAACAGAACTATTTGAAAGTAACTGTGTGTTGTATGCCATCTGTCCTGTAAGAAATCGACTTAAGAGCTTTTCATGTAACTATGTCCCCAAAGTGAGTTAGTTAAAGACATTTTTGTAATAATGTCCCTAACGTGTTCTTGCCCTTTGAGCTGCCAGCCATCAATTAGAAGGCACTAAGACTTGGAAGTAATCGGTTTTCTTGTTGTTTCCTGTGAACTGCTGACTACTCCTGTTTACACATGTGTAAAAGAAGAAATGAATAAAGAACTATTGATGTAGAACAGCTAAAATTCTCTCTCGGCGCTTGAAAGCAACGACAAGCTTGTATTATGTTTGCTATTTGTGTTGACAAAACCGAAAAGTTGAGCTTTTACCCAGGGCCAGAGCAAATAATAATAATGAGGAAAGGAATTATATTAGACAGTCAAATTTAAATGCAAATTGGGGCACCACAGAGGCTGGATGCAAATAAATTTAAATGAATATTAAACGGCTTCATAAATTGATATGCTAACATTCTGTGCTGTGCAAGGCATTGAGCCTAATTTCACTATTACACAAAGTCGAATTATGGGTACCTTATTGTTTAGTGATCACATTTAAGACAGAAAAATACAGAGCACAGATTATAATCATACATAACCCTTTCAATATCAAAAAAAATTCAGGGTTGAGATTGAGTCAATGGAATTCCATTTACCCAAATAACAAACTTTCCACCAATTTGTGTCAAACACACTAATAAGGCCTAAATGCGTGCTACTACACTACTGGTACCTGCCCCCAATTAATTACTGTTTCTACTTTAACCTTCTTAGGTCCTCAATATAGATCAGGGGTCCAACACCTGACATCCCCACAGATCATCTGTTTGTGGCATCCAGTGGATGGAAGTCAGTAGACAGAGCCTTCAGCTTTCTGCTCTGTCGACTGTTAGATTTTTAGCACCCGTGGATGCCACAAAGAGTTGATCAGTGGAGGTGTTGGTTCGCCACTGATTTAGATTGATATCCTAAGGATAAGCCATGAATGTACAAATCCTGGAGAACCTTTTAATTATATGATGTTCCACTAAACCTAGGGATGGTCCAGCAACTTCTGCATATCAGTTATGTACAGATTGAACAATGTTAGTCAGAAACACTAACAGGACCAAATATTTAAAGAGGACCTTTCACAGTTTTTATTTTTTAAACTACATAATGGGGCATCCAAAGGGGGAACACAGCATTGGACCTTTACACCGATGCTGTGTTCCCCCTTTGGATGCCCCATTATGTCCCCCGTTCTTTTTTAGCACCCTGTATGCTAACAGATAGCATCATTACAGGGAGGAGGAGATGCCAGTGCTTCTCAGTGGGTGTCTCCTTCTACCTGGCTGTGTCACGGTCCAATTGTAGCAGAACACACTACATTCAGGGAGAAGGTGAGCTGTTTTTTCTCCCTGGCTATGTTGTGGTCCGCTGCAACTGAACCACACCACAGATATACTGTAATGCCGCGCTCGAACAGTGGATAGGATATATTTTGATCCCGTCCATTATAAGCCACTGAAGTGTAGTGTTGTACCGCCGGTTACCACATATCTATATGGCAATGCACTCACCGATAGCTGGTCGGTGCGGGCTACTTTCCTCCTTGGTTCCTGGTCTCTGCAGGGTGTGGGAGTGGGTTTGTTATGCGGTCGACGACAGCGGTAGCAGGAGCACGGTCTCTCTAGTCGGCATGTCTGGGTCGCGCCCCGGCCGGTGGCGCGATCCTCAGTTTGCACGCACGCACGTACAGGGCACAGGTGACGTCACCACTGCCGCTACAGGTAGTCGCAGGCACTGGGCTTCTACGCGTTTCGGGTATTAGCGTTACCCTTCGTCAGGAGACCACACCACAGCCAGGGAAAGGGGGACGCCCACTGAGAAGCACTGGCGTCTCTTTCTCCCTGCACCGATGCTATCTATTAGCTTACATGGTGCGAAAACAGAATAGGGCGCACAATGCAGTTTGGTTTATTGGCATGTTCAGCACGAAAAAGTAATTCTACCAAATCTTTATTTCATTTTTTGATACTATATACTGGTCATAATAAGTTATGCAATCATTCCATGTGTTCAGTTGTAAGGACTGCAAATATGTTTACAGTATATTGTTTTTTGAAACTTATATTTAATTAGCTTTATTTATTAGGAAAATATGTGTATATATTAGAAATGAATGAATTTATTGTGTCTGATTTGCTAAATCTGTCAAAAAATTAGATTTTGGTCTAAATCAATTCTATTCAAATCAAAAGTGCTCCAGCTGGCCTCAAAAATGGAACAAACAAGGCAGTAGATGTGTGTGGATGTGTGGGTATAATAGCAGTATGAGTAGTGGCGGCTCAGGCTGGATAGGGCAGTAGGGGGAATAGCAGTTGCAACGGTGGCAGCCGCAGCCATACAGCATGGATCATGATGGAAGGCAGGCACACAGTGGCAGTGGCATAATGGGGCCAGTGATAAAGAGCCACTGTCAGCTATGGCAAATCTATTAATCAGCCTCAGTGGATTTGTGTGAAAATCCTTACGGATCAATGGCTCATTAATTTTGCCAAAAGTGATGTTTTGTACACTTTCGGAGGACAACTTTGTCCGTTTGTGTGTGACGATGCCACTTGCCATGCTGAAGACTCTCTCTGAGATGACACTGGAGGCTGGACAAGACAGTGAGAGCAAACTGGGTTGGGTCTGGGCATTTTTCCAATCGGCCTACCCAAAAGTCTATGGGGTCAGGGGATGGAGTATGTGTCGGGGAAAAGCCATAGCAATTTAGAAAACAAGACAATGTTTAACAAATTAAACAAAAAAAAGAAAAAATGGACAACGGGATCAAATCCAGTGCTGAGCCACGCCCCCTGCATTGATCACATGATGGTGACATCACCCCAGGTCCTTCGGCTTTTCAACAGTTCGGGTTCGTGGAAGCCGCCCCTTATGAAATCCATATGCCGGGATAGTCCGCGGTAGTGGAATTCATAACGGGATGCGGCGATTACCACAACCCGAACGCCAAACGCTGAACTATTTTTTAAAATTCGCTCATCTCTAGTGAGGGACTGTAGCCAAGCCACCAATCAAAAAGCAACCACTAGACCCATATCACATAAGTGTACAATTGCAGCTATTCAACTTGCCTCTAGATTCCGTGCCGGAGAAAAATTTCACTGATAGCCTGATGTTACTGTATGTATTTTAACATATACTTTTGTTACATTTAATGAGGGAGTACACTGTGACACAACACTTCATCAGAGCCACTATCACTCCTATCTTCTACACCAGCTCTTTAGGGGGTCGCAGCACACATAGCAGTGGTCTTGTGTGCTGGCCTTGTAGAGAAAAAAACACCATAAGGGACATACTCACACAAAGCTAGCAGCAACTGAGCTTGGCCTACGTTAGGCATGTTTTCAGCCTGTGCCCACAGTATTGTTTTGTGTTTTTGGAGGCTTTGCCCATACTTTGCCTCTGCTCTTTATTGCTGCAGTGCAGGGACGTGCACACATAGGGCTCAAAGGGGGCTTGAGCCCCTGCCCCTTTCTGCCTCTGCCCCTTTAATTCCCTTTTTTCTTTTCTTTTTTTTTTTTTCTGGGTCGGCGGCGCTAGGCAGAACAAGCAGCTGCCTTTTTTTTTCCTATGTGCACAAGTGCCGGGCGGCGGGCACCCGCCCAGCCTGTGTGTGCCGGGCCGGGACTGTGTGGCGCATCCACGCAGCGCTGTTCAGCGCTGCAGTCAAGTGCCTCAGTAGTCACGTGGGGGCGACGCGCGGGAGTCCGGAGCAGAAGTTCAGAGACTGTAACTGCCTGCAACCTGCTCATCACCGGTGAGTCAGCTTGTGTGGGGCTGTCCACTGTCAGTCTGTCACTGTGCCACCATGGAGGGGGTTGCCCGGTCGGGGAGAAATGTAAAAAGGGGGGGGAAGGGAATTCAGAATGCGCTGCAGTGCTGCCAGTGCTAGGCCCAGAAATGTGTGGGAAAAATTACTATGTGGGGGCAGTCAGTGTGGGGCAAATTACTTTGTGGTGGCAATGTGGGGGAAATTACTGTTTGGGCAGGGTGGGGACAAATCACTGTGTGGGGGAAATTACTTTGTGGTGGCAGTGTGGGGACAAATTACTGTGTGGGGGCAGTGTGGGGACAAATTGCTGTGGGGGGCAGTGTGGGGACAAATTACTGTGGGGGGCAGTGTGGGGACAAATTACTGTGGGGGGCAGTGTGGGGACAAATTACTGTGGGAGGCAGTGTGGGGACAAATTACTGTGGGGGGCAGTGTGGAGAAAAATTACTGTGTGGGGCAGTGTGGGGACAAATTACTGTGTCTGGGAAATTACTTTGTGGTGGCAGTGTGGGAACAAATTACCGTGTGGGGGAAGTGTGGGGACAAATTACTGTGGGGGGCAGTGTGGGGACATATTACTGTGGGGGGCAGTGTGGAGAAAAATTAATATGTGGGGCAGTGTGGGGACAAATTACTTTGTGGGGGCAGTGTGGGGACAAATTACTGTGGGGGGCAGTGTGGGGACAAATTACTGTGGGGGGCAGTGTGGAGAAAAATTACTATGTGGGGCAGTGTGGGGACAAATTACTTTGTGGGGGCAGTGTGGGGACAAATTACTGTGGGGGGCAGTGTGGGGACAAATTACTGTGTGGGGGCAGTGTGGGGACAAATTACTGTGTGGGGGCAGTGTGGGGACAAATTACTGTGTGGGGGCAGTGTGGGGACAAATTACTGTGTGGGGGAAATTACTTTGTAACACAATGTGTTGAATGAAACTGTTATTTTAATGTAGTTATTGCAGTATAATGCTTTCACTAAAACTGCACAATATTTTCACACAATACAATGTGTTTGCAGTAGAATATATGCCAATGATTCTGGAGGTGCTTGAAATAAGCCTATAAAGCACTTATGAACTGTAGAAACTTAATATAGCTGCAAGGCGGGCCTTAGGTTTATTGGTGCCCTGTGTAAAAGTTACTATTTGTGGTTTCTTTCTATGTATTCCCATATAGTATCCTTATAGTATATAGTATCCTTGATGCCATGCAGTTTGTATCTAGTCCCAAACCTGAAAATTTGAGCTGTCTGCAGACCAGAAAATTTCTTGTTGCTGAACTGTGTTTCACCATTTAAGGCAATGTTGGATAAAGCAAATCTGTCAGCAGAATACAGTGCCCTGTGTAAGGGCAGCATATAATAATGCCAGGCCTGCTCGCTATAACATTACACGGCACAAAAGATATCCGCTTTGTTAATAGCAGCTAATGAAAAACACAGCAGAATTATAGTTAGGCCTCGTGAACATGACCATATCCATTTTGAGCTCCACAAATCACGGTTCTGCAGCAAGCCCTGAGGAGCCGGTACAGAGGATGGGAGTGGTAGTGGCTCTGACGAGTTGTTATGTCACAGTGTACTCCCCCAGGCTGTTGCTCCCTGCTGTTGCTAAAAGTCTCTTTACTCAACATAAAATATAACTTTTAGTACATCAGCAGCAGTTGGTACAATGTGCAATTTCTGTCCCCAGATTATGTGGTATGGTGGCTGGTTAAGTGGCAATTAATGCACCTCAAATATATTATCTTGCTGATAACTGTCTTGCACTTCTGTCAAAGAGCTATAAGCTGGCACTTGTGAATTTAGGTGTCCACTGTTTAATGCAGGCTTGGATTTGGTCTGGACTGGATGTTATCTAGGTATGGGTGCCCAAATTTTTTTCCCTCGTCTGCAGCAGGGTCTTTAAAGCTTTGGCTTGCTGGTGACTCTTCTATCTGTATCACACTGTAGCTTTTCAGTTATCTTGCAGTCTCTCTGCAGTAGTCGTCACACAAGAGAATGGGTTCAGTTGTTGGAACCTTGGAGTAGGGGCTCTAGACTGTGTATCCTAACTCAACACTGTCTAAACTAGAACTCCCCCTCCTGGCAGGAAGCAGGACCAGCCTCATCCTACAAAGAGGGGAGGAACAGGGTGGTTAATCTGGCCCCTACCAACCATACCTCTTCATTGCTGGTATACATGCATAACAATACATAGCATTATATATCATTAAAACAGCAAAGACAATTGCAGATACCCCCTGGTCTGGGGTACTGCAGATCTGCAGGTCCATGTGGACTTTTCGTGGGCCTGTGCCTGTTCTTTTCTATTTTTGTCTGCGGGACAGACATGCAAACATATAGATGGGGATAGAGCATGGTGTGCTGTCTGCAGTTCTTGTGGCGCCAATTAAATGAATGGGTCTGCTTCCACTGTGCCAAAAATGTGGATGGGAATGCGGAAAAAAAATAACATCATGTGCATGAGGCCTTCTGAGAGCAGTGACCCCCTGGTCTTCCGTCCACCTCACCAATGATTGATTGTGGCTGATATCTGCTCTCATACACACCAGCCGTTAGTCAGCAGTGAGATGGAGACATGCTGCTATTAATTATTCAGTAAGATAATGTGTATGTTTATTTGCTCAATACTGTGGAACTATTACTATAACAAGTTTCCTTAAATTGGACAGAATATTTAGTAATAGGTCCACATTCAAACATGAATCTAGTTTATAGCCTCCATTTGAAATTTTTGTTTAGGGGGTATGGTTCTGTGGTGAACTGGCGGTAAGGTGAACTTTCAGATAGATAAACAATAGGCAAACAAGCAGGCCACATAATACTATAAATTCCACATTACCTTTAGTATATATGTAACAAGACACATATAAACCGTACATTATATAGCAACGCAATCATAATGCACAAGCAATACACTTTCATGTATACATAGACAGAAACATATATTGAGACATTAACATTCACACATGCACACAGATAAATGTACTCATACATAGGTATACATACACAGGTCATACATAGCTGTAGATACACACATAAAGTGCACTTGTATGCACACATAGGCCCCTTGCAGACGAGCGTGTCCAGATTATGTCCGGATGCGTTGCGGATGTGTTCAGTGAAAACTGCGTGATTTCGCAAACAAAGTCATTCAGTTCTGTTTGCGATCGCGTTCAGTTGTTCAGTTTTTATCACGCGGGTGCAATGCGATTTACTGTGTTTTGCAACCGCGTCATAAAAAACTGAATGTGTACAAACAACATCTCTTAGCAACCAGCCGTGAAAATCGCATTGAATCGCACTTGCTTGCGGATGCAAAGCGATATTCAGGCAGCCCTATTTACTTCTATGGTGCCAGCGTTGTGTGAAAATCGCAAAATATAGAACATGCTACGATTTTCATGCAATGCAAAAGTAATGCTTGAAAACCAATGCTCATGTAGACAGACCCATTTAAATAAAATGGGTCCAGATTCCGTGCGGGCGTAATGCGCTCACATCACGCATTGTACCCACGCAGAATTCTCGCTCGTGTGAAAGGGGCCATACAGTGCACTCAGATGGTCACACAGGTCACACATATGTAGCTATAGACACTATAGTACACTAATATATACACGCAGGTATATATAGCTATAGATACATACAGTAGATATATACACAGTACACTCATATATACACACAGTTCAAACATAGCTATATAGACATACAGAGCACTCATATATACACACATATATGGTACACTCACATACTTGCGCACAAGATTGAATGCAGAACTGTAAGAAACTTACCTGTCCGGGATCCAGCTGCGCAATCCACAGCCTTGATGTGGTCACACTGGGAGAGACACGCTGCTGAGCCACGGCCCCTGGTGAGGCTACAACATCTTTAGTAACAGGCTGCAATGCTCTGTTACACCCTGCAATGAGTAAGTACTGGGGGAGATTAGCACGGGGCTGATTGCTCAGCTTCTCTATTCCTGTGTGCTAGTGTTTCTGACTAATGGAGTGCCAAGTCATGGACCTATCAGGTTCTGATTCAGGGACTCAGCGCTCCATATAAACCCCTTTCTGGCCTTACACCAGTGCCAGTGATAGTCTCTGACTCACTGTGTTCCTGGTTCCTTGTTACTGTGCCTATTGGATTGCTCGTTCCTCTGACTCCAGCTTGTCTTCTGATCACTCTCTGTCTCTCGTTTGGTACTGCTGGAGGATTTGTTAAGTATAGGACTCCAGATTTGGTAATGATGGTTGGTTCCATGCCTTGTCATTAAAACTGTGTCTGCTTACGTTGTCCTGAGATTACCCTAATTGAGGGTATATAGTTCTGTCTTCACTAACTCTTCTGTACTCCAATTAAACTGGGGTCCCCAGTGATCTAATCATTGCATTTCTATCCAGCATGCTAGTCTTGAGTTAGAGGAATGTCCCTTATTTTAAGTTATTAATTTTCAGGATATTGTTCTCCAAAGAAGCATCAGTCCTTGCCTCCACATGGTGATTATGACTGTGCGATAGAATTTGTAGTTGATGCTAAGGGCAAGATCTATAATCCACCTGGATGCAAAAGACAGGCCATGAAAGATTATATTTAGAGATGAGCGAATCGAAGTTGATGAAGTGGAATTCGGTCCGAATTTCTAAGAAAAAGTTGATTCGCACTCTGGCAAAAGAAAAATAGATTTGCCGTTCAGCGGTGCAGTTATATGTTCTAAAGCCCTTTTTGGCATGAATTAGTGGCAAAAATAAATATATATATTGCCGTTCAGCGGTGTAGTTATATGTTATAAAGCCTTTTGTGTCGTGTATAAGTGGAAAAAAGAAAAATATATTTGCCATTCAGCGGTTCAGTTATATGTTCTAAAGCCCTTTTTGGCGTGTAATAGTGCCAAAATAAAGATATATTTGCCGTTCAGCGGTGCAGTTATACACGACACAAAAGGCTTTATAGCATATAACTACACTGCTGAACGGCAATATATATATATATATATATATATATTTTGCCACTAATTCATGCCAAAAAGGGCTTTAGAACATATAACTGCACCGCTGAACAGCAAATATATTTTTGTTGTTTCCACTTATACACGACACAAAAGGCTTCAGAATATATAAGTGGAAAAAACAAAAATATATTTGCTGTTCAGCGGTGCATTTATATGTTCCAAAGCCCTTTTTGGCATGAATTAGTGGCAAAAAATATATATATATTGGCGTTCAGCAATGTAGTTATATGTTATAAAGCCTTTTGTGTCGTGTATAAGTGGAAAAGAGAAAAATATATTTGCCGTTCAGCGGTTCAGTTATATGTTCTAAAGCCCTTTTTGGCATGAATTAGTGGCAAAAAATATCTATATCTGCCGTTCAGCGCATATAAGATCACTTCTTTTATTAATCCGTTATCTTTTTCCCTTCAGTTTCCATCTTCCTTCAGGATACATAATGTTTTCCAAAAATCACTGCTTAAGAAATAAATTCCTCCTGTGATTCCTCCATCTAACCCTCCTGATCCAGTTGTTATCCAAGGTGAACTGGAGTACCTGGCAGAGAAAATTCTTGACTTCCCGAGAGTTCTGGGCTCTCTGCAGTACTTTATCCATTGGAAGGGATGTGGTGCTAAGGAAAGAACATGGGTTGCGGCTCAGGATGTTCATGCTCCTCGACTAGGAAGTTTCATCTTCAGTTTCCATTGAAACCTACTCCTTATGTTGAGGGTCCAGTGGCTGCTCCTAGGAGGGGATGTAATTAAGAAACTTACCTGTCCAGGCTCCAGCAGCACAATCCTTAGAATTGGTGTGTATATCATGGGAGAGACACGTTGCGGAGCCACACTCCCTGGGGATGAAACAATATCCTTAGCAACAGGATGCAATGCTCTGTATATCCCTGCAGTGGGCCTGTGCTGGGGAATATTAGCAGTGGGCGGATTGCTCAGCTGCTCTATTATTGTGTGCTAGTGTTTCTGACTAATGAAGCGCCGAGTCATGGACCTATCAGGTTCTGATCCAGGGACTCTATTTAAACACCTTCCTGGCTATACACCAGTGTCAGTGATAGTCTGACTCACTAGCTGCGTTTCTGGTTCCTTGTTCCTGTACCTATTGGATTGCTTGTTCCTCTGATCCTGGCTTGTGATCTTACCATTCTCTCTCTCTCTCATTTGGTTCTGCATTGTCCTTCTGGTTCTAATCTTGGCTTGTCTTCTGACCACTCTCTGTCTCTCATTTGGTACTGCATAGCTTTTCTGGTTCTGACCCATTTATGTACGACTCTGGTATTGTGTTTATCTGTCTTTGCTGTTTTTCCATCTCTGCACTTAAACAGCGTAGGGACAGTCAACCAGTTTCAGTCTAGCAGCGGAAAGAAAGCTGGGTTCTAGCCTTAGGGCTCACTGTCCTTTTCTCTCCTTACCTACTGCCGTAACAAGAACACCTTGTATTTGACTTATGACAGTGACCCTCTGTTCTTTTTGTACAATAATGACTACTTCTCTAGACTCATGAACATTTATAATACATGATTTTCCTTTTTTTGTCCTGATATAAATTTTACCAGCAATTACCAGCAATAAATATAAATGTCAATCAAACATCTGTCTGGATTGCTCTGTTTGATCTGTGGTTTTATATATATCAATGGTCTATCTCCCCTGCTGATTATATTTCTTTATAAATCAGAGAAAAACATGAAATATGTGCCTTCCAGGTCTCTTCTGATTGGGCTAACAGTACACTCACAGCATAGTCATACCACCCTGAGTGAATTTTAACTGGCTCTCCTAAAGACTAGACATTGTTTTAGTCCTAATTCACTTAATATTCTATTCTTTATGACTAAAAATATATTTGCCAGAGTGGACAGAGTTTACAAAGAGCATCTCTTACAATGACAACAAACTGTGATCCCGGTTCATATGTATTATAACAAATGCAAAAAGGATAGGCATAAAATAACAAATACACAAACAGAACATGTTGTCAATGTTATTTATATTACAACAACACTTTCATCATTTTTAGCACCTATCAACAGCTTACATGTGAACTTTGTATATAATTGTTTTAGAAAAAAAAGTAATATATATATATATATATATATATATATATATATATATATATTTATTTTTATTTTTTATGTAATGGCTAGATGGTTTTCTGTCACTGCTGAGGCCAGCAGTGACCTCCGTGCACGAAACATAACCAAAAGATGACATCAGCAATGGAGAGGACTGGAGCCGAGTGCTGGAAGCAGCGGGAAAGAAGGGGGAATACCGATTCTTTAGATGTTTTAACTTTGATGTCCCTCTTTGTTTGAAATTTCAGCACAACAAATAGCCTTGCTTGACTTTGTCCATCAGACCATTCATTCTAACCAGATAAGGATGAGGGGTGAATGACTCCAACAGTACTTTACAGATTATGATACAGTAATTAACGCAATGCGCTTTAGCTAGATCTATCAAGAGAATAATAGACTAGCATAAACTATCTCCTTATAGCAGCAGGAAACTGACAATAGGTAACTTATCTATACAGAAGTTTTATCTCTCCATGCTGAAAGGTACAGAAGGACAATATATTTTATATAATTTTAAATGGTACAGTACCACTTAGGGCTCTTTCACACTTGCGTTCTGAGGGGTCGGCGGGCACTTCCGTCCCACCGGATCCTTCAGAACGCAAGTCACCTGAAAGCATTTGAAGACTGATCAGGATCCTGATCAGTCTTCGAAATGCTTTCAGGTTACCATGGCAGCCAGGACGCTACTGAAGTCCTGGCTGCCATGGCACTTCGCAGCAGTGTACTTATCTGCGCTGCGGCCGCCGGCCGCTCCTTCATGACGTCACAGGTCTCCGCGGCGCATAGATCATTGCGCCGCCCGGACCTGTGATGTCATGAAGGAGCGCCCGGAAGCCGCAGCGCAGGTATGTACACTGCTGAGGAGTACTTACCATGGCAGCCAGGACTTCAATAGCGTCCTGGCTGCCATGGTAACCGATCGGAGCCCCAGCTTACACTGGGGCCTCGATTGTAACTGCTGCTGCGCATGCGCAGAGCTAACCGTCGGATCCGACGATGCGCCGAAACGACGTTTAGCTTAATGCCGGACCTGGATTAATGCACTTCAATGGGCATTAATTCCAGATCCGGCGTTACGGCATGTCTTCCGGATTTTTGGACGAAGACAAATCTGCAGCATGCTACGGTTTTGTCAACATCCAAAAAACGTTCACATACTGAACGGAAGACATCCTGATGCATCCTGAATGGATTTCTCTCCATTCAGAATGCATTGGGATAATCCTGATCAGTATCTTTCCGTCCTAGAGCCCCGAGGACGGAACTCTAGGACGGAAACCAAAAACGCAAGTCTAAAAGAGCCCTTAGGCTACTTTCACACTTGCTTTTTGTGCGGATCTGTCATGGACGGACCCGTTCAGATGATACAACCGTCTGCATCCGTTCAGAACGGATCGGTTTGTTTTATCTTTAACATAGCCAAGACGGATCCGGCTTGAACACCATTGAAAGTCAAAGGAGGACTGATCCGTTTTCTATTGTGCCAGTTTGTGTCAGTGAAAACGGATCCATCCCCATTGGCTTACATTGTGTGCCAGGACAGATTCGTTTGAATCAATTTCATCAGATGGACACCAAAACGCTGCAAGCAGCGTTTTAGTGTCCGTCTCCAAAGCAGAATGGAGACTGAACTGATGCAAACTGGTGGAAACTGATGCATTCTGAGGGGATCCTTTTCCATTCAGAATGCATTAGAATACAAACTGATCCGTTTTGGACCGCTTGTGAGAGCCTTAAACGGATCTCACAAATGGAAAGCCAAAACGCGAGTGTGAAAGTAGACTAAAATGAGAATAAATATAGCTAAAATTATTTAAAAAAAAAGTTTTCTATGAATATTGAGTTAACACAATAACCCTTTCTGATGGAAGTTCCCTTTAAGGCTACTTTCACACTTGGGCTCTCACAAGCGGTCCAAAACGGATCAGTTTTGCCCTAATGCATCTGAATGGAAAAGGATCCGCTCAGAATTCATCAGTTTGCCTCCGATCAGTCTCCATTCCGCTCTGGAGGGGGACACCAAAACGCTGCCTGCAGTGTTTTGCTGTCTGCTTGACGAAACTGAGCCAAACGAATCCGTCCTGGCACACAACGTAAGTCAATAGGAATGGTTCAGATTTCACTGATACAATCTGGCATAATAGAAAACGGATCCGTCCCCCATTGACTTTCAATGGAGTTCATGACGGATCCGTCTTGGCTATGTTACAGATAATACAAATGGATCTGTGCACGTTTGGCTCCCGACCTCAAACTGCTGCCACCCTGATGACTCCCGGCCACGCTAGCGACTTGCTGGCTCTGCACCTGATTCACGGGCAAGCTGCCACCCTCTTCTCCCGATGATGATGAAGCCCCTAATTCACCCGGCTCCCAAGTGCGATCAGCTACATCATCATTATCGAGTACTGTATGTACTCACTGATATCCTCCTCTGGGTCAGGACCCTGACGGCTCGAAATGCCAGCTCCCATGCCACTCTCCTCATCACTACTTGCCCGCCTAGTGGAGGAAGCGGCGGATGTCTCCTCCAGATCTTGGCTGGGCAGTAGCTGCTGACTGTCCTCTAGTAGCTCGGCCTCACTGTATAGTGGAGCTGAGCCGACAGCATATAATACTTGTCTGGCTGAGGGAACAGAAAAGGACAGAGGCAGGTTGAGGACAGGTGAGGGCACAGGGCCTGCTCCTGGGCCATGCCAACTAAGGCCCTATTCACACATCCGCAATGTAGTCCGCATGTATTCCGCAATTTTGCAGAATACATGCGGACCCATTGACTGTGAATGGGGCCGGGAAAGATGCGGAGAGCACACACTGTGCTCTCCGCATCCGATTTTGCGCAGCGCGCCGCCGATTTTCCGGTCCGCGGCTCCGCAAAAAAAATAGAGCATGTCCTATTCTTGTCCGCAATTGCGGACAAGAAGAGGCATTTTCTATGGAGTTCGGGCAATGTGCGGTCCGCAAAAATGTGGAATGCACATTGCCGGTGTGTCCGTGTTTTGCGGATCCGCGGCTCCGTGGATCCGCAAAACACTTGCGGATGTGTGAATAAGGCCTTAGGGTTGTGTCTGACGAACGCACCAACTGTCACTTGGGACGAAGTGGATGACCGAATCAACCATTCAAGAACCGCTGGGTTGCTGGTCAAGACACAAACGCTAGATGACACAAGGAGATCTGGCCTCTCGCTGCGACTCCTGCTGCCACGCCCCCTTACTCTGCTGCGACCTGTGCCTGTGCCAGAAACATTTAGGCCTTTGTCACTCCCCTGTGCAGGGCCTGGCACTTCTCTGTCTGTGATACTGTTAGATCAAATAAATAAATAAAAAGGAAATTAAAGCACCCCAAAAAGTCTGTAATTGTCTCACTTCACCACACAACAGCTAATAAGCCCTTTTTTTCCACTAATACATGCCAAAGAAGGCTTTAGAACATATAACTGCATCGCTGAATGGCAAATAGGCCCTTATTTTTTTCCATTTATACACGCCACAAAAGGCTTTAGAACACATAACTGCACCACAGAACGGCAAACTATATTTTTTTGGCAAAAATACACGCCAAAAACGGCTTTAGAACATTTAACTGCACCGCTGAGCGGCAAATAGGCCCTTACTTTTTTCCACTTATACACACCAAAAAGGGCTTTAAAACATATAACTGCGCCGCTGAACGGAAAATAATATATATATTTTTGCTACTAATACATGCCAAAAAGGGCTTTAGAACATATACCTGCACCACTAAGCGGCAAATAAGCCCTTACTTTTTTCCACTTATACACACCAAAAAGGGCTTTAGAACATATAACTGCACCGCTGAACGGCAAATAATATATATTTTTACCACTAATACACGCCAAAAAAGTCTTTAGAACATATAACTGCACCGCTAAACGGCAAATATATATTTTTTTTGCCACTAATACATCATTTCGATAGATGCAAGGCTCATCTTTGCAACTTCCATTCTCCACATAAGTGCAGGTTCCACCACTAGTGAGACTCTGAGCAGCCAGTGCAGGAGATGGGAGTGGCTGTGGCCCTGAAGAGATGATATGTCACTGTGTACTCCCTCATGCATGGTGGCTGGTATAGTAACAGGTGACGGTACCTCTTTTATACTATCTTTCTAATGTATCTCTCCTGAACTCCTGGCCAACAGCTGAAAGCTGGCACTTGTAACTTTAGGGGTTCACTGTAAAATGCAGGTTTTTTTTTTTTGTTGGCCTGACCAAACATTTGCAGAAATGCCTTACACTGGGGTACTGCAGTCCCACACCTATGTGGCTATGCAATAAATATAATACATGCATATAAAATATCCAAAGAAATCCCTTTCGAATTGCAATGTAGGATGTGGACTTTGCGTTCCCAGAGCTGATGGGGCTTTTCTGCAAAAGAGGAGGCAAGGAAGTTCAAAGTTTGAAGCCTTTGTGATGTTTTGGGCAAGATGGAGGAGACAAGAAAAGCAAACTATAATAATCAGAGATGTCCACCATAAGTAATTTGATTTATTATTTATTGTACTGTTTATTACCCCTGATTATTAATGCATTTATGTGTGCATTTTGTAGAGTAAGAAAGCCCAATAGTCTTATCGAGAATTGGTATTTTATCATTTGATGGTGACAATATGGTGGTATTATATTCAGGCTACACATTGTGGTAATATTAGACTTTGTGTAGTGGTTATTATGTTAATATAAAATCAGTACATGGTATTATTTGCTCATGAGTAAAAGTTTTATTTGGTTACTTATATAGTTGTAATCTTTGGTCATTGTATGCCTAGTATTTAGATGTATAATATTATATATAGGTACAATGTAAATAACATGCAGGTGTAGAAAAGAATTATAGGCCATGCTTTCCCTAAATGCTGCTCTAAGTGCCCCAGGTCTTCAGAGTCTATCAATTATTTCTAAATAATGAAGATCAGAGGTCCTGTAGTTTCCACAAAGTACTATCTTGCATTATTTGGTAGACACTGACTTACATCTTAAAGGGGTTTTCGAAGCTCCTGATATTGATTAACTATTCTCAGTATAGGTCATTAATATCTGACACATTCCATCCCCACCTGTAAACTGTTCCTTGCAGTTTCTGGTGCTGGAAGATGCACAGCTCCATTCAAATTGTAGAGGCTGTGCTGGGTTAGAGCAGGGAACATCTGATCGGTGGGGATGTGGGGTGTTGGATCATCACCAATCGTATATTAATGACTTAGGCCTCTTTTACACGACCGTATGCCCTCCGAGACATACGGTCCGTGAGCGGGCCATATGTCGCGGATCGGCATTGATCGTGCGCACGGGAGCCCACAGAATCATAGATTACAATGATGCTGTGCACGTCGGGCAGCCCGCGGGGCTATTTTCCCAGTCCCGCGGGTGACACGACGTACACAGCATCATTGTAATCTATGATGCTGTGCGTTCCCATGAGCACGATCAATGCCGCTCCAGAACATATGGCCCGCTCACGGACATGTGCAAGAGGCCTTATCCGGTGAATAGGTCATCAATATCAGAAACTTGGAAATTGCCTTTAACTTCCCTTTTAATGTTGGCAGGGTCAACGCTGCTAGCAAAGAGTCCAATGATATTCTTGATATGCAGGTGCCTACTGCACTCCAGTCGCTTATTGACATATTTCTTTCTATACTTTCCCATTAGAGAAAAATCTGTCAATCAGCTTTAGGTAAGAGAGGGAAGCCTTCAAATTAACAAGTTCTCAAAATCTGCTGCAATTTAAACCAATGAAATCAATGTGTTTGTCAGAGATAGCAGCACATCTGAACTGACAGATTCCCTTTAACAAGTGTATGAATTCAATCCTAATCTGTCCTTTTAATTTCTCCTCTGTGCTACTTGTAATTTTACAGTGCATTTACTATTTACAGCGGCTTTAAAATACAGCCGTGCCTCAGAGACCATATAATCAATATATGGCATTGCTTTTCAATGGTCCTGTTTTATGCTGTAATAATCGCATTTTTGGAATTGCAGCAAAATTCACATCCATAGTGCAACAGTTTCTGAATGGCATTTTAACCAAAGCGGAAGATGCGTGTTTGGAGCTAGAGGAAACACATTGTAAGAAGTTGGCACAGCCTCTTATGCAGGGTTTTAAATCAGACCTCATTTATATCATCAGCTGCAAGGCACTAAAACAAAGATTTATCACTCAGCTGACGGACTGTGAAAGCTAGTATGGCTCTGACATTTTTTTATTCTACTAACGTGCAATCTATTTTAAATATATATTATTACCTTGCAAACATAAAGGATTATTAAAGCTAAAGTACAAGTTATTATATATGGAAGAGCTACCGTCACATTCCAGAACAATTACGCAAAATTTCCATTTCCATTTCCATACATTACTCCAAAATAAAAGTGAGAGGCTATGTTCATGGATTTCTGTCACCAATCTGGTGAGTGAGACTTCACCCTAAAACACAACTCAAAAAATCATATGAAGGAAGTGTAAAACAAGACACAAAAAAAAACATGTTATTTCAGCGTAAGCCTAGATCTGGACATAATAAGGCAGATTTACAAATCCTTTAGATGGGCTAAACTTAGACAGGCTATCTAGACCTGAAAATTTTAGGCCAGAATTGTTGCAAAATTTTGGCACAGAATGGCATATGGCATTTCATGTACCAGACATTTTGCAGCAAATCCACTTCCCTTTCCTGAAAAAGCCATGCCCCTCTACTGGCTAAGCCAGAAAATTTCTCTAATCTGAGATTTGCCAAATTTTGCAACAATTTACGTAAAAATCTAGGTGCACTCAATAGTAAATGTGTGCCGTTGTAGCTACAAAGCTTAATCTTAGGTCGGTGTATCACAGTTCTCAACGTTTACATTTTAGACACCAGTAGCCCAAAAAAAAAAAATTCAAAGAAAAACTTTTGCACTGGAAGGATGCAGTTCATCCTTAAACTAGCTGCATTTCATCTAGCACATGGCCTTTCTGAAGCTCAATGCCAAATATTAATGTCTGGTAACTTTTTGAACATCCTATTGGTCATAAAGTGAGACAAACCACAGCACAGAGGATAAGTGGGTGGGAATCTAACTGCTGGGGCCCCTGCTGATCATGAAAATGGGACCACATTTTTCTCTTTTTGAATGGTGCAGTAATCACACATACACACTCCATTCAACTCTTTGGGACTGCTGGTGATAGCTTGTACTTGGTTATCTCCGGCAGTCCCACAGAGTTCAATGCAGTGGTAGCACACATGTTTGACCTCTGCTTTATTCAAACAGGAGAACATGGGGTTCCTATTCTTGTAATCTGCAACAGCCTCAGCTGTCAGATCCACACCGATCAGACGTATCACTTATCCCAGGGGTCAGCAGCCTCCAGCATTCCAGCTGTTCTGAAACCACAAAATCTAGAATCCGACTTTGACGTCTAGGGGAGTTACAATAACAAGTGCAAGTGTGCATGCTGGGAGTTGTAGTTTCAAAGCAGCTGGAGTGTCGTAGGTTGCTGGTCCCTGCACCTATCAATAATATGACCACCCTCTTAAAAGTTTAGTTTCTTTAATATAATATTGGCAATTACAAGAGCAAAAAGAACGACATAGCATGAAAGTGATACGGTACATGACCTGTAGTCCTACATCTGTTCTGTCCTTCCCTTCTCCTACAATAAGCATTAAGCAAGCCAGAGGGAGGTGTAGCTTGGGCAAGTGTCTATATTTTATGACAAATCCAATAAATATTGCTAAGAGGAATCACTTCCAAGATTTGCAGAGCCCTGTCAGTCTGCATGACTAAATAGTATACTGAATACTTCAACGATCAGCCTAATTACACAGTTATGTTTCATTACTTCCCATTACGTTCCCTTCCTCTAAAGTGGTACAAAGAGGGTGTTTGTTAATAGACCTTCTGCGGTGGCATCTAACAACTTTGTGTTTGAAGTCATGCCTGGACATTAAACAGTCTGGATGTTCTGAAGGCTGGGTTTATGATAAGATTATGCACATTTCCTGATCTTAACCACACTACAGGCAATGCATTTTCTTTTTTTTTTCATGGATCAAGATGAGAATGAGTTGGAATTACATAACAGAGCATATATACACAACATTGTCCTCTATCCTATAATCTATGGAACCACAAAATGCAGTTAGTCATTCTGTTCTTAAAGGGAAACTACTTAAATAAAATGTAGCACCAAACCAAGGAATTGTATCTGTTATACATAAAGAAATTGATAATGTTTTATATAGCCCTATATACCACCAACAAAATGACTAATGTCCCCTTCTGCAATCATTCTGAACAGTCTTGGGTTCCCTTTTCTTAACCTAGCTTACCAGTCTCCAGTGTACAAGTCTCAAGGTGGGCAGCCTCAATTCTAGCCAGTGGAAGTTGAGTGTCCGTGATTCAAACAGGGTATAAAGCCAGGTCAGCAATATGTAAGACTCATAGTGGTTGTCATATAGCTGTTTCAACCATAAGGAGTTGACAATCCAAATTTTGCAAGATTTATGACAAATCAGAAGCTGAGAAAGGTCTACACTGTGCTCATATGAAAAATGCCCCACAGCCTATAGGATATAGAGCCATCAAATGCGCACATGAATGGAAACACATTATTAGTGAGCATAGGAATAATGTTACACGTGTCCCCTAAAAATAGGAGCATACTGTGTCTCCAGAAATCATGCCATGCAGTGTCCACAGAAATAATGCCATATAGTGGGATCCAAAAGTAGTACAATACATTTCTCCTCTAAGAGTAAAGGTTCCCCAATGGTCAGACATTGGATCCACTTGATAGGTGATACATGTGAATTGTAGGAATACCCCTTTAAATATTCTAAAAACTATTTAAGATGAGTGAATTGAATCCACTGAAGTGAATTTCCTCTTGCTTCGTGGTAGAGAATCGATTTAACCTGAAATAGTGTAAAAAATAAAAATTAAATTATACTAACCTCCTCCATTTGCTCGCATTGGGCTGGTCACAGCCATCTTGATGGAAGATCTCAGCCGAAATCCCGTGCGTAGTGACGTATGACGGCACCACGCTGGCCAGCATGATGAAGTCATCTCAGGCTGCACTAGATTTCCCACCAAATCTTCAAGCAAGATGGCGGCAGCTGGCCCTTCGCAAGCAAATGGAGGCGGTAAGTTTGATTACATTTTTGTTAATTTGACACTGTTTTTACACTCAGATGCCACGATCATGTATGAATGCATCTGAGGGGTACAATGACTGGGGGCGGCGCTAGCGCAGCTCCCCGTCATTGCACCCACTACTTACAATAAAATGCGCTTCGTGACGAAGTGATTCATCATGAAGCAAATTTTTTTTTTAAATTCAGCGAAGCAGCCAAATCGAATTTTCTAAAACTTCGCTCATCTCTAATTATTATACAGTAACATATCACATAGCACTGAAGCAGACGTAGCTTTATTTGTTTTTCTCTCAAGCACAATTAATGCTTTTTTATTCATATTTACAGTGTGGAATTAGCTTCAGCACAAACCAAGCGACTGGCTGAAACATTAGTATGCTATTCACAAGTCCAAACCTGCAAATTAAATATTCACTTTCATCCTGTGCAACCAATGGAAGCAAAATAAGTATATAGATATAGTCTTTACCAGATAGATACTCTTTGTGTCAGATCGCTGAGGGACCATATTTTCTTGCTCTCCTACTCCTACAAGGTAGACAGAATCAAAAATACTAAATGTTACCCTATACGTGCATCATCAAAAAAAGTGACATTCCAATTTTCTCCCTCTTTGAACAAAATATTCTGCAGGTAGAATCTTATCACCGCAGAGTCACTTGGGATTCAGATTCTTTGTTGCTGCCCAGCAGATGCCATCTACAGAATACAGGCACTATTGATGTCAACCTTTGTGTATATATACTGCTTACAGAGGTAGTCGTAATTCCTGTCTGTATATTGCAACAGCCTTAATTCCTTTCAACCAGAGCTATTCTCAAAAACCACTAATAGAGTCATTTCAATACTAATAAAATGTTAGGGAATTGCTGTTCCCTAGTATGATGTTCAGCGTTGTTCTAAATCCAGAAGTTGACTTTAAAAAGACATTTACAATGAACCCCTTTGAGACCACATGCAAAGTAAATCCCTGTGACACTTGGCAACATTAGTAAATCTATTCACACTCGAGTCTGAGAACATTGTATCTGTCAAAGTTCAATAAAGGAAAATTTTGAGTGGTGCAGGTTCTGATAATTTTAGCCTTCTTATCTCTATTTAATAGTCAAGATACTTCGATTTGAGACTGCAGCTGGGAAAGATACAGATGGAAGAAGATTTCTTGATTTCCACATCAATCAGAACTCACTTAGCTATTTATGACCTCTGTGGCTGAGTGTCACCATACACTTTAAACCTTGTCAGCACAGGTCAGCCATAAATGGGGTGAAGAGTTCATAGCATCTCAGTACTATAAAATCTTCATAGCTGCTGGATGTTGACTTTTATCTACTTCAATTATATATGAAACACTTCATAAGATATTTTTCATATAAATGAGGTGGAAATAATCAGATTCAAAAGGCATTTCTGATCTAAGGAAATATTCTGAAATAATCAGAATCTCATGTTCTGAAAACAAAATAGATATACTGGGTGCGTGTGCTCAAACTTTTCACACCTTGGCGAGACTTCACATAGATGTATACCTTACCTTACTATGTACGTGCATAGTATACATTTTCTTTAAATATAATGAACATTGACCTAGAAATTTGAAGGTTCCCTAACAGAGATGGGAGAACCAATTTTAAACAAGTTGAATTCATTAGAGGTGTTGTCCACTTTTTTATATTGATGACTAGGGTGAGCAAATCGACTTCAGATGAAACATCCGAAGTTGATTTGCATAAAACTTTGTTCTAATACTGTAGGGAGCAGGAGCTCCGTACAGTAATCAAATGTATTGGCGCCGATGAGCCGAAGTTATTGCTTTGTGAAGTCTCGCGAGACTTTGGGTAATAACTTCAGAAATTAATTTGTACTGTAAAAAATCATTTCTCGAACTCAGGTTCACTTCAAAGGTACCATTTGATCACAAAATATATAACCCAATGCTATACTATATAAGTGAATGTGAGGTACTTAGCAAATACATTTTTATCAAAATCATTTGTGCCCATCCACCACGGCTAGGTGAAATTTTTTGAACGGGAACCTAAGCTAAATGCTACCTCTGAAAAAAACTGTGGGAATGATAGTGGTGATGCTTTGCTGGATGCCCCTGTCCAGTTCTTAGCATCTGCATTACCACCCTCCGCATTGACATCAAGTGTCTTAATGATGACTATCCTCATCTTTTGCTGGCTTTACTTTTTCCAAATCATCCTCCAAAGTCTCCATGTCTTAGAAAGGTCAGCAAGATGCAGAGAGAGGAGGACCTGGATGTTCCTGATGACATATACTCATCGATATAAGATGATGTGGAAAAGGAGGTGTCACGGAACCGCCTTGTAATGTGACCCGGGTGCAACTGCCAAGGGTCGATCTATTTCACGCAGTCAATCTCTCACGCCCCTACACAAAGGCCTCAGATTAAACCTAGATCACACCCGACACAGTCTTTCATGCACTCCAATATGCTGCCACTATCTATGACATTTAAATTAATACACCAATTAATTAAGGGCTCATAGGAAACCCCACAGCACCTAACTCACAAGCAGGCTCACAGTAGCACAAGCCAGCGAATACACGGTAATACAAACCCCACTCATACATTTAAAAAATTGAGGTTACTGGGCTCATTCAGGGCACAAGCCAAAACCATTAAAGATGAGCTTTAATGTACTAAAAGGTACAGTACTTAGTTATAAAAAAAATTAAAAAATAAGAGACATACATAAAGGTGCACAAAACAGTTGTAAAAGTATAAAAAACAGAAAGGTTCTTAAACAACGAATTGTGTAATCAGAGTCCTTTCTGGTTCTGGGGACAGGAGGACGTGGAACACAAGCCAATGTGGATCGGATCCCCAAATTGTGTCAATGAAAGGTTCAAAACCCCTAATTTTTACCACATTTCGCCAGAGAGTGGATCTGAGAGGAGTCTCCCTCCCATTCTTGTCCCAACCACCTCTCTTAGTCAGCTGAAATATAAATAAAACATCTCTTCCCGTCCACACTAATGGATATCCAGGCCCGACATCTTTTAATAATGTATATTATATCAGTAAATAATAATGGGTAGGCACTCTAACAGATGGTGTCACAACGAAAACAGTAGTAAACTAATTTAATGGTAAAAGTGTATATAAAATAAGTTTTACAATTACTCCAATAGTACCTCTGAGGGGTGTAGGTCCATGTGCTGGATATCATATTTGAGACACAAAGTTGCACTGGGAAAATCCACCTGTCTGGATCCCAGTATCTGTATATCGCAATAGGTCAGTCTATGAAATAACACAAAATTGCTATGCACAAAATAAAAACATTAATTAATATCCAATACAATAAAATAGAACAGCACGTGTGCATGCAGTATAGGACGCGAACCGCTGCGTAATAGCGCTCAGGATGTGCTAAGGAGTGTGGTCGCACTTGTAAAGTACCGCAACGTTGGTTGCACTTGGTTAAGTATTCAGGTGTTACACTGGTTCAAATCTTGGCAATTATATATTGCCTTAGATGAATAGCGTGATTTGGCTGTAAAGTCTCATCCAGACATAGTCCCGGTCAATGGGGATAAAAAAGTCAATCCACTGTATATCACTTTGGATGAATGACATGATTTGAATGCAAAGTCCTATCCAGACATAGTCCCGGTCAATGGGGATAAAACCTCAATAGATAAGTGTCTGCGATTTTGCAAAGCTCCCTGTATGGGCTCTTACCTACGGCTGTCTTCGCCGGAGCTGGCAAGCATATGTGGTCCTGAATGTACTCTGCGTCTGCCACAAAATTCTGTCCACTCTGTGTAGCCGGCGTTGAACTCTCGCGAGAGCATGAAGACGTCTCCTCACTCGCCGAGTTCTAAGTGCTGTACGCTGGTAGGAAATTCAATTCGCAGATTGTTAGTCCCAATTATCTTTATCCGATTGATCATATGGCCATACTTCTTCCTAGGTCCTTAGTGTACAAATGAAACAACCCAAACGCGTTTCGAGGAAATTCACTTCCTCTTCCTCAGTGGTAGTATTCATAATGCCTGGGCCTATCCTTTTATACCAAAGCTCCATCCAAACACAAGGATGGAGTAGGTTAGTGGATTCGGGTTTCTTCAAAGGCGCTCACTGCGGTTTTAGTGCGTTTCATATGCGTTATATTGCTTTATATGCATTTTCTTGTCTACAGTTGCCAAATAATTATTAGTTGATGTTATATAGATTCTTTTCTGTGTTATTAGTATTAGACCGTTGCTATTGGCATTCTGCCATAAATTGGTTAGGTTTTTCATAATTAATCGTTGTGTATACCATCTATCAATATCTGTTATCGAATCGACACATCATCAGATAAAAAGTCAGATCAAATGTCAAAAATCATCCCCTTTTAATATACATATAGCAGTCCTAGTATGTTGTTAACTAGGCATGGTTTAATAATATGGAGATATTATATCAGGCTGATACTTCTGATACCATATATGACCGGTGTAAGAGTCCCGAAATGAGACACTCTCTATATGCAGGAATGCTGGCTGTCAGTTTGGATTTACTGAATGTTTGGACTCCCTACATTATACACAATGCAATTATTACAATAATATGTGACTTGTACCAGAGATGAGATATCACTTTTGAGATATTTCCTTTATCTTCTGTTACTCTGGATGTCTGCTGTGCACCGATGCTATTATGTCTGACGTCTCAGGCATTACCATGAGGCTCTATTGTCCCGTCCAGGAAACCTTGTTACAACTACTTTTGTTAGCAGGAGGATGTTAACCACTTGAAGACCACAGGTTTATACCCCCCTAGTGACCAGGCCCTTTTTTACAATTCCGCACTACACTACTTTCACCGTTTATTGCTCCGTCATGCAACTTACCACCCAAATGAATTTTACCTCCTTTTCTTCTCACTAATAGAGCTTTCATTTGGTGGTATTTCATTGTTGCTGACATTTTTACTTTTTTTGCTATTAATAAAAATTTAACGACATTTTTGCAAAAAAATGACATTTTTCACTTTCTGTTGTAAATTTTTTTTAAAAAAACTACATTTCTATATAAATTTTTCTCTAAATGTATTGTTCTACATGTCTTTGATAAAAAAAAGTCCAATAAGTGTATATTTATTGGTTTGGGTAAAAGTTATAGCGTTTACAAACTATGGTGCAAAAAGTGAATTTCGGCATTTTGAAGCAGCTCTGACTTTCTGAGCGCCTGTCGTGTTTCTTCAGGTGCTAGAATGCCAGGAAAGTATAAATACCCCCAAATCACACCATTTTAGAAAGAAGACACCCCAAAGTATTCGCGGAGGGGCTTGGTGAGTTCATGTATCATTTCATTTTTTCACAAGTTAGCGGAAAATGACACTTTCTGAGGAAAAAAATAATAATAAAGTTTCCATTTCTGCTAACTTCTGGCAAAAAAAAAAAAAATCTCATACGGGCTCATTATGCCCCTCAGTGAATACCTTGGGGTGTCTACTTTCCGAAATGGGGTCATTTGTGGGGTGTTTGTACTGTTCTGGCATTTTGGGCGGGGCTAAATTGTGAGCCGCCATGTAAAAGCTAAAGGTACTCATTGGTTTTAGGGCCCCTTTGCACCCAGGCTGCAAAAAGTGTCACTCATGTGGTATCGCCGTACTCAGGAGAAGTAGGGCAATGTGTTTTGGGGTGTATTTTTACATATACCTATGTTGGGTGAGAGAAATATCTCTGTAAACTGACAACTTTGTATAAAAAATTTTAAAAATTGTCATTTACAGAGATATTTCTCACACCCAACAGGGTATATATAAAAATACACCCCAAGCACATGCCCACTCTCCTGAGTACGGCGATACCACATGTGTGACACTTTTGCAGCCTAGGTGCAAAGGGCCCTAATTCAATGAGTACCTTTAGGATTTCACAGGGCATTTTTACGCATTTGGATTCCAGACTTCTTTCTCACGCTTTAGGGGCCCCTAAAATGCCAGGACAGTATAAATACCTCACATGTGACCCCATTTTAGAAAGAAGACACCCCAAGGTATTCCGTGAGGGGTATGGTGAGTTCATGTAAAATTTTATTTTTTGTCACAAGTTAGTGGAATATGAGACTTTTCCATGAGGACTTTTCATATGAGATATTCCATGAGGGGCATGGCGAGTTCATAGAAAAAAAAATTTTTGGCACAAGTTAGTGGAAATTGATTTTTTATTGTTTTTTCTCACAAAGTCTCCCTTTCCGCTAACTTTTGACAAAAAGTTTAATTTTTCATGGACTCACTATGCCCCTCAGCGAATACCTTGGGGTGTCTTCTTTCCAAAATGGGGTCACATGTGGGGTATTTATACTGCCCTGGCATTTTAGGGGCCCTAAAGCGTGAGAAGAAAAATGCGTAAAAATGCCCTCCTAAAAGGTACTCATTGGAATTTGGGCCCTTTGCGCATCTTGGCTGCAAAAAGTGTCACTCATGTGGTATCGCCGTACTCAGGAGAAGTAGGGCAATGTGTTTTGGGGTGTATTTTTACATATACCCATGCTGGGTGAGAGAAATATCTCTGTAAATTACCAACTTTGAATAAAATTTTTTAAAAGTTGTCATTTACAGAGATGTTTCTCACACCCAGCATGGGTATATGTAAATACACCCCAAGCATTGCTACTCCTGATCGGCGATACCATGTGTGCCACTTTGCAGCAAATGCTAGAGACCTCAACTAATGAGTACCTTTAGAGATTTCACAGGGCATTTTACGCATTTGGATTCTCACGCTTTAGCACCCCTAAAATGCCAGGTGAGTATAAATACCCACATGTGACCCATTGTGGAAAGAAGACACCCAAGGTATTCTGTGAGGGTATGGCGAGTTCACAGAAAAAAATTTTTGACACAAGTTAGCGGAAATTGATATATATATATTTTTACAAAGTCTCATATTCCACTAACTTGTGACAAAAATAAAATTTTACATGAACTCACCATACCCCTCACGCCGAATACCTTAGGGTGTCTTCTTTCTAAAGATGGTGTCATAACTGAAAACAGTAGTAAACTAATTTAATGGTAAAAGTGTATATAAAATAAGTTTTACAATTACTCCAATAGTACCTCTGAGGGTGTAGGTCCATGTGCTGGATATCATATTTGAGACACAAAGTTGCACTGGGAAAATCCACCTGTCTGGATCCCAGTATCTGTATATCGCAATAGGTCAGTCTATGAAATAACACAAAATTGCTATGCACAAAATAAAAACATTAATTAATATCCCATACAATAAAATAGAACAGCACGTGTGCATTGCAGTATAGGACGCGAACCGCTGCGTAATAGCGCTCAGGATGTGCTAAGAGTGTGGTCGCACTTGTAAAGTACCGCAACGTTGGTTGCACTTGGTTGAGTATTCAGGTGTTACACTGGTTCAAATCTTGGCAATTATATATTGCCTTAGATGAATAGCGTGATTTGGCTGTAAAGTCTCATCCAGACATAGTCCCGGTCAATGGGGATAAAAAAGTCAATCCACTGTATATCACTTTGGATGAATGACATGATTTGAATGCAAAGTCCTATCCAGACATAGTCCCGGTCAATGGGGATAAAACCTCAATAGATAAGTGTCTGCGATTTTGCAAAGCTCCCTGTATGGGCTCTTACCTACGGCTGTCTTCGCCGGAGCTGGCAAGCATATGTGGTACTGAATGTACTCTGCGTCTGCCACAAAATTCTGTCCACTCTGTGTAGCCGGCGTTGAACTCTCGCGAGAGCATGAAGACGTCTCCTCACTCGCCGAGTTCTAAGTGCTGTACGCTGGTAGGAAATTCAATTCGCAGATTGTTAGTCCCAATTATCTTTATCCGATTGATCATATGGCCATACTTCTTCCTAGGTCCTTAGTGTACAAAATGAAACAACCCAAACGCGTTTCGAGGAAATTCACTTCCTCTTCCTCAGTGGTAGTATTCATAATGCCTGGACCTATCCTTTTATACCAAAGCTCCATCCAAACACAAGGATGGAGTAGGTTAGTGGATTCGGGTTTCTTCAAAGGTGCTCACTGCGGTTTTAGTGCGTTTCATGTGCGTTATATTGCTTTATATGCATTTTCTTGTCTACAGTTGCCAAATAATTATTAGTTGATGTTATATAGATTCTTTTCTGTGTTATTAGTATTAGACCGTTGCTATTGGCATTCTGCCATAAATTGGTTAGGTTTTTCATAATTAATCGTTGTGTATACCATCTATCAATATCTGTTATCGAATCGACACATCATCAGATAAAAAGTCAGATCAAATGTCAAAAATCATCCCCTTCTAATATACATATAGCAGTCCTAGTATGTTGTTAACTAGGCATGGTTTAATAATATGGAGATATTATATCAGGCTGATCCTTCTGATACCATATATGACCGGTGTAGGAGTCCCGAAATGAGACACTCTCTATATGCAGGAATGCTGGCTGTCAGTTTGGATTTACTGAATGTTTGGACTCCCTACATTATACACAATGCAATTATTACAATAATATGTGACTTGTACCAGAGATGAGATATCACTTATGAGAAATTTCCTTTATCTTCTGTTACTCTAGTCCATTTTAAAGCTTCTGGATGTCTGCTGTGCACCGATGCTATTATGTCTGACGTCTCAGGCATTACCATGAGGCTCTATTGTCCCGTCCAGGAAACCTTGTTACAACTACTTTTGTTAGCGGGAGGATGTTAATTTGAATCCTATCAAAGGTGAATGTGTATTGGCAATGGACTGATCGGCATCGTACAGACAATTACAGAGTGGCATATAAATATATAGAATCACATGACAGATATAAAAACATACACAGATAATAAAAGTTATGAGAAAGGTTGTCCATTTCTTACAGGAGGAAAAGCAGATGGCAGAAGTAGGGCTTCCACCTGTAGGGCAGGTTAGCGCGGGGTTGGGGAAGTGGGTATGCCAGAGCTGATTAATATTCAGTTTTTTCTGTTAAATAACCTGTAGGACATTGCATGCAAGAGCAGCAATAATATGCATATTGTCCATCCAACCTAACCAGCCAAAACCCCAGACCAGCAACAGCCCCTGTTTAAAGGTGCATTAAAGGTGTCGTGTGGCCATTAACAAAGAAGACCGACTATACAGTGCCGTCTTCCTTATTAAATGAAAGGCAGCTGCGGGCTAATTGACCTCGCAGTTCTTCACTGCCATTACGTGTTGCCGTACCCTAAGGCAGAGTGGCCTGGGTATACCTAATTTATAGCGATTTGTGATTAATTCAGAAGGAATCAAACTTCTTGGCAGACTTGGCAGTGAATTCTTTTTCCTCTTCTTCTTTACCAGTGCTGGCCCTTTTACATGATCTGGTTTTGTGTTGCCTGCAATTGAATATATGGTTTATGGCTCACTGTGTGGCAAGTATGGATAACCATTTTTGCTGACTGTTTATCGCATTCCTAGTGATAAATATTCTTCCATTACCCCTTAGTGGATCCAGTGGGGGCAGTTTGCCAGGAATCGCTGTGTATGGTTATAGACAGCAGCTCTTGGGCCTCGTGCAGGATTCAGTGGCTCCATCTATCTGGTCATGGTACAGTAGAGTGAGGCTTGGTTTGGGGATGTTTGGGAAGTCATTTTCTTCATTTGGACTGTGTGTTGAGCTACTTACTTTTATTGATGGAATGGGGTGCTGCTGGCTGTCTGGTGCAGCTCACATGTCAGAGTTGGCTTTCCTTTTCCAGCTTTATGGTTGGAAGGACTAGGTCCTTTTTCATCTTTCAGGTCTTAAAAGGAGGCTGTGCATCAGGAATCCCATTATATCTTCAGTGCTGCATAGAGGGTGATGCTTTAATATTAGGACCACAGAGCTATGAGATTGAGCATACACCTTTCTAACATTGGTGCTTTCAGTGTGGGTTGTCGGGTCCCTATTTTTGAGATTGGCGGTATAGTGTTGTCCTATTCCAACTGGTCTCCTCTATAGCAATATCAGTTTTTAGCAATTTTTTGCACATGTTCGTTCAGCGTGTTGTTGTTTTTTTCAGTTCTATGCACCCTGATTTATTAACTGTTTACTTTCCTTTCAGATGCTTCAAAGCCACATGTGTGTCATTGACCATTCTTATATTTTTAGAGCCACTAACAGGGCGGAAATTCAAACTGGAGGAAGGCAGTTGACATTTCTGGACTGTAAATTTTATTGGCTTGGTTTCCTGGCCTTCAATGGTTGTACGTTTTGCCCACTGTGATGAAGTTCAGCTGTCTCTACCAGGCTCCACTCTGTTTGATAGTTTATGCTGGTGTAAACAATTAGTTTTTTTTATTTCAAAATGCCTGTTTGGTTTGGTCAGAAGTTGTTCCTAGAGCTCTTTGGCATAGAGTATAGGATGTTGGTGGACTATAGTAAACCTGGAGACTTCTTAATACAAGGACATCTTGCTTTGGGAGTCATAGTCAAGCATCGGTTGCTGCAGGGATACAAACTGATGTGACTGCATTTGACTGACATAAGCAATGATATTATTGTGTCTTACAAGTTGGCATTGAGAGTACTTTATTTTTGATGGGGAGTGAAAGGTGACTGTAGTAGTGTACAGTGCCTCCTGGGTTGCCAGATATTTTGCTTGTCAAGGTTGGGTACCAACATACAGTATTTAATTTTCCTTCTGACCTTCACAGAAGGTAGTTTGACAGTGGTTTTACTTATGCTTACGTGTTATGATATCCCTTATGTAGAATTCAATTTAGTAGTTTAGCAATTAGTTATGCTTATAATTGGTGATATCTAAAAAAATGCTATGGCCAACCCCTCAATGTCTAACAAATATTGTTACCTGTAATGTATATAGGTTTAGGAAGCACTCAGAATATCTGGGGTAGTGTAGATTGATAAAAAGATAAAATATATTATTAACAATTTATTATATTGGCGGTACCAATAAAATATTAAAAATATTGGAAATATAGTCAGATTTTAGGAGAATAGATGTTATGCTAGTTGATCAACTCTAACATAAATATAAGTCCATAAAAGTAAAGGAAAAAAATAGACAATAGAATAAAATAAAAAGTATGAAAGTGATTTGATAAAATGAATTGTATTAGTAATACTAATAAAAAAATCAAAAACAAAATGTAAAAAATGTATGTAAAAATCAAACACAGTGGTATAGAATTGGAGTCAATATATCCTCACTGTGTGTACAAGTATCACATAGTCACTGTGAATTAGTCCTTGTAGATTCCTTTAGTGTCCTGTTTCATTATTTATAAGGTTGCTAAACCCTGAGGAGTTTTTTTTCCATAGGGAACAGGTTTCTTCTGTACTCCTGGTGTTCCTGTTATAACAGGTAGGTTAGATATTGCATTAACTGATGTAGATTCTTTGTTGCCAATATGCAAAGCCTGGTACTTAGTTTAATTATTCTTGCAATCTCTTTCAAACGCGAAAGGGTCAGATTAGGTTCTCTCAGTAGATTTCTTCTGAGGTCCATAGAGGTGCATTTCTCAAACCTGTATAACAACTTTGTTACAGCATCAAAATCAAAAGATTCAGCAAGATATTTAAACCTGGTGGCATACCTGTCAGTGGATTCTCCCACTTCTTTTACTGCCTGTCTAAACTTACAGGGGAGTTATCATTTCTCTCTAACACCCCCCCCCCCTTCCCAAACACACCTCCCCACCACCACCACCAGTTTTCTGGCCTAAAAATCACAAACCTCATGTTTGCAACTTTTTATACACTGTAGCACTAAAATATATGTGCAAGTGGCGTTTAGGCACATGGACTGCAGGAGGATTAGCCTAATCTATGATGACGCATGTACCTTGTCATATATTAAATGCATCTTCAGGCAGCACAAGTGGAAATCATAAATTATCATCATCTATGTTAAATTCCTCCTACAGTATGTCTTTATGTGGACTGTTTTCTTTTGTCCAAAATATTCAGTCTGTTCATGGCTCTTTCATAGTCTGAATCTTACCCTGTTTTTACTGGGGTTTCAAATATCTCCTGGACTTCTAGTCCTGCTAGATGGCACAGTAGTGCTCTTTTCTTGGCAGGTGCAGTCACTACTGTAGCTGTGCTGGCCCTCAGGGGGCGAGAGGTTGGTGGAGAATGGGAGTAGAGGTGGTGGCAGTGAGAATGAGGGCGGTTGTATTCCTCATGGAGGCTAAACCTGCTCCAACACTCTCCTCGTCAGGCCACATGTGGTCAGAGAAAAGTAATCCTTCTTCAACTCAGGGCGCATCCTGCTTTTTGGGGGGTTATCTGACTGGTGGTGGCTAGGGTGTCCTTGGTATTGGATGAGCAGCAGGGTACAAGGCAGGAGAACAGGTAGCAAAAGTTGGGTATGGAGGCAAATGACGAGTCTCGCTTGGTTATAATTAGAGATGAGTGAATCGAATCCCATGAAGTGGAATTCGATCTGAATTTCAGGATAAATTTGATTTGCCTTGAAGCTGAATTTACTCGTGCTTTGTGTCAGCGAATCGATTTAGCCTGAAATAGTGTAAAAAACTTTATAAAAAAATCACACTTACCTCCTCTATTTGTTCGCGACAGGCGGCCAGTCTCCATCTTGATTGAAGATCTCGGCCTAAATCCTGCGGGTGTGATGACGTAATCTCACGCTGCGCGAGATATAGCTCTAGATCTTCAAGCAAGATGGCAGCGGCTGGCCTGTCGCGAGCAGTTTTGATTACAATGTTTTTATTGTTAATTTCACACTGCTTTTATATTCAGATGCCGCAATCATATATGAACGCGGAATCTAAGCAGTACAATGACGGGGGGTGGCGCTATCGCGGCTCCCTGTCATTGCACCAGCTACTTACAAGAAAATGTGCTTCGTGAATCAGCCTAATAGAACTTTTCATAAATTCACTTATCTGCAGTTATAATAACATAGTCACTCTTTTATTGTTTGGATGATGGGTGGCATAGTGCAAATACAGGCAGTAGGCACAGTTCTCACATATCCCACAGGGTAAGCTTTTCCCAAAGGCTGTGTATAGGCGATTGCTACTGTGATGGTCCTCCCTTAGACTCTTTCTATAGTTACAAGCAATCTTTCCAAATGACTAAAGGCGTGCAGTTTCCCTTAAATGGGTTGGCCACTTTCTGGCTACTGTTGACCACAATGTATGTACGGTAACTATACGGCACTTAATAATATAGCCTTTGTTGATAATCTGTTCGCTTGTTGGGAAAATATTCTGTGCTGTCACCATAGAGGTCCTGTCCATAAAATGGCCGTGGATTAAGGGTCATGTGTCTAGACCAGTGGTGCACCACTGGCCCAGGTTAATTTGTGCCGAGACAGAGACAGCCCTCCATTATTGTCCCCCCGCCACCCCCAAGTTAATTTTGCCCCCAGACAGAGACAGCACTCCATTATTGTCCCCCCACCCCCAAGTTAATTTGCCCCCAGGGCCCAGACAGAGACAGCTCTCCATTATTGTCCCCCCACGTACTTGTGTCGCTGATCCTGTACACTGCCAGCTCGCTCCCGGCACCATCAGGCTTTCCACTGCACGTCCTGTGCAGCCTCAGCCTGCGCTCGGCAATCTCCCTTGTTCACTGCAGCAGTGACAGAGGGAGATACGCCGAGAGCAGAGCTGAGGGCTGCGCTGCACAGGACGTGCAGTGGAAAGCCTTCCTGAATCCTGACAGTGCCACACAGATCAGCTGAGTGGCCGGGCGGCCGCAGCCCGCAGGGCACATGTTAAAGCGGCCCCAGCCGCCCCAGGGTCGGCGGCCTACCGGGAAATTTCCCGGGATCCCGGTAGGCCAGTCCGGCCCTGCCAGTGGTGCACCACCTGCAGCCCGCGGCCCCCGTCCTGCTGGGCAGAAACACAGCTGGTCATGAGATCAGCTGTGTTGCTGTCCGGGGCGCCGCACAATTGCAGGATTACAGCTCCTGCTCCTGCACTGTAGCATGACGGGTCCCTGGCTGTCAGAGACAGCACAAGACCCGAGGAGAAGGCGGAAGCAGTGTATCAGTGCTTCTGCCTTCTCCTCACACAGGTGAGAGGCGCGTTGTGCAGTTTAGACCCGGCGATCATGTGATCGCTGGGTGGGGAAGAGGACTGCAGAGCCTCACCAGCTCTGCCCTGTACAAAGCCTCCCCAGGAGGCTGGTTTTCCCTGTAATTGGGGCTCCTTTGGATGCTCCAGTTACAGTGGCAATAGTGCAAAAAAAAACTCCCCAAAGATATTTTTTGGGGACAAATTATGTGGCAAAAAAATATATTAAAAGTTAAAAAAATATAAAAAAAAGTTACAAGTGTTTGGACCACGTGCGCTAAATCACAAAAAAGTGACTGGTCATTAAGGCGATAACTGATAAGTGCTTTCCCGGCTAGTAAGGCCTCATATACACGACCGTACCTTTCCTTTTGGTCCACAGGACTCCAGCCACGTGTGTTCTGCATTTTGCAGAACGGAATAACGGATGCGGACAGCACATGGAGTGATGTCCGCATGTTTTGCGGCCCCATTGAAGCCATTAAAAAAAACAATTGCCGTGTGCGTGAGCCCTCAGGGAAAGTGCTCACTGGTTATTGCAGGGCACCCACAGTATATCTGGAGGTGCAGGAGGTCGTAATTACCAGTGAGCACTGTCCTCTGCAGTGAAGTAAAGCGCTTATTTGTGAATAGATGATAAAAAAAATGATAAAAATGTTGACATTAATATATTATTGCCCAGAATGTACTATAAACCTGGTCTCGCTTTATTAGAATTATAGGGCAGAGTTGTATTGAGAATGGAAACTGATTCATATTGGCAGTTGCCTATACAGGAGATAGAAGTACTCACAATAAAAACTGGATTATCAGCGACTTATATTCAAGTTCCCACTAGAGTAACATCATATTTAAAAGTTTAATTGCCAGTTCATATTATATTTAAAAAAAAGTGCACCAGTTATAGGTAAGACCTATAATACTGGAGTCAAGAACAGAAAAACGACTACATACACTGCTGTGTTCAGGTCATAAAGGATTTCTTTCTTGTAATATACCCTCAGGTGTGAACAGGACTGGATTTTTAGTCTCTGAATGTGAACAAGAATGTTTCTATTTTTTGACAGCAAGCTGAAATGGAAAAAATAGTGCAGAACTTAACGTGGTCATACACTTTAGTCAAAAGGTACCTCACCCAGTTGGTATTGGTGGGATCAGCCAACCATCTAATGTGTATGGGAGTGTCCTACTTCTCCCAAATAGCAGATGTGGAGGGAAAGAGAAGGGAGATAAGCTGCCACCAGAGGTATCAGGCTGAAGATTATACAACCAATAAAACATATGCACGCTCAACTGAGCATACCTGTGTAGGGAAAGGGGGGTCTGGAAGGAATAGCAGCCAAACCAACCAACCAACAGCTAGCTATCTAATGTGTAAGGCCCATTCTAAGCAGAACTGTATATAAGAAAATACATATGTTTTCATTATACAGTAATTAAACTACAATTAAGACTGGATAACACAATGTATGTTACATTTACCAGCAGATGGTGATCGGTTGTACTGAATAAACAACTGACTATGAAGGCCTGTGTGTATACCTCTGACTATGGAAAAAAGATTCAAGCAGCACTCCACATACCCTTTCATAGGCAACGTCTCTCTGTTAGGTACCGGAGCTTCGGTCCTAGGTTGGTGCAAGCAGATAGGAACTCAGACCAAGGTCCCAAACAACTGTAAAAAGGAAAATCTGCAGCACTCCTCAAGTTCACTTATAGCAATCCAGAAGGTTTATTCACAGGCGCAGGCTACAGGCGACGTTTCGGCCCGTAAAGTCTTTAGTCAAGCCATGGCTTGATAAAGACTTCTGAGTGATAATGCATACTTGTGATAAGTGCTGTAATTGTCCTTTTTACCTCTGACTATGAAGGCACAATGTGTATACCTCTGATCTCTGACTACTGAGCAAGGGCTCATGCACACAAACGTATTTTGTTTCCATGTCCGTTACGAGTTTTTTTGCCACGTCTATGTGGAACCATTCACTTCAAAGGGTCCGCAAAGAAAACAAAAATGACTCCATGTGAATTCCGTTTCTATATCCGCATAGCCATTCTGCAAAAAAGATAGAACAAGTTCTATTCTTGTCCGCTTCGCAGACAAGGATTGACATTGTTATGATGGATCCACAAAAAAACAAAAAACGATGCAATACGGATGTCACATGGACGTCATCCATATTTTTTTGTGGACCACAAAATACATACGCTCGTGTGCATGAGCCCTAAGAATATACTTCTATAGACTACTTCTCACTGCAAATCTAGTATATACCATAATTGTTTTAGCAGACTCAAGCCTCATGCACACGAACGTATTTTCTTTCGTGTCTATTCCGGGTTTTTTTGCAGACCATATGCGGAACCATTCATTTCAATCGGTCTGCAAAAAAAACGGAAGGTACTCCATGTGCATTCAGTTTCCATACGTCCGTTTTTCCGTTCCGCAAAATAATAGAGCATACGGAACGTCATCCGTTTTTTTCTTTTTGCGGATCCGCAATTTGTGGACCGCAAAACACATATGGTCGTGTGCGTGAGGCCTTAGGCTACTTGCACACTACATTTGTTTTTTGCTGTCCGCAAATCGGGATCAGCAAAAAAAAAAACTGATGGTCCATCAGGTTTTTTTTGGGAGGATTCCTTTGTTTTCACAGATCCCTTGTAATAAATGCCTATCCTCGTCCGTAAATGAGAAAAAAGTAGGACATGCACTACTTTTTTTGCTGAAGGGAAACACGGACAAAGGACGTGGAACACAAACGGATGAACTGTCAGAATTTTTTTGCTGACCCATTGAAATGAATGGGTTCCTATCCACAAAAAAAAACTGAAACGGAGGCCTCGTGCACACGACCGTTGTTTGCTTCCGCGTCCGTTCCGTTTTTTTTTCACGGATAGGACGCTTCCCCATTCATTTTCAATGGGTCCATCAAAAAATGCAGATGGTCAACTGTTTTTGTTCCACATCCGTGGTCCGTGTTTACATTCCGTCAAAAAAATAGAGCATGTCCTATTTTTTTCACGTTTGCGGACAAGGATAGGCATTATTACAATGGATCTGACATAAAAACAGATCCGTCCCAAAAAAAAACGGTCCATCATCCGTTTTTTGTGGCGGAAACAAAATTTGCGGATGGAACGGACGCAGAAACAAACAACGGTCATGTGCATGAGGCCAGAAGCCGAGAAAAACAACTGTCGTGTGCATGTAGCCTAAATGAAACAATTATAATCGAGCCTCCCTAATAGAACTAGTTAAAGACCCCCCAAAATAATGCTTAGGTGAAAAAAATGCATGTTTTACTGAATCTTTTCCTACAACACTACTGTAAATATCAATCTGCTCTGCTCCTCTTGCTCCATAACACGCTGCCTGCAGACTGCACCACGTTTTTGATGTGACAGCCTCACATTAAAGAGTTGAGTTATTTAAACAATGTGACAATTTCTTCACCGGCAGCCGTGGTAGATATTTCCTCCATCTTTTTCCTATAGTCTTCCCTGTGCCTGTTCAAATTGTATATTCGCTATCTTATCATTTCACCTGTTCCATTGCACTGTAGTTGGTTTTTATACAATTTATATAAATTGCTTCATAACATTGTCTTCTACAATATCTTCACCATTATCTTCTGCAAATAGGTAGCATAGGTTTTAAACCACTTTAGATTTAAAATTTAGATACAGAGACACTTATTGAATTATAAGTACCAGTGCCAGGTTTGTATAATCATTAAACTTGAATGGAAACTCTCCCTATCTAAAAACAATGTCAAATCATTTATTGAGTTAAGTATTTTCCATCATTGTGCAAAGATTTTTTTATCCATAATGACTACTCACTTGCTCACTGAGTTCTGCCACAGTGCACATCATGCCCCACAGAGCCAAGCGAATTTTAATATAGTGTTGACCTTGGAACCCTGTCTTTGATCAGTGGTTCTTCAACGATAGGGATCTGCAGTGTGGTAGTGCTTCTGTGATGGATGTGGTAGTGAGACAATAATTCAGTATAGTCATCGTAAAAGGCTGATTAAAAATTAATGATAAATTAATCAAAGCAGCTTTAGCTAGCAAGCAGGAAAAGTCAATTAGCTGTTCCTTTGAGTGAGAAGGGGAAAAAAAGCAATGAAGAAAAATGTGTCCAGTGCAAAAGGCTTGAAAGAGATTGCCTTTTATTAATTAGGCCTTCACAATAAATATTGTGCAGATTAGAGGAACGAGGCATTAAAGCATTAATAAATTTATCCGCAGTTTGTCATGGGGTCTGCGTAGAAGTTTGGGTTTATACCAGTAATGGGAAAAATAGACACTCTGTGCCCTATTCCGTAACAACACTAGGTGAACTTAATGAACTGGCTCTTCAGTGGTGTGGCGGCTGGCCAATGTAATGCTAATTTATGGACCACTCTTTGACTTATAAATCAGTGAAAGGCTTTACATAGTTCAGTGATTTCTGAGAAATGTGGTGTGACCTATAATCTTTGTTCGGCCAGAAGTCTAGCACAATTATAGCCACAACCATCCATACAAAATGGTCATTTGTCAAACGTCATCATGTAGAACATTGACTTCAGCTGGAAACAATACAACCTGAAATATGCCCTGTTAAAAAGGCAGGCAAGTTGCTAGGAAAGTTGAATGTCCCATTTGGGAACCACCTAATGCTGGATGATTTCTGGGTGGACTGGCCATAGAATCTACAAGGAAATTTTTCAGTAGGCTGATGCCCAGAGGGCCATCCAAGATCTCATCTTGGCTACCAGCCAGGCACATAAAGATCTGATGCTCTCAGCATTCATTAATGTAGGAGCATGAGGCACTTATGCATCTGGACAGCAGCCATAGATACTCTACTGAAACCCTGAGGTTGATGATACAGTTTCATACTGTGGCACAGGCAGCAGTATATTGTGTTACACTGTGGTTTTTGGTTCTGCCGAGGCAGGATTTTGTGCTGCACTGTGGTATTTTGTTCTACTGGGGCAGTATTTTGTGCTGCACTGTATTATTTGGTTCTGTTAAGGCAGTATTTTGTGCTGCACTGTATTATTTGGTTCTGCTGAGACAGTATTTTGTGCTGCACTGTATTATTTGGTTCTGCCAAGGCAGTATATTGTGCTGCACTGGTATTTGGTTCTGCCGAGGCAGTATTTTGTGCTTTACTGTGGTATTTGGTTCTGCTGAGACAGAATTTTGTTTTTTGTTCTGTACTGCAATATTGTTGGCCCCGCCTACTTCTATTATCCCACCTTCTGTCAATTTGGACCCGCCTACAACATGGGGCCACTTTTACGTTTTTTTCAGGTCCACTTTAGGCTACAGTTTTGTCCCCATTCATTGTCAATGGGGACAAAACATAACTGAACAGAACAGAATGCTCTGTTCAGTTTGATTGCATTTCCATACCGGAGAGCAAACTGCAGCATGCCGCAGCATCCCGTCCTGGGATGCGGAGAAAGACGGATCCGTCATAACCCACAATGCAAGTCAATGGGGACGTTTTCTCTGACACAAGCTGACACAATAGAAAATGGATCCGTCCTCCATTGACTTTCAATGGAGTTCATGACGGATCCGTCTTGGCAATGTTAATATAATACAACCGGATCCATTCATAACGGATGCAGATGGTTGTATTATCAGTAACATAAGCTTTTTTGTTGGACCGTGCCAGCAAAAACACTAGTGTGAAAGTACCTTTAAGTTCCCAGTGAACCCCTGGGCAGATTTCTGCAATTTAGGCAGCTATACTCAGGGGCGGATTGTCCATAGACCTTACAGGGAAATTTTGTGGTGGGCCGATGCCCAGGGGGCCGCCCAAGCTCTCTTCTCTGCAGCTGGCAAGTTACATAATGAGCTCTCAGCAGAAATTAAAGCTGTGAGAATCAGGTACTCATGTACACAGCCAGCGACTGCACATGCCCTCCTGAATTCAACTATGGACTGCATTTTACCTCTTAAGCCCCCTGACTCATATCGAATTCAGAGATTACTGGAGGAGAAGGACAGAAAATGGCAGCTATTGATGGCCACCAGAGATTGACAGCTTTTGGGGCAATATATTGTGCTGCTCTGTGGAATTTGGTATTATGGTATTTTGTGCTATGGTACTGCTGACCCCCCTACTTATGTTGCCCCGCCTCTGGTCAATTTAGACACTCCTACAACATGGGCCACTTTTTTTTTTTTTTTCCAGGGCCACTTCAGGTACCCAATCTGCTCCTGGGTATACTCAACTGCTTTTGAGGAGGACTATCTTGATGGGACAAGCACTTTAATACATCCAGGTGGCACTATATCTCTAAGAATACTACATGATCTTAGCTACAGCAAGGATGGTTAGCAGTATACATTTCATTCCAATGTCGTTTTTTTCCATGAGCCAACTTGCGTACCTTTCAAGCCACTCAAGAAGACCTTAAAGATTAGATGAATGTCAGCCAAACCCAAAGATTTTGATGTCATCGGCTGGGCATGTGTACTGAGGTGTCCCGACTTTCCTCTGGCAGCAATTTTTGACAAAAAGAAGGGTCGAGTTTGTTGGGTTTCAATATGCTTGACTTTATTTTTTCAAGGGTAGATCTGAGAGGGTGACCTGAGTATTCATATGTATAGAGTGTAGGGAGGAACGGCTATTGGGCGAATGAGCCAAATATTTGCTACCTCAAGATACGGAGGTCACTGGTTAAAGAACTGTTTTATCATATAAATAAAGGATAATGGGGTGACTATTAGAAGATATGAGGGATATGCATCCCTGTTGCACCTTTGGACTACCATAATCTAGCCACAAAAGGAGAAGCAGGAGAAAGCTAGCCATGCATGTGTGTGGTATTCTCCATTATAACCTATTTGGAATCACAAAAACAGCCTTTTATGTATAATGTGGATATATGCGGCTTTCTAATACACTTTTTTTTTTACTTCCACACCATTTTCAAGATCTCTCTTTGCTGTCAGTGAATCAAACAGTTTTTTTAATTACTGTTTATTTAGACTTCTCACAAGTCTGCTATATGTGTCCAACAATTCTCTGTGAACTGAAGAGTCCGGATGACAGATGACACATTTGATCTACAAAAAAACATTATAGTAAGTACACACAAAAGCTAAAAGTACAAAAGAGTTTTTCTATTCGTATTTAGTTTAGGGCTCATGCACGCGACTCCATCCATCTTGGATCCGCAAAACATAGATCCTGGACGAGTGCATGCTGCCATTTATTATTTAACATTATTATATGATGCAAAACAGACAAAATAGGACATGTTCTATTGTTTTTCGTTAAGGGCTGCAGAATAGACCAAAATGTGGATCGGATGCGGACTGAAACTACAGCCGTGTGCATGATCCCTTACAAAGGCTTGCCTAGATTGTATCCAGTAATAGCAATACCCCATATTCCCTAGATTGTATTCCGTAGTAGCAGCACCCCATATACGTACAGGTTTTTAGTGTCTGAAGGTTCACATGTTCCCATGAGCTGAGCTTGAAACTGATGAGTCATCAGATTGGATTCACACTACCTCATAGGATCCTTTAATTCTGTCAGATTAAGCAGTAACAAAATTGCTTCCGTTTGTTTATCCTGCTTTCCAAAAAAGCTAAATATAAAGTTATCAAAAAGTAGAATGTAACCCAAAAGAGAGCCAGTGATAATGGCAATTTATCCCCCAAAATATAATCCCTCATACAGAAAATTAAAAAAATCTATGGTTTCCAGAAAATGGCTGTTCTGGTAACGAAGAGGCTGTTCAACAGCAACATTGTGCTCGTAAATGGTGCAGCGCACCCAAACAGCAGTTTACGTCCACATTTATGGCATTTCAGTAACCAGTAGAACCTGCCCAACAATTTAAAGGGCACCGTGTGTCTCAGATGGTACACGCTGAGCACAACATATTGGGCAATAAAATGCTATATCTGTGGAAAAGTTTCATTTTTGTACGGTCCACGGTGCATTAATTTCTGCAAAATATGTGTGGCGTCAAAATAGAGTAAAATGAAAAATCTGCAAAAAAAGTGACATTTTGAAATTTCACCACCATTTTCTTTGAATTTTTGTGAAGTAAAGGGATAACAAAGTTTGCAAAATCAGTTTTGAATGATTTGAATGGTATAGATTCTAAAATGGGGTCATTTATTGGTAATTTCTACTATATAAACCCCACAAAGTGAATTCAAAGTGAATTAGTCCTTTAAAAAGTGGGTTTTGGAAATTTTCTGAAAATTTTTAAAATTTGCTTCTAAAATTCTAAGCCTTCTAACATTCAAAAAAAATAAAATGTCATTTAGAAAATGAAGTCAACAGAAAGTAGACATATGGGGAATGTTGGAAAAAACCATATATATCAATGGGGGGCACACTCGCTTTGGGATATACTATTTTATTCAGAGCAATCACATGTATTAAGTAATGAAAAAACCATAAAACATCTTAAGACATCTTAAAAAATCATATAAAAATCATTAAAAGCAAGCAATTGAAAAGGAGAAGAATCAGATCGGATGTGTAACCCTTTCAATAGCACTTGTATGGGCATATATATCCGTAGTCACTGTATATATTTTCACCTTGCCCTAAGGTATTAGAATACAGTCCAGACTTCTCACAGATAGGCCATAGTATATTGCTGCCCTCCAATGTGTTGCACCGTATTAAAAGCGGTGTGTTGAGATTGCTTATGTTTTCTGAGGGCCTGGATCCAGCTATATAGTGTTGATTTATGTTAATCGACCAGTGCTTTAGAGCTTTCAGCCCTGCACTGCTGAGTGCGCTCTTATGGGCACTATGCACTATGTAACACTTTGTTGTCCTTGATGTTGCTGACATATAGCGTTAAGTGTATATTACTTAGGTGTCATACACTTAACGCTATATGTCAGCAACATCAAGGACAACAAAGTGTTACATAGTGCATAGTGCTCATAAGAGAGCGCACTCAGCAGCACAGGGCTGAAAGCACTAAGGCCCCTTTCTCACGGGCGAGTTTTCCGCGCGGGTGCAATGCGTGAGGAGGACGCATTGCACCCGCACTGAATCCGGACCCATTCATTTCTATTGGGCTGTGCACATGAGCGGTGATTTTCACGCATCACTTCTGCGTTGCGTGAAAATTGCAGCATGCTCTATATTGTGCGTTTTTCACGCAATGCAGGCCCCATAGAAGTGAATGGGGCTGCGGGAAAATCGCAAGCATCCGCAAGCAAGTGCGGATGCGTTGCGATTTTCCCGCATGGTTGCTTAGCAACGGGCACCATGGTAAGCCATAGTAAGATGGACCATGTGATTGGACCATGTGATGTGACGTCATCACAGGTCCTTTAGTTCTTAGCTGAAGCAGGGAAAAAGAGGAGAGATCGCAACTACGCGATCAAGTGGCTAAGGTAAGTTAACTTTTATTATTTTTAACCCCTTCCACTTAATTTTACTATGCATTTGTCACGACCCGCGGTGGGGTCGTGACTCGTGATTGCGGCATGCGGTTGCCGTGGGCAACCAGTGCGCCACGACCGAGGTTGCGGTCGTGTTTCTTGTGCCGCATGCACTTGTCGGCGGCGAGGTTTTCTTGCCGCATGTGAGGGCTGTGTGTTGCCTCACATGTGGTTGCCGCTGGTACTTGTGGTGCATATGTGTCTTTCCCCCTTTCCTGTGCACGATGCCCTTGTTTAGTGTCTTCTGTGTATGTGTGGCGTGCACGGGGTTAAGGTGTGGCTGCATTGTGGGTGTGACCTCAGGCCTCCTTATTACCTTGTGTGTGGAACCTGAGGTCAGTTTTGTTTGGTCTGCCATGGTGTGAGCATGGCTGGAGTGTGTTTGGATCCCACCTTTATGTCTGCGTGAGCCACCCTTATTTGTTATATTGTTTTCTCGGTTTGATTGTATTCCCCTCCGGTGTGCTTCTGCTTACCCTTTCCCTCACTTGGTTATGTCTTTGTTGTGGGTTTGTATGTTGCAGTTTGTTGGTATGTTGCTCCGGAAGGGGCTTGCTTACCCGGAGGGGTATAGCTTATACCGGATGGTGTGTTGCCCGGCCAGGCCTCCCCCAGGCATCTGATGTCCGCTTGGGGGTCCGGGAGGTCCTGGCGCTGCTTCTCAGTCTTCAGCACGGCAGGTAAGTGTGGGTTCCTTGTATATGTTTCCTATGTATCTTGCCTGCCGTGCGGGCACACACTGTTCGGGTCCCGGCTGCAGAGGGCCTCGGGAGACTTCTGCTCCTCCGTGTCCCTGGGGGAGCAGGTGGTCTCTGCCCTGTTAGTTCCAGGGTCGAGCAGGGTTGTCCAGGGCTTTAGGTTCCTGTCGTATGGGCCCTCCCACCCTTGGGGTCGGCCCATACTCGTAGGAGACCAGGGCCAGCTTTAGGGACATGCTAGACTAGCGGTTCCCTTGTCCCTGCTTTTAGCCCTCGTTTGGCCCAGCGGCCGCGGACATTGCACGGCGGGGGTTTTCCCCACCTCCCGTCGTGACATTATAACAAATAGTGGCTCCGCGACTCCGGCCTTCGAAAGAGGGTGCAGCATGCGTCGCCTGCTCTTGTTGGCACGTGTGCGCGTTCTCCCGGAGGGAGAACGTCACGGGGTTATCACTGCCTACGGCACGCTGGGTGGCTTTTCCCGTCACCTCCCTAATTGTGTCCGTGGTGGTGTCCTCCTCCTTCCCCCCACCTCGTCCGTTTCAGCGTTCCTCGCTCCGGTCGTTGGCTCCCTACATTTCCCTTGCAATCTGGCTGCGTGCGGATTTGGGAGTATGGCTGGGGGCAACGACCTGGAGTAAGAGCCTCCCCTGAGCCGGACGTAGGGTTCCCTCCTCCTTTTCAGGGTTCCTAGCTCTGGTCGCTGGCTCCCTACATTTCCCTTGCAATCTGGCTGCGTGCGGATTTGGGAGTATGGCTGGGGGCAGCGACCTGGAGTAGGAGCTTTGCCCTGAATTGGACAAGGTGTCGGTGCTTTTCCTCAGACTGCCTGTTCTTTCGTCTGTCTGGGGCCTTGGTTGTGGTCCAGGTAGCTTGGCGGGAGTCTTGGGGAAGAGACTGGCACCTTTTGGGCAGTGCCTTCGTCACTTAGCATTGCCCCTCCCCCTCCCTGGTGGTTTGCCCTTCCAACTGTCCTTTTTGTTGGGGGCTTTGAGGGTGGGAGTGTCACGACCAGCGGTGGGGTCGTGACTCGTGATTGCGGCATGCGGTTGCCGTGGGCAACCAGTGCGCCACGACCGAGGTTGCGGTCGTGTTTCTTGTGCCGCATGCACTTGTCGGCGGCGAGGTTTTCTTGCCGCATGTGAGGGCTGTGTGTTGCCTCACATGTGGTTGCCGCTGGTACTTGTGGTGCATATGTGTCTTTCCCCCTTTCCTGTGCACGATGCCCTTGTTTAGTGTCTTCTGTGTATGTGTGGCGTGCACGGGGTTAAGGTGTGGCTGCATTGTGGGTGTGACCTCAGGCCTCCTTATTACCTTGTGTGTGGAACCTGAGGTCAGTTTTGTTTGGTCTGCCATGGTGTGAGCATGGCTGGAGTGTGTTTGGATCCCACCTTTATGTCTGCGTGAGCCACCCTTATTTGTTATATTGTTTTCTCGGTTTGATTGTATTCCCCTCCGGTGTGCTTCTGCTTACCCTTTCCCTCACTTGGTTATGTCTTTGTTGTGGGTTTGTATGTTGCAGTTTGTTGGTATGTTGCTCCGGAAGGGGCTTGCTTACCCGGAGGGGTATAGCTTATACCGGATGGTGTGTTGCCCGGCCAGGCCTCCCCCAGGCATCTGATGTCCGCTTGGGGGTCCGGGAGGTCCTGGCGCTGCTTCTCAGTCTTCAGCACGGCAGGTAAGTGTGGGTTCCTTGTATATGTTTCCTATGTATCTTGCCTGCCGTGCGGGCACACACTGTTCGGGTCCCGGCTGCAGAGGGGCCTCGGGAGACTTCTGCTCCTCCGTGTCCCTGGGGGAGCAGGTGGTCTCTGCCCTGTTAGTTCCAGGGTCGAGCAGGGTTGTCCAGGGCTTTAGGTTCCTGTCGTATGGGCCCTCCCACCCTTGGGGTCGGCCCATACTCGTAGGAGACCAGGGCCAGCTTTAGGGACATGCTAGACTAGCGGTTCCCTTGTCCCTGCTTTTAGCCTCGTTTGGCCCAGCGGCCGCGGACATTGCACGGCGGGGGGTTTTCCCCACCTCCCGTCGTGACATTATAACAAATAGTGGCTCCGCGACTCCGGCCTTCGAAAGAGGGTGCAGCATGCGTCGCCTGCTCTTGTTGGCACGTGTGCGCGTTCTCCGGAGGGAGAACGTCACGGGGTTATCACTGCCTACGGCACGCTGGGTGGCTTTTCCCGTCACCTCCCTAATTGTGTCCGTGGTGGTGTCCTCCTCCTTCCCCCCCACCTCGTCCGTTTCAGCGTTCCTCGCTCCGGTCGTTGGCTCCCTACATTTCCCTTGCAATCTGGCTGCGTGCGGATTTGGGAGTATGGCTGGGGGCAACGACCTGGAGTAGGAGCCTCCCCTGAGCCGGACGTAGGGTTCCCTCCTCCTTTTCAGGGTTCCTAGCTCTGGTCGCTGGCTCCCTACATTTCCCTTGCAATCTGGCTGCGTGCGGATTTGGGAGTATGGCTGGGGGCAGCGACCTGGAGTAGGAGCTTTGCCCTGAATTGGACAAGGTGTCGGTGCTTTTCCTCAGACTGCCTGTTCTTTCGTCTGTCTGGGGCCTTGGTTGTGGTCCAGGTAGCTTGGCGGGAGTCTTGGGGAAGAGACTGGCACCTTTTGGGCAGTGCCTTCGTCACTTAGCATTGCCCCTCCCCCTCCCTGGTGGTTTGCCCTTCCAACTGTCCTTTTTGTTGGGGGCTTTGAGGGGTGGGAGTGTCACGACCAGCGGTGGGGTCGTGACTCGTGATTGCGGCATGCGGTTGCCGTGGGCAACCAGTGCGCCACGACCGAGGTTGCGGTCGTGTTTCTTGTGCCGCATGCACTTGTCGGCGGCGAGGTTTTCTTGCCGCATGTGAGGGCTGTGTGTTGCCTCACATGTGGTTGCCGCTGGTACTTGTGGTGCATATGTGTCTTTCCCCCTTTCCTGTGCACGATGCCCTTGTTTAGTGTCTTCTGTGTATGTGTGGCGTGCACGGGGTTAAGGTGTGGCTGCATTGTGGGTGTGACCTCAGGCCTCCTTATTACCTTGTGTGTGGAACCTGAGGTCAGTTTTGTTTGGTCTGCCATGGTGTGAGCATGGCTGGAGTGTGTTTGGATCCCACCTTTATGTCTGCGTGAGCCACCCTTATTTGTTATATTGTTTTCTCGGTTTGATTGTATTCCCCTCCGGTGTGCTTCTGCTTACCCTTTCCCTCACTTGGTTATGTCTTTGTTGTGGGTTTGTATGTTGCAGTTTGTTGGTATGTTGCTCCGGAAGGGGCTTGCTTACCCGGAGGGGTATAGCTTATACCGGATGGTGTGTTGCCCGGCCAGGCCTCCCCCAGGCATCTGATGTCCGCTTGGGGTCCGGGAGGTCCTGGCGCTGCTTCTCAGTCTTCAGCACGGCAGGTAAGTGTGGGTTCCTTGTATATGTTTCCTATGTATCTTGCCTGCCGTGCGGGCACACACTGTTCGGGTCCCGGCTGCAGAGGGGCCTCGGGAGACTTCTGCTCCTCCGTGTCCCTGGGGGAGCAGGTGGTCTCTGCCCTGTTAGTTCCAGGGTCGAGCAGGGTTGTCCAGGGCTTTAGGTTCCTGTCGTATGGGCCCTCCCACCCTTGGGGTCGGCCCATACTCGTAGGAGACCAGGGCCAGCTTTAGGGACATGCTAGACTAGCGGTTCCCTTTTCCCTGCTTTTAGCTCGTTTGGCCCAGCGGCCGCGGACATTGCACGGCGGGGGGTTTTCCCCACCTCCCGTCGTGACAGCATTCTTTATTAAGAATGCTATTTCCCCTTATAACCATGTTATAAGGGGAAATAATCAATTCTCCAGAAGACCCGAAACCGGACTTTAGTGATGAAGTCCGGCTTCGGGTTGGGTACCAAATATGGCGATTTTTCTCACGCGCGTGCAAAACGCATTATTCCCGCAACGCACCCGCCTCCTATCCGGGCGTCAAACATGACGCCCGTGTGAAAGAGGCCTAAAGCACTGGTCGATTAACATAAATCAACACTATATAGCTGGATCCAGGCCCTCAGAAAACATAAGCAATCTCAACACACCGCTTTTAATACGGTGCAACACATTGGAGGGCAGTAATATACTATGGCCTATCTGTGAGAAGTCTGGACTGTATTCTAATACCTTAGGGCAAGGTGAAAATATATACAGTGACTGCGGATATATATGCCCATACAAGTGCTATTGAAAGGATTACACATCCGATCTGATTCTTCTCATTTTCAATTGCTTGCTTTTAATGATTTTTATATGATTTTTTAAGATGTTTTAAGATGTTTCATGGCAGGCATGTCCAAACTCTAGCCCTCCAGGTGTTGCAGAACTACAACTCCCACCATGCTCTTCTGTAGGTTGATAGCTGTAGGTTGTCCAGGAATGATGGGAGTTGTAGTTTTGCAACATCTGGAGGGCCGGAGTTTGGACATGCCTGTTTTATGTTTTTTTCATTACTTAATACATGTGATTGCTCTGAATAAAATAGTATATCCCAAAGCGAGTGTGCCCCCCATTGATTTATATGTTTTTTTCTAATTTTTTGCACGAACTGGGGTGAAGTTCTAGGGTGAGCACCTCTTGATCCGTTGCCAGTCGGTAGGGTGTAGCCGCTATTTACTATTTTACTCTAATATGGGGAATGTTATTTGACTATTTTATGAGGTATCACTGTCCGTCTTAAAAGCAGAGAAATTCAAATTTAGAAAAGAGTGAGGGGTCATTAATTATCCTGAAAAATGCCTATATACAGGTCTAAAAAAGTAGAAAATGGTCTAAATGTAAGACTACATGCACACAAACGTATGTGTTTTGCGGTCCGCAAATTTCGATTTCGCAAAAAAAGGATGAGGTCTGTATATATTTTGCAGATCCGTTTTTTTGCAGATCCATTGTAATAATGCTCTGTTTTTTTTTTGCGGAGCTACAGAACGGACATACGGATGTGGATAGTACATTGTGTGCTGTTAGCATTTTTTGTGGACCCATTGAAATGAATGGGTCCGCATCCTATCCGCAAAAAAACAGAACCAACATGGTTATAATAGAAAATAATAGCATTCTTTAATACAGAATGCTAAGTAAAATGTCCACTGAGGGTTAAAAAATAATAAAAAAATTAGTCACCTCATTCACTTGATTGCACAGCCGTTATCATCTTCTTTCTTCTTCTTGCAGGACCTGCAAAAGGACCTGCACCGATGTCATCGCGCAGGTCCTGCAAGAAGAAGAAAGAAGACGATAACGTCTGCGCGATCAAGTGGATGAGGTGAGTACCGTATTCACCCCATAAGAAGCACTTTTTCCCCTAAAGTGGAGGGGGGAAATGACCCTGCGTCTTATGGAATACTAATGAAGCACTTCCATTAGGAAAGAGCTTCATTAGTACCGGAGGACCGGGAGGCGGTGAAGGCTCTGTACTCATCGCTTCCTGGTCCTCGGCTCGGCTATCAGTGACCTCACACTGTGCGCCACGATACAAAGCTGACAGCAGTATGAAGAGGATTGCGATGGTGAGGAGAGGTGGCGTCTAGGAGCAGTAGAGGTAAGTGAGTTTTTTAATTTTATTCGTGCTGGGGGCTGATGGCTGACATATAGGGGCTGATATATGGGGGCTGATGGCTGTATATATTGACATATAGGGGCTGCTTGCTGGCTGACATATGGGGGCTAGATGGCTGAAGATTAGGGGGTTGATCTGAGGCATTGGGGGTCTGATCTCAGGTCTAATTGACATTGGGGGTCTGATTGGGGCTGTAAGCTGAGGTTTGATTAACATTGGGGGTCTGTTTGCTGGTCTGACCTGAGGTGTAATGAAAAATATTTTTTCCTATTGTTCTCCTCTAAAACCTAGGTGCGTCTGGTAGGGTAAAAAATACAGTGATTTTTTTTTTTTTTTTTTTTAACCCTCAATGGACATTTTACTTAGTATTCTGTATTAAAGAATGTTATTATTTTCCATTACAACCATGTTATAATGGAAAATAATAAAGTAAATGGACTTTAATGGGGTCCCTGGGCTCATCCCTATTTATTAACATCATCTCCTTAGCAACCATCCATTAAAATCGCATTGCATCGGCACTTGCTTGCGAATGCAATGCGATTTTCACGCAGCCCCATTCACTTCTTTGGGGCCTGCGTTGCGTGAAAAACACAGAATATCAGACATGCTGTGATTGTCATGCAACCAGGGCTGTGGAGTCGGTAGATAAATTGTCCGACTCCGACTCCGACTCCTCAGATTTTGAAACTTCCGACTCCGACTCCTCGACTCCGACTCCTCTGTATTTAATATGCAAATACGAAGCTGTTCCACCAAGTTCTTCTAATCTCCTCTAGCACAGAGAGGTAGTTGAGCAGAAGCTGCTGCCTTCTCCTTTGTGTGCTGATCTTCTGCTGAAGATAGAGCAGTGGGAGGATCCAGGACGGGGCAGGGGAAGGGGCATTTATTTTAAAACATGATTTTCCTAGTAGAATCCCATAGTCATGTTTAAAATTTAAGCTAACAATCTGAGTTTACATGTTTTATAGCCTTAGCTGAATGATAGCAGTTTTTCAAATGGTTTACAGCTTCAGTCTTGAACTATTGACTATCCATTCCCTTCACTTATACAAGTGTCTCCAGTCCTTAATCAGTTATCAGTGAGAGGCGAGGATAACCATGGATTCCCTGTAACAGCAGACCACAAGACGATGGAAAGTGTAAGTATTGCTGCTCCTTAAAGGGATACTGACAGGCTGATTTTCCAGCTAAAGATATATATATACTGGTATTCATCAGAGAATTAGGAATAAAACTATACTAATGTTACCCCAGTTAAGCTGTACTTGTGTTTAAAAACATTTTAATCTGTATGCAAATTCACTATCTTTGTGCCCAATGGGGCAGCGTCTCCTGCGGCTTTGTGCCCAGCCGCGCCCGAAGTACAGCTTCCCAGCGCTGTTCCCCTCGTTATTATTCACTGCACTGGCCTTTTTTTCAGGCTAGCCGAACGCTGAATTCCTGCGCAGGCGCACGTGTAGAGTGCTGGCAGCAGCCTCGTCTGGCTATGCTGAGGCTGTGCCAGCTTTCTCTCTTCCTCCTCGCTACCTAGTCCTGTCTAGTGCTGCCAGTACTCTACATGTGCGCCTGCCCCTTGGGCACAAAGGTAGAGAATTTGCATATTGATTAAAACGTTTTTAAACACAAGTAAACCTCAACTGGGGGTAATAGTCGTCTGGTTGTATTCCTAATCCTCTGATGAATACCAGCAGATATATCTTTAGCCGGTAAATCAGCCTGTCAGTGTCCCTTTAACTGCATAGTAAAGCATATGAAAAGCGTGCTTCTTCACGGTCACTTAACGTCTTTGTTTAGCGGTAACGTGACACACTGCATGCATTGGCCTTTATTCTTACAGTAGAGAAGTAATTAATTATAACTTTATCTGAATTGGGACATTTAAACTTGCTTTTTTTTATTCCAATTTTTTTTTATTCCAATTTAAATCTAGTAGGAGTCGGAGTCGGTCCATTTTTTGCCGACTCCGACTCCGACTCCAGGTACCCAAAATTGCCTCCGACTCCGACTCCTCGACTCCGACTCCGACTCCGACTCCACAGCCCTGCATGCAACGCACAAGTGATGCATGAAAAACATCACTCATGTACACAGCCCCGTTGAAATGAATGGGTCAGGATTCAGTGCGGGTGCAATGTGTGCACGTCACGCATTGCACCCGCGCAGAAAACTCGCCCGTGTGAAAGGGGCCTAATGGGTTTATGGAGTTTGTTTGGTTATTTTGGTTTATGTTATGTGATGTATGCCATGGTTTCTGTCACAGAGTCTATATTAGAAAGTTGCATATGTTTTCATTACCAATTATATCCAACATTGAAACAGGCTTTGTAAAGAAATTGCATACACGTGACACAGAGCCAGATCCATGTACAAACTGCAGACATATCAATTCTACAGACTGAGATTCTGACATGTCAATGTATCATACATTGTTTATTGAGGCAGGGGTACAATATTGATAGCAAGTAGAAATGGTAAGCATTAAAGATCATTGAGATGAATCTACCTAAACTATGAAAGTTCAGATGATTAGTAAAAAATCCACAGCATTTACACCACATGTAAACATAACCTCAAAAAAACCTTAAAATGCAACGTTAGAAACCCTAATTACATTTATTATATAATCACAAATTCTTGGAAACTAGTAAATTGTAAAATTTTAAGCTATGAATGTAAATATAAAGACACAGGGGAGCATTTATCATTGTAGGTATATTTGAGGTTAGTTTTTAGATTGGAGCTGCTATCCACACCTGCGCCAAATTTATGGAAATTGCACACAGTTGACGGTAATAATACATTTGGCAAAGTGCAATGTAGCTGCACCTGTTTCAATAAAAGTACACCTGGCGGATGATTGGACTTTTTTTTGTGACTGTTTAAAAATCAAACTTCATAAATGTGACACACAAGTGATTTATTCTGAAATTCTGACCAAATTTTTATTCCAAATCTGTAGGTGGCAGTGCTCAAAAAGTTACAAAATTGACCCCAAAAAGATGCAAAAAACGATACTCGGAACTTTTTGAAGCCAGAATTCTGCAATGCATGGCTTGGTAAATTCCCCACATGGATCGCACATCCACGTGTTATACAAAGCGCTATTGTTGTAAAGCAAAATTTCATAACATTAACAAGAGGTTCCTAATATACAGTAAATTGTGATCAAAATGTAGAAGCCCACTTGTCAACTTCACAATGACCACATTTAAATGGGTCCCTAAGCTGCTGGGTGTGTCACAATATGGCAACCACTACAACAAAGCATCCACAGGCAGGTAAACTAGCCGTCCATGAAGGCTGCACCCCTTTGGCTTTGGGCTATACCACCCCACATCCACAGCAAAAACTGCCTCCATGCAGTAGTCCACCAGATTACAGATCACAAAATACAGAGTACCTTCACCAGTGTAAAAAGTAACCTTTACTGATGATCTTTAAAAATCACCCAATTTGTGCCCTTAAAAAGGAATTAACAATGAGGTTGGGCAGGACAAGGAAAGGAAAATTGACTCACGCCCCATCAAACTGTAGGCCGTGCCTACCAAAACGGAATGGCCGACCTATAGGGGCAATCCCGTGTCAGGAACCTCCCGATAGGCCCTATATGTCCCTGACAAGGGCTAGATACTAGTGTTGGGTGAGCATGCTCGGCCGAACACCTTTTTCACTCGAGCATCGTTCAGCCGAACACCGCGTGTGCTCGAGCGCGATGCTCGAGTCTCCTCCCCGCACGTTTATTGGCTGCTATACCAACAAATGTGGGGAGAGGTACTGCCACTCACTGTAATGCCATAGCCATGTTGGTTACTGGCATTACAGTGATTGGCTGGCCGGAACGCGTCATCTGTTTCTATATTGCACCCGATGACACGTGGTTCAGCTCAGACTTAGTCAGGGCGAGCTGTATCAGAAGGGACAGATAGTGTAGGGAGAGGATTTTTTAGGGAGTTTTGAGAGTTGAAAGTTGTTAGAGACCCAACAGTCCTTTTAAGGACTATTGTTTTATCTGGCTGCAAAATATATTAGCCCAACGTGCGTTAAATTTCGTGCAATTGTTTGGATGCTGGTGACAGCAGCAACATTACCTGTGCTACATCTCCTGTATAACATTAGCCGCTGGTGACAGCAGCGAAATTACCTGCGCTATATCTCCTCGCCCATAATGTTTTAGATGGTCAGATCAGCAGCAGGCACTCGCCCCTAATGTTTTAGAGGGTCAGCTCAGCAGCAAACCCTCACCCCTTATGTTTTAGATGGTCAGATCAGTAGCAGGCCCTTGCCCCTAATGTTTTAGAGGGTCACCAGCAGGCCCTTGCTCCTAATGTTTTTGAGGATCATCAGCAGGTCATCAATCATAATTTTTCAAGGGTGTGTATGATGCCCTCCTTTATGTGTAATAAAGGGTGTATTGGAGTGTCGTTTCCTTGTAATTTTTGGCACTTAGTGCATAGTTTTTATGACAGTAGGGGTCCCAGTACCTGAACAATTCTACCACAATGTGAATGAGGTCCTCCTTTATGTGATATACAGGTTGTATCGGAGTGCCTCTTCCTTGAAATTTTTTGCAGCACTTGCACTGTATATACAAGTAAATATACAGGAAAGAATGTTTCCTAACAATTTTTCCTCTAAAATCGATTTTATCTTTGGTTTTGTGCGTATTGTTGTCAGTCTGTAAAAGTGGCATACTACTCGGATAACATCATTCCCAGCATCGACCTGTGAGTCCAAAATGCATCCAGACATCCTCCCCATGGTGTTTCCGAACCATTTCAGTGGTGTTTTTATCATTTTCCGACCTTTTCCTCTTCAGAGCAGGGGGTGCCTGGTTTAATGCTTTGGTTCTCCCATTGACTTCCATTATACTCGGTTTCTCTGTAGAGCACCTGAGCATCCCAAAGTGTTCTACTCGAGCACCAGAGCACCCGAGCACTTTGGTGCTCGAACACCACTAATAGATACCGCAACCCGAGAAGAGACCTAGTATGATTACAGTCCAACAGTAATATATATCGATGTGGAACAGCACTCACCAGATCTTGCGGTCTTCCGGAATGCAACAGCCAGCCTGGAGCCCTAGATCCATAAAGGCTCCTATATGTGTAGTCCAATGAACGATGTTGGAGGCAGCATGCCCGGTTGAAATCCCTTTATTTGGGGACTGCTCACATGAAAAACGTGAATACAAAAGGTTGCTATGTTTCGGCTATCACGTAGCCTTTATCATGCTTGAAAAAAAATTTTAGAATAAGTAGGACCTTTCCTTATGAAGTTTTCATCTAATTAGTAACACCTGGGCCAAGTGAACGTTTGCAAAGGGAACGTTTGCAAAGAACTCCTGCATAACAGAAACCAGATGGACTAGTTATGCTGCCCATAGACTTCTATTATGACGGAATGCCTCTTAAAGGCATTCCATTATGCATTCTGTCATAGAATTATGTTATGGCTCGTGGATATGGAATCCATAGCGGAATTTAATAAAACCCAAACCCTGAACTCGAACTTGTAAAGCACAAGTTCACTCGTCCCTACACACAGACATCTTAGTTTCCTACTTTTCCCATCATCCAACTACCTTCTGAACACCCCATCCATCAGCCCCTAATACTATGCCCACTAGGATCCCCAATACTATTCTGCAGAAAAAGATAATCCCCTTGAAAATACTCGTACTGCATAGATAGTGCCTCCCTCAATAATTATTTCTATATAGTGCCCTCAAAAATAACTGCACGCGGCAAATAGTGCACCTAACATTAATAGTGTCATAAATATAGTGTCTCCCAAAACTAAGCTGATACTGTGCCATGGTGCCCCCACACTAATAGAGCTCCTCAAAGTCCCACCATTATTAATGATACTCTGCTAAAGTGGAATTAGTGTTAACCGTCCCCCAGAAGTAATAATATCCCCAAAGTGCCCATACTAGTATCATATTCCCAATAGTCTCCCAGTATAATAAAGTTCACCATAATTCTTCTCTGTAGTAATATTCCAGTGGAAAAAATGTCCCCTAATGTGATCAGTACAAAAAATGCCCCCTCTTCTAATTTGTACAAGTACAAAACATAACCTCTTATAATCTGTCACAGTACAAATACCCCCTTATAATATGTGCCAATGCAAAAACTGCCCTTATAATATGGGCCAGTCTTATAATATGGGCCAGTACAAAAATATTCCCTTGTAATGTGTGCCAATACGAAAACACCCCTTTATAATGTGCACCAATAGAACAAAATGTGTTAAAATGTATGCCAATACACAAAACACCCCCTTATAACTTGTGCCAGTACACAAAATGCCCCTCACAGTATGTGCCAGTACAAGAATGACCCCTTGTGTGTGCAGTACAAATATGTACTCTTATTGCCCCCAGTAAAACCAATGTTTCAATAGTGTACCCCAGTTATAATAATGACCCCCATAAAGGCCCAACAGTGTGCTGCTAAAGAAAATTGACAAACTCAAATACTTACCTCCATGCAGCTGTGAGGATGTGGTGAAGGACACAGGCCTCACACAGTCTGTGCCCTGAGCTATATGCTGCCCAGCTCAGGTGGCGCAATAATAATGACCTCATTGCGCCACCTGCGTCAGCACTAGACTTGAAGCCTATCAGAGGTAACAACAGGGCATGAAAGCGATGTTGGGAGCATTTAACTGTATCGCCATCCTGAGGACAGAGATACAGTTGCACATGGAGAGATGAGTGCTCATTGCCTATGGCCCTGACGCCAGTCTCCACTTGTCCTTAGGTAGTGCCGCCTGAGGCTATCACCTTACCTCCCCTTGTTGGCAGTGCACCCCTGCCAAGAAGGACAAGCCGTAAAGTTATGCAAATCAAGGAAGTAGCAGTTGTCACTAAGAACTAAGATGATGAAATTTTCAAGCACCTTACTGCAATCTGTGACATGTGGGAGGGCCGGAGGGGCATAAAAGCTAGAATGAAAGCAAAGTTTTTAGCCACATGAAACCTCAAAATTCATATAAAGTCGTTTGGGATAATTGTGTGATGTCTCCTGTTCGTCGACATGTCAGTTATCACCACTTGTCAAAACAGAGAGGAAGAGAATCCTTGAAATGAGAGACCTTGGTTCATCACTCCAGCAGATCGCTACATATCTAGGCTGAGATGCCAGCACTGTTTAACGCTGCATGTTGGAAAATGGAATGACAGCAAGATGTACACAGAGGCAAACCTCTGCATGAACAGATCGTCTGATGAGAAGAATAGCATGTAGTGATCCAATCTGTACTGCAAGTGAAATTGGATGTTGCATCTCAAGCCTAGGGTGGCAGTGTATACACAAACCATCAGAAGGCGTTTGCATGAATAGCCACCACTTTCAAAGGCCATCATTGTGCACTGCAAGACTGCAATAAAGGTCTATCCTCTTTAGCAATTAATTCCGCTTTTGTCTAGGAAGCAATGATAGCCAGACCTTGGTCTAGAGACCACATGGGCAACGTCAGGAAGAAGCCTTTCCCAAGGAAATGTCACACTGGCACTACTCCTAGGATGATGGTGTAGGGTGTCATAATGTTTGGTAGCTGGACTCCTCTAGTCTTCATTTCAGGTACACTAACAGTTCAGCCTTACATTGATTTGGTCGTGGAACCAATGGTACAGCCATTTCTCCAAAGTGTTCCAGAAGCAGTTTTTCAACAAGACAATGCCAGACACATGTTGCTCGTTCTACTGTGAGCAGCCTGATTGACCTAAACGTGCTACTATGGCCTGCAGCACCTCCGGACGTCTCCCATTGAGCACATGTGTGATGTCATTGGTTGGCAATTCCAAATGTAGCTTCCAGCAGCAGATCTTGATTTGCATGTCCAAGTGCATTCATCGTGGCAAAACATTCCTCAGACTACCATTAATAATCTTATTGATAGTATATCAAGGCCTCTAAGTGCATGTTTTTCAGCTTTTGGTGTTCATACACTATACTAAATAAACCAAGATGTTTTGAATACTTTGTTTCCATTTTTATTATTTGGATGTCATTAACATGTCTATCGATCGTGTGATTTCCATAATTCCAGGATTTTCCTTCTTGAGGTTGCAATTTCAATGTTGAGGAGTGTATTTTATAGGTCCATGGGTAGAATTACTTAGCATTAATTATAAAAATTAAAGGTCTTGTGCCATTCATAACACTTATCCCCTATCCACAGGATAGGGAATTAATGTTTGATTATTGGGTCTCCAACCTCTGGGACCCCCAGTACTCACATGAACTCCCCCGTTAGAATGCAGCAGTGCTATCTCCGCCACTCCACTCATATACGACTTCCGGGAGTGCTGTACTTAGAAGTCCCTTAGAACTCAATAGAGCGGGGGACATACTGTAGCACTGCTACATTCTCATGGGGCAGTTTGGCAGCACTTATGGACCCCCAGCAATCAATACATTCCCTATCCTGTTGATAGGGAATAAGTGTTATTAGTGGCATGCCTTCTTTATAAATCATCCCTGCAAAAACTGCACTTTGTGAAAGAGGACTAATGGGAATCATAAAGCCTTGGTATCATGTAGCCAAAACTATCTTCAGGATCTGGATTATGCCTCATGTTCAGTACTAAAAAATGTTTTTTTTATTCCAATAAAAACCTGAATTTAAGCTAATAACATGCACTGTATTCTTTACTATTAGAGCACTTTCAGCACTCTCTACTACATAAAGAATGCTTGTTCAGGTACCCAGCTTCCAATGGTATCGGACTGGAAATTATGAATGGCTTTACCACTTCTGCCTGGGTGCACAACTATCTGATTTCTGTCTCCCTCTCTTTGTGCATGTGTGTTGTAAAGGTCCAATTTCCACACTTAATTTTAATCACTGAGAAATATATGAATGAGATATCTTCAATTTGCATACAACGAGAAAAGGGAAGAAAAAACATAAAAAAGAATAATCGAGAAGTCTAATGGATTTCACGTTGCCCACAAATCTCCTGACACTGTAAGATAAAGTTGTTTGATATATCAGGAATATTCATCCGTGAATATAAACTTAAACAGGTGTGTTTTATTATTGCCAAGACAGGTTTAATGCAGCAGCTGGTGCACACAGCTTGGTAAATTCATTTTAAAATATCAATCCTTGCTCAGGCACTAAGTGGGCATGCCAGGAGAGGAAGGCTTGGTAAAGCATTCAAAACATGTACTAAAGAAGAGATCAGTGCTATAAAATCCAACCCACAGTGCAAGTATTTTGTTTAAATGTTAAAGGGATAGTCCCGTAATTTCAAGTTATCCCCTGTCCACAGGTTAAGTTATTAGTCACTGTCCCAGTGGTAGGGTCCCCACCAATCAAGAGAACAGGATTCCCGTATACTGCAGGGCCCCCAAAGTCGAGCATGTGCACTTCCTATCTATTCATCTCTACAGTACCTACCAGACGTAGCCAGGCACTGTATGGATGAAGGGAGCGGCAGTGTGCACGCTCGACCTGCTGTTCCATTCATTTCTGGGGGCCTTTTGGTGTCCAGGAAGGCCACTCTCTTGATCAAGGTCCAGTGGTAGGACCTCAACCAATCTAATAGTTATCCTCTATGCTGTGGATAGGTCATAACTTGAAATTACCATACACTTGGAAAATATAAGGGAATTTGTCACCACGAATCTGGACTATAATCTGCAGTAATACATGAGTAGTACTGCACATACTTAAAACTGGTGTAAAGCAGAACTACCTTAATTTATCCACAGCAATAAACAGGTGGCAATCTAGCCAAAGGCCCCATAGTTACTGTTGTAAAAATGTGTATGGGTGGTCATAGGGGTTAAAGTGTATCAATTACTTAGATAATTTGTACATACATACATCTAAGTAAAATCCAAATATGTTCAAGTATGGCCTAAATCAAGAAACATGGAAAGACAGACAACTGAATCCTTTCAAGCAACTTAGTGCAAATTAGGGCAAAAACATGGCATTGCCTTAGGTGACACAGTGGTGGAGATGCCACTCCTTCGATAAGTGTCAGAAGGAATTTAATTTCATACGCATATATTTTCTGTTTTAGGGTATAACAGTCCACAGGATAAAGCTATATATTATTTAGGCGCATACCTGCTTAGGAAAAATAAAAACAAAGTGAAAGTCTCATAGATATCCCCACCACCGTAGTACACTGGGGGCAATTATGAATACAAGACAGGTACAGTAAATCACAGGGTGTACAGTGACACCCACCAACATGGGGAATGTAATGAACCATTTTAATAATACCATCTATTGTTGGTGTTTGTTCGGTGTCCTGTGGGAAAAGCGACTGGCTTGGTTGTAATATCCAAGGGTTAAAAGTGTGGATCTTACAGTGTTGACTCTAATATGCCTTGTTGAGGCACTACAATAACTGTAATTGACCTAAATCAATCACCGTACAAGATGTAATGAGTGTATACAAAGACTTCACCAAGAATAGTGAGTGTATCTCTGGAGTATCATACAGGATCAGTACAGGATATCTAGTATAGAATTGCAGAAGTTTGTCATAGGAAGGTAGTATTAGAGGTGAACCCATCATTTCACAGAGGGAAGGAGGGTCAGATACCACTCTGATAACAGCAGCTCCATCTGGTGCCTAGACTGCTCTTACACCTGGTTCCCGACTTGCGATGTTTCTGTCTATGACTCTTCAGGAGACTTACTTAGTCAAAGGGGGTCTACTGTCTCAATGATTAGTGAACCACACTGCAGCCAAAATGGGCATAGATGGAGGCCGATAGAGGCTGCATAGGCTGACCTAAAAATGTGTTATCAGTGCTCACTCTTAAATGCCCCGCCCATCAGGCCTCATGATGTCATCATACTTTCTCCTGCAAGCCAATGGGAGTGAAAAGGCCATAAATAGGGCACAATATGTAAGAAGGAAGCCTAAGGCAATCAGGTTCCGTGTGCGAGTGTGATCCTCCATTCTGGACTTGCAAAAGCTATGTGCCTCTGCTTGACCTTACTTCTACAGAATCATACTGACATAAAGCTGTCGGGCACATAGCATTAACCCTGGGAACACACCTGAGCGTTTTTCAGCGCTTTCAAACGCGCTGAAAAACGCTCAACATGTGAAAAGCCATGCATCCCTATGTGCATGGTTCACATTTGGGCGTTTTATAGCGCGTTTGAACGCGCTGTAAAACGCCCAACGCCCAAACAAGTACATGAGCTTCTTTTGGGTGTTTTAACGCGCCTATGCACAATGTTGCCATAAGGGAGAATCACTGAATCGCGCGTATGACGCGCGTTTCTTAGTTACAAAAACGCGCATCCAAAAACGCGCGTAAAACGCGCGTCATACGCGCGATTCAGAAACGCCTAGGTGTGTCCCCAGCCTATAAGTCAGGATAATGCTGTGTGCTCCTGCAAGTCCAGAACGGAGAATCGCGCTCACACACAGAGTGAGATTTGCTCAATGGACTCACTCGTGTGCAACAGTCCTAACTGTTGCTGAATGAAGTAATACACTGTGGATATTGGTAATCACATACTGATCCACAATCTCTAGTTCAAGTAATAGTGTCAGATCATTTTTCTGCTGTTTTTTAATCGTTACCACCTCACGCTACTTACTATTCTTCCCTTAAAAGGATTAATTAATTAAGATACCTAACATCCCCTAGGGCAGTGATGGGCAACGTGCGGCTCTCCAGATGTTGCAGAACTACAACTCCCAGCATGCAAAGCCTGTCTATAGCTATCAGCCTACTGCAGGGCATGGTGGGAGTTGTAGTTTAGCAACAGCTGGAGAGCCGCACGTTGCCCATCACTGCCCTAGGGGATGTGTCTGATGGGCAATTGACAATTTTGTCTGTCACTTCATTCATACAGGGACTGTGTGCCCCCATTCTTTGAATAAGTGGGGATTTGACTGCTGGGCTAGGGATACGTTGTCGTAATGGGACAGCCCCTTTAAACTTTCTGTAACAAAGATTTAAAAAAAAAAATACCACTGGTTAATGTTACGCTTTTGGTAAAATTTTTACTACGTATTCTATTTAGCATGGAATAATACTGACACAGCCTCTAAGGAGTACAAAACTGATTTCTTCTCACTCAGACCAATTTGATCAGCGAAATTTACCTTTGGAAGTTACTCTTAAATGTAATTTTTATGGCATTCAACAGAAAAACCCTCTGTATGCATACGTTGTGCAGTTTTATTATTACATCTCTGTAGTCATAAAATAACTAGGTCCATGTGTCACGGACAGTGGGTGTGGGTCCACTGTGACAACCAACCAGTTTGGCTTTGGGCTAAACCTAAGGACATTGTCCTGACGGTTCCCTGGTATTCACCCTCTTACCCCTCTACAGGGATCTGGACTTTGCTGCAAGGAACCAACCAGGCTGCTACCTCCTGGAATACTCCTGGTGTAGATGGCTGCTGGTGTACTTGGCTGGTGGGGACCAGAGACACCAGTGCAAAGCACCAAGGACACAGGCAAAAGCGTTGTCTGAACACAGTCCAATAGTCAAGGCCGGCTTAGTACTTGCATATTCCAAATAGCAGTTCCAAGGCCAGGCTGAGTACAAGCGTAATCCAGGTCACAGTTCCAAGGTCAGGGCAGGTGTCTTTCGAGCAGAATCGGAAGACAAAGAAGGTTCAGTACACAGATATCCAGATGAGCTCACCTTCACTGGTTACTAGCAAGGAATAGCCTCAAAGCTCAGGTATGGAGGTGGAACCCCAGCCCAGCTAAATAGGGAGACTGATCAGCAACTTAACCAGCACCTAGATGAGGCAGGGGGAAAGAATTAACTCTCTTAGTGCTGAAGGAAAGTTCACAGTGCTCTAATCCCAATTCATAGAGGGAGAGCAGAGCGATATCCGTTCCTGCCTAGAGCAGCAAGACCATGGCAGGCAAGGACCGCCAGCGTGACCCGATGAGACCTATATGAGACAAATCATTTTAGACCCACAGTTCCTTAAGTGGTCTTTAGTCATACAGACTTGCCTCCCATGAGGTCTACTTATTTAAAAAAGTAAAAAGTGGGACAGCTAAGCTCCCCCCCAGCCTTGGACCTCCTGGGAATGCCCCCCAAACTGTCTAGAAAGCCCAAAAACCACCTATTTTGGGGTGGGTTTATCATCTGATTTGCATGATTGTCACTGTTTGCAGGTGTAATGGTGGATCACATAAAAATCGTTAGGATCTGCAACATCCATCAACTTCAGAATTGGATACATCACAAGCCTAGTGTGAATTCTTTCCATATTTAGTGACACTTATTTTGTGTATGGGAATCTGCTGCTTCATAATTAGACTCAGAAATTGAGTTATGGGGCCTCGTCAGATACAGGATTTAGTCCACAAAATTACATTTGGAAGTGTTTACCGGAACAGGATTAAACACATTCCACATGACTATTTCCAGAAACAGCCCTAATTTGGTAATTATAGCAGACTTTAACAAAGCATGCAACTTACAATGATCATGTTAATTATCTCTCATACTTTCCTATCTCGATGATTAGATCGCTTAATATAAATTTGTCAACATATCATTGTAGCAGAAGAACAGCAGCAACCATTGCTGATGTCTGATACTTTTATGGATTACAACTACTTGGAGATCAACACAGAAGGCTGTTTCCATCTAGTGGCGTGTTCATTAGAAACAAGCATTTTTATAAGCAGGTAAAATGTAACAATGAATAGTCATGTAATGGGGACCTGCATTCATCATGCAATAACAGTTCTGGAACATTTCTTCTTATGACTATGTTGTGCTGTTCTTCTCTTATTCCTGCTAGAAGTTTATGGATAAATGAAGGTACAGATGGATGTAACAAGTTAGGGTTGTGTCCTTGGTCAGCCTTCCACAGGCAGCGTCGAATGAACAATGTAATGCTGTACAGGGACACCCTCCCACCCTCTCTGTGTCACCAATTTCCAAAGTAGCTGCCTTAGCCATTTAGTGCATACATCTTTCAGTGTGTCCCAATAAACCATAATAATACGTATTATTTATCTGAGGTGATACTCATAACTACAAGACTGTTTTAAGAGAGCTTTTATATACCTGCAGTAATTCTGCTTTGACTCTTTTTCTTTATAAAAAATGTCTTAGCAATCTTCTTGCATCTCAACTATCTCAGCTATTTTAAAGGCTATGGACACTCTTGAAGACACATTTATTGCAATGTATGTCTTTTCTTTTAAATAAAATATGTCATCAGTAGTGATGAGCAGCATAGGGTATATTCGAATTTGCGATATTTCGCAAATTTTTGGCTGAATACTCCCCATAAATTCACAAATTTGAGAACTCGTGATCTCCAGTAATTTACTTGATTGAGAAAATTGCCAATGTAATATATTGGCGACAAAATTTGCGATTAGAATATTGTCGATCAACACTAAGGCGTAGGCAACTTTCCTATTGGTTGCTAGTGATGTTTCTAAGTGCCAAAATTCGCAATGAGAATATTCGCACTCAACACTATTCGCGAATACGAATATATAGCACTATATTCTAAATATTCGCAAATTCTTGAAGTGGTGATATTCACGATTAGCTCATCAATATCAGTTCAGTGGGAGGTAGGGGGTTCTGACTACCAGCACCACCACTGATTACCTGTTGTTGGGGTTGAGCGTCTACATGGCAGCCACTGATTTCTCAGGGAGTTGCCCCAGCCGCTGTATAGTCCAGCCACTGTATAGTGTCCGGCACCAGCCGACCATCCACTGCATAGTTTTTGGCACCAGCAGCTGACTGGTGGTGGATCAGGGTGTCGGACTCCCCCATTCTGATATTGATGACTTATCCTGAGAATAGATCATCAATATCTGGGTACTAGAAAACATTTTTAAAAGTCCTTTTTCTGCTACAGTGAGAAACAGGTGTCTTTAGCAAGTGTACAGCATATTGCCATTTGCTTAAAATTCGCTTTAGGTCTGACTTCCCAAAGGTGTTATGTGACATTACGTACGCAATGCTACTCATACTCTGGGGACATCTATCTATTAACAAAAATTTGTAGTGTTTTTTTTCTCTCTTTTTTCGCCTGGTAACACTGGTAAAAGAAAAGCAAAATAAATCTTCACCCTTTCTCAGTTTGGATGTCTGCATCTTTGTGATTACATTAACATAATGATGATTTGACCAATAAAAATAATTCATGTAATGTAATGTTGGCTGTCCACCTGTGTCTGCCGGCATCTCTGTATACAGTCATAGAGGGAAGGCTGTCAGTCACTGATAGCTGTATGGAAGAGGCGGTCCTATCTCTGTATACAGTCATAGAGGGAAGGCTGTCAATCACTGATAGGACCTCCTCCATACAGCTATCTCTGTATACACAGTCATAGAGGGAAGGTTGTCAGTCACTGATAGGACTGCCTCCTCCATACAGCTATCTCTGTATACACAGTCATAGAGGGAAGGCTGTCAATCACTGATAGGACCTCCTCCATACAGCTATCTCTGTATACACAGTCATAGAGGTAAGGCTGTCAATCACTGATAGGACCGCCTCCTCCATACAGCTATCTCTGTGTATACACAGTCATAGAGGGAAGGCTGTCAATCACTGATAGGACTGCCTCCTCCATACAGCTATCTCTGTATACACAGTCATAGAGGGAAGGCTGCCATCACTGATAGGACTGCCTCCTCCATACAGCTCTCTCGGTATACACAGTCATAGAGGGAAGGCTGTCAATCACTGATAGGACCTCCTCCTCCATACAGCTATCTGTGTATACACAGTCATAGAGGGAAGGCTGTCATCACTGATAGGACCGCCTCCTCCATACAGCTATCTCTGTATACACAGTCATAGAAGGAAGGCTGTCAGTCACTGATAGGACCACCTTCTCCATACAGCTCTCTGTATACACAGTTATAGAGGGAAGGCTGTCAATCACTGATAGGACCGCCTCCTCCATACAGCTCTCTCTGTATACACAGTCATAGATAGAAGGCTGTCAATCACTGATAGGACCGCCTCCTCCATACAGCTATCTCTGTATATATAGTCATAGAGGGAAGGCTGTCAATCACTGATAGGACTGCCTCCTCCATACAGCTATCTCTGTATACACAGTCATAGAAGGAAGGCTGTCATCACTGATAGGACCGCCTCCTCCAAGCAACTCTCTCTGTATACACAGTCTATACAGTCATAGAGGGAAGGCTGTCAATCACTGATAGGACCGCCTCCTCCATACAGCTCTCTGTATACACAGTCATAGAGGGAAGGCTGTCAATCACTGATAGGACCGCCTCCTCCATAGAGCCATCTCTGTATACACAGTCATAGAGGGAAGGCTGTCAGTCACTGATAGGACCTCATCCTCCATACAGCTATCTCTGTATACACAATCATAGAGGGAAGGCTGTCAATCACTGATAGTACCACGTCCTCCATACAGCTATCACTGTATAGACAGTCATAGAGGGAAGGATGTCAATCACTGATAGTACCGCCTCCTACATACAGCTATCTGTGTATACATAGTCATAGACGAAAGACTGTCAATCACTGATAGGACCTCCTCCATACAACTATCTCTGTATACACAGTCATAGAGGGAAGGCTGTCAGTCACTGATAGGACTGCCTCCTCCATACAGCTATCTCTGTTATACACAGTCATAGAGGGAAGGCTGTCAATCACTGATAGGACCTCCTCCTCCATACAGCTATCTCTGTATACACAGTCATAGAGGGAAGGCTGTCAATCACTGATAGTAACGCCTCCTCCATACAGCCATCTCTGTATACACAGTCATAGAGGGAAGGCTGTCAGTCACTGATAGGACCTCCTCCTCCATACAGCTATCTCTGTATACACAATCATAGAGGGAAGGCTGTCAATCACTGATAGTACCACGTCCTCCATACAGCTATCTCTGTATAGACAGTCATAGAGGGAAGGATGTCAATCACTGATAGTACCGCCTCCTACATACAGCTATCTGTGTATACATAGTCATAGACGAAAGACTGTCAATCACTGATAGGACCTCCTCCATACAACTATCTCTGTATACAGTCATAGAGGGAAGGCTGTCAGTCACTGATAGGACTGCCTCCTCCATACAGCTATCTCTTTATACACAGTCATAGAGGAAAGGCTGTCAATCACTGATAGGACCACCTCCTCCAAACAGCTCTCTGTAAAGACAGTCATTGAGGGAAGGCTGTTAATCACTGATAGCAGTATGGAGGAGGCGTTACTATCAGTGATTGACAGCCTTCCCTCTATGACTGTGTATACAGAGATAGGACCTCCTCCTCCATACAGCTCTCTCTGTATACACAGTCATAGAGGCAAGGCTCTCATCACTGATAGTAACGCCTCCTCCATACAGCTATCAGTGATTAACAGCCTTCCCTCAATGACTATGACTGTGTATACAGAGAGAGCTGTATGGAGGAGGAGGTCCAATCTCTGTATACACAGTCATAGAGGGAAGGCTGTCAATCACTGATAGGACCGCCTCCTCCATGCAGCTATCTCTGTATACACAGTCATAAAGGGAAGGTTGTCAATCACTGATAGGACTGCCTCCTCCATACAGCTATCTCTGTATACACAGTCATAAAGGGAAAGCTGTCAATCACTGATAGGACCTTCTCCTCCATACAGCTATCTCTGCATACACAGTCATAGAGGGAAGGCTGTCAATCACTGATAGGACTGCCTCCTCCATACAGCCATCTCTGTATATACAGTCATAGAGGGAAGGCTGTCAATCACTGATAGGACCTCCTCCTCCATACAGCTCTCTCTGTATACAAAGTCATAGAAGGAAGGCCGTCAATCACTGATAGGACCTCCTCCTCCATACAGCTATCTCTGTATACAGTCATAGAGGGAAGGCTGTCAGTAACTGATAGGACCTCCTCCTCCATACAGCTCTCTCAGTATACACAGTCATAGAGGGAAGGCTGTCAATCACTGATAGGACCTCCTCCTCCATACAGCTATCTCTGTATACAGTCATAGAGGGAAGGCTGTCAGAAACTGATAGGACCTCCTCCTCCATACAGCTCTCTCAGTATACACAGTCATAGAGGGAAGGCTGTCAATCACTGATAGGACCGCCTCCTCCATACAGCTCTCTCTGTTTTCAAAGTCATAGAGGGAAGGCCGTCAATCACTGATAGGACCTCCTCCTCCATACAGCTATCTCTGTATACAGTCATAGAGGGAAGGCTGTCAGTAACTGATAGGACCTCCTCCACCATACAGCTATCTCTGTATACACAGTCATAGAGGGAAGGCTGCCAGTCACTGATAGGACCGCCTTCTCCATACAGCTATCTCTGTATACACAGTCATAGAGGGAAGGCTGTCAATCACTAATAGGACCGCCTCCTCCATACAGCTATCTCGGTATACACAGTCATAGAGGGAAGGCTGTCAATCACTGATAGGACCGCCTCCACCATACAGCTATCTCTGTTTACACAGTCATAGAGGGAAGGCTGTCAATCACTGATAGGACCGCCTCCTCCATACAGCTGTCTCTGTATACACAGTCATAGAGGGAAGCCTGTCAATCACTGATAGGACCTCCTCCTCCATACAGCTCTCTCTGTATACAAAGTCATAGAGGGAAGGCCGTCAATCACTGATAGGACCTCCTCCTCCATACAGCTATCTCTGTATACACAGTCATAAAGGGAAGTCTGTCAATCACTGATAGGACTGCCTCCTCCATACAGCTATCTCTGTATACAGTCATAGAGGGAAGGCTGTCAGTAACTGATAGGAACTCCTCCTCCATACAGCTATCTCTGTATACACAGTCATAGAGGAAAGGCTGTCAGTCACTGATAGGACCTCCTCCTCCATACAGCTATCTCTGTATACAGTCATAGATAAAAGGCTGTCAATCACTGATAGGACCTCCTCCTCCATACAGCTATCTCGGTATATACAGTCATAGAGAGAAGGCTGTCAATCACTGATAGGACCTCCTCCTCCATACAGCTATCTCTGTATTCACAGTCATAGAGTGAAGGCTGTCAATCACTGATAGGACCGCCTCCTCCATGCAGCTATCTGTGTATACACAGTCATAGAGGGAAGGCTGTCAGTCACTGATAGGACCGCCTCCTCCATACAGCTATCTCTGTATACACAGTCATAAAGGGAAGTCTGTCAATCACTGATAGGACTGCCTCCTCCATACAGCTCTCTCTGTATACACAGTCATAGAGGGAAGGCTGTCAATCACTGATAGGACTGCCTCCTCCATACAGCTATCTCTGTATACACAGTCATAGAGGGAAGGCTGTCAATCACTGATAGGACTGCCTCCTCCATACAGCTATCTCTGTATACACAGTCATAGAGGGAAGGCTGTCAATCATTGATAGGACCTTCTCCTCCATACAGCTATCTCTGTATACACAGTCATAGAGGGAAGGCTGTCAATCACTGATAGGACCTCCTCCTCCATACAGCTATCTCTGTATACACAGTCATAGAGGGAAGGCTGTCAGTCACTGATAGGACCGCCTCCTCCATACAGCTCTCTCTGTATACACAGTCATAGAGGGAAGGCTGTCAATCACTGATAGGACCGCCTCCTCCATACACCTATCTCTGTATACACAGTCATGGAAGGAAGGATGTCAGTCACTGATAGGACCTCCTCCTCCATACAGCTATCTCGTGTATACACAGTCATAGAGGGAAGGCTGTCAGTCACTGATAGGACCGCCTCCTCCATACAGCTATCTCTGTATACACAGTCATAGAGGGAAGGCTGTCAATCACTGATAGGACCGCCTCCTCCATACAGCTGTCTCTGTATACACAGTCATAGAGGGAAGCCTGTCAATCACTGATAGGACCTCCTCCTCCATACAGCTCTCTCTGTATACAAAGTCATAGAGGGAAGGCCGTCAATCACTGATAGGACCTCCTCCTCCATACAGCTATCTCTGTATACACAGTCATAAAGGGAAGTCTGTCAATCACTGATAGGACTGCCTCCTCCATACAGCTATCTCTGTATACAGTCATAGAGGGAAGGCTGTCAGTAACTGATAGGAACTCCTCCTCCATACAGCTATCTCTGTATACACAGTCATAGAGGAAAGGCTGTCAGTCACTGATAGGACCTCCTCCTCCATACAGCTATCTCTGTATACAGTCATAGATAAAAGGCTGTCAATCACTGATAGGACCTCCTCCTCCATACAGCTATCTCGGTATATACAGTCATAGAGAGAAGGCTGTCAATCACTGATAGGACCTCCTCCTCCATACAGCTATCTCTGTATACAGTCATAGATAAAAGGCTGTCAATCACTGATAGGACCGCCTCCTCCATGCAGCTATCTGTGTATACACAGTCATAGAGGGAAGGCTGTCAGTCACTGATAGGACCGCCTCCTCCATACAGCTATCTCTGTATACACAGTCATAAAGGGAAGTCTGTCAATCACTGATAGGACTGCCTCCTCCATAAAGCTATCTCTGTAAACAGTCATAGAGGGAAGGCTGTCAATCACTGATAGGACCGCCTCCTCCATACAGCTATCTCTGTATACACAGTCATAGAGGGAAGGCTGTCAATCACTGATAGGACTGCCTCCTCCATACAGCTATCTCTGTATACACAGTCATAGAGGGAATGCTGTCAATCATTGATAGGACCTTCTCCTCCATACAGCTATCTCTGTATACACAGTCCTAGAGGGAAGGCTGTCAATCACTGATAGGACCTCCTCCTCCATACAGCTATCTCTGTATACACAGTCATAGAGGGAAGGCTGTCATCACTGATAGGGCCGCCTCCTCCATACAGCTCTCTCTGTATACACAGTCATAGAGGGAAGGCTGTCAATCACTGATAGGACCGCCTCCTCCATACACCTATCTCTGTATACACAGTCATGGAAGGAAGGATGTCAGTCACTGATAGGACCTCCTCCTCCATACAGCTATCTGTGTATACACAGTCATAGAGGGAAGGCTGTCAGTCACTGATAGGACCGCCTCCTCCATACAGCTATCTCTGTATACACAGTCATAGAGGGAAGGCTGTCAATCACTGATAGGACTGCCTCCTCCATACAGCTATCTCTGTATACACAGTCATAGAGGGAAGGCTGTCAATCACTGATAGGACCGCCTACTCTATACAGCTATCTCTGTATACACAGTCATAGAGGGAAGGCTGTCAATCACTGATAGGACCTCCTCCTCCATACAGCTATCTCTGTATACACAGTCATAGAGGGAAGGCTGTCAATCACTGATAGGACCACCTCCTCCATACAGCTATCTCTGTATACACAGTCATAGAGGAAAGGCTGCCAGTCACTGATAGGACCGCCTCCTCCATACAGCTATCTCTGTATACACAGTCATAGAGGAAAGGCTGTCAATCACTGATAGGACCACCTCCTCCATACAGTTATCTCTGTATACACAGTCATAGAGGGAAGGCCGTCAATCACTGATAGGACCTCCTCCTCCATACAGCTATCTCTGTATACACAGTCATAGAGGGAAGGCTGTCAATCACTGATAGGACCTCCTCCTCCATACAGCTATCTCTTTATACACAGTCATAGAGGGAAGGCTGTCAATCACTGATAGGACCACCTCCTCCATACAGCTATCTCTGTATACACAGTCATAGAGGGAAGGCTGTCAATCACTGATAGGACCTCCTCCTCCTCCATACAGCTATCTCTGTATACACCGTCATAGAGGGAAGGCTGTCAGTCACTGATAGGACCTCCTCCTCCATACAGCTCTCTCTGTATACACAGTCATAGAGGGAAGGCTGTCAATCACTGATAGGACCTCCTCCTCCATACAGCTATCTCTGTATACACAGTCATAGAGGGAAGGCTGTCAATCACTGATAGGACCGCCTCCTCCATACAGCTCTCTGTATACACAGTCATAGAGGGAAGGTTGTCAATCACTGATAGGACTGCCTCCTCCATACAGCTATCTCTGTATACACAGTCATAGAAGGAAGGCTGTCAGTCACTGATAGGACCGCCTCCTCCATATAGCTCTCTGTATACACAGTCATAGAGGGAAGGCTGTCAATCACTGATAGGACCGCCTCCTCCATACAGCTATCTCTGTATACACAGTCATAGAGGAAAGGCCGTCAATCACTGATAAGACCTCCGTGACTGCAAAACCCAGAATGAGCAGAAATTTAAATGACTGAACTATAAGTTTTATATATATATAACTATATAACAATCTGCTCAGCTTCTCCTGCTCTATAAGATGCTGCCTACAGCTCATACACCATGTTCAACATGACAGGTTCTGTTTAAGGCTTCATGCACACACTATTTTTTATCTGTATGCTAACCTCCTTTTTGGCAGACATTGACATTCAGTTCTATGGGCACATGAACACATCAATGTTTTTCTGTTTCGTTTTTCTGTTTCGCAAATGATTTTAAACATGTATTATTCTGGTCAGTACTGAGGACAAGAGCAGGACATGGAAGTAAAAAAAATACAGAATGTACTTGGAAAGTATATGTATTTTAAGGATGCTTTGTTTTTTTAGGGGCAAAATAGTGGCATAAATATATGCATGAGTCTTTAATGTACACTGGTATAGTTAAAAAACCTCAGCATATCACATTGATGAATAAGGCCTAACTCAACAGAGATGCCAGTTTATGGTGGTTAGTTTCAAGATGAATCCATGTGCTTGATAGAACAGTTGTATACTTCCATCTAGTGGTCACTGGTAGAATGCAAGTAAAATGAAAATTCCAATCTATATCCAGATACACCAATTGACAGAAGTGTAAGAAAGGCTACTTTCACACTAGTGTTTTTCTTTTCCGGCATAGAGTTCCGTCGTCGGGACTCCATACTGGATTAATACTGATCAGAATTATCCTCATGCATTCTGAATGGATAGAAATCAGTTCAGTATGCATCAGAATGTCTTCAGTTCAGCATGTAAACGTTTTTTAGATGGGGAAAATACCGCAGCATGCTGCAGTATTATCTTCGTCTAAAATTCTGGAACACATGACGTAATGCCGGCATTAATTCTCATTGACTTGTATTAGTGCTGGATCCGTCATTACAAAAACCGCAAAGACTGATCCATCTCTCCATCTGAAAACGGACAGACGGATCTGCACTTGCAATGCATTTGTGAGACGGATCCAGATCCGTCTCCAAATGCTTTCAGTTGTCATGCGGCATGACGGATCCGAGGGGTAGTTCCGGCGACGGAACTACCTGCCGGACCCTCACACCACAAGTGTGAAATTTGCCTTAACATATCTCTGTTGTGAACATATCACCGCTCAGTGATACAATGGAGAAAATAATAACAAATACCCAGGGGAACAAAACCTTTACTTTGATGTATAGAGCAGGAACGCTTAAAAAACACTATGTTAGGGTTGAATTTTATTGTATTACTGGAATGAAAAGAATTTGAGCCCCCAATCAGATAAAGATAAATATGCATACTATGAACAAATATACGATTGGCTTTAAAGAAGTTGTCCAACTGTTACTATTTAACCCTGGGTTCACACCTGAGCGTTTTACAGCGCAGTCCTACGCCCTGTAAAACGCTCAACAGGCGAAAACCCATGTTTCCCTATGGGCATGGTTCTCACCTGAGCGTTTTACAGCGCGTACGAATGCGCTGTAAAACGCCCGACGCCCAAAGAAGTACAGGAGCTTCTTTGGGGCGTATTGTGATTGACACCACAGTGGTCAATCACGCGAACGCTCGTACGACGCGCGTTCCCTATTCACAAAAACACGCTGTAATACGCGCAACAAAAACGCACGTAAAACGCGCGTATCAAGTACGCTCATGTGTGAACCCAGCGTAATGGCCTATCCTCTGGCACCCGGCACCCCTGCATATCAGCGGTTTGGGTGTAGCTCTGTAGTGGAGGAAGCTCATTACTACAGCACTGCTGCTATTGGAAGTCACGCTGGGTTCACACCTACGCGCTGTAAAACGCTCAACAGGCGAAAACCCATGTTTCCCTATGGGCATGGTTCTCATCTGAGCGTTTTACAGCACGTACGAACGCTCTGTAAAACGCCCTACGCCCAAAGAAGTACAGGAGCTTCTTTGGGGCGTATTGTCGCGCGTATTGTGATTGACACCAGAGTACGCTCAAGTGTGAACCCAGGGTCAGAGAGAGCAGTGACTGACTACTGACTACTACCTCTGTCCACTACACAGCTGACGGAGCTAACTTCTAACTATGAAGCTACACCCAAACATCTAATCAGCTAGTGATGGTCTATCCTGAGCATAAGCCATCACTTAATAAAATCTGGACACCCCTTTAAATACTGTATATACAAACTTCCTGGTTAACCATTTCAGGACCAAGAGCCATTAATGTTCTTTGGAATATTTTTTCATACCTCATAGTAGAGATGAGGGAACCTGTCGAGGGTCTGTCACAAACTTACTTGTCCAGGCTCCAGCGGTGAGATCTCCATCTTTGCCACGTCTGCAGTAGAGATGGCCCGAACTATTCGCCGGCGAACAGTTCCCGGCGAACATAGCTTGTTCGCGTTCGCCTCAGCAGGCGAACATATGCGATGTTCGGTCCGCCCCCTATACATCATCATTGAGCAAACTTTGACCCTGCACCTCACAGTCAGCAGACACATTCCAGCCAATCAGCAGCATACCCTCCCACCTCCTGCACAGCATCCATTTTAGATTCATTCTGAAGCTGCAGTCTTAGTGAGAGGAGGGATTAAACTGATAGGAATAGTACTAGTTAAGACACCACTCATATAGGGTGTCACAGCACATTGCTCTGTGCACGCGCAGTGCCCCAATTTGGGAGTAAGAGGACCGACCTAGCTGCTTTTTCCATCTCCCAGTTCCTAAAATCAATTCAGTTTGGTGTATGAGAGTTTGGTCTATCACTGTGAAGGCAGTCGAAAGTACCCGGCCTACATTTTTTTTCACAAAAGGCAATCCCTGATATGGGACGTAACAGGGATTAAACTGATAGGAATAGTACTAGTTAAGACACCACTCATATCGGGTGTGACAGTAAATTGCACGGTGCAGACGCAGTGACCGTGGATTAAAACAGAGTGGAGGGAGCCAGCGTTTTTTTAACCATCTCCTCGTTCGAAAAATCAATTCAATAAATGGACCCCTGATTGGTGACGTAACAGGGATTAAACTGATGAGAATAGTACTACAGAAAATACCACTCATATCGGGTGTGACAGTAAATTGCACGGCGCAGACGCAGTGACCGTGGATTAAAACAGAGTGGAGGGAGCCAGCGTTTTTTTAACCATCTCCCTGTTCGAAAAATCAATTCAATAAATGGACCCCAGATTGGGGACGTTAGAGGGATTAAACTGATGAGAATAGTACTACAGAAAATACCACTCATATCGGGTGTGACAGTAAATTGCACGGCGCAGACGCAGTGACCGTGGATTAAAACAAAGGGGAGGGAGCCAGCGTTTTTTTAACCATCTCCCCATTCGAAAAATCTATTCAATTGACCTTTCGGGGACCCTTGGTGTTGTACGTGGCTGGGTGGAGGAAGAAACCTTCAATGACATCACCAGGACGTGGCTAGCTTGGTATCCAACATTGTGCAAATGGGGAGTTTGCGGTTGTGCAAATGGACTGTTTGCGGTGCATTAAAAGGGGAGTTTGGTCTGTCAATGTCTGTGAAGCGGACGTAACCCTTACACTACCTGATCGATACAACATCATACCTGATCTTATACACACACTGGATGTTTTAAAGCATGTTATTCCAAACTATTTAGGAATATTACGTGATTTATACCCTTTATGGATTAAAACCCGACTCTGCGTCCACTACGTAATTTTCCATGGGAGTTTTGCCATGGATCCCCCTCTGGCATGCCACAGTCCAGGTGTTATTCCCCTTGAAACAACTTTTCCATCACTATTGTGGCCAGAAAGAGTCCCTTTGGTTTTTAAAATTCGCCTGTCTATTGAAGTCTATGGCGGTTTGCCCGTTTGCGAACATTTGCAGAAGTTCGCGTTCGCCGTTCGCGAACTGAAAATTTTATGTTTGCGACATCACTAGTCTGCAGGGGGAGAGACGTGCTGCTAAGCCACGCAGCCAGTGACACAACAGCACCCTTAGAAACAGGATGCAATGCTCTGTTTCAGAGATCATCGAGCTTCGGCACTCCAGTTGCTGTGAAACTACAACTCCCAGCACGCACACCTGCTTAGCTGTTCTTGTAACTCCCATAGAAGTGAAAGGTGGACTCTTGAAGTTGTAGTTTTCGAACAGCTGGACTGCCAGAGGTTGCTGATCCCTGCTCTATTTCTTCCCACAGCGGGCGTGTGTGCAACACGCAGGCCACAGGGGGATAACTTGTGAGGTGTCGGTGTACCGAGGAATAATGAGTTCTTTACTCACAGTTTTGACGCTCCCTGGGCCGGGCTGCAGTGAAGGGGAGAACAGCACCAGATTCTCCGGGGCACACTCTATTACAGGGGACACCAGCCAGGTGGTGACTGAGGTGCCCTTGATGGTGAGTGGATTTCTGTGTTCCTGTGCGGCTGGGCCCCCCGTGACGCCAGCACCTTGGTGGTGCAAAATTATGACACTGGTTGCAGTATGGAAATGGAAGAATGAGACAGCGTTTGAATCCAACTAGAAACTTTACTGTGTGCAGGGTCTTGACAGCAGTTTACATCCAGATATAAACAGTCTCTCGTGTGTATGGAGGTTGAATGCTGTAAATCCAGGTAACAGGCTGTTTCTCTATGAAGATGTGAATCGGGCCTAAGTCTAGCTAGGGTAAGAAGGCATGCTCTTACTGGTACTTAGCTCTTTGCCTTGCTTGTATCCCTCAGCTCCGTAACGGTGGTTCTGATCCTAATCTTCTGCACACAAGTGTTGCAACAGATGGCCTTTCTGTCTTTGAAGTAACGGTGGACCTGCCGGAAGCTAAGAGTCCTCCACCTGTGTACAAAGGTGCCAGGAGCCTAGCAAAATGGCTATTCTCCTCCTTTGTCTTTATAATAATAATAACTTACTTGGCGCCCCGGAAGGGTGTACGGCACAGATAGGTCTCATCTTGCCTGTCCTTGGCTTAATGCTGAGATGAAAGAGTGCTCCTCTGGGCCGTGGAGCCCAGGAGGGCTGAGAGAAAGGGGTCCTCTTTTTCCCCTGCTCCTCACTCCACTACAACTTCTCAATTCACTCTTACAACTAACTGAATGGGCCTGACCTGAGCTATATATTTAGTAGTGATATCCCCATCTAGTGGTGGACTGTGTGTAGTGCACCTAACAGCCTGTTACCAGGGATTTTACATAAAGGTGCAATACAGCATGACAGAAAATATGATATGACAAGTATGCAGTACCCACATACACAAGTGGGACGCTGCATGTGCTGGAGGAGATTAGCAGTGTGTTGATTGCTCAGCTGCTTTATTCCCATAGGCATGCGCACAGGGTGTGCCTGGGCACACCCTAATCAAGCCTCAAAGGGTGCTTGCTGGCGAATACTAATGAAGCGCTTCCATTTTGGAAGCGCTCATTAGTACCGGAGGAACAGGAAGCTGTGAACTTACCGCCTCCTGGTCCTCGGCTGTTGGCTGTGCAGGCTGCGCACAGCATGACGTCACACTGTGCGCGCCAGTTCAGAGTGCACAGCCGAGAGCCGACATCAGGAGGAAGAATGGGTTGTGAGGAGCGGCAGCGTCCAGGAGCAGGAGAGGTAAGTGTTTTTTTATTTTATAAAAAATGAGGCTGCTGGCGGCTAATAAGGCACATGGGGGCTAATGAGAGGCATAATGGGGGGCTAATGAGAGGCATAATGGGGGACTAATGAGAGGCACATGGGGGCATAATGAGGCACACAAAGGCATAATGAGGCACATGGGAGCTAATAAGAGGCATAATGGGGGGCTAATGAGGCACATGGGGGCATAATGAGGCAAATGGGGGCATAATGAGGCACATGGGGGCATAATGAGGCACATGGGGCATGATAAGGCACATGGGGCATAATGAGGCACATGGGGGCTAATGAGGCTAATAAGAGGCATAATGGGGGCTAATGAGAGGCATAATGGGAGGCTAATGAGGCATATGGGGGCTAATGAGGCATATGGGGGCTAATGAGGCATATGGGGCTAATGAGGCATAATGGGGGGCTAATGAGGCATAATGAGGCTAATAAGGCATAATGGGGGCTAATGAGGCATAATGTGGGGGCCCACCTTAGGGCTCCTGTGCACAAACTTTTTTTTTTATTGTCCATTCCATTCCATTTTTTTTTTTTTTTTTTTGTGGCCTGTATGTGAAACCATTCACTTCAATGGGGCTGCAAAAAACAGAAATTACTCTATGTGCATTCCGTGTCTGTATGTCCGCATGGCCTTTCCGCAAAATGATAGAACATCTCCTATTATTGTCCACATTACAGACAAGGATAGGACTGTTCTAATAGAGGCCGGCTGTTGGGTTCCGCATAATGTGGAATGCACACACCCGGTATCCATGTGCATTCCGGCAGCCCCTTTAACTATCATCCTCTATCCACAGGATCGGTGATAACTAAGTGATCCATGGGGGTCTGAACTCTGGAGCCCCAACTAATGCCCCTTCTTGACTAAATGGCAGGTCAAGTCCTTCCTCTTCATCCATTCTCTATGGGGTAACCGGAGATGGCGGAGTACAGTGCTGGCTATTTTCAGTGGTCCCAAAGAGAATGAATGGAGCAGTATGGCGTATGTGTAGCCTGCCACACCATCAAAAGGCAGAACAGGACCCGTTCCTGGGATCAGTGGGGGTCGCAGAATCGGACCCCACTATTCATATAGTTATGCCCTATGGTGTGGAGAGGATGACTTGAAAACCTGCACCACCCCTTTAAATCCTCCACCACTCCACCACCAGTATCTTTTTACATGGCAGCAGTGATGCCTGTAAATACGGAATATTATCACTACCGCCATGTAAACCATTCGTGTCAATACTGGAGAATATTCGGTTTATATTGGACGGCACTCCTCTTAGTGGGTGTTGCTCTGTGGTAGTGAAGCTTCACAATATCCGTAGAAAAGACCACGGCACTCGTATTCTTATGACGTTAGGTTGCTTGTTTATTCACATAAGTTAGTGAGATCCATCCAGGTTAGTTTTTACAATAAATAAGAGGCCACTTATTTATTGTAAAAACTAACCTGGATGGATCTCACTAACTTATGTGAATAAACAAGCAACCTAACGTCATAAGAATACGAGTGCCGTGGTCTTTTCTACTAATACTGGAGAATATGGCGCACTGTGCAGAATCTTTTGGTCATAACTCCAACCCCCTTTGCAGGTCACAATCTTTAACAAAGCCCAAGCAAAGGTGCTAGAGGAGCAAAGTGAGCACAAATGGAGGGTCATAACTGAAACAGAGGCATTAGGGTCACCTGAGGCACGGTAATAGTGGGGATCCTGGAGCAATATTAGTGGTGCATTCAGAGTGGGGGCAGCCCACCTAAAGCAGAGGCATTAGGGTCACCTGAAGGCAGGGTAATCCTGGAGCAGCTGCAGGGGTATTAGAGGGGCAACTGGAGAAGATTCAATATTAGGGGTGCATTTAGAGTGGGGGCATTGGGGGGCATTTGCAGCTGGGCACTTATGGGGGTGCACCTAAAGCAGATGCATTGGGGGGACCTAGGGCAGAGTCCCCCCAATGCCACTCTGAACTCTGCAGAGAGCAGTGCACATTCATAGATCTGAGTCTACTATAAACAAATTCCCCATTTCCCCCTTACAGTCTCCTACAGCTCACTACTGTCATACACCTGAGAAAGCAGCCCAGCACCGCAGAGGACTCCTTCTCTCCAGCAGCGAGTTTTCTGACAGCAGGGAGGTCAGAAGGATTGCCATACAAGTTCTCTCCTCCTTCACTGCCAGCTGCCGGGAAGTTTAGAAGATACTGTGGGACCTCCTGTAGAATTTACACCAGTAGGAGGCTGCATCGCTGTGTGATACTGCCACCTAGTGGATACAATAATTATCTCTCCTGAGAAAGGAGAAATAATTACTCCTCCATCTTATCTCGGGTGCAGGAGACTGCGGGCCCACCGAGGAATCCCCCGCTTCCCCGGCGGGCCAGTTCGAGCCTGCTCCACCCTCATGGGAGTTTCTCATTGTAGGTCCCCAACAGCTACACGGCACACAGCAAGATGCATTAGCTGTTCTTCTTCCTCTTCCATCGCTACCTCTGCCCTGAGCATCATCTCTTCTAAGATACGCATGAGAGGTATGAGAGACAACTGCAGTATGAACAGCATGAGCTGCTCGACCTGGAAACAACATATGCTCCCTGCAGAGGTGGGCTGGTGCATAACAAAATTGTTCTGCTGTTCATACGATAATGTAGTATGCGCAATGTTGAATTCCAGCGAGTTAGAACATTGCAGATTATGCTGCAGATCATTCTGACGCTGCAAGTCCAGAGGAGTGTTCCTCATTAAGTGAGAATGGCTAAAAAGAGGGATAGTCTCCTGGACATTGCCAACACCTTGCACAAGTCAGCGTGGTTTTTTAACCCCTTAGTGACCAGCCTGTCTTTGGCCTTACGGACCAAGCATTTTTCTTCCTTTTTTCATTGTCACGTTCCAAGAGCTATAACTTTTTTATTTTTCCGTCTATATAGCTGTATGAGGGCTTGTTTTTTGCGGGACAAGTTGTAGTTTTTAATGGCACCATTTTGGAGTACACATTACTTTCTGATTAACTTTTATTAACTTTTTCTGGGAGGGAGATGGGAAAAACAGCAATACTGCCACTGCGTTTTTCCGTTATAAATTTTACGGCGCTCATTTTTCAGTATAAATAACATAATATCTTTATTCTCTGGGTCAGTGCGATTACAGTGATACCAACAACATATATTTTTTTTACGTTTTACCACTTTTTTGCAATAAAACCCCTTTTTTTTCAAAGAAAAAAATGTTTTTGCATTGCCACTTCCCAAGACCCATAATGTTTTTATTTTTTTTTCTATAGAGTTGGGCTTTTCTTCCTATGGTGTGAGGGCTTGATTTTTGTGGGACGACTTGAATTTTTATTGGTATCATTGTGGAGTAAACGGTGCTTTTTGATCGCTTGTTATTACGTTTTTTCAGTGGCAACTAAGAATAAATTAGGATTTTTTTTTTTTTTTACATCGTTCACCGTAATGCATTATCCCTATAGTGCATTGTATTTTAATAGCAATGCTATTTTAACATTGACCAGCAGGCTGCGCCAGATAGGCGCAGCCTGCTGGAAATTACTTTAGGCTGGTCTGGGGCCTACATCAGACTTCTGCCAGCCTTCATACACATTGGCACCCCGCGATCGCATTTGTGGGGTGCTGATGGGAGACAGAGGGAGTCCGCTCCCTCTTTTAACACTTTACATGCGGCGGACGCCATTGCCCGCGGCATGTAAAGTGTTAAACAGCCCGGATCGGCACTCCTGCTGGTCCGGGCTGTTAGAGCATGTGAGAGCCGGGTCCCCACTCCCCACTGCACGGCTCCTTAGTGACCGCTGTAAAAACACGTATGGGTGGTCACTAAGAGGTTAAATTGCCATGCACGGAGCATGTGTTATTTCCCCTTGGTTCAGGGCGACCAGCAAGTTTTGGCCATTGTCATTGACTGCCTCACCCAGTTGGAGTCGGCAGGTTGACAGCCAGCAGGATGTTTGCTGCTTGATGTAAGTGTACTTTAGCAACTGCTCGCCTGTGTGGTTAATCTATCCCAGGCCGATCAGTTCAAAAACTGTGTGGCCTGACACGTGATAGGAAGGAGAGGGAATGTGTCCTGCTGCTGTTGGGGACGGGACCGTCTCCATGGTGGAGGAGGTGGAGGAGGTGCATAAGAGCCTGGGTAGGAGCCAGCCTTATGAAATCGTAGGGGGAGTCAAAAGGACCTGACCATGTTGCTGGGATACTGCCTCTCTGCTGCTGCAAGGTGGGCCCCTAGTCTCCCACCCCCTGCACATGTAGCACATAACACAGTAGACTTACTGCACTACATATAGAGAAGTGGTGTACAGCACCACAACCAGACTATGTATGTTCATATAAAAAAAATGAGTAGATTATTTAAGGGACCTCCATAATCAAATATCTTGTAGCACCTTGCTGCTGTCTACTGCTGTGAGCGTGCGGGTTGGCTGAGGACCAGGAGAAGGAGGACAGACTTTTTCTGATTGGGAATGGTGACCAGTTGTATTTTCCCAAAGGATCCGCTGATACCGCCTCGTGCTACAATAGAGCTCTGGTACCTTTGATTGTGTTTGAACACCCACAGCTTATTTTAATACTGCACATCTTGCACAGGGCTGTGGTTTTGTGTGCCCGCCTTGTGGAAAAAAAACGCCATATGGCAGTTGCTCGAACAAAGCTACAGGCAGCCGAGCTTGGCTTAGCTCTGGCCTGTTTTGGGCCTAACCCAACCACAGTGTCAACGGCATCACCAGATCCCGAAGCAGATAAGACCCTTGGTGTTCTTTGGGAGGTACAACTACTCTGCTCTTTATTGCTGCCACTGCAGGGGCGGACTGGGGGGCACATACCCCCTGGGCCAGGAGATGTTCAGGGCTGCCGATTTCTGCGCAGCCCCTGAACTCAATTGTATCTATGCCGACAGGACAAGGGAACCACTGGTTCCCTGCCCCGCAATTCCCAGCATATCTATGTGACCTAGGTGGTGCAATGACGTCATCACGCCATCTGCGCCGTTCCACAGGAGCAGACCCACCAGGAGTGGCTCGGTCTGCATAGCTGCATCATGGGACCGCACCTGGACAGGTGAGTATTGACTGTCCTCTCCTATTCTCTCTATGTACCCGAAAACTGACCCTTACTGACCCCTAACCCTAATACTGACCCTAATGCTGGTCCCTGACTCAAATACTGGTAGCGAACCCTAATATTAACCCTTTACCCTAGTACTGACGCCTAACCCTAATACTGACCCCTAACACTAACCCTAATACTGACCTCTAACCCCAATACTGGCTCCTAACTCTAATACTGGCCCTAATACTGAGCCCTAATACTAATCCAAACTGCAATACTGACCCTTATCCTAATACTGGCCCCTAACTCTAATACTGGCCCCCAATGCTAATACTACGCCTAACTCTAATACTGACCCTTAACCCTAATACTGACCCCTAAACCTAATACTGACCCCTAAACCAAATACTGACCCGTAACTCTAATGCTGACTCTAACCAAAATACTGGACCCTAACTCTAATACTGACCCTAATCCTAATACTGGCCCTAATGCTAATACTGGCCCTAATGCTAATACTACCCTAACCCTAATACTGGCAACTAACTCTAATGACATGACTAACTTTAATACTTGCCCACAACCCTAATACTGACCCCCTATCCCTAATACTGATTCCCTATCCCTAATACTGACCCTAACCTAAATACTAAATACCCCCCACACACACACACACACACACTCTAATACTGGCCCCTTACTCTAATACTGGCCCCTAACTCTAATACTGACCCTAACCCTAATACTGACCCTAATGCTAATACTACACCTAACCCTAATACTGGCAACTAACCCTAATGACATGGCTAACTCTAATACTTGCCCATAACCATAATACTGACCCCTAACCCTAATAATGGCCCTTAACCCTAATACTGACCCTAATACGGACCCTAACCCTAATCTTAATATGGACCTGAATCCTATTACTATTCTAACCCTAATATTTACTCCTAACTGTAATACTAAACCTAACCCTAATAAAGATCCTAACCCTAATTCTCACCCTAACAGTTATCCTAACCGCAATAATGACCCTAATACTGGCCCTAATATACCAACCCTAATACTAATCTATCTACTAGTCTGCTGTATATACTATATATCTGTACACACTGCATCTATTATACCTTACATATCAGTAAATACTGCATGTATTATAAATGTATAATAGATGCAGTGGGTACAAATATATAATATATAAAGTAGCGTACTGATATGTGAGGTACGAGGTATAATAGATGCACCATGTACAGATATATGGTATAGAAGCAGTATACTGGTATGTGAGATATAAGGTATAATAGATGCACTATGTACTGATATATAGTATATAAAGCAGTGTACTGATATGTGAGGTATGAAGTATAATAAATGCACTATATACAGATATATACTATATAGAGCAGTGTACTGATATGTGAGGTATGAGGTATAATAAAGTTCCAGCAAAAAAAACTATAGACAAGGTAGTGGAGAAATGTGTATACAAACAGAACTTCCAGCAGTGAATATTTCCCTTAAAATATAACTTTTAATGTTACTAATAAAAAGGGGTCAAGCAACACCCCAATAGGTACCTCAAAAATCAACACTCTCAAGAGGAGAATAACATGTAGTCACAGTTGATACTAACAGACTGACACATCATAGGTAAGGTGGTCACCAGTGAAAGATACTTAGGATAGTGTAGATGAACTAACATGATACTATCCCTAAGATTGACCCTAGGGTAGCCCTATGCCCGGGGACAACTCCTGATGGTGGAGATTCCCCGTCCTCAAACCTAGACTAACGGGCCCTGGTTAATCCCTGACCTACCGATCCGTCAGACACATAGGAGAATCACCAACAGAGGTGGGAGATGCTAGGCAAAGTGAGGATTACCTAATGTATCACAATGGTTCGTTATACAGTGGTTTAAACAGACACCTCATCCGAGGAGATAACATATATACAATTCGAGGCCCTGTGCTGAGCCCTAATACGCTCACAGGCCTCGCAGAGAACCTCCGTGTTAGTAGGCCTCTCAATGTGAGCCAGATGTGGTTCACAAAACCTAAAGCTAAAAACCTCAACGCGTTCCCCCCTACTAGTATAGCGGGTTCATCAGGAGGTTACTACACAGGAGAAACTGCTCCACGAGGGAAGCCTTTATTACTGAGGCTAAGGAACTCCAACGTAGATTTACTGACAGGGGATATCCTCAACAAACTTTGAGAGATGCGTTTAAGAATAAAGACAGGGACCAGTTATTGACACCAAGAGTAAAGGAGGCTGATAAGATGCAACCAACAAGGATAATCTCGACATTCGATTCAGCTAACATGGAGGTCCTAAGGGTTTTAAGACGCTATTGGCCCATCCTACAGATGGACCCTGATCTGGAGGACACTTTGCCCCATTACCCTACTGTTACATATAGATGGTGAAAAAGCCTTGGAGATAGACTGGTCCACAGCCATTACACCATCCCCCCCTCGGGCAACAAGACCTGGCTCGATCGTAAGCCCAGGGGTATGTTTAAATGTGGAGGTTGTAAGGCCTGTGGATTTGTACTCCCTACCAAGACTATCACCTGCTCTGTTACAAGACAAGTCTTCGAAATTAGGGATTTCCAACATTGTAAAAGTAAGGGAGTCATCTATGTTTGTCAGTGCTCATGCCCCCTAGACTACATAGGCAAAACTACCAGGGAGGCACGGAGGAGGTTTCTTGAGCACGTCAACAATGTACTCAAGAAAAAAGATACTCCGGTAGCATCGCATGTCAATGAAATACATGGAGGAGACCCAAGATCTTTAAAATTTTCCATTCTGGAAACAAATGCCCCCTCCCCCAGAGGAGGTAACTGGGACCAGAAAATTCTACAAAAGGAATGCCAATGGATTCATAGATTTAAGTCCCAGGCTCCACAGGGACTAAATGAAAGGATGACATACACTTGTTTTTTATAACTGACAGGATGTCTCTCTGGTTTTTCTTATTACCTCATTTGGCCCTTTTAATATAGGAACAGGCCGGGTACGCGAAGTACCCTATTTAGTTTTTATTTCGGTGTTTTCTATCCTTGGCACCTTATTTACTAGTCCCGAACTTATCTCATCACCAGGGACTACCAAACTCTCCCTATGCCGTCACAAGACTATAATACTATGTGAGATAGGTTACCTCCCCAGTTTTTATAATTATTGATCAGTTCGATAATCCCGATACAGTATAGTACGCTTTATCAATATGTCAATTTACACACTTTTTTGCGCTTTACTGTTGATATTAGTTTCACTACCTCTTGATTAGGCGCAAATCTATCATTGCGCTGGATATATATCCTTTTCATGTGGACCGAATACAGGAAATGACATATGCGTTCCAAGGACAGGAAGTGGCGATTATCTGTGTTCCAAAGACAGGAAGTGATGATGAACTCTGGACCGAATACAGGAAATGACAGATGCGTTCCAAGGACAGGAAGTGACGACTATCTGCGTTCCAAAGACAGGAAGTGATGATGAAGTTTCCTGTCACATGGGACGCTTGATACATGAAAGCGGGCTTTTAAAACTGGGGCTTGTTTAATACCAAAACAGGAGGAGCATGACTGCTAGGGACTGTGGGCAAGCGTGAGTAGGCTGTGACATCTCTTGGCTCTTGATTTATATGTATCGCAGCTCCGGTTGACCTTTCACCACTGTTCCTATTTAGCAGCGCTATATTCTGCCTAACCAGTCGCAAGGATCCCTATCGGATCATTGTCAACCCAGACATGACAGTAAGATTTACTTCTTCAGTGTACCCTGTGTCTGAGAATGCCTGGAGGATTATCCCTGATTTGCTTCTATCTCTCCCTTTTAGGTGTTACCGGGATATACTATGGCTGACCTTTGAATTTGGCTCCTCCTGTCATCTTTCTTTATCTCTCACTAGTTGTTACATGGTGACGTGTGGAGATCTATGTAATCACGACCGTGTATCTATTTGGTTGTATTATTTGTATAAAAGCCGTTGATTATACGGCCCTCCTTGCTTCTACATGTTACCTGTGTAGTAACCTCCTGATGAACCCGCTATACTAGTAGGGGGAAACGCGTTGAGGTTTTTAGCTTCAGGTTTTGTTTACCACATCTGGCTCACATTGAGAGGCCTACTAACACGGAGGTTCTCTGCGAGGCCTGTGAGTGTATTAGGGCTCAGCACAGGGCCTCGAATTGTATATATGTTATCTCCTCGGATGAGGTGTCTGTTTAAACCACTGTATAACGAACCATTGTGATACATTAGGTAATCCTCACTTTGCCTAGCATCTCCCACCTCTGTGGGTGATTCTCCTATGTGTCTGACGGATCGGTAGGTCAGGGATTAACCAGGGCCCGTTAGTCCAGGTTTGAGGACGGGGAATCTCCACCATCAGGAGTTGTCCCCGGGCATAGGGCTACCCTAGGGTCAATCTTAGGGATAGTATCATGTTCATGGGCGTTGCTATAGGGGGTGCAGAGGTAGCAGTCGCTACCGGGCCCAGGAGCCTGAGGGGGCCCAAAGACCCTTGTGCCACATAAGAATACACACAAAGCACTGAGAGAAGGGGGGCCCAAGCTGAACTCTTGCACCAGGGCCCATGAGCCATTAGCTACGCCCCTGATCATGTTAGTTCATCTACACTATCCTAAGTATCTTTCACTGGTGACCACCTTACCTATGATGTGTCAGTCTGTTAGTATCAACTGTGACTACATGTTATTCTCCTCTTGAGAGTGTTGATTTTTGAGGTACCTATTGGGGTGTTGCTTGACCCCTTTTTATTAGTAACATTAAAAGTTATATTTTAAGGGAAATATTCACTGCTGGAAGTTCTATGAGGTATAATAGATGCACTCTGTACAGATATATGGTATATAAAGCAGTACACTGATATGTGAGATATGAGGTATAATAGATGCACTCTACAGATATATAATTGTGGCGTTTTGAAATATCAGCTTTATACAAAAACGCATCTGTGAGGTGACTTGTTGAATCAGACATTCTCCACTTGCAGTTTACGCATCAGACACCCAGGAGTTAATCAAGTAGTTTTTAATCCGGAGATTGTATTTCAAGATATGCAGGGAATCCAGATGGTAAAAGAATTATGCCAACAATATTCTCCTTCATAAGAAGATGAGATTCTACTCAGATTCTCCTCAGATTCTCTTCAGAATTAGAGCAAACACTAACAGCAATGCATGACTGGGAAAACAGGAAGTGGCTAGACTGAACCAACTAGAAGCTGAAACAGAGGGGGGGAGGAGAAGAGAGGAGCATACCAATACACAATGCAAGATACAGAAACAGAACACTCCCCGTCTGGTTTTGGTAGATACCACTATAATATGCATACAATAGAATCGTATAAAATAACAATGTCCATAAACCTGATGAATAAACAGATGAATAATGTCCATAAACCTGAAAAGGAAACATGCAATGAACATTTATTCAAACCAAAAAAGGATATGTCTTCAGTTCAGACCATAGAGCTGGTACTGGATACAGTCCTAGAAGATGATGAGCATCTCTGGTAGAAGGAATCTCAACATGGAAGTTCTTTCCATCCAAACTGGAAACGACTTTAGTAATAAGGCCAGTAGGCCAGTCGAGACGATCAACTTGTTTGTCTCTTAACAGAACAAAATCTCCTTCCTTTAAATTAGGCCTTGGTTCTGGCCACCTTTTGCATTCTTGCAAGAGGCAGAGGTACTATCTTCTCCACTTTTCCCAGAGCTGACTGGCGAGATGTTGTACCTGCTTCCACCGAAAGTTATAAAAGTTGTGCTCTTTGAAAATGCGAGATGGCACTGGAATATTTACTATCTTTTCTGGTTTATTCTTGAGTGATCTTTTATGCACCCCAGGTGTTGATTTCTTCTTTTTTACTACAGGAGATTGTTGCTGTCTATGGATTGTGAACGCGAATGCTCTTGTCTGCTTTTCACTTCTGAAATGGGATCTGTCTTTGTACGTACGGACTTGGGTTGTTGACATGCAGTATTTGTCATGGACATTGGCAGTGAACTTTTCCATGTGGTTTCCAGAAAAGGCTGAGCAATATGAAAGTGCTCATCCATTGAAGACTGGGAAGAACTGTGATCCTCTTCAGTGCAATCAACAACTGCAGATGGAACTGAAGGTTCTTGCAAAGTATCTGAAATTAACTCTTCCTCTGTTGAAGGAAACTCCTTTATAGAACGTTCAGAAGATACGTCTTTTACAAAATTAAACTCATTGTCAAACTGTTAACTGGAAGGCTCACATTTCTGCTGTATCTCATCAGAACTACATGAATCAGAAGACTTGTTGTCAGTGATGATATAGGATTCATTATGATAAACTGTGTGAGGACTGCAAAGCTGGGAAGGGCTTGAAGAGGGCTCCAATTGAAATCCTGAAGGTCTTTCTACAAGCTGCCCTTCTGTACAGGAACATTCTTCTGCAGCTGACTCCTTGGGATTTAAGCAGCTTTCTGATGTTTTTAGAATATTTGGGCAAGGCATATCTTGCACATAGTAGTGGTTAGGACACTGCCTGAAGTAAGAAGTTCGCCCCCCTATTAATATGTCAGTTCTGAAGGAGTGTACTTGGCAGGGTCTGCGGGTTCTGTCCAGACATACATCCCCCACGATGATCCAACCCACTGTAAGTTTCTGGGCATATGGAGTGTTGAAAGGGCTATTGCAAAGTTCAAGGACCTTATGAGCCTCAAGAATGTCTCTACCTAGCAAGAGTAAGATCTCGGCATGGTTATCAAGGATAACAAGTGCAAAAGTCCAGCTCACCCGTCCAGGACAGCCATATCCCCGCTGCTCGGAGCCTGAAGAGAAGTGCCTGCCGCAATCAGGAAAAGGAAGGAGAGGTTCCGGCACCTAATTATGCAGTAAAAGCTTCCTTTATTCGGGGTTCAGTATACAATCGTGTTCACACAAAGGCTGGTAGTTTACGCGTTTCGGACAGTCTCGTCCTTAGTCGTAACAAAAATGGTTTGGTTGTGACCCATATTTAAATGGTTACCCTGGGACCGCCCAATAGGAGGCGGAGAAAACACTGGGTTTGATCACAAGCAGACCATTTACTTGTTGGCAGGTGATATATATTAACAACATGCTCACTCTATGTATGTAGTTGGAGAACATTTGTGATAATAACAATAATGGTGGACCGTCTCGCCACACACATGAGTTAATATTTTTCATTTGCCATTGAACATATTACTCTATGATTAAAAACATACGGTACTGTTCACATGTGATCAAAAAATCGCATGGATCATGTAAATACACAAAATAGACACATTTGTTCTAGACAGCTATGTTCACACAAAAATGACCCTTATTCTTGACTGCTGCAGGTCTGACTACTTCTTAACTGATTTGTTTCAATAAAAATGCATGATTTCCTTTTTTAGATTGAGACCCATAGGAACTCTGGTATTGAGTCTAAATATCCAGAAGGCCTCTCTAAGGAGAATTTTTCTTCTAAGATCCCCCTTTCTGTCAGGTATATTCACTTTTTCAATCACATAACATTGCATAGAGTTAATTTTCCGATTGTGGATTGAAATGAAGTGTTTGGCAACGTTAGATATATTTAACGCTGCAGGGTTTAGAACATAGTTCACATGCTCCAGAAAGCGATTCTTAAATTTACGGGTTGTACTCCCGATGTACATTAGATCGCAGTCTGTGCAGGTTATTATGTACACCACTCCCGTAGTATTGCAATTCGTGTAAGATTTAATTGGAAAAGTTTCCGAATGGTCGGAACTTTGAGAATTTGTTGTAACTTTAACAAAATTGCATGTTTTGCAGGGGTGGTATCCACATTTCGTAAAACCCTTGTATAACAACCAACATTGAGATGTATTCGTCGGTTTTCGAAATAAAGAAGGTGATAAGGAGGAGGATAGAACTGGGGCTCTCCTTGGTACAATTTTACAGCCGTGTCGCAGAACATTGTGGAGGAATTTGTCCTCATATAAGATTGGCAGGCAGCCCCTAATCAAATTGCAGGTTTCTTTGAACTGACGGCTATATGTTAGAACTAGAGTGGGTGTACCCTCATTGTTCTTCTTGTGTCTATTTTTCTTGTTCTTGTTGGGCATTGGGACTCTGATAATTGGTATTCCCATCATTGGTTCTATGACCTATCCCAAATAATAGTTCATCTCTAGATTTTTTAATTGCAATGTCCTTGGCTCTATCTAACATCCACTTGGGGTAACCCCTATTCATGAGTCTAATGGTGATTGCCTCACATTCCGCCAGAAAACCAGCTTCAGTGCTGCAATTACGTTTTGCATGGATAAATTCCCCCACAGGGACACCCCTTATGACATGAAATGGATGGTGACTGGTGGCATGTAGTATGGAATTGCCTGCTACTTTTTTTCTGAATGTTTTTGTGAGTATTACTTGATCAGGGATTCCCATAAGTGTCAAATCCAGAAAATTCATCTCAGAATCGTCAACGGTACATGTAAACCGGAGATTGAATGTATTGTCATTGAGGTAATTTTTAAAGTCCGGTATGGCAGACACATCACCCCTCCAGACTAGGAGCAGGTCATCGATGTATCTGCCATACCAGACCACATTTTCCGACCACGGAAAACTTACATTATAAATGTGTTTCTCCTCCCACAAAGCCATAGTGAGGTTTGCCAATGAGGGCGAGAATGCCGCCCCCATCGACACTCCTCGTATTTGCAAATAGAAGGTGCTGTCAAACATAAAATAATTGTGGGTAAGGAGAAACAACGTGACCTCCAGAGCATAGTCGATAAGTTCATCAGAAAAATCAGTGTATTTTTTAAGATGATGTTCCATGGCTAGAAGGGCAATTCTGTGAGGAATTGAGGGGTATAACGACTCTACATCTGCTGTCACCCACTTGTAATCTGACCGCCACTGGAACCCAGCCATGGAACGTAGTACATCTCCTGTATCTTTGAGATAACCTGGAATTCTTTTGACTAGGGGCTGCAACATGTTATCCAACCAATTTCCCAGGTTCTCAGTCAGAGACCCTATGCCTGAAACAATAGGGCGGAAGGGAGGGGGGCTGAGCTCTTTGTGGACTTTGGGCAGCGCATGCATGATCGGAGTTATTGGGTTGTTCACACACAGAAAGCGGCACTGCGTTTCATCAAAAACATTCAATGATTTGCCTTTCTGAATTAAATTCTGGTATTCCACCTGATATCTGGCAATAGGATCACCTTGCAGCTTTCTGTATGTGGACAAGTCATTCAGAAGATTGTTTATTTGTTGACCATACATGTCCCTGCCCATCACCACAACGCAGCCTCCCTTATCTGCCATTTTGATTATTATTTCCTCCATGGAATGTAGCTCTTTTAATGCTTGTCTATGGTTCCTGTTTAAGTTTTGGTTTCCCTTGTTCTGCGCTGACCTCCTGTGTAAGTCCCTAAGTTCCCTTTCCACAACTTCCTGGAAAATATCCATGCCTCCACTCCGTGACATCACGGGGTAGAAGTATGGATTCGAGGTTTTTAGATCAACCCTAGTCTGATTAGACATACAAATATTGGGTTCCTGTTGTAGTTCAGAGAGACAGATAAGTGACAATTGTTCTTTAAATAATAAGTCTTGGTATATATTGGTTGTGTTTGTCACATTATCTGTTCTCTGAGAACAGGCATGTTCTTCCCCAGGTACATCATGAAAATGTTTCAGTACTGTTAGGTTTCTGATAAATTTATTAATGTCCAGGATTGTGGAAAAAAGATCAAAGTCCGTACACGGTGCAAAATTAAGGCCTAAGGACAAAACATGTATTTGATCAGCAGAAAGATGAACATCCGATAAATTCAATACTGTAAGGTTATCATTAGAAGTAAGGTCATTATTTACTTTTTCTGTCGAGTTGACATCAGATGCACTTTTCCTGTGTTTGCGTCCAGCCCGCTTTCGTCGTTTTTTGACGATCTATTGGCTGACTGTTTATCCGAGGTTTCTGACTTATTGCGATTTTTGGATTTTTTATAATACGAAGATTTTTTATCATCTCTCTGCTCAGATTCATAGGCCGGCACTGTTTCATCTAGGACATCTTGGGAATTATCTACATAGTCAGAAGCATCAAAGTCTGAAGAGAAACTCATCCGTGTGGGCTTAAGTCCAGATTTGTTCGGCCTTTTGTTGAATTTCTTTAGAATAGGTTTAGGTGTGGAGCATAGATTCTCCCTCCTCCCCCATTCATACACCTGATCCTTAGCATAATCATGGAGATCTCGTTGATACTTGCTGTGTTTGGTTTTCATGATATGCTCCTCCAGGAGTTTAATGGAGGACATAATTTTTTGTTCCATTTCCACATATGTCGGATCATCTAAATATATAGAAAAACTTTCTTTACATGATGCAATTTCCTGTTGGAGGAGAGACAACTTGTTGGACTCCTGTTCAATGATAAGGCTCATTAAATCCATGGAACATCGAGACAGTATTGTATTCCACTTGTTAACAAAGTCCCCTGGGAAAATTGTGGTCGGAATTTTTTTGATTCTGAGACCGCGTGGAATGATGTTTTTTTCCAAATATTTGGACAGAGTGGTATAGTCCCACCAAAGTCGGGTTTCTTGGGTCATCAGTTTTTCAAATTCAGTTAACTTTGTTTTCAGGTTATAGTCCTTTTGAAATGTTTGATCCTCTGCAGAAAAAAACAGACTCCGAGTTGTAGTTTCACAACAGTGCTTCCGAGGGGTACCCAAGGATAATCGAGTATTAGTTCACACTACGTACTGGCTTGTTGACCGAGTCTATGTTCCCACAACATGGCTTTTCAAATGTCTACAGACCGCCTAGTCAAAGCGGAGTCTGTTTTTTCTGCAGAGGATCAAACATTTCAAAAGGACTATAACCTGAAAACAAAGTTAACTGAATTTGAAAAACTGATGACCCAAGAAACCCGACTTTGGTGGGACTATACCACTCTGTCCAAATATTTGGAAAAAAACATCATTCCACGCGGTCTCAGAATCAAAAAAATTCCGACCACAATTTTCCCAGGGGACTTTGTTAACAAGTGGAATACAATACTGTCTCGATGTTCCATGGATTTAATGAGCCTTATCATTGAACAGGAGTCCAACAAGTTGTCTCTCCTCCAACAGGAAATTGCATCATGTAAAGAAAGTTTTTCTATATATTTGGATGATCCGACATATGTGGAAATGGAACAAAAAATTATGTCCTCCATTAAACTCCTGGAGGAGCATATTATGAAAACCAAACACAGCAAGTATCAACGAGATCTCCATGATTATGCTAAGGATCAGGTGTATGAATGGGGGAGGAGGGAGAATCTTTGCTCCACACCTAAACCTATTCTAAAGAAATTTAACAAAAGGCCGAACAAATCTGGACTTAAATCCACACGGGTGAGTTTCTCTTCAGACTTTGATGCTTCTGATTATGTAGATAATTCCCAAGATGTCCTAGATGACACAGTGCCAGCCTATGAATCCGAGCAGAGAGAGGATAAAAAATCTTCCTATTATAAGAAATCCAAAAATCGCAACAAGTCACAAACCTCAGATAAACAGTCAGCCAATAGATCGTCAAAAAACGACGAAAGCGGGCTGGACGCAAACACAGGAAAAGTGCATCTGATGTCAACTCGACAGAAAAAGTAAATAATGACTTTACTTCTAATGATAACCTTACAGTATTGAATTTATCGGATGTTCATCTTTCTGCTGATCAAATATATGTTTTGTCCTTAGGCCTTAATTTTGCACCGTGTACGGACTTTGATCTTTTTTCCACAATCCTGGACATTAATAAATTTATCAGAAACCTAACAGTACTGAAACATTTTCATGATGTACCTGGGGAAGAACATGCCTGTTCTCAGAGAACAGATAATGTGACAAATATAACCAATATATACCAAGACTTATCATTTAAAGAACAATTGTCACTTATCTGCCTCTCTGAACTACAACAGGAACCCAATATTTGTATGTCTGATCAGACTAGGGTTGATCTAAAAACCTCGAATCCATACTTCTACCCCGTGATGTCACGGAGTGGAGGCATGGATATTTTCCAGGAAGTTGTGGAAAGGGAACTTAGGGACTTACACAGGAGGTCAGCGCAGAACAAGGGAAACCAAAACTTAAGTAGGAACCATAGACAAGCATTAAAAGAGCTACATTCCATGGAGGAAAAAATAATAATCAAAATGGCAGATAAGGGAGGCTGCGTTGTGGTGATGGGCAGGGACATGTATGGTCAACAAATAAACAATCTTCTGAATGACTTGTCCACATACAGAAAGCTGCAAGGTGATCCTATTGCCAGATATCAGGTGGAATACCAGAATTTAATTCAGAAAGGCAAATCATTGAATGTTTTTGATGAAACGCAGTGCCGCTTTCTGTGTGTGAACAACCCAATAACTCCGATCATGCATGCGCTGCCCAAAGTCCACAAAGAGCTCAGCCCCCCTCCCTTCTGCCCTATTGTTTCAGGCATAGGGTCTTTGACTGAGAACCTGGGGAATTGGTTGGACAATATGTTTCAGCCCCTGGTCAAAAGAATTCCAGGTTACCTTAAAGATACAGGAGATGTACTACGTTCCATGGCTGGGTTCCAGTGGCGGTCAGATTATAAGTGGGTGACAGCAGATGTAGAGTCGTTATACCCCTCAATTCCTCACAGAATTGCCCTTCTAGCCATGGAACATCATCTTAAAAATACACTGATTTTTCTGATGAACTTATCGACTATGCTCTGGAGGTCACGTTGTTTCTCCTTACCCACAATTATTTTATGTTTGACAGCACCTTCTATTTGCAAATACGAGGAGTGTCGATGGGGGCGGCATTCTCGCCCTCATTGGCAAACCTCACTATGGCTTTGTGGGAGGAGAAACACATTTATAATGTAAGTTGTCCGTGGTCGGAAAATGTGGTCTGGTATGGCAGATACATCGATGACCTGCTCCTAGTCTGGAGGGGTGATGTGTCTGCCATACCGGACTTTAAAATTACCTCAATGACAATACATTCAATCTCCGGTTTACATGTACAGTTGACGATTCTGAGATGAATTTTCTGGATTTGACACTTATGGGAATCCCTGATCAAGTAATACTCACAAAAACATTCAGAAAAAAAGTAGCAGGCAATTCCATACTACATGCCACCAGTCACCATCCATTTCATGTCATAAGGGGTGTCCCTGTGGGGGAATTTATCCGTGCAAAACGTAATTGCAGCACTGAAGCTGGTTTTCTGGCGGAATGTGAGGCAATCACCATTAGACTCATGAATAGGGGTTACCCCAAGTGGATGTTAGATAGAGCCAAGGACATTGCAATTAAAAAATCTAGAGATGAACTATTATTTGGGATAGGTCATAGAACCAATGATGGGAATACCAATTATCAGAGTCCCAATGCCCAAGGTAATAGGGCAGGGGTTTGTACCAATCCAAATAAAAATAAAAATGACAGGGCTGTAAAATTGTACCAAGGAGAGCCCCAGTTCTATCCTCCTCCTTATCACCTTCTTTATTTCGAAAACCGACGAATACATCTCAATGTTGGTTGTTATGCAAGGGTTTTACGAAATGTGGACACCACCCCTGCAAAACATGCAATTTTGTTAAAGTTACAACAAATTTCTAAAGTTCCGACCATTCGGAAACTTTTCCAATTAAATCTTACACGAATTGCAATACTGCGGGAGTGGTGTACATAATAACCTGCACAGACTGTGATCTAATGTACATCGGGAGTACAACCCGTAAATTTAAGAATCGCTTTCTGGAGCATGTGAACTATGTTCTAAACCCTGCAGCGTTAAATATATCTAACGTTGCTAAACACTTCATTTCAATCCACAATCGGAAAATTAACTCTATGCAATGTTATGTGATTGAAAAAGTGAATATACCTGACAGAAAGGGGGATCTTAGAAGAAAAATTCTCCTTAGAGAGGCCTTCTGGATATTTAGACTCAATACCAGAGTTCCTATGGGTCTCAATCTAAAAAAGGAAATCATGCATTTTTATTGAAACAAATCAGTTAAGAAGTAGTCAGACCTGCAGCAGTCAAGAATAAGGGTCATTTTTGTGTGAACATAGCTGTCTAGAACAAATGTGTCTATTTTGTGTATTTACATGATCCATGCGATTTTTTGATCACATGTGAACAGTACCGTATGTTTTTAATCATAGAGCAATATGTTCAATGGCAAATGAAAAATATTAACTCATGTGTGTGGCGAGACGGTCCACCATTATTGTTATTATCACAAATGTTCTCCAACTACATACATAGAGTGAGCATGTTGTTAATATATATCACCTGCCAACAAGTAAATGGTCTGCTTGTGATCAAACCCAGTGTTTTCTCCGCCTCCTATTGGGCGGTCCCAGGGTAACCATTTAAATATGGGTCACAACCAAACCATTTTTGTTACGACTAAGGACGAGACTGTCCGAAACGCGTAAACTACCAGCCTTTGTGTGAACACGATTGTATACTGAACCCCGAATAAAGGAAGCTTTTACTGCATAATTAGGTGCCGGAACCTCTCCTTCCTTTTCATGGTTATCAAGGAGAGGAATCTCTCTGGCTATGTTCCTGAGATGAGGGTGATGCTGTGCAGCTTCAGGTGTGGGAATTTCATCCCTTGTGTCCGGCAATTTGTCACACTCTATAAGGGCTGGAAGAGAGAGTTTCTTATCTCCTTTGATGGGCTACAAGGTGAAACCATTAGCTCTTCTTCATGAGGTTGTCACAAGACCAGAGCATGTTCCTAGAGCAGAGGTCAGCAACCTTCTGCACTCCAGCTGTTGTGAAACTACAATTCCCAGCATGCTCCAGTCAATTCTGAGAGAGTTCTTAAAAGAGCAGAGCCAGTATGCATGCTGGGAGTTGTAGTTTCACAACAGCTGGAGTGCCGGAGGTTGCCTACCCCTGTACTAGAGTGTAGGGTGTAGTTTCTCCCTCTATCCTAAACAGATCAAAGAACTTAGGGCTAGCTAGGGAACGATTACTTTAATCATCTAGAATAGCATACATTCTTATGGTCTTCTCTGGTCGTGCAGTAGGAAACACATCCACGAGGCAAATCTTAGAATAAGACTTATCGCACACAAGTCCTTCTCCACATACCTTTGTGCATCTGGGCGTGACGGTTGTGGTTGGTCGGTCAGCACTCTCCCCGCCATGACTCTCCTCGCCTTGATCGGAATGGGGCTTGTGCCAGCTAACTGGTTCTAGGTTCCGCCTGATTGGTCCCGGGTGAACAGCGGACCTATGTAGACCACTTTTACATTCAGAACACTTGACTGGAACCTTACAGTCTCTGGCAAAGTGCTTAGTGGATGCACAGCATCTGAAGCAGATATTATGACTCCTTAGGAACTCCTTACGTTCCTCAAAGGGCTTTGCTATGAAGAAACAGCATTTCCTTAAAGGATGTGGTTTATCATGGATAGGGCAATGATGATCGGGTTCCTTGGGGCTTTCATTTCCATTGTTAGTAGTGGGCACAACCCCTGTCTTTTTTACTGAAATTAGACCTTTAGGGTTTCTCTGTCTGGGACTGGAAGTCTCGTGTCTCTGTTTAGTAGAGCCAAAGATGCTGGTTCCCAAGGTGTTGAAGCTCGGATCGTTTTTAGCTCTAGCTAAGTCCTTGATGAACTTACAGAAGAATGAAAATGGTGGAAAGGGAACACAATGTTGCTCCTTGTATTTTGAACCTGTTGTTGCCCATTGGTCTTGAATATTGAGGGGTAATTTCTCCACGATCAGGCCCACACCATGGGAGGTATCAAGAAAGCTGAGACCTGGTAGCTGCGGGTCTCCCTTGGCGATTTCAAACTCAAAAAGAAGGTCGCTTAATTCTTCGAACCCATGGCAGTCTGTATTGGATAATTCAGGAAAGTCGTATAAATAAGACACGTTCAACTACTTCCGAGCTGCCGTATGTCTGCTCTCATCTTTCCCATGCGAGACGAAGTCCCTTGACTGGTTCGTAGATATGAACGGTTTTGAGTCTCTTAACACAGTTTGACGACCATGGACCTAGCCATCTAATTAGTAAATCAAGTTCTTGCATAGGTGGTACACCAAGGGTTTGAACTGTTGTCTTGAAGGTGGCCTTCCAACTTCTATAGTTCTCTGGGCGATCAAAGTTCGTAAGGCTAGTACTGATGAGGTCCCTGAGAGTTAGGTACTTAGCGATTTCTGATGCGCTATTTCTTTCCGGCATCATGGCGATGGAAACTTCTCCCTCGCTGGTGTTGTTGGCACAATTTGATACCTTATGTTTGGGGGTTGGAAGATGGAATGGAGTGGCAGCTGGGTTGAGCGTAAATGAAGGCTTTACATCTGGTAATGTTGGTGCCAGCGTCTTGGTTGCTATGTAACTAGTCTCAGGAGGTTTTAATGTGATTTGATAAGCTTGAAGTGGCTTGGTCTCTAATGGCACCTGAAATACAGTGTAAGATGCCAGAGGTTTGAAAGAGAGAGAAATGTCCACTGGACGGGGGTCAACTGTATAGTTATCAGCTGCCTCTTTTTCTACTCACATGAGTTCAGCAGGCTGGCGTGCAGAGCCCAGATCTTCTGGTGCAAATGCATTGACTTTGCATTGGTCTAGGACGAATTGCAGGGTATGGCCTTCTGAGTCATTAGATATCTTGGACATAGGATGATAAGCTTCGTTTTCTTCAGCAGCTTCTTCAAGAACTCTAAGTTCAGCCATGGCTGCTGCTTCTTCCCTTTCCTTCTGAAGGACCTCCAACTCAGCATCGGCCTTAGCTTTGGTTGCTTGCGCCTGAGCCTGTATAGCTGCTTGATTAGCTTGAGATTGGGCTTGTATAGCTTGCGCCTGAGCCTGTATAGCTGCTTGATTAACTTGAGATTGGGCTTGTATAGCTTGCGCCTGAGCCTGTATAGCTGCTTGATTAGCTTGAGATTGGGCCTGTGTCTCTGCGACTTGCGCATTAATGGCTGCTTCCTTTCTAATGCAGTGAGCTTGTACCTTCAATGCTTCCGCTTTTGCGCGTGCCAACACCAAGAGTGCTGTGAGTGAGACCTTAGCGATGAGGACTGAGCAATAGATTTCGAGGAATGGGATGAAGACTTGGAGTGCCTTAAAAGGTTAGAATGGCGGGATGCAGTTTCAAATTGTTGTGATATCTTGTTCTCTAGCATTGACTTGACTGACATAAATCTCCTATATCTTTCATCATTAAGTGCAGTGTGGGTCTTTAATTCTAGGATGAATTCCTCTGAGTTGAGACTTGATAACAGAGAAAAATATTTTTCAGACAGTCTCTTATAACTATCATGGGTCTTATTCAATTTTGTACACATGGCCTTTATTTGATCTTCGTTATAGCCTGATCCATGTGCTGCATCCATACATTGTTCAGTCTTTTCCCACAAAATAGATAAATTATTGTATACCTTCATTTTGTCGGTTAGAAGGGCCTCTTTCATTTTTAATGAGGGCTTAGAAATCCTTCTAGCTGAGTCCTGCATTTCCATCTGTAACACAACAGCAACCTCTAGTGGTGGATCAGTTTTTTAATAGCTTACAGCAGGCAGACGATATTTACCTCAGAAAACAGGCTGAATACAGTTCCTAGCCTGTATGAAACTGAAATTGCTAGAAGCTTCCGCGATCCTAGTGAATGCAGTACTGGGCAGTATAAGATATTACCCTCCACTTTAGCATAGCAGGAGACAAATGATGATGGCTATTACTTGGAGGAGGAGAATATTCTTTTCTTAGTGGGAGAAGGAGAGTACTAAGACGATTCTTTTACTGTGGCGTTTTGAAATGTCGCCTTTATACAATCACACATCTGTGAGGTGACTTGTTGAATCAGACATTCTCCACTTACAAAGACACCCAGGAGTTGATCAAGTAGTCTTTAATCCGGAGATTGTATTACAAGATATGCAGGAAATCCAGATGGTAAAAGAATTATGCCAACAATATTCTCACTGAAAAGAAGATGAGATTCTACTCAGATTCTCCTCAGATTCTCCTCATAATTACAGCAATGCATGACTGGGAAAAAAGGAAGTGGCTAGACTGAACCAACTAGAAGCTGAAACAGAGGGGGGAGGAGAAGAGAGGAGCATACCAATACACAATGCAAGATACAGAAACAGAACAATAATATATAAAGCAGCGTACTGATATGTGATGTTTGAGGTATAATAGATGCACTATGTACAGATATATAGTATATAAAGCAGTGTTAACTGATATGTGAGGTATTTGGTATAATAGATGCACTATGTACAGATATATAGTATACACAGCAGTGTACTGATATTTGATATACAAGGTGTAATTATTACCTAGTATCGCACATATCAGTACACTGCTGTATATACTAACCCACTGCATCTGTTATACCTCTTACCACGTGACCATCAACAACATGTAATCAGTGATGTCAAACCTTCTGTTACCCACTGAATTGTAGCTTCTATCCAGTATTCTAATACAGTGTGTGTACGCTGTATTCAGGGGCACATACAAGAGGCTTTATCCATAAAGGGGGCACATATAAGAGACACTTTACATAAAGAGGGGACATATAAGAGGCACTATACATAAGTGGGGCACATATAAGAGACACTTTACATAAAGGGGGCACATAGAAGAGGCCCTATACATAAGTGGGGCACATATAAGAGACACTATACATAAAGGGGGCACATATAAGAGGACTCAGCTATGCATAAAGGGGGCATATATAAAAGGCACTGTACATTAAGGGGCACATACAAGAGCCATTATACACAAAAGGGGAACATATAAGAGGCACGTATAACATAGTAACATAGTATATAAGATCGAAAAAAGACATTTGTCCACCCAGTTCGGCCTGTTTCCTACAAGTTGATTCAAAGGAAGGCAAAAAAAAACTGTGAGGCAGAAGCACTGAAGGGGAAAAAATTCCTTCCTGACTCCAATCAGGCAATCAGAATAACTCCCTGGATCAACGACCCCTCTCTAGTAGCTATAGCCTGTAATTTTATTACACTCCAGAAATACATCCAGGCCCCTCTCGAATTACTTTATTGTACTTACCATCACCACCTCCTCAGTCAGAGAGTTCCATATGATTACTGCACAAGGATTTGTTATGAATTTGTTCCGACCATCCATCTTGTAAGTGCAATAAATAGCGATTAGCTTCTTTTAAAATCGTATTGCACTATGTGTGTTTAATTATTGCAGCTACTTCAACACTGTGGATTTGATCCGTTTGGTGTGGGTGCTGTCTTTTCCCTTCATTCCGGAAGCTGTGGCCTTGTGAATCCTAGGAACTTCCCCATTGAAAGCAGCGCGGTTCCATTTTTTGACTCAGACTGTTAAGGTGTTAATTGCTTCCCACAACACGTATAGGAACCTGCAGCAGCAAGGAAGAGGACTGCCCTGAGTGTGTCTGGTATTTTTGCTTTTATTAAGAGAGTTCCATAGTCTCACTGCTCTTACCGTAAAGAATCCTTTTCTATGTTTGTGTACAAGCCTTCTTTACTCCAGACGCAGAGGATGTCCCCTCGTCACAGTCACAGTCCTGGGGATAAATAAATGATGGGAGAGACCTCTGTACTGACCCCTAAAATATTTATACATAGATATTAGATCTCCCCTCAGTCGTCTTTTTTAAAAGGTGAAAACCCTAATTTTAATAACCTTTCAGGGTACTGTAGTTGCCCCATTTCAGATATTACTTTAGTTGCCCTCCTCTGAACCCTCTCCAGCTCTGCTATGTCTGCCTTGTTTACAGGAGCCCAAAACTGTACACAGTACTGTATGTGTGGTCTGACTAGAGATTTGTAAAGTGGTAGGACTATGTTCTCATCACGAACATCTATGCCCCTTTTGATGCAACCCAATATCTTATTGGCCTTGGCAGTAGCTGCCTGAAACTGGTTTTTACAGCTTAGTTTGCTGTTTATTAAAATTCCTAGATCCTTTTCCATGTCAGTGTTACCGAGTGTTTTACCATTTAGTATGTACGGGTGACTTGCATTATTCCTTCCCATGTGCATAACTTTACATTGGTCAATGTTAAACCTCATCTGCCATTTCTCTGCCCAAGCCTCCACTCTATCCAGATCCCTCTGTAGGAGAAAACTGTCCTCTTCAGTGTTAATTACTTTACACAATTTAGTGTCATCTGCAAAAATTGATATTTTACTGTGCAAGCCTTCTACAAGATCATTAATAAATATATTGAAGAGAATAGGGCCCAATACTGACCCCTGAGGTACCCCACTAGTGACAGTGACCCAATCTGAGTATCTACCATTAATAACCACCCTCTGTTTTCTGTCACTCAGCCAGTTACTTACCCACATACAGACATTTTCTCCCAGTCCGAGCATCCTCATTTTATATGCCAACCTTTTATGAGGTACAGTGTCAAATGCTTTGGAGAAGTCCAGATATACGACATCCATTGATTCGCCGCTATCAAGTCTAGAGCTTACCTCCTCATAGAAGCTGATTAAATTTGTTTGGCATTACCGATCCCTCATGAAGCAATGCTGATATGGCGTTATTTGCTTATTTTCATTGAGATACTCAAAGATAGCATCTCTTAGATACCCTTCAAACAGTTAACTAACAACAGATGTTAAATTTACTGGCCTATAATTTCCAGGCTCTGTTTTTGGACCCTTTTTGAATATTGGCACCACATCTGCTATGCGCCAATCCTGTGGCCCAATACATAAAGAGGGCACATACTAGAGCCATTATACACAAAAGAGGAACATATAGGAGGCGCTATACATAATGAGGGCATGTATAAGAGGCACTATTAATAAAGGGGGCACATATAAGAGGCACTATACATAAAGGGGTCACATAAAAGGTGCTATATATAAAAGGGGCACGTAAGAGGTTCTATACATACAGGGGGCACATATAAGAGGCACTATAGATACAGGGGGCACATATAAGAGGTGCTATACATAAAAGGGGCACGTATAAGTGGCATTATTTATAAGGGGCACCAAGCATGTGTTACTATATACAGGGGGCACAGAGCATGTGGCACTACATACAGAGGGCACAGAGCATATGGTACTATATACAGAGGACACAGAGCATGTGGCACTATATACAGAGGGTACAGAGCATATGCCACTATATACAGAGGGCACAGAGCATGTGGCACTATATACAAAGGACACAGAGCATATGGCACTACCATTGGAGGACTGTGTGTAGCAACAAAGCTGCTATTATATTAAAAGCACAGCATGTGGCTTTGTGTTAGTATGCAGAGTACTATGTGTTGGTAAAGTAATAATCTGAAGACATCTTCTCAGCAAAATCTGCAGAGCTGAATTGTGGCTGGAAGATGTCATCATGGTGGCCTGAACCAGATCGGGAAGAAGTCAAGAAGGGGACATCACCTGTAAGTCACTAAATGCAAATTATTATTCTGATCCTGACTATGTATGATGAGTGCTGTAGTCACCTGGATGATTTACCGCCGATGATGGGTTTTATCATGCTGTTTTGTGAAACAACTCCCAGCATCCCTTTACTACTGTTCAGGCCATACTGGGGGCTGTAGTTTCACACTGTACTAGCTTATATGATGAGGGCTGACCTGACTTCTGAAATGGTATCTGTACTGATTTTTTTAAACCTGGTGATGTATGTATGTACTTCACATGGCTTTAGTGCTTTATTCATATAGTGAACTTGGTTCTGGTGCTGTATTTGACTTCAGGGATTGGTTCTGGTGGTATATTTATGTTGTTGATTCTTGCGCTGTATTTGACATATAGGCTTGGTTCTGGTGCTGTGTTTGACTTATAGACTTGGTTCTGGTGCTGTATATAGTGATCTTGGTTCTTGGTCTGTATTTGTGTGTTACATATGCAGCTGATGCTATACTTCAATCTAAAAGACCAGACGAAAAAGTCTTGCATGCATGTCTTTTTTGCAGTACAGGAGCCGCATCCTCAGTAGACCCCATTATAGTCAAAGCTCAGGAGTTGGAAAATCTTGTCCCTCTAATGCTCAAACTGTTGCTACAGGCTCAATCATATACTGTATCTAGGATTGCATATGTGTATGTGATACCAACATGAAAACACAACCAGCTGCCACCTTATAATGATTTAAAGCCCATTTACCTATACCACCTTTATATAGTAGGCGGAGTTAAACAGTTTAGGGATGGGCCGTTACACATGGGCCAGTGCTGTGTGCTTGCGGCCCAAGCTAAAATTTACCAGCCAGCCACTGTGCCGCTGCCACCATTGCCCTCCTTCTCTAATGTTGCCTCTTCCTCAGCACCCCTATCCTGCTCCGTGGTCCTGTCCAGCACAAAATCGTCATTGGAGTCCTCGCCCTCCCTGCCACATTTATCAGACTATGAGATATCATGGTGGTCTCCTAAGCCCCCCTCCCCTGCTCTGCATTTAACCCGACTGTCACTGCCCCCACCGCCAATGCCTGGGCCATGGGTGCCACTATTACCTCCACCAACGCAGCTATGCATGAGGTCTTCCTGACCAGCCCAAACGATGACTGCTCTCACACAAGTCAAATATCAGGAAGACTCTCTTGACTGTCTGCTGTAGGGTGTGGTGGGATTTTCATACCACTTCTTGGCAAAAAGGACACCACTGAAAGCCTTCTTTAGGGCTGCCAAGAGGAGGAGCAGGAGGAACACAGTGACTCCTGGCTCCACAGCATAGTTTCACACTCATAAGTCACCTCCAGGCCTTCCTTCTACAACAAAGAGGAGGAGTAATCCAATCAATGAACAATCTCATCCTCTATCTCCTCAATGATAATATTGCATCTTTCCCAAGCCAGCAGGGACAACTGAGGCCTACTACTACTACTTCTGGTCGGATAGCTGGTCCTGCTACTACCCACATTCTGGACTGGAGTCTTTTGTTTGGAACCCTTCCGTATCCCTGACATTTTTAGGCCTAAATGAACACAATCACACAAAGTATGGAACAGTTTGCAAATCTTGTTTCTGGAACTTAAAGACAGGAGGTGCAATACGATTTCCTCCCTTTCCACAAACACACTGAAGACTATTTTACCAACAGGTGACTTTGGAAATACTGCTGGATTGGCGCCACTAACAGATTTGAGCCTAATGTCGTTTGGGCGTTAAAAAATTCAGATTCAGAAAAAACTTTCTGTAGTGTAAAACAAAAGTTTCAACCTAATGGGCAATTATTCCCCCAACCACCACACCAACACTTGAAATGCATGGAGATGCCCGACACACACAAGATTTTAGCCTATTATTTCACATTATCAACTCAGAGATGTAATTGTCTGCTACCCTGTGTATTATTGTAAAACACACATATGCTATTTTCCCAAACTTAAATAAATTTAAATATTTCAACTGTGTGAAGATGCACTGACATGGATTTCAGACTAGTATTTCACGTTATCACTCAGAGATATAATCATACACTACCCTGTGTATTGTAAGACACAACAATATGCTATTTTTTTTAAACTAAAACAAAAAATAAACTGTCTGGAGACAGATATCGGACTAGTAGTTCGTGTTTTCACTGAGATTTAAAATGCTGTCTATCCTTTCTGGATAGTAAAACATGTGTATTTCTGTTAAAATGACAAAAAATAATTAACTGTCCTTGCAGGTAGCTGCTTTTGCTGCTCTGCAGTTGCTGTTATGTATGTGTTATAAGGCAGTAATTGAAGCTAGAACATACTGCCAGGCACACCTAGCCTCAGCTCCTTACTTCTCACTCCCTGGCTGACAGCTTTCCCTGCCTTTCCCTATTCTACACAATTTTTCATTCTAGCCTTTCCCTTCAATGTTCTGACAGTAGAATAGAAGCTTGACTGTGACTGTAAACTGTTCCTAAGATCGTTTTTCTGTCAGACACTGAAAGACCCATCCACCCTTATTCCCAGCCCAGCAGAAAATGACGTTCTGCTAGGGCACCTCCCTGCCTACTGCAGCATCAGGAGCAAGCTCCCCTCACCACCACATCGGCCCCCCCCCCCCAGGTCCTCCTAAGGTCATGTGAGAACCCTTCTTCCTCTCTTGTCCACCAATATGTGCAGTAAAATGGTGCTGATTACGTTTTTCACCGAAGCCCCATTCACTTCTATGGGGCCAAAGCTGTGTGAAAAACGCAGAAGATAGAACATGCTGCGTTTTTCACGCAACGCAGAACTGATGCGTGAAAAAAACACTCATGTACACAGACCCATTGAAATGAATGGGTCAGGATTCAGTGTGGGTTCTATGCGTTCACGTCACGCATTGCACCCACACGGAAAACTCGCTCGTGTAAAAGGGGTCTAATACAAATTATATAAAAATGACAAGAGCTACATGGAAAGCATAGAAGCCGTTCCCAGGCATATTCCATATTTGTCCACTAGGTGGAATCAGTGCATCTTTTTTAAATACAAAATTGCAAGAAAGATAATTTTTCTGTAATTTATGAAAAAGCACAATTTTATACTGAGAAACTAAACGAAAACACCAATGTATAATAAAGCACACCAAGAGAAAAATATCACTAACATGATATACATTTTATTGCTAACACAAAAGGCATAACACAAACACTTAAACATGTAAATTTATGAGTAGTTTCAATAATATAAGACAATCCCCATATTACAATACAAGCCCCCTTATAAGACAAATAAATGTTTAAGGCTGTACTTAGTTAAGTGCAAAACAAGTGCAAAGTGACCTAAAGTGCTAGAGAATGACAATAATGTGACATCACGTCTGATATTGATGACATGAAATAAGCACATAAAGCACAACTAAAAAAATAAATATGACAATTTGATATATGTCAAATATGTATATAAAATGTATAATGACCAAATGCAAGAACAAAAACTGACATATGTAAGAAAGATTAAAGAAAAAGTCCTTACAATGAAAGTGCTGTGGGCTAAGCCATCAGTGTGAAAGCAGCTTCATCACTGACCGAGCTTTGACAGTTAGAAAGAATGTTATGCAAGCAATGACTGTACTAACAAATACAATTACAGCACATGAGCAGCACACCAAATATATCCTATTTGATTGATTTCAGGGGGGAAGGGGGGGGGGGGGCATATCCCATAATATTAGGTTTCTTACAGAATACAGGCACATTAAATACCGAATGTGTGCTCTACTTCCTTTATTGAATTTTAGTGCATGAAGTAAAACCGGTGAGGAAATGAAAACTGAATGATCATACAGAACAGAGACAAAAAGAAGAGGGGTGATGATGTTTCAAGAACCCTCCTCTAGCAATGATGAGGATACGGTGCTGTCCCAGGCACAATGCTTCCGTCAGATCCCTTCAAGTTCCTTTACACACAAAATGTGGCCTTTTTTTTTTACCACAAAAAAGCCATAAAAAGCCATTTATCCATAATAAAAGCATTTTATGATGTTGTTTTAGTGGAGTTTTAGCATTTTTCAGATATTTTTGTGTATCACTGAATGATTGTTTTTCGTGAAGGAGATGAAAAAGTGCCTGAAAAAAATGGCACTGTTTCAAAAACACTTTTGTCACACCGCAAAGAAATCATTGTAAAATCAATGTGAATAGGGAATGCATTGATCAATAAAGGCCCAAGAGCTCGCCAAAGTTGTGGAGAAGTATAGACTATGATTGGGTTATAAAAAATATCTTAACTTTTGAACATCCCATGAAGAACCATTAAGGCCCCTTTCACACGGGTGAGTTTTCCGCGCGGGTGCAATGCGTGAGGAGGACGCATTGCACCCGCACTGAATCCGGACCCATTCATTTCTATGGGGCTGTGTACATGAGCGGTGATTTTCACGCATCACTTCTGCGTTGCGTGAAAATCGCAGCATGTTCTATATTCTGCGTTTTTCACGCAACGCAGGCCCCATAGAAGTGAATGGGGCTGCGGGAAAATCGCAAGCATCCGCAACCAAGTGCGGATGCGTTGCGATTTTCCCGCATTGTTGCTTAGCAACGGGACCCAATCTCTATTATTTCCCCTTATAACATGGTTATAAGGAAATAATAGCATTCTTAATAAAGAATGCATTGTTAAATGATGAGGAAGGGGTTAAAAATAATAAAAGTTAACTTACCTTAGCCACTTGATCGCGTGAGTCGCGATCTGTCCTCTCTTTCCCTGCAGCATCTATGATCTAAAGGACCTGTGATGACGTCACATCACATGGCCCAATCACATGCTCCATCACTATGGTGATGGAGCATGTGATTGGTCCATGTGACCATGTGACATCATCCAGGTCATAAACACTATCCTCAGGCTGTGGATAGTGGTTAGGACCTTGGATGATGTCACATGGTCACATGGACCAATCACATGCTCCATCACCATAGTGATGGAGCAGGTGATTGAGCCATGTGATGCTGTGACATCATCACAGGTCCTTTACATCTTTCAAGCTAACGGAGAGGAGGCCGGGCTTCGCGATCAAATGGAACAGGTAAGTAATTATTAGTTTATTATTTTAACCCATTCTGCACCAGTTTAAACATTAGGAAGATGGCCAAGGGTATTATTTTACATTATAACTATGTTATAATGTGAAATAATACCAGCGGGACAATTTCTGACCCAAACATGCACTTCTGTGAAGAAGTGCAGGTTCGGGTCTGGGTACCAAAAGTGCAGATTTTTCTCCCGCGCGTGCAAAACGCATGACAGCGCTTTGCACTCGCAGGGAAAAATCGCGGCGATTCCCGCAACGCACCCGCACTGTTTGACGGAGTGCACCCGCAACGCCCGTGTGCAAGAGGCCTAAGTCTGTTACAACAAAATGGAAAGAATATGACACAACCAAAAACCTTACAAGTGAAGTCCACCCACCAAAACTCAGACTGAGCAAGGAGGGCATTAATCAGAGATTCAACAAATACCTAACAATAACACTGTGAGACTTCCAAAGATACAGTACAGGGCAGAGATGGAAAGATCTGTTCATGGGACCACTATGAACCGTACACTTCATAGCGATGGGTTTTTACTGAAAGAAAACACGTTTGGAGTTCGCCAAACAGCATGTGGTAGACTGCCCAAACAAATGGGAGAAGGTTCTCAAATGAGACTAAAAAAAACATTTTGACCATCATGGGAAACACTATGGGGGGGTTTATCACTGTAGGTGTGGAGTCGCAACTTTTTTGTGACTTTTTAAAAAGTCACACTTCATAAATGTGTCACAAAAGTGATCTGCTCTGAAATTCTGACCAAATTTTTACTTCAGATCTGTAATTGGTGCAGTGCTCAAATAGTCGCAAAGTTTTTGCAGAAGTGACCCCAAAAAGTTGCAAAGCCTCTACTTATGACTTTTTCAAGACAGAATTCTGGCATACAGGGCTTAATAAATTCCTTGTTTATGTAGAGCAAACACGACACTTCCTATCACCCCAAGAACACCATTCCCATAGTAAAGTGTGGTGGTGGCAGCATCATGGTATAGGGAAGCTTTTCTTTGTCAGGGACTGGAAAACTGGTCAGGATTGAAGAAATGATGGATGGCAGTAAACACAAAGCAGTTCTTGATAAAAATCTGTTTCAGTCTTTCAGAAATATGAGACTGGGATGGAGGTTCAAATTCCACCAGGACAATGACCCCAAACACACTGCTAGGTCTACATTGAGTGGTTTAAGGGGAAACATTTAAATGTCTTGGAATTATCTAGTCAAAGCCCAGACCTCAATCCAACTGAGAAGTAATTGCAGCAAAAGGTGGCTCCACAAAGTATTAACTTTCAGGGTCTGAATATTATGCACATTAAGGCGGTTTTCCAACAGTTTTTTACTGATGACCTAGCCTCTTTCAAACCCCCACCGAGCATCACCCAGTGGCCTTCTCTCAGCTTCCCTGGCATAGGGCCGTACATTGTACAGCACCTGTGCTTGGTATCACAGCTTAGCCGCATTCACCTCAATGGTGCTAAGCTGCCCTGAGGCCATATGACCAATGAACGTAATGTCACATAGCTTAGACAAAGTTGGAGAAGGCCAAGGTGCTACTACTATCGGTAGGGGTCCTGGGTGTCAGACTTCCATCAATCAGATACTGATGACCTATCCAGAGGAAAAAACGTTAAAAAAAAACTGCCAGAAAACTCCTTGACAGTTCTCTGTTTTTTGACTTAATTTTTGTTTCACTGTAAAAATATTTTGCAATTTTGCACCTTCAAAGTGGTAGACATGTAAATCAAATGGTGCACCTAAAACGTTGTCTATTAATCATTAATTTGAGTCCACTGAAGATAAATTCTACTGTATAGAGCTCTTCTGCAGTCACCGGACCACTAGGACCGACCCCAGTCCAACACTATTTCCTTATCTAACTAACCAGCGGGCCATGGAGACCACCGAGCTAAACACAGCAGCTTGTGGATTGCGCAAAAACAAGCGGATGCTGTGTCACCTGTGTTGATTGTTCTGGAGTGCACGTTCATATATCGGCCAGGAGATGTTTACCAGAAGGAACTATCAATCCTCCAGAACGATGTACAGGAGGTGGGGTGGTGGTAAGATGCACAATCCTCATACGAGTCTAGAAACTATTACATCAAGTGGAGACTTTTCCGCGGCTTGTGTATAAACACTACGCCCGCAGTACTTGTTCATTCATTTAGGCCTCTTTCACACTTGCGTTGTTAAGATCCGGCGTGCACTTCCGTCGCCGAAAATGCCCGCCGGATCCGTAACAACGCAAGTGAACTGAAAGCATTTGAAGACTGATCAGTCTTCAAAATGCTTTCAGTGTTACTATGGCAGCCAGGACGCTATTAAATTCCTGGTTGCCATAGTAGTAGTGGGGAGCGGGGGAGCAGTATACTTACCGCCCGTGCGGCTCCAGAATGATGTCAGAGTGATCCATGCGATCACGTGATCCATGCGCGTGGGGCGCCCTGACGTCACTCTGGAGCACCCCGGGAGACTGCTCCCCCGCTCCCCACTACACTTTACCATGGCAACCAGGACTTTAGCATCCTGGCTGCCATGGTAACCATTCAGAAAAAGCTAAACGTCGGATCCGGCGATGCGCCGAAACGACGTTTAGCTTAAGGCCGGATCCAGGTTAATGCCTTTCAATGGGCATTAATTCCGGATCCGGCCTTGCGGCAAGTGTTCAGGATTTTTGGCCGGAGCAAAAAGTGCAGCATGCTGCGGTATTTTCTCCGGCCAAAAAACGTTCCGGTCCTGAACTGAAGACATCCTGATGCATCCTGAACGGATTTCTCTCCATTCAGAATGCATTGGGATAATCCTGATCAGGATTTTTCCGGCATAGAGACCCGACAACGGAACTCTATGCCGGAAAAGAAATACGCAAGTGTGAAAGAGCCCTTAGAACAGATGGCATCACACACCATAGTAAACGCAGGCTGAAGCTATTTTAAAGCAACCCATATTACTGTTCTTATGCAATTTACGCTAATGGAATATTTGCTATATATATTATAGAGTATTACAATTACTTTCTTATATGAATGTTTTAGAAATTATAAGTTTTTATTTTACAGCAAGGGCCCTGCTGATATAGGTTAATATACTATACTTTATATAATTTAATATTATCCTCATATCCCATTGTACTTGTGCCCGTTTATTTCAGGGGGGGAATGACTACTACTTTTTTCCTCCTACTTTATATTTACCTTATTTTGGGTAGATCTCTTAGTAGTGCACCCCCTTCCCATATATCAAACAGAGGTGAGCCACTGTATTTGCTTTTTTCAACTACCGATGAATCTAAGATTGAAGCATCATGTGTGGAGGAAACCAGGCATTGCTCAATAACCATCCCAACAGGGAAACATGATGGTGTCAGGATCATGCCGTGTGGGAGTTTTTCAGCATGTGGGACATGGAGACTGATCAAGGTTGAGCAAAATCGTAATTGAGCAAAGTACGGAGTGGCTTAGGGTCAACTCTGTGAATGCCCTTGAGTGACTCAGCCAGAGGCCTGACTTGAACCCAATCAAACCTCTCCAGAGAGACCTGAAAATGTCTGTCCGCCAACAGTATCCATCCAACAAGAGCTTGATAGAATGTGCAGAGAAGAATGGCAATAATCTACAAATCCAGATGTGCAAACCTTGTGGCATCATACTCAAGAAGACAGGAGACTGTAATAGCCGCCAAAGGTCTTTCAAGTAAGTACTGAGTAAAGGGTTTGAATACTTATGTCAACGCAATATTTTACTTTTTTCTAGTAAATAAATTAGCAAAGATTTCTAATATCCTGTTTTCCGTGTCTCACTGCAAGGTATTGAGTGCAAATTCATGGGAAAAAAACGTTATTTTTTTATTTTAGTACAAGCCGGAACAAAATGTGACAAAAGTGAAAAGGTCTGACTTTCCAAATGCACCGTAAGCAGTTATGAATGGCACATGGTAGGTGGGGGCCTGTTACAATTTTTGCTTTGGGGCCCAGGAGCTTTTAGTTACACCTTTGAGTCCTAATATTTAAAACTATTCTAGCTAAAAGCTACAAGTATTTAATTTGGGTTGGAAAGATGATATATATGATAAATATGATCTGATCAGGTCATGAATGGATGTAGCAAAGTTTCAGTGAGTCCTAACAAACTGAATTCATCTTTAGACAAACAGGTCCCATGTCTGCAGAATAACGACGCACTCCCCAGGGCTCTACAGTGGGAAAAAAACTTGTTTATAGGAAGTAATCCCAGTTTGTGGGAATTCTTAGTGCATAATGCAACCATACTTAAGACTTTAGTTCTCAGGAATAATAAATAATAGAAGTTAAAAAAGAACTTGGATGCTTAGTTCAGAATAACACGAACAAAACATTATCCACAACAGTAGTATTATTCTACTTAATAGTACTTGATACCAGAGAGAACCATATGCAATACCTGAAAATTCATTCCCATATGGATATCTGCAACAAAGCAAGTCTATGCTAAATGTATTCAAATTATTGGCTCTGTCGAGTTCAAATGTGTTATTACTGAAGTCTCTAAAGACTGAATAACTTCGGCATTTGATTTTTAAAATTTAAAAAAAATTTAAACAGGAATCCGAAGTTGGCTTCAGTACCGGCTGTTACCTCGGTATCAAAGCCAACTTTGGAACCAAGTCTCAAAATGGTTTTCAAGTTGAAAAATCAAATCCTGAAGTTATTAATGTTGTATGGAGACGGATCTCCTTACAGCATTAAAATGAAGTTTGGAGTGAATTGATTTTGGATCTTGGATCCGAAGCTCGATTTGCTCATCCCTATTAATAACCTATCCTGAGGATAGGAGGTTGAGGAGGAAGCATTGCACACCAGAGCACCGCAGCCTCTACAAACAGCTGCTTTTTGGTGGAAAATCCAACCAGATATTGATAGGACAACAATATTCTACTCCCAGGAAACCCCTTAAAATCCTATGGGCACCTCAGCATATACAATGGGATATTTTCCTGGTGTACATTTCCTGGATAGACAAATGTCGTTTTTCGGTCTTATATACTATGTTACTAAGTTACATACCGAAAGTAAACCAAGGAGTCAATTTAGCACAAGTTTAATGACTTGTGATACAAAAAACATAAACGTTGGAATAGCCCTGAGAAATAATCCCCGGTTTATCCTGCTGAATGTTATTACTGGCATGCTAGGTGGCAAACCAGTTATAGATGTTAAAGCAGTGAAAGGCTTACGCTTAATCAGTTCTGACTGGATTACACAAACTGTACCTCCTCTCACAAAGTCTAGTGACAAGAGCAGTTAGGAGATTTTTGTAGGTTTAATGGAGCATAAACTAGAGCTGAGTCATATCACTGAGAAATTCTCACACATTTTATGCATTATTAAGTTTGCCACAATTTAAATGACACAAGAACATTGGTTCACCTCAGACCTATTGTTTATTCCTACAACGAGCAACTCAACATATATTATGGGGTTTCTCAGGGTTAATAGGGGGAACAATGTTGTATGTGTATTGTTTACCAATCCATCCTGTACTATGTTGTATGTGTATTGTCTACCATTCCTCCCTGTACTATGTTGTATGTGTATTGTCTACCATTCCTCCCTGTACTATGTTGTATGTGTATTGTCTACTAATCCTCCCTGTACTATGTTGTATGTGTATTGTCTACTAATCCTCCCTATACTATGTTGTATGTGTATTGTCTACCAATCCTCCCTGTACTATGTTGTATGTGTATTGTCTACTAATCCTCCCTGTACTATGTTGTATGTGTATTGTCTACTAATCCTCCCTGTACTATGTTGTATGTGTATTGTCTACCATTCCTCCCTGTACTACGTTATATGTGTATTGTCTACTAATCCTCCCTGTACTATGTTGTATGTGCATTGTCTACTAATCCTCCCTGTACTATGTTGTATGTGTATTGTCTACCAATACCCTGTACTATGTTGCATGTGTATCGTCTACCAATCCTTCCTGTACTATGTTGTATGTGTATTGTCTACCAATCCTCCCTGTACTATGTTGTATGTGTATTGTCTACCAATACCCTGTACTATGTTGCATGTGTATTGTCTACCAATCCTTCCTATACTATGTTGTATGTGTATCGTCTACCAATCCTTCCTGTACTATGTTGTATGTGTATTGTCTACCAATCCTCTCTGTACTATGTTGTATGTGTATTGTCTACCAATCCTCCCTGTACTATGTTGTATGTGTATTGTCTACCAATACCCTGTACTATGTTGTATGTGTATTGTCTACCAATCCTTCCTGTACTATGTTGTATGTGTATTGTCTACCAATCCTCCTTGTACTATGTTGTATTTGTATTGTCTACCATTCCTCACTGTACTATGTTATATGTGTATTGTCTACCATTCCTCCTTGTACTATGTTGTATGTGTATTGTCTACCATTCCTCCCTGTACTATGTTATATGTGTATTGTCTACCAATCCTTCCTGTACTACGTTATATGTGTATTGTCTACCATTCCTCCTTGTACTATGTTGTATGTGTATTGTCTACCATTCCTCCCTGTACTATGTTGTATGTGTTGTGGTAAGGTGCAGGGTGCCGTCGTGGATGGCAGGTATGTGTCACCGAGGTTCGAGCCCGTTTTTGTTGATGTCAGCAGCAGCTAGTGCTACTGACAGAGTTAAATAGCATGGCTGCAAAGCCGATCCGGGCCGGCTCTTACCGGGAGCAGCTAAAGTGTAGGGTGGGTGGCTGCTCCCCACGACCCAGTCCTGGTTTTGGGCTGGGTTTAAAAGCTCAGCCAGCTCAGCAGCTGCAGGTGGTGATTATCCTGGAGCTGCTAACAGGGCTGAGGAGTTCTCTGTCCTGGAGGAAAGAACTCAGCAAGGAGGTGTTTTGTTCCTGGCTACCTGAAGCTGGATTCTCCTGCGGCTGGGCCGACAGCGTGGTGCGAACCTGCACCTACACCTCCCAGGTGACTGAACCTGTGTTGGCCTGTTTTTGTTTTGCCACATTATTTCCGTTGTGTGTGAACTGTCACCAAGAGACTGTTTTTCATTTATGGTGTGCAAGTGTGAATAAAACACTGTTTGTTGCACAATCTGGACTCCTTGTTTTGCCTCTAAACTGCACCCGCACCGCTGTCTACCAGAGCGACTCCCCACATTTGATGTCGGATGCGGGCATGCGCAGAGAGGCTAACCTGCAGCATCGGGAGACCAACCAACTACTGCTACAACATGTGATGGCGTTACAGGCGGCAGGAGCGTCCCACCACGTCCATGATGCCCGGAAAGCGGTCCGTGCGGCGATCCCAAAAATGACCCCCGCAGACGACGTTGAGACATACCTGGCGGTCTTTGAGAAGGTCGCCGTGAGGGAAAAGTTACCCCGTGACCAGTGGGCCGAGGTGGTCGCTCCGTTCCTGGCTTCCGGACCCCAGCAGGTGTTTTTCGACTTGTCGGACGACCAAGCGGCAGATTATGACACCGTGAAAGGAGAGATCCTAGCCAGACTGGGGGTGAACGTGCTGGTCCGCGCTCAAAGAGTCCACCAGTGGGACTTTAAAACGACTGATCCCGCTAGGCCGCAGTACTACGACCTGCTGCACAGGCTGCAAAAGTGGCTGCAGCCTGAGCTACTAAGTCCCACTGCCATGCTGGATCGACTGTTGGCGGACATCTTTGGAGGGCCCTGCCTTATCCCCTCCAGCACTGGATCGGCCAGGTATCGCCCACCAATGCCCTGGAGATGGTCGACCTGGTGGAGCGTTACGAGGCCACCAGAAACCTGCAGGGAGTCTTGCTGGGAAGGGGTCAGTCAAACCCCGGAGGCCTCTGCCCCAGTTCCGACGTCCGGCGACAGAGCGGCCTGCACGGAATATACCCCTGCGAGTCCGCCTCCCGTGGTATGCTGGAGGTGTCAGGAGCCAGGCCACATCAGGGCCGACTGTCCGCATCGGGATGAGCCGATGGAGGTGAACTACGGGGTCGCCACTCCTTGTACGCCCGGAGACTGTGTGCGACCGGCACCCCGAGACAATAGACAATCGTCATCTGTGCCAGGTGCAAGTCGGGGATAACCTGGCAGTGGCGCTGTTGGACTCAGGGAGCCTGGTAACCCTGATAAGTGCTGCCCTGGTACAGCCCACCCAGTATACGGGCCGGAAAGTGGGTGTGGTATGCATTCACGGAGACTTAAAGGACTATCCCACTGCTGTAATGTCTCTGTCCACGGCGGCCGGCACCTGGACTTGTGAAGTGGCGATCTCCACAAGGCTACCCTATGAACTGATAATTGGGAGAGACTTCCCTGGTTTTCCGTCACTGTGGCCTGAGGTGAAAGTGTCTAATAGCCCTGAGACAGGGGTAACCCTAGCAGAGTGGCCTGATACCACTGGAAGGCCAGAACCCTGGGAGCCCGAGTCTGAAGGGCCAGCGGTAGGGGTGACCACTGCTGCAGCGGTAGTGGGAGAGTTGGCAGACCTCAATGTCTCCGGGGAAAATTTTGGGACCGCACAACACCGGGACCAAACCCTAACCAGGGCCTGGGAGAATGTGCTGGAAATTGATGGTAAACCCCAGAAACCAGGGGCTGAATTAATGTTCCCACGATTTATTGTTCTGCAGGATATGTTGTATCGGGTGAACCAAATCCGAGGTGAACCTGTTGAACAGTTGGTGGTGCCCACAGCGTATCGCAAGCTTGTCATGGAGCTTGCCCACCAACATGCTCTTGGGGGACACCTGGGGTGGCAGAAAACCCAGGACCGCATACTGCAGCGGTTTTATTGGCCCAGTGTGTTCAAGGAAGTAGAAAATTATTGTAAGTCCTGTCCAACCTGTCAGATAACTAGCCCCCAGCCACATTTCCGTAATCCTCTGGTACCTCTGCCAATTATTGAAGTACCGTTTGAGCGAATCGCTATGGATTTAATTGGGCCTGTACCAAAGTCTGCTAGGGGCCACCAACACATTCTGGTAGTTCTCGACTATGCCACTCGGTATCCGGAGGCGGTGCCTCTGCGACATACCTCAGCTAAGCTCATTGCCAAAGAGTTGATGGAGATGTTTTCCCGTGTGGGCCTGCCAAAAGAGGTTCTGACAGACCAAGGGACCCCTTTTATGTCCAAAGTAATGAGGGAACTGTGTAAATTGTTGCGTATAAAGCAGTTACGGACGTCCGCTTACCATCCGCAAACAGACGGTCTTGTGGAGAGGTTTAACCAAACTCTAAAAAATATGTTAAAGAGGGTGGTGTCTAGAGATGGGAAGGACTGGGATCTGCTTCTGCCCTATCTCATGTTCGCAGTGCGAGAGGTACCCCAGGCCTCTACTGGGTTCTCGCCCTTCGAACTGCTTTATGGCAGACACCCTCGGGGCCTGTTGGATATCGCCAAGGAAGCATGGGAACAACAGCCTGTCCCCACAAAAGTGTCATTGAGTATGTCACCCAGATGCAGGAACGGATAGAAAGGGTGTTGCCGTTGGTCCGGGAGCATATGGAGGCAGCGCAACAAGCCCAGAGTAGGGTGTATAATCGTCAGGCTCGGGTACGGGGCTTCAATCCGTGAGATCGAGTGTTGGTTCTGGTACCCACCCTTGACAGCAAATTCCTAGCTAGGTGGCAGGGCCCCTATGAGGTGGTCGAGAAGGTAGGGGAAGTAAATTACAAAGTACACCAGCCAGGGCGGCGCAAGCCGGAGCAGGTGTACCATGTGAATTTGCTAAAGCCGTGGAAAGATAGGGACACGGCCGACGACCACAGCCCCCGGCCAGGGCTTCTAGGTGAAAAGGGTCCAGCCCCACAGTTCGAGGCCTGTGAAGCCGTGACCACGGTAAAAATTGCAGACAGCCTGTCTTCCAAACAAGTTCAGGAAGTCAGGTAGTTCCTCAGTCGGAACACGGATGTGTTCTCGGACCTCCCTGGCCGCACGTCTCTCATCCGACATGACATCGTCACTGAGCCTCAGGCCAAGGTCCGGTTAAAACCATACCGGGTACCCGAGGCTCGGCGGCGGGCCATCGCGGAGGAAGTGCAGTTAATGTTGAAGCTCGATGTCATTGAGGAGTCGAAAAGTGAGTGGGCCAGTCCCATAGTCCTAATACCCAAGCCGGATGGGACGTTGCGGTTCTGCAACGACTTTCGCAAGTTAAATGAAGTATCCAAGTTTGACGCGTATCCCATGCCCCGAGTAGACGAGCTTGTTGAAAGTTTAGGACAAGCCCGTTATTTTTCTGTGCTGGACCTCACTAAAGGGTACTGGCAGGTACCCATAACGGAGGCGGCTAAGGAAAAAACCGCGTTTGTTACCCCTCAGGGCCTGTATCACTACAAGGTGTTACCCTTTGGCCTGCATGGCGCCCCCGCCACTTTCCAGAGGTTAATGGACACAGTGCTGCGACCACATCGTCGGTACGCCTCGGCCTACTTAGATGATGTAGTCATCAACAGCACCGACTGGGAAAGCCATTTACCCAAGGTGCAGGCGGTAGTGGATGCCCTGAGGAAAGCTGGACTAACCGCCAATCCAAAAAGTGTGCGATTGGGTTGGAAGAGACCAAATATCTGGGATATGTAATTGGGCGGGGAGTCATCAAACCTCAGGTAACTAAGGTAGAGGCCATTCGTAGCTGGCCCCGACCGGTCACCACCAGGCAGGTAAAGTCGTTCCTGGGGATTGTAGGATACTACATGAGGTTTGTGCCCCACTTTGCCACAATAGCAGCGCCATTGACAGACCTGTTGAAGGGACGAAAGTCTGGGAGGGTTAGCTGGAGTGAGAAGGCGGAGGAGGCTTTCTCCGCGTTGAAGTCGGCCCTGTGTGGGTCCCCGGTTTTGGTGACACCCGACTTCAACAAGGAGTTTGTCGTACAGACCGACGCCTCGGAGGTAGGCCTCGGTGCGGTACTGTCGCAGGAGGTCAACGGGGAAGAACATCCCGTTGTCTTCCTGAGCCGTAAGCTCAGTCCCGCCGAGTCCAGATATAGTATAGTGGAGAGGAGTGCCTGGCTATCAAGTGGGCACTCGAATCTCTCCGCTACTACCTGTTAGGGAGGAGGTTCCGTCTGGTGACCGACCATTCCCCCTCAAATGGATGAGTCAGGCCAAGGAGAGGAATGCTCGGGTCACCAGGTGGTTCCTATCCCTTCAAAATTTCAAGTTCTCCGTGGAACATAGGGCAGGTCGCTTGCAGGGAAATGCAGATGCCCTTTCCCGCGTCCACTGCCTCACATGTGTCCACCCCCTCAGGGTTGAACAAAGGGGGGGGGTGTGTGGTAAGGTGCAGGGTGCCGTCGTGGATGGCAGGTATGTGTCACCGAGGTTCATAGCCTCGGTGAGGTAAGAGCCCGTTTTTGTTGATGTCAGCAGCAGCTAGTGCTACTGACAGAGTTAAATAGCATGGCTGCAAAGCCGATCCGGGCCGGCTCTTACCGGGAGCAGCTAAAGTGTAGGGTGGGTGGCTGCTCCCCACGACCCAGTCCTGGTTTTGGGCTGGGTTTAAAAGCTCAGCCAGCTCAGCAGCTGCAGATGGTGATTATCCTGGAGCTGCTAACAGGGCTGAGGAGTTCTCTGTCCTGGAGGAAAGAACTCAGCAAGGAGGTGTTTTGTTCCTGGCTACCTTAAGCTGGATTCTCCTGCGGCTGGGCCGACAGCGTGGTGCGAACCTGCACCTACACCTCCCAGGTGACTGAACCTGTGTTGGCCTGTTTTTGTTTTGCCACGTTATTTCCGTTGTGTGTGAACTGTCACCAAAGAGACTGTTTTTTTCATTTATGGTGTGCAAGTGTGTATAAAACATTGTTTGTTGCACAATCTGGACTCCTTGTTTTGCCTCTAAACTGCACCCGCACCGCTGTCTACCAGAGCGACTCCCCACAGTGTATTGTCTACTAATCCTTCCTGTACTATGTTGTATGTGTATTGTCTACCATTCCTCCCTGTACTATGTTGTATGTGTATTGTCTACTAATCCTCCCTGTACTATGTTGTATGTGTATTGTCTACTAATCCTCCCTATACTATGTTGTATGTGTATTGTCTACCAATCCTCCCTGTACTATGTTGTATGTGTATTGTCTACTAATCCTCCCTGTACTATGTTGTATGTGCATTGTCTACTAATCCTCCCTGTACTATGTTGTATGTGTATTGTCTACCAATACCCTGTACTATGTTGCATGTGTATCGTCTACCAATCCTTCCTGTACTATGTTGTATGTGTATTGTCTACCAATCCTCCCTGTACTATGTTGTATGTGTATTGTCTACTAATCCTCCCTGTACTATGTTGTATGTGTATTGTCTACCAATACCCTGTACTATGTTGCATGTGTATTGTCTACCAATCCTTCCTATACTATGTTGTATGTGTATTGTCTACCAATCCTCCCTGTACTATGTTGTATGTGTATTGTCTACCAATACTTCCTATACTATGTTGTATGTGTATTGTCTACCAATCCTCCCTGTACTATGTTGTATGTGTATTGTCTACCAATCCTCCTTGTACTATGTTGTATTTGTATTGTCTACCATTCCTCACTGTACTATGTTATATGTGTATTGTCTACCATTCCTCCTTGTACTATGTTGTATGTGTATTGTCTACCATTCCTCCCTGTACTATGTTATATGTGTATTGTCTACCAATCCTTCCTGTACTACGTTATATGTGTATTGTCTACCAATCCTCCCTGTACTATGTTGTATGTGTATTGTCTACCATTCCTCCCTGTACTATGTTGTATGTGTATTGTCTACCATTCCTCCCTGTACTACGTTATATGTGTATTGTCTACCATTCCTCCCTGTACTATGTTGTATGTGTATTGACTAACATTCCTCCTTGTACTATGTTGTATGTGTATTGTCTACCAATCCTCTCTGTACTATGTTGTATGTGTATTGTCTACCATTCCTCCTTGTACTATGTTATATGTGTATTTTCTACCAATCCTTCCGGTACTATGTTGTATGTGTATTGTCTACCAATCCTCCCTGTACTATGTTGTATGTGTATTGTCTAGCATTCCTCCTTGTACTATGTTGTATGTGTATTGTCTACCATTCCTCCTTGTACTATGTTGTATGTGTATTGTCTACCATTCCTCCCTGTACTATGTTGTATGTGTATTGTCTACCAATCCTCCCTGTACTATGTTGTATGTGTATTGTCTACTAATCCTCCCTGTACTATGTTGTATGTGTATTGTCTACCAATCCTCCCTGTACTATGTTGTATGTGTATTGTCTACTAATCCTTCCTGTGCTATGTTGTATGTGTATTGTCTACCATTCCTCCCTGTACTATGTTGTATGTGTATTGTCTACCATTCCTCCTTGTACTATGTTGTATGTTTATTGTCTAGCATTCCTCCTTGTACTATGTTGTATGTGTATTGTCGACCAATCCTCCCTGTACTATGTTTTATGTGTATTGTCTACCAATCCTTCCTGTACTATGTTGTATGTGTATTGTCTACCAATCCTTCCTGTACTATGTTGTATGTGTATTGTCTACCATTCCTCCTTGTAGTATGTTATGTGTATTGTCTACTAATTCTCCCTGTACTATGTTGCATGTGTATTGTCTACCATTCCTTCTTGTACTATGTTGTATGTGTATTGTCTACCATTCCTCCTTGTACTATGTTGTATGTGTATTGTCTACCATTCCTCCTTGTACTATGTTGTATGTGTATTGTCTACCATTCCTTCCTGTACTATGTTGTATGTGTATTGTCTACTAATCCTCCCTGTACTATGTCATATGTGTATTGTCTACCATTCCTCCCTGTACTATGTTATATGTGTATTGTCTACTAATCCTCCCTGTGCCATGTTGTATGTGCATTGTCTACCATTCCTCCTTGTACTATGTTGTATGTATATTGCCGACCTATCCTCCTTGTGCCATGTCTGTATTGTCTACCAATCCTCCCTGTACTATGTTATATGTGTATTGTCTACCAATACTCTGTACTATGTTGTATGTGTATTGTCTACCAATCCTTCCTGTACTATGTTGTATGTGTATTGTCTACCAATCTTCCTGTACTATGTTGTATGTGTATTGTCTACCAATCCTCCCTGTACTATGTTGTATGTGTATTGTCTACCAATCCTCCCTATACTATGTTGTATGTGTATTGTCTACCAATCCTCCCTGTACTATGTTGTATGTGTATTGTCTACCAATCCTCCCTATACTATGTTGTATGTGTATTGTCTACCAATCCTCCCTGTACTATGTTTACCATTATGTCTACCATTCTTCTTTGAACTATGTTTTATGTGTATTGCCTAGCATTCCTCCTTTTATATGGTATCATTGTATATCTGCTGCATTAAAGGAACCTGTCACATGGATTTCACAGATTAAACTATCCCCTGCCTATTACTGTGCTGTATAACAGCTTTGCCGACATGCTTGTATGTAACAATTCTGAAAAGGAACATGGTAAAACAACTTATGATTTGGTAAACTGCACATGCTTATGCTAATTATCTGAGTAGTCCTCTGGGTGGGTCCGCTTCATAGAATGTCCACTCCTTCTGGGCTATAATCATTGTGCCATGATTGAATTTGACATGCTTAAGAGTGTCTGATGTCAGCAGATAGGATAAACAGCTGGAATGGAAGGGGTGACTATGGGCTCTGTCTGCTTTTTTAAGCCCTAGTATTATGGCTTACAGGAGCCAACTCGGCTATCTCTAGCAGGCCTATAGAAAATGAAAAGAGCGGCAGTTGCATCAGGACGGGAATAGGGTAGAAATTGCTACAGGTTTGGGGCAGATAATCAATATCAAATCTATGCATCACAACATGTCCTACCATGTCCCCTGAACATAAAAAAGCCAACTCATCTGTCTATGTTTTTGCCGCTCACCCCATCCACGGCCGCTTCTAGTCCCTGTAGGACCAGAAAGCAGCTTGGTCTTGTGACTTCGGCCAATCACAGGCCTCAGGCTACTTTTATACTCGTATTTTGTGAGGATTCAATATGAACAGATACGTTTAGATAATACAACCGTCAGAATGGATCCATTTGTATTATCTTTAACATAGCCAAGACGGATCCGTCTTGAACACCATTGAAAGTCAATGGGAGACAGATCCGTTTTCTATTGTGCCAGATTGTGTCAGTGATCCGTTTGGCTCAGTTTCATCAAAGCAGAATGGAGACTGAACTAATGCAAACGAATGCATTCTGAGCGGATCCTTTTCCATTCAGAATGCATTAGAATGCAAACTGATCCGTTTTGGACCGCTTGTGAGAGTCCTGAACGGATCTCACAAACGGAAAGTCAAAACACGAGTGTGAAAGTAGACTAAGCTGTCACAGCAACATGAATGCTATGTCACAGCAGTGCAGGGATTGGAAGTGACCAGAAATGAAGCAGGCGCAAACCATGGACAAGTGAGGTGTTCTTTTATGTTCAAAGGTTAGGGTGAGACTCCAGGAGCTGTCAGCTCCAAGGCCATATAACCCCTTTACATTTTTCAGCTACCTATGCTACAGTAGCTCAAACTAGACTTTCTAGCCTTGGTTTCCTGCATGCATCAATCAGCCATGGGAGTCTGTGACCCTGTTGCCAGTTCACTCGTGTCCTACCTTGGACCAGCTATGGTAGATAGGAAACACTGCATACCAGGAACAGCCGACAAGATAAACCTGCTGTTTCGGTGATGCTCTGACTCTAGCCATCACAATTTGACCATCCTTACACTTGCTCATTTTTCCTGCTTTTAACAAATCAACTTCAAGAACTCACTTGCTGCCTAATATATCTCTACCTTGTATAGTTACCATTGTCATGAAAAAAAATCATTGTTATTCACTGGTCAGTGGTTTTAATGTAATATCTGATCGGTGTACACATGGCTAGGCCCCTATCTGCCATTACAACTCCTACACAGCCCATACTTGCGTTGCTGGGGTGCTGCAGTGGCTAGTGACAGCAGAATCTAAGTGGTTCAACATGCTGATTCAACATGCTACTGGAAGTATCTCAAATCCCAGCCATTACAACAAAATATTGGCTCTTAGCCACAGCTTGCACCTGCTGGTAACAGAATGGGGGCAATTCTAGTGTACCATCACCATGACAAAGTAGTTTGCATTTCATGGACACAACCTGCGCACCACGGTGTACTATTATGTCAAGCAATGGGAAGGACTGGCTTTAAGTATGAGTGAATAGATTTATAAGAATCGATTTGTCTTATCAAGCAAGTCAAGGTCTTCCACCTGCCATGGGGTGTCCCCAAAGCTGAGGACGCTTCCCCCATCGTTCGATTGACAGGGCCGGACATCTCATCACATAAACAGCCACTGCTGTGGAAGTAAAACCAGAGCCTCTGCACTTGCGCCACCACTCGGTGCATAGCGCAGGCACAACATTGTCAGGACCGGCTGATATGTCCGGCCCTGTCTATGAAGCAGTGGTGGGAGTATCTATAGCTTCGGGGACACCCTGTCACAGGTGGGGAACTCTACTTGATGAGATGAATCGATTTGCTCATCTCTAGTTGGCATGTTGCTGCAAAACCTGAGATCAGCTAATATTGCCAGGAGGAAGCTGCTGGCAAGTCCCCATTTCCCCTGCCAAGGATGAGTGAGTCTGGCTAGCACAGTTATATCCCTATGCTCTAATAGGGTATACTGGATATGGATTGCCTAAATAGACAACCACTTTAAAAAAAAAAAAACAGCCCAAGCATAACAGATTTGTTATGCATAGCGTTGCAGTGCATGACAAGGAATTTAAAGAGCACTAAACAGTGAATCCTGCACAAGGCATAACACTGTGTATCAGTTTTGCCTGGAGCATTTTTTCATATATAATTATATAATTTTTTTCTAGACCTTTTAGAACAGCTGCAGATTTTTCCTTGGCTTATGCAAGTGTTCATTTAGAGATCAACAGTTTTTGTTTGCTAAATACTTTTACCCTCAGTTCACACTTGCGCGTTTTACAGCGCGTTCGAACGCGCTGTAAAACGCATAACCGATGCAAACCAATGCTTCCCTATGGGACTGGTTCACATTTTCGTGTTTTACAGCATGTTCGAACGCGCTGAAAAATGCCCGACGCATAATCAAGTACTTGAGCTTTTTTTGGGGTGTTTGTCGCGTGTTTTGGCCCATAGATCTCAATGGGAAGGCGCAACGCTTGTATTTTGCGCGTTTTTGACACTGAAAACGAATTTGCAACATGCTGGAAAGGCCAAACTTCATATAGACAGGGATATTTGGTCATTGGACAACACTGCAGTCAATCACACAAACGCGCGGAAAACGCGCGACAAAAACGCGCGGAAAACGCGCGTCTCAGAAACGCTCAGGTCTGAACCCAGCGTTACTGAAAGTATCATTACTGATCGAGTCCATTTCTAATCCTTTCAATTCTTTTCCTTGCTGTTTCCAATGCACACATATACTACATTTTCTGTGAGATTGGGAGAGTTTTTTATTCTGTTTCCTGAAATTAGACCAGCAATACAGAAATGTAGACATTCTTGAAATCAAATAGACTAAAATCCCAAGAGCTATCTATCCAATGAACCTTGTTTATCTAAACTGTATAACTTAAAACGGTCCTTGTAGATCTTATTTTTCCAGGACAGAGTCACTGTACTTTCACACAATTTAGGTTCATTAAATAGAGAAAGGTGTAATTAGCAAATTTCTAAATCCTTTCATTTTAAAAATGTGCCTGCATCCACCTGAAATAAAGCTGTAAAGTCATGGCCACTAGGTGTCTCACTTCCACCTAACTTGCAGTCATCTGCCTGTTGTTAAGCTGGATTCGTCTCTAGTAACAGACATGATTCACAGGAAATGGGGGCATGTCAGACCCAGCTGAGCATGATAGCAGAAGTGCTTTAACACTGCGTTTGAAGAGCAGAGAAGCTCCTGTGTGTCTGTCCTGTGTGATCACCCACACCTTATCAGTTCCCTAGAAGAAAACATAGTGGAAAGTAAGGAAAGAGCAGTCACTATTAGTATTATTATTTATATAAAGCCTCATTTATTCCATAGCGTTGTACATATGATAAAGGGTATACATACATAATACAGACAATTGCACTAAGCATGAACAAGATGAGTTACAAACTGGTACAGAAGGAGAGAGGGTCCTGTCCATGAGGGCTTACAATCTACATGGTATGGGGGAAGGAGACAGTAGGCGAGGGTGAAGCTGGTCATGGCGGTATAGAGGCAGCACGGTCACTGGTTGTAGGCTTGTCTGAAGAGGTGGGTTTTCAGGTTTCTTTTGAAGGATTCCACTGTAGGTGAGAGTCTGATATGTTGGGGTAGCGAGTTTCAGAGTGTGGGGGATGCACAGGAGAAATCTTGGAGGCGATTGTGGGAAGAGGTGATAAGAGGAGAGCAGGAGATCTTGTGAGGATCAGAGATTACGTGTGGGGATGTATCGGGAAAGAAGCTCAGAGATGTAGGGAGGGGACAGGTTGTGGACAGCCTTGTATGTATTTGTTAGGTCTCTTTCACACTAGCGTTGTGAGGATCCGACGTGCACTTCCGTCGCCGGAAATGCCCGCCGGACCCGTCACAACGCAACACACCTGATAGCATTTGAAGACTAATCAGTCTTCAAAATGCTTTTAGTGTTACCATGGCAGCCAGGACGCTACTAAAGACCCAGCTGCCATGGAAAAGTAGTGGGGAGCAGTGGGGAAGCTACTTACCGTCCGTGCGGCTCCCGGGGCGCTCCACAATTACGTCACAGCGCCCCTACGTCGCGTGGATCACATCCGGGACTTTAGTAACGTCCTGGCTGCCATGGTTACCATTCAGAAAGCTAAACATCGGATCCGGCGATGCGCCGAAACGACGTTTAGCTTAAAGTCGGATTCGGATTATTGCTTTTAAATGGGCATTAATTCCGGATCCGTCCTTGCGTCATGCCTTCAGGATTACGGCCAAAAAACGTTTGGCTACTGAACTGAAGACATCCTAATGCATCCTGAATGCATTTCTCTCCATTCAGAATGCATTAGGATAATCCTGATCAGTAACTTTCATTCCTATAGCCCCGAGGATAGAACTCTATGACGGTAAGTTAAAACGCAGATGTGAAAGAGGCCTTAATATTCTGAACTGAATTTGCTGGGCAATGGGGAGCCAGTGAAGAGACTGGCAAAAGGGAGAGGCAGAGGAGTAACAGGGTGAGAGATGGATTAGTCGGGCAGCAGAGTTGAGGATAAATTGGAGGGGTGCGAGAGTGCTAGATGGAAGGCCACAGAGGAGAATGTTGCAGTAGTTAAGGCGGGAGATGATGAGGGCACGTACAAGCATTTTCGCAGACTCAAAGTTGAGGAAAGCTCGTATGCGGGAGATGTTTTTGAGTTGGAGGCGGCAGGTGGTGGAAAGGGCTTGGATGTGTGGTCGGAAGGAGAGGGCAAAATCCAAGGTTACTCCAAAGCAGAGGACTTGGTTGACCGAGGAGAGTGTGCAGCCATTGATCGTGATGGATAGGACTGTTGGAGGAGTTGAGTAAGATTGGGAAAATATGATGAATTCTGTTTTATCCAGGTTAAGTTTTAGAAAGCAAGGGGAGAAGAAGGAGAATATGAAAGATAGGGATTGCGGTATTCTGGATAGTAAGGTGGTGATGTCTGGACCAGAGAGGTAGATTTGTGTGTCATCAGCATAAAAGTGATATTGACAGCCATGGGACTCTATGAACTGTCCCAGGCTGAAAGTGTAGCTAGAGAAGAGCAGGGGTCCTAGGACAGAGCCTAGGAAGTGCTGTTATGGTGGGAAACGCTAAATGTCCGGTCTACGAGGTATGATGTGATCCAGGAGAAGGCCAGTAATGTTTTTTGGTTTTTGCTGTTAGTAGGTCATTGGTGACTTTGGTAAGAACAGTCTTAGATGAGTGGTAGGGTTGGAAGCCATATTGTAGCCGGTCAAAAAGGGAGCAGGAGGAGAGGTGAGAGGACAGTTCAGAATGGACATGTTGCTCAAGTATCTTTGAGGCATATGGAAGAAGTGATATGAGGCGATAACTGGACAAAGAAGATGGGTCAAGTGAAGGCCATTTGAGGATGGGTGTAATGGTAGCATGTTTAAAACCAGAGGGGAAGACACCAGAGGTTAGTGATAGGTTGAAGAGATGAGTTATGGCTGGGATAAACACTGTGGTGAGGTTAGGGATGAGGTGGGATGGGATTGGGTCAAGTGCACAGGTAGTGAGATGTGATCTGGAGAGTAGAGTGGAGAGTTTTTCTTCTGTAATGGTGGAGAAGCGGGTTTTGGGAGAAGAGGACTGAGCAGTTGTATAGAGGGTCTGTGTGGCCTGTGCACTGAAGCTTTCTCTGATGTTGACAATCTTTTGTTTGAAGTATGTGGCAAAGTCCTCAGCTGCCATGAGAGGGTGGGGGCGCTGGCTGACGGAAAAGGGAGTTAAAAGTGTTAAAAAGTTGTTTAGGGCTGTGGGACAGGGAAGATATGAGAGATTAGAAAAAGGCCTATTTTGCATCAGCGAGTGAGGATTTGAAAATGATGAGGGATTGCTTGTATGTGGTGAAGTGATCCATAGAATGGGATTTCTTCCATCGCCGCTCAGGAGCCCTGGAAGCTTGTCTGAGTTTTTTGGTCAGGTTGGTGTGCCAGGGTTGTCTTTTGAGTTTTCAGGTTTGGTGTGTGTGAGGGGGGCAACAATTTCCAGAGCTGTAGTTATTGCGGTGTTATACTCGGTACTGGCAGTATCTGGGTCTTGGGTGGAACAAATGGGAGAGAGTGGCAGCAGGGGCGTCGCTAGGTTAAAACATTCGGGGCCTGGGCCCCAGATGTTTTGTCCCAGGCCCCGAATGTCCTGCCTGCAAGATAGATCAAACTGTATTGCCGTCATGAGGATGGCAATACAATTGAATCTAATGCAGTGGAACATCTGAAGGACCTGTGGTGACATCACAGGTCATGTGACCACTCCAGTAAAACAGGAAATGGTTGAGAAGGACCTGCGATGATGTCACCCTCATGTGACCAGTGCAGGAGAGGATGGCAGTTAGAGGATGGAGAAGACCCGGGGGAAGCAGCTCTGGTGGTTATTTAACTAGGACTGTATTTTAGGGCTGAAGGGAGGGATATTATTTACATGGGACTGTATGTGGGAAGTGGCTGGGGAGGGGGTCATGTTATTTACATGGGACTGTGTGTTGATGGTGGCTGTAGAAGGGACTGATGTTATTTACTTTGGACTGTATGTTGAAGGTGGCTGGTGGGGGGAATGTTGTTATTTACATGCGACTGAATGTTGAGGGGGTGATGTTTACATGGGATTGCATGTTGGAGGCGGCTTGGGAGGGGGTGATATTATTTGCTTGTGACTGTATATTGAAGGCGGCTTGGAAGGAGGTGATGTTATTTACATAGGACTATATTTTGGAGGGGGCAGGAGAGATAGTGTGATGTTATTTACATGGGACTGTATGGTGGAGAGAGGAATATAACTACAAGGGGCACTGCAGGGGGTAGTATAAATACTGGGGGCACTGTAGAGGACACTATAGGCATTCTTATTACTACTGGGGTCTCTATAGGAGGGACTTTTAGATCCGCACTATTACTGAGAGGTTTGTAGAGAGCTTTATTACCGGGGGTAGACAATAGGGGGCCTTATTTTTACTGGGGGCTCTGTGAGGGTATTATTAATACTGGAGGGCTCTTCTACTAATGAGGGCACTCTTGGGGAGCGTTATCACTGTTGGGGGCACTGTAGGGGCAATATTACTAATGAGGGCATTCTAGAAGGGAATTACTATTAGTGGGACTATGAGGAGCACTATTATTATGGGGGGCACTATTATTTGTTCGGGATAGTATTTGGGGATATTGGGGAGCACAGCGAGCAGCAGGATAACACTGTGGGTGCTCCAGGTTGGGGGATAATGATAGAAATGTGAGGACACTAAGATGCCTGTGTGTCACAATCTGCAGATACAAGGCGCGGCTGAAAGTTGTATGGACCAAAAGGAGAAGATGATGAGAAGATCGACACCTGAAGGCCCTGGATCTGACAGGTATGTGCTGCTGTATAGCAAGTACAGCAAAATGCGGTGTGTGGGGGGAGGGGGATCGACTTAGAGAACTGGGCCATATTCATTGGGGCTTGTGCCCCAGATCTTTTGAGACCCTAGCAACACCCCTGAGTGGCAGAAGAGAGTCAGAAAGCAAGCAAAAGTCAAGATGTTTAAGGTTCCTGCGGTGGTGTGTTAGTGTGTGGACCGGGGGAGCAGCAGAAGAGACCACTGAAGAGAAGGTGAGTAGGTTGTGGTAGATAGGGGGAAAGGCAAATTAGAAAGGTTAGATAGGAAGCAGAGGTGGCTAAAGATAAGACCCAGAGTGTGACCACCTCTGCCAGTGGGAGTGGAAGACCACTGTGAGAGACCGAAAGAGGAAGAGAGCGATAGGGGTTTAAAGGCGGCTGAGTGGCAGGTGTCAATAGGGATATTGAAGTCACCCATAATGATAGTGGGGATGTCAGCAGAAAGAAAGTGTAGAAGCCAGGTGTAAAAGTGGTCAAGAAAGATGGTGGCTGGGCCTGGGGTGGCGGTAAATGACAGCTACTTGGAGGTTGGAGGGAGAGTAGATGTGAACAGAGTGTACTTTAAATGAAGTGAGTGTAATGGAGGGGGCTGTAGGAGCAGGTGTCTGATAGGAGAAGACCAACTCCTCCACCATGTTTGCAGCCGGGGCTGGGAGTGTGAGTGAAATGAAATCCACTATAAGAGAGTGTAGCAGGAGAGGAGGTGTCAGAGGGTGTCAGCCATGTTTCTGTGAGACCCAGAAAGGAAAGTTTGTGAGAGATGAAGAAGTCATGAATGTATGACAGTTTGTTATAGACAGAGTGTGCGTTCCATAATGGTCCTACAAGAGGAACCAAGAGAGCAGGGGTCAGAGGAATGGTTATTAGGTTTAAGGGGCTGCAGAAATTTGAAGATGGAGATTTGTAGTGGGAGATAGAGGCAGGGCTGGGCCGACACAGAGGCTGGGGGGGCTCTAGCCGTAGGGCGCAGGCCAGCTCCCCAGATGTCTGATTAAAAACAAACATACATATCTAAATAGGGGGGGGGGGCTTGACTTGAGTCATCTACTGATCAGTGATCATCAGAGCATTAGAGCTGCAGGAATAAATAACATCTAAATGTCTGGTTGGGTAGACGGGGGGATTGAGGGCTAATGGGGGAGGGGGTTAGATGATCTAACCCAGCCCCCCTTCCCCCAGCCCCCCTTTCCCTACCACCCCATCTACCCGCTCTGATCAGTAGATGACACAAGTCAAGCCCTCAACCCCCCAGCCATTTAGGTATATATGTTATCAATCCTTGTAATTTGCTGGCCCCCAATATCCATTGTGGACCATGTGATTGGACCATGTGATGTGACGTCATCACAGGTCCTTTAGACTGCAGCTAATGCTTGAAGAGAGAAGAGAGATCGCCAACTACGCGATCAAGTGGCTAAGGTGAGTTCAGTTTTTTATTTTTAACAAAAGGCACATATGTTTGGTGGTTACTTGCATACTGGACACTTAGCATAACAGTGACAGTCACTCAGAAGGCATGACACACGTGGCACTCACAGAGAGGTATAGTTCTTACAGTCTAGTGTAGTCCATGAAATAGTCCAGAGGGGAGAACCCTCTAGTACAGGTTATAGAGCCAGTTGGTGGTGCATGGTCAGCAGCACTCCCTTAGCACTGCCCTGTGGCATAGGCAAACTCGACAACTCTTACCAGTCCCACTTTTCACTTGCTCCACTGCAACACTCCATATGTTCTGGCGGACACTGCTGTGGAGCTCCATCTCCTGCAGCCGTCTCATTGTCATTGCCACCATGGTAACCGCATGGTAACAAATGTTTCCTGTAACTTCAAATAAAGCCCACACAATGTAAAGGAGGAATTTCTGACCATTCTTCTGTGTTTCAGTTTATCAATATTTTTAGGATGCCTGGAGTTCACAGCTCTTTTTGGATCATGTCTCTGCATCTCAATTGTCAGGACTCTGACTTGGAGGTTCTAAAACACAAATCTTCTAAGCCCAGGGGGGTCCAGAGAGGGGTTCACCATGCTTTCACTCTGCTACTGTCCCTGCCTCTTCCTTTGCAACTGTCCCTGCCATTGTCTCTTTTTTCAGATCGCCCCCCCCTCCATTAGCCTCCTATCAGAGCCTCCAGCTTACATCAGCCTCAGATCAGACTCCCATCAGACCTCTCAGCCTCAGATCAAGACCTCCCTTGCCTCAGATCAGCCCCCATTAGACCCCCCAGCCTCAGATCAGACTACTATTAGTCCCCCAGCCTCAGATCAGACCCCCATCAGACCTTCCCTAGCCTCATATCAGCCCCCATCAGACCCCCCCAGCCTCATATCAAATGCCCAAGCCTCAGATCAGACCCCCATCAGACCCTCCCTAGCCTCAGATCTGACGCCCCAGCCTCAGATCAAACCCTCCTGAGCCTTATATCAGACCCCTATCAGACCACCCCAGCATCAGATCACACCCCCATCAGACCCCCCAGCCTCAGATCAGCCCCCATCAGACCCCTCAGCCTCAGATCAGACCCCTCCCAGCATCAGATCAGACCCCCAGCCTCAAATCAGACCTTCCCAACCCTCCATTAGCCTCAGATCAGCCCCTATCAGACCCCCCAGCATTCAATCAGACCTCAGATCCGACGATTAAAAAAATATATAAACTTACCTCTCCAGTTCCAGACAGAGCTGCCACTTGGCAGATTCACTTACCCTTCTTGGTCTTCTTCTCGCCGCGCTGTACTGTGACCTGACAGCACACAGCCAGAATAGAAGAAGAAGCAGCATCCCACAGTTTGAAGACAAATAGTGCTTTAATCCAAGAAAAGCAGTACAAGCAACCCAAAAGTGCAACGTTTCAGCTATACTTTAGCCTTCCTCAAGCATTACAGCACACAGCGTCAGGTCATAGTGCGCATCTATGTGCACTACGTCCTGACATTTTATGTGTCAGGACACAGAGCGGGGACGGAAGAAGACCAGGAAAGATGAGAACAGCCAGTGTAGTGCTGTTCTTACCTCCCTTGCCTCCCGCATGCTAATGACCTCTTCCATAATGGAAGCGGTCATTAGCATTTTCACTATATGTATCTGGCAGGTTCCCCACTCCTGTTTTAAATGATGAGATACACTTTAAAATTGAGTGTTCCCCCCAAAGCAGCACTAAACCATAATGCTCCCTACACCATGCTTCACAGTTGGGATGGGGTTTTGGTCTTCTACCACAATGGATATAACGTCTGTTCAAAAAAAGACATTGTGGCATGTTTCAAGCTTGTTTGAGAACACCTGGTCTAAAGTAGAACTTTTCAGCATAAATGCGCAATACTTTGAAGAACAGTGCACACCAACACCAAAGCTTCATCTCAACTGTGAAAAATGTTAGAGAGCGCATCATAATTTGGGGCTACTTTGTTTTGAGAAATTAAATTCTTAGGTAGATTAAAACATTTTGTGAGGGAATGTAAGAGCAGCTGTTCATGCCCTCAACCTCATGAGGCATAGGGAGGTACAACTATACAATGTCTAAAAGCAAACAAGTATCGTATTTTCCGCTTTAAAAGACGCACTTTTTTCCCCCCAATAGTGTGGGGAAAATGGTTGTGCGTCCTATAAAGCGAATACAGCAGTATTACATGTCTGGCACATTCCAGGCCGTGCTGTGCTGTATAGGCATAGCGGTCTGCGATGTACCAGTGACATGTAAACAGGGGCGCTATAAGGGTAGTAGCGGGCCCGGCGCAGTGACTGAACTTAATTAATAAAATGGGCATGGCCAGGGCGTGACTGAGTGAGTGACGTACGCTGCCGGCCTGCCTGCTCTGTGCATGGCGAGTATTGCTTACAGATAAGTGCGTTTTGCAAGTTTAGCAAAGCAGCACTGCTAGGGGCATAGACTGCTGCATAGACTTTATATGTGATGGTTGCTATGACTAGGACCCAATGTTATGGAGTCAGATCTCCCCATAACAGAGTCATCCACAGATGCCCAATAAACGTCCTCCACAGATCCCCCTATAAGTGTCCTCCACAGATCCCCATAACACTGCCCTCCACAGATTCCCATGAGAGTGTCCTCCACAGAACCCCATAACAGTGTCCTCCACAGATCCCCATAACAGGTTCCTACTCAGATCCCCATGAGAGTGTCCTCCACAGATCCCCATAAGAGTGTCCTCCACAGATCCCCATAAGAGTGTCCTCCACAGATCCCCATAAGAGTGTCATCCACAGATCTCCATAACAGTGTCATCCACAGATCCCCCCCCCCCCCATTAGTTCAAAACCCACCAAAAGCACACCATTTAGTTCAAAATATTTTATTTTCTTAATTTCCTTGCTGCGTCTTATCAGGTGCGTCTTATAAAGCGAAAAATACAGTATATCAAATACAGTAAGGATGATTGAAAAAGATATACCCATTTCAGCATCCTGAATTTAACCTAACAGGGTTGCTGTACCATGACGTGAAGAGGCGTATGCACACAAGGCATGCCAGAAATGTTGATGAACTGAAACAGAAATAGTCCAAACTTTCTCCTCAATACTGTGAAAATCTTATCTGTAGCTACAACATTTGTTGGAAGTAGTTGCTGCTAAAGAGGATCTACAGGTTATTAAAGTCAAGGGTTCAATAAAATACATCAACAGTACAACTTTACGCATTTTATCAGTTTAGTAGTTACATTGAGTAGTCAATTTTATTAGCAGTCAATGCACAAATCCAGGTAATTCCAACTAATTCACTTACTTTTTCTTGCAACTGTACAGAAAGACCTGACATCCTCATGCAGATAATGTACTTTTTTGCTTGGTAGATAAAATCATCAATAGTAAAGTACAGCAAAAGGTGAATAGAATAGAATGTAGAAAGGAGAAGTTTTATTTCTTTCAATGTGAAAGAGTTAAAAAAAAGAGGAAATTATGTTTGTGTGACTCACATACTGGAAATGTGGTGAAGGTCCAAGAGAAATAAAACATTGGCTGATGGCCTCATCATCTTTGCCCCATTAGTCATGACTTTCAGAAAATGATGGAGTATGTTTTTTTAAAGTTGATCTAACGTGGAATCCCTTACATTACAGGAAATTTTGTGGAAGTACAAGCAAAATTACAGTAATCATCTACTATACTTCAGCTGAAAATAAAGTTACAAAAGTTCATTTACTAACTATAAAATAAACAGCCCAGTCTCTTTTATACCTTTTCTATGGGTCAATTTACATAACAATTTTCTTGCGCATTCTCTAGCAACCCTTGCACTATGAGCTGGCATAGATTTGCATAGATTTGCACTGACAGTGCCTGGCATAAAATATGGCCACATCTGCTCAAGCCCCACACACTTATTCTAATGTGGTAGGAGCAGCATAAAAATGAAAGAAGAAAACTGGCTTGATTAATTTTCAATCACATTATACACTGCTCAATTCCATGGTTACGACCACCCTGTAACCCCTCAGTGGTGGCCGTGCTTGCACACTATAGGGTAAAAGTGCTCTCTTTCTGGTGGCTGGGACCTCGAAAGTGTGCATTGGCTGGTGCCTTTTCCTTTGTGTTCAAGCATGGCCACCCCTGCTGGATTGCAGGCTGGTCGTAACCCCTGGACATGAGCATTGTGCAATTCGATGAAATGATGAATCCAGCCAGCAGAGGAGACAATATGGACAATCACAGTATATTAGGAAGTGCCTTGTATTAAGTTTCTCTACATGATAAATACTATTTGCTGAAGTCAGACAACCCCTTTAAGCCTGTGTTGTGAATGTACAAGGAAAAGCCTTTATATTTAGTTCCCATTGTGGGCAAAATATATTTTTATTTTTTACAAACAAAAAAAGCCAGCTATAATTATGTCAAATTGATATCACTATTAACCCCTTAAGGACTCGGCCCTATTTCACCTTAAGGATTCTGACATTTTTTGCAAATCTGACCAGTGTCAAATTATGTGGTGATAACTTTAAAACGCTTTTTCTTATACAGGCCATTCTGAGATTGTTTTTTTCGTCACATATTGTACTTCATGACATTGGTAAAAAGAAGTCGAAAAATGTCATTTTTATTTATAAAAAAATATCAAATTTACCAAAAATTTGGAAAAATTAGCAATTTTCCAAAATTCAATCTCTCTACTTCTATAATACACAGTAATACCGCCCAAAAAAGTTATTGATTTACATTTCCCATATGTCTACTTCATGTATCGATCATTTTGGGAATGCCATTTTATTTTTTGGGGACGTTACAAGGCTTAGAAGTTTAGAAGCAAATCTTGAAATTTTTCATAAATTTTCAAAAACCCACTTTTTAGGGACCAGTTCAGGTCTGAAGTCACTTTGTGAGGCTCACATAATAGAAACCACCCAAAAATGACTCCATTCTAGAAACTACACTCATCAAGGTATTCAAAACTGATTTTACGAACGTCATTAACCCTTTAGGTTTTCCACAAGAGTTAATGGCAAATAGAGATAAAATTTCAGAATTTCGATTTTTTGGAAAATTTTCCATTTTAATCCATTTTTTCCAGTAACAAAGCAAGGGTTAACAGCCAAACAAAACTCAATATTTATTGCTCCGGTTCTGTAGTTTGCAGAAACACCCCATATGTGGGCGTAAACTGCTGTATGGCCAAACGGCAGGGCGTAGAAGGAAAGGAACGCCATATGGTTTTTGGAAGGTGGATTTTTCTGGACTGGATTTTTGACACCATGTCCCATTTGAAGCCCCCCGATGCACCCCTAGAGTAAAAACTCCAAAAAAGTGACTCCATCTAAGAAACTACACCCCTGAAGGTATTCAAAACCGATTTTACAAACTTTGTTAACCCTTTAGGTGTTCCACAAGAGTTATTGTCAAATGGAGATGAAATTTCAGAATTTCTATTTTTTGTTACCTTGCCTCAAAAAAAGTGTAATATAGAGCAACCAAAAATCATATTTACCCTAAAATAATACAAACAAAACTGCCACCTTATCCCGTACTTTCCAAAATAGGGTAACTTTTTTGGAGTTTCTACTGTAGGGGTGCAGCAAGGAGGCTTCAAATGGGACATGGTGTCAAAAAACCAGTCAAAACCAGCAAAATCTGCCTTCCAAAAACCATATGGCGTTCCCTTCCTTCTACGCCCTGCCATTTGGCCATACAGTAGTTTATGACCACATATGGGGTGTTTCTGCAAACTAGAGAATCGGGGCAATATATATTGAGTTTTGTTTGGCTGTTAACCCTTGCTTTGTTACTGGAAAAATTGATTAAAATTGAAAATTTGCAAAAAAATTGCCATTTTTGGACTGTTTTTATTTTTTGTTATTTACATAGTTGAACTGACAGGTTAGATTGTCTGCTATTTCTATAGAGCAGGTTGCTACGGATGCAGTAATACCAAATATGGCTACTTTTTGGGGGGTTTTGTTTCAGTTTTACATAATAAAGCATTTTTGAAAAAAAATATTTTTTAGTGTCTTCAGATTCTGAAAGCCATATTTTATTTTTATTTTTTGGGTGACTGTCTTATGTAGGGGCCCATTTTTTGTGGGATGAGATGTCGGTTTGATTGGAACTATTTTGGGGTGCATATGACATTTTGGTCACTTGCTATTACACTTTCTGTGATGTAAGGTAACAAAAATGGCTTTTGACACCGTATTTTTTTTTTTCTTGTGTTCATCTGAGGGGTTTGGTCATGTGTTATTTTTATAGAGCAGGTTACAACGGACGCATCGATACCAAATATGTATACTTTTTATTTATTTATTTAAGTTTTACACAATATTATCATTTTTTAAAACAAAACAAATCATGTTTTAGTGTCTCCATAGTCTGAGAGCCATATTTTTTTTATTTTTTTAGGGTAATTGTCCTATTTGGGGTATCATTTCTTGCGGGATGAGATGACGGTTTGATTGGCACTATTTTTGGATGCATATAACTTTTTGATCGCTTGCTATTACAGTTTTTGAGATGTGAGGTGACAAAAATGTTTTTTTTTTACATTGTTTTTATTTTATTTTTTTAACGGTATTTACCTGAGGGGTTAGATAATGTGATATTTTTATAGAGCAGGTTTTTACGGACGCGGCAATACCTAATATGTATACTTTTTATTTTATTTTTGTACTTTAAAACAATAATAGCATTTTAGAAAAAAATAATTATGTTTTAGTGTCTCCATAGTCTGAGAGCCATATTTTTTTTTTATTTTTTTGGGTGATTGTCGTATGTAAGGACTCATTTTTGCAGGATGAGATGGCGGTTTTATTGGTACTATTTTGGGAGGCATACGCCTTTTTGATCACTTACTATTACACCTTTTGTGATGAGGGGTTAGGTCATGTGATAGTTTTATAGAGGAGATTTTTACGGACGCGGCGATACCTAATATGTGTGGTTTATTTGATTTTTTTAATTTTTATTCAGTGATATGTATTTTTCTTATTTTTCACTTTTTTGACTTTTTTTTTGACCCAGACCCACTTGGTTCTTGTAGATCCAGTGGATCTGGTGTCTATATAATACAGTAAGTACACTATATAGTGTACTTACTGTATTTTTTACTTTACAAATTCTGAATAGGCTTTTGCCTTTAGGAAAAACCTATTCAGAGTTTCAGTACCATGGCAAGCAGGACGCTTCTGAAAGCGTCCTGCTCCCATGGCAACCATCACCCACTGCCATAACAGAGCAGCGGGTGATGGATGGGGAGGGAGGTGAGCTCCCTCCCTCTGCTATCCCATCCTGTCAGGGGGCTGCAAAGGCACAGCAGCCCCCCGATGGGAGAGGGAGGGAGCTCCCTCCCTGTTAACACTTTCCATACAGCGGTCCGTACTGACCGCGGCATGGAAGGGGTTAAACTGCTGACATCTGCAGCACATATGTCAGCAGTTTATAGCAGGGGGTCAGCAATGTGCTGACCCCCTGCTATACCCACTAGACACCAGGGAAAGCATTTGAAAGGAGGCGGGCGGGGGATCGCAATTGCCTCCCGCGCCGCCCACCCGCAGCACCGCCCGCAATCCCCCCCCCTGCACCGCCCGGGGGGACACTAATATGGCGGGGTGCAGGGGGAGATTTAAATTTATAAGTTTGGGGCATTTTTTAGTCTCTGATTCCCGCGGTCTGTTCAGAGACTACAGAAAGCGCAGCAAACCGCAGGTCTAAATTGACCTGCGGTTTGCTGCGATCGCTGACATGGAGGGGTCACAGGACCCCCCTGGGCATTGTGCCAAGGTGCCTGCTGATTGATTTCAGCAGGCCTCTTGTTCCGATCACCGCCACGTGCGCAGCGGCGATCGGATATTCGCAGGGTGTACATGTACGCCCTGGGTCCTTAAGTACCAGGACACAAGGGCATACATGTACACCCTGCGTCCTAAAGACTTAATGCTGGTAAAAAAAAAAAAAGTTTGTGATTTATTACTTCATGAGAATGCAAGTTTTTGTGCAACATGCCTGGGAAAGGAGTAGGGCAGAGGACAAGAGTGGTGGTTGCAATGGCGATGATGAGGGCAAAAGCTCTAATGGTGGCAGTCCTCACCCTGGTGCTCCCTCATGGGCACTCCCTCGACCAGGGCCGGCCTTAGGCATTCAGGCACCCTGTGCGAACTAACCTTGTGGCGCCCCCCCCAACATCAAATAACACTGATTTAAAGGGATTCTGACACCCCGTTTTACTCTATGGAGCTGCGGAAATGCATATATATATATAATCATTTTTTTACACACAATAAAACCACTCCTAATGAGAAAGATTTCATAATAAGGATCTGGAGAAGGGGCAGAGGGATAGCAGAGCTCCAGGAGCGCCGCTGCCTTCTGAAACAGCTGATCGGCCGGGGTCCCGAGTGTTCGACCCCTGCCGATCATATGCTGATGATCTATCCAGAGGGAATGTGTTATGTGCTGCTGTAGAGAATCTAATGTGTGTGCTTATGGAATGTAGTGTATAGGGATGGCAGTATGTGTAGATGATACAGTGTGTGTGTGTAGTGATAGAAAGACATTTGTGTATCAGGTATGCATTGTGTGTTTCTGAATGTGTGTACGGAATGCGTTGTGTGAATCTGTGTTTGTATGTGTAAGGGTTTCTGTGTCTGTAAAGGGGCACCATGTGTGATGGATGTCATTCCCCCTCCATTGTCACTCTCTCCCCCTTCTTGACACTCTCCTTCCCACCCGCCTCCCTTGTCACTCTTACTCCCTCAAATCCCCCACGTCACCTTGTCAAAGTAATCCCCCTGTCACCTTGTCACACTCCTCCCCCCTCACTTGTCACTTTTTTTTCTCAGCCCCCCCTCCATTGCCACTTTCTCTCAGCCCCCCCATTGTCACTTTCTCTCAGCCCCCCCATTGTCACTTTCTCTCAGCCCCCCCATTGTCACTTTCTCTCAGCCCCCCCCATTGCCACTTTCTCTCAGCCCCCCCATTGCCACTTTCTCTCAGACCCCCCATTGTCACTTTCTCTCAGCCCCCCATTGCCACTTTCTCTCAGCCCCCATTGCCACTTTCTCTCAGCCCCCATTGTTACTTTCTCTCAGCCCCCCTCCATTGTCACTTTCTCTCAGCCCTCCCCCATTGCCACTTCTCTCAGCCCCCTCCATTGCCACTTTCTCTCAGCCCCCCATTGCCACTTTCTCTCAGCCCCCATTGCCACTTTCTCTCAGCCCCCCATTGCCACTTTATCTCAGCCCCCCTCCATTGTCACTTTCTCAGCCCTCCCCCATTGCCATTTTCTCTCAGCCCCCTCCATTGTCACTTTCTCTCAGCCCCCTTCCCTTATATCACTATTTTGCTTCAAACTCCCCACCACTTACCACTTCCCTTGTCACTCTTTTGTTGCACCCCCCCACTCCTCCCCTTGCCATTCTGATTTACTACTAATTTTTACCTTTAGAGTAGCGTGGCTGAGCTCTGTTGTCCGCTGTGCAGGAGCATTTGATTTATGTACTGGCCGGACTGAAAGGAAGCACACACTAAGTGATCACTTCTTATCAGTCCGGCTGGGTACAGGAAACAAATGCTCCTGTACCGCAGTCCGGGGATCTCAGTCTGCTGAGCCATGAGTGAGCGGAGGAGCAGTAGAGGGACAGACAGTGCAATTACTTCTGCTGCGCTGCTAGCTGTGTATGTCGCCGGGGGCGGGCTGTCGGCCATCCGGCGCCCCTGTTGCTATGGCGCCCTGTGCGGCCGCACAGCCCGCACACCCCAAAGGCCGGCCCTGCCCTCGACTTCTGGGAGCTCCTGCCTGGTGGTGGTTGGGGTGCCCTTGATATTAGGTAGATGGGTAGTGGGTTGCAAGGCAGGAGAGAGGGGCAGATGGAGGGCTGCCAGGTGGTGGTAGGGTCAAAGACCAGGCCCATTTGGTTACAATAAAGTCTCTCTTTACTGAATAGATGATGAGAGTTGCAGTATACACAGCAGCAATAGGCACAACTCTGACGCTTTTCCCAATAAGTGTGAAACATGTGTAAAGGCAGTAGCAATGATGGTAGTAGTCCTCACTGAATCTTTCTGTACGGTGTATATACACTTTGGAATCTTTCCAAATAACCACAGGGTGCAGTCCTTATATCTGGATGTCCGATCCATCACAGAAGTGTGGTTGGTGCCTGAGGCAAGTAACCTTTTCCAAAAGCAGCAAATTCTGTTGCCATAAGTGAGCATTTACCTGTCTGTCAAAGCACGGCCTTTAAGTGGTTATCAACCATCTGAAAATGTCTGTTGTCTTTCTCTCAGGGGTTGTTCTCTCAGTTCAGTTGCTTTTCTGGCAGCTTTTAGTTTTAGGTAGAAGGGTTCACTGGACTTGGCCTAATTGTCTCACACACATACGTCCTTCTTCGAGGCCTGCTCAGCAAAGACTCTCTACTAACCAAGGGGTGGAGTAGACCATCTCCCTGGGAACCTAACTAAGGATCGCCAGTTAACTATTTGCTGTTTATACAAAACCATTTTGGGATTTACAGTGCACAAGAAAAAGAATACATTAATTCATAATTTAGGTACTTTGGCAATTAATTATAAATTTTGAACATAAACTTTTTAGCAGTGATCCACTACAATATTATTCTTTAGCACTGGGTCACTGCACTTGCCCATCTGGAACAATAACAGGCCATGATGAGGCCGAAGCCTCTTCAAACATAGTGTAACATATCAAAGCGTAGAGAGCGTAGCAAAGTGGCTGGGGCAAAAAGGTCCCGAGCCCCCATCCCACACATAACCACATTACGGGGCAACATAACAAGCCGTGAGGCTGAGTCCCGGCTAAACCCCAAATAAACATAAGCCCGGTGGTAATACATATCTCACTGAAGAAACCAAGGTCCTCTGTGTAGATGTCCTCCTAGATAGAGCCCAGTCATGCCTCGTAGAAGACAAAGAAACGTCATCACTGGTTGGCAATACTAGGGAAAATGGGCGACCATTAAAGATCGAGGAAGGAACCCAAAAGGAACGGAACATTAGGCGACTTGGGATCCACGACTTTCACGTGGATGAGCCGAGACCTTGGTCCACACCCTAGCCGGCCGTTGAGGTCTCGGGGAAGAAGCCGATGGTATGGGATCGCAGCTGAGGCCCGCTCGCTGGAGAGCCTCCAATCCTTCTGACGGGGTGTGGACCGTGTAAGAGCGTGAGTTCAGTTGAAACGATAGGGCAAAAGGGAATCCCCATCTGTACTTTATTTGGGCCTTCTGCAAGGCCTGGGTAACAGGCCTCATCTCACGACGTCTCCGGAGCGTGGTCGGAGCCAGGTCTGCGTAGAGATGGACCGAGGAGGGTAAGTCCGGAAGGTTCCGGGCGGCAAACAAAATCTTGTCCCGCATCTCCGGGTGTTGAAATTTGAGGACAACGTCCCGCGGCAGTTCAGGAGAGCGCGGTTTACCTAGTGCCCGGTGCACTCTGTCCATCTTCAACATGGTCGACTCCGCGTCCGGCAGTAAGGCTGAAAATAGGGTCGTCAGGGTTGAAGACAGGTCTGTATAAGTCTCCGGTAGGCCCCTAATACGAAGATTCCCCCTCCGGGTGCGATTTTCTAAATCTTCAAGTTTTAATTCCAGGGCCATTATTTGCTCTGTGTGGGAGCTCAGCCCCTCGCGGTCCTGAGACAATGCGTCAGCGAAGTCATCATGTCTTGTCTCCATATCTGAGACCCTGGTCCCCAGGTCCTGTATTTGGCGCGTAAAATCAGCCACAGCCTGGGCCAGCTCAGCCCTGAACAGAGCCGCAATGTTCTTATAAAGGTCATCTTTGCCTGGCCGCTGGTCCTGGGAATCTAGCACTGCATTGCCCTCCGATGTGGAAGAGGCAGGGCTCGATGGGGCTGCAGGGGTGTCCACCATGACACTTTGTCGCGTCTGCCGAAACAGCTCCGGTAAAGTCTGTGAAGGAGCCGGGGTGCTTGGAAGTTTAGACTTCCCTCTCCTGTGGGACATCTTCGGCGACTCTGACAAGGGGTACAGACGCTGATGGAGCCCGTTATTGGGCGCTAAAGTCGGGGAATTCTCAGCCCACGGAGCGGAGCTCACAGAAACATGTCCTCCTCGTGAGCCGCGCGCATGCGCCCCCCCTGCTTATTTTAAATAAAGGGTAAATATAATCCATAGTCATGCAAATCCTCCGCAAAGAATTATATTCTTAATTATATACTCACCTTTCCCCAACTACTTTGGTGCCCACACGATCACCAGCAGGAGGACAACTATAACATAAGACAACTGGACTCCCACCACAATTGTCAGGATTGAAGAAGAATGGTGTCCCGATATGTACCCATGGTTTCTGGAGTTGGCTCCATTACGGAAACACTCTGGGACCATATAAAATGCTAAAATAAAAAATAAATGGTTTTAAAGGCTAAAATGCCATGGTCCTTATAGAGTAACTGTTGTTTCACTTTTTACTCTCATTACATGAATTGTATAGGCACGCTTTGTAATATATGTTATCAGAGAAAGATGCTTCTTTCTCCTCTTATCAGATCAGGTTCCTACATGCTCCCCCTCCTGCATTTCAGAGTGTTCTACAGACACTTAGGCCCCTTTCACATGGGCGTTGCGGAATGGGGCCGGATAGGATGCGGGTGCGTGGAGGGGAAATCGTGTGAGTGTGCACGCAATTTTAGTCAGTTTTGACTGTGATTGCGTTGCGTGGTTCCGTTTTTTCCACGCGAGGGCAATGCGTTTTGCACGCGCTTGAGAAAAAACTGAATGTGGTACCCAGACCCGAACTTCTTCAATGAAGTTCAGGTTTAGGTTAGTTGTAGTGTACAGCCCGGTTGTTCTTCTGCCTTTGGTTGAGGACTTGGGAGGCAAAGGACCTTTGGTGATGTCACTACGCATGGTGATGGACCATGTGACGAGCGCAATGACATCATCAAAGGTCCTTTGCCTCCCAGGTCTTCAACCAAAGGCAAAAGAAAAGCCGGGCTGCGCGAACAAGTGATAGAGGTGAGTTTAAATTATTATTTTTTTTAACCCCCTCTATCTTTAACCCCCTTCTGTATTAATGCTTAGTAAAACCATGTTAAAACCATGTTATAAGGGAAAATAATACAGTGAATAGATGTTTATCTCCTAGCAACCCTGAATGAAAATCGCACCGCATCCACACTTGCTTGCGGATGCTTGCGATTTTCACGCAGACCCATTCATTTCTATGCGGTCTGCGTTGCGTGAAAAACGCAGAATATAGAGCATGATGGGATTTTCACTTAACGCAAAAGGGATGCGGGAAAATCACCGCTCATCTGAACAGCCCCATTGAAATGAATGGGTCTGGATTCAGTGCGGGTGCAATGTGTTCACCTCACGCATTGCACCCGCGCTGAAAACTCGCCCGTGTGAAAGGGGCCTTAGTGAGCAGGTAATACTCTTTATCCAAGTCCTGTGTATGGCAGACATAACGAACAGCTACCTGTAGTCTTCATCCAATAGTGCTGGAAAGGTTGAGAATTAGGGTACAACCACATGGCGCGTTCTGTTTGGGTTGCGGCCAGCTGCGATAAAGAGCTACATTATGAAAGTCACAGATGCCTGATATTTAAAGGGGTTCTCCGGGCGAAACCTAAATTTGGGGCATAATTCTAACCTGTGAAGGGAAGATTGTTGGACTGATACTTACCTTCCACTGCACAGCCCGTTCCAAGATCTGCCACCCAGTCATGTCACTGCTCCTGTCGGGTTTTCTGCTCTTCCGGTGAGTCTCCGTCTTCTTCACTTCCTTTCTTGAGCAGGAGACGGAACGTCATGAATGACCTCACCGTCTCCTGCAAAAGAAGCTCCACCCGGCCGTCCTCACTCACCACACATGCGCACTAGCATTCAGTGGTAAACTAGAATGTATGGGCAAACCTGAGTTGGTTTACTAGAATGCATGGGCAAACAGGAGGTGGTTCAGTAGAATGTATGTGCAAACGGGAGGTGGTTTACTAAAATGTATGGGCAAACAGGAGGTGGCTTACTAGAATGTATGGGCAAACAGGAGGAGGCTTACTAGAATGTTAATAGCTAAATACTATACCCTGTAAGGACCTGCTGACGTCACAACATCATGTGGCACTTTGGATGGCACAAGGAGGTACTGGATGGCTAACAACAGGGTAATGGATGTCCAAAAGGGGTAATGGATAGCACAATGGGGGAACTGAATGGCACAAGGGGGGGGGGCACAATTGATGGCAAACAGGGGCACTGGATGGCAAAAAAGGGTGCACTGCATGGCATAGTGGGGGCACTGGATGGTACTAGAGGGCAAATAGGGGGCACTGGATGTCACTGTTATGGGGGCACTGTGGATGTCACTGTTATGGGGCGCTGTGGATGTCACTGTTATGGGGCGCTGTGGATGTCACTGTTATGGGGGGCGCTGTGGTTGTCACTGTTATGGGGGGCGCTGTGGTTGTCACTGTTATGGGGGGCACTGTGGATGTCACTGTTATGGAGGGCACTGTGCATGTCACTGTTATGGGGGGCGCTGTGGATGTCACTGTTATGGGGGGCGCTGTGGATGTCACTGTTATGGGGGCACTGTGGATGTCACTGTTATGGGGCGCTGTGGATGTCACTGTTATGGGGCACTGTGGATGTCACTGTTATGGGGGGCGCTGTGGTTGTCACTGTTATGGGGGGCGCTGTCGATGTCACTGTTATGGGGGTCACTGTGGATGTCACTGTTATGGAGGGCACTGTGCATGTCACTGTTATGGGGGGCGCTGTGGATGCCACTGTTATGAGGGGCGCTGTGGAGGTCACTGTCATGGGGCACTGTGGATGTCACTGTTATGGGGGCACTGTGGACATCACTGTTATGGGGGCGCTGTGGATGTCACTGTTATAGGGGCGCTGTGGATGTCACTGTTATGGAGGGCACTGTGCATGTCACTGTTATGGGGGGCGCTGTGGATGCCACTGTTATGGGGGGCGCTGTGGAGGTCACTGTCATGGGGCACTGTGGATGTCACTGTTATGGGGGCACTGTGGACGTCACTGTTATGGGGGCGCTGTGGACATCACTGTTATGGGGCACTGTGGACGTCACTGTTATGGGGCACTGTGGAGGTCACTGTTATGGGGCACTGTGGAGGTCACTGTTATGGGGCACTGTGGAGGTCACTGTTATGGAGGCACTGTGGATGTCACTGTTATGGAGGCACTGTGGATGTCACTGTTATGGGGCACTGTGGATGTCACTGTTATGGGCGCTCAGTATAAGTGATAGGGCTCGTGCACAGAACCGTATCTGGTTTGCGGTCTGCAAGTCGTGGATCCACTAAATGAGGTTACTGTCCGTGTGCGATTCACATTTTTTAACAGTCATTTTTTATCTGTCGCAGAACTGACATACAGATGTGGAAAGCACAGGGACGTCATCAGTGTGTTTTTTATATCCGTATGTCAGTTCCAGTAAAAACAGAACATGTCCTATTCTGGTCCTCAAAATGAGCACCTCAAATCCATCGAACTCAATGGGACTGCAAAAAATGTGGATCGCAAAATGGATACGGTGGTGTGCATAAGGGATTAGATACACAGCTCAGCAGACAGGATCATACAAAATGGGATTAGATACACATTTTAGCAATGTCAGTGTTGGGATTTGATACACCGCTCTGCAGGCTGTATCACACAGGATAGGATTAGATGCATATATGATTGGAGACGCTTGCTGATTCAAGCCGTTTTTCACACTCTGGAGATGAGGGCAATGCCTGTGGACAGTCAGTGATGGGATTTAGACACTGACTGAGAAGTAGATTCATGTCTGTGCAGAAAGATGGACACAGGAGTTGTAATGGGTGTAGCTGCTGCAGACAGAGCAGTGTGGGGGGCGTGGCCAGCCTGTGACTCATCTCTGTGCAGTGCAGCCAGGCTTGTGTATCAATAAAGTTATGTATTCAACAAAACAAGAAGGGGAGAAAGTAAACAGATCTGCCAGGATAACCTGATGTCTTCTAGGGGGAAGGAAAGCTCAGACTTGAAAAACAGATATTGGGGGCATATGTATGCATGGTGAGGGGTGTTAGGAGCACATAAAAAGAATTTTGATTTTAGGACCGGACAACCTCTTTAACAAATGAAGGCCACACTGTATTGCACCTTCAATAACGCACACCCATAAAAATTTAGACCGCCTATATAGTGTGGTCTTCATTAGTTAAATAAGAGAACTGCGCGCTCTAATTAGTCGTGCGGTTCTTGAATGTGCCATGTGGTTGTACCCTTACAGACATTGTAGAAGGAAAATTGCTAAAAATGTCAAATACTAGTTATATAATGGCCAGAAACAGTGTTATTCTTCATGTACACACAGCAGCTTATTTATAGAAATTACCTGAAACATTGAAATATTGATCAAGTTTGAACACGGTGGTGGTATTATTTCAGATCGGTATGGCAGTGTTACATCGCCTCTATTGAAGGGGTTGTCTAGTTTAGAAAACCCATTTTCATATAACATATATTGAGCAGTTGGGAGTTTATAAAGGTCAGAAGGGATGAGCAAACGTGTGCTTTACATGTTCAAGTTCGGGGTTCGGGTTTTATAACAATTCCACTATGCATTCTGTTACTACGGGCCATAAGGGAAATCTATGACGGAATGCATAATGAAATGCCTTTAAGAGACATTCCGTTTTGCGTCAGATTTGTGGCATCAGATTTATGTTAAAACCATGTTGTTTTTGTCCTGGGCAGTATCTGTCAGTGTATTTCAGCTCACTTGAAGGAGTTTAATGATGAATTCACACATAAAAGTTCTTGTGTACGTTTGAATATTTACTGACATATTTTACACTGGCATTTTTGGGTGCTTATGTAGTAAAAACGAATTTGTAGTAAAAGCTGAAGCTTTTGGCATTTTTGTCTTTTCACAGCTCATACTGTCAAGCTGTAGGTGAAGTCTAGTTCTGCACTCTTGTATGGCCTCTTGCACACAACCGTATGCCCTCTGGGACATACAGTCCGTGAGCGGGCCATATGTCCCGGAGCGGCATTGATCGTGTGCACTGGAGCATGTCGGGCCAACCGTGGGACTATTGTCCAGTACTCTCGAAGGGCATACAGTCGTGTGCAAGAGGCCTAAGGCTACTTTCACACTAGCGTTTTAGTTTTACAGTATTGAGATCCGTCATAGGGGCTCAATACTGGAAAAAAAACGCCTCAGTTTTGTCCCTATTCATTGTCAATGGGGACAAAACTGAACTGAACAGAACGGAATGCTCCAAAATGCATTCCATTCTGTTTAGTTCCATTCCCATACCGGAGAGCAAACCGCAATATGTTGTAGTTTGCTTTCCTTCCTGGGATGCGGAGCGAGACGGATCCAGCATGACCCCAAATGCAGGTCAATGGGGACGGATTCGTTCTCTCTGCCACAATAGAAAACGGATCCAGAAACGTTCATAACGAATGCAGATGGTTGTATTATCAGTAACGGAAGCTAGTGTGAAAGTAGCCTAAGCCATGTACCGGGGTGGGCTCCTCAGGATACAGCGAAGTCACAAACGTGGAAAGGAACTCCAACACCAGTTTTTGCCAAAACAGTATTTTACTTAAACGTGGTAATAAGCACGACCACAAATGCTGGTAACACACAATTAAATGTACATACACCCAGCCAGGAGGTCAAGACCCTTGTACTGCACAGCACAGCGTCCTCCGGTGGATGCTGAAGGTAAGAGCGGTAATTTACCTACTGGCGGGCTCAAATAAAACAACTACGCCTTACCTGTTATTACCCTCAAATCAGGAACAACGGTTTGTGTGCTTTATGCAGGCTAGCCTGCACTGCAGCACAACGGCCTACTATCTTATTATACTCAATAGTATTCCTCCTCCAATAACTGGTCATGTAGCACATGCCTTAGTGTTTCTTCTGAGTAAACGCCAGCCTGGCTTAAGCTTATCAGCTCTAGGGTGTGAACTTTAACTGTGCAGTCCTTGTAATGAACAGTTAACAATCCTTGTAGCCTGACACATACAGAAACCCTATTTAACTACAGGCCTGGTCTCAGTCTCTAGTATTCTAGGCACCAACACTGTAATGGAGGTGCATTCACGATCAATCTTACCGATCCAGGTCTGCTCTGCATCAGCTAGTGACTGTGAATAAAACAGTCTTATCTAACAAACTTGCAGTACCACAGTGTATGTTGCTTTGCTCCTCAGCTCTCAACAGCGTCCCTGACAGCAATCCTTCTTCCTCTGGACAGGATCAGGGTCTTGGACACGATCATCTTCACTTGGCTGCAGCTCTGGTCACACCAGGATGCTCCCACACCTGGATGTTGATGGATCCTCTCCTCACACAGGTCCTCAGTGTCTGTCTCAGCTTTACTCTAAGTTGGAGGATGCTTCACTTCTTCTCCAGGCTCTGTAACTCCACCCCCTGAGAGTTCTTAACCTCAACATCACATGAATCCTGAAATGCAGTCCTTTTTAGCTATGCTAAGGAAACAGCGGCATCTTGTGGCCAAACAGCAAAATACCAGTCCAAATCATTTAACTTCATTTAAATAAATACAACGTTCACACAATGAGAGCTGTTTCCTCATCATCTCACACTCTTGGGAACAACTACTTCAAGATGATAGGATCCGTCAGCATTTGTTGGATCCAGGGCCGTTTCTGCCATGAGGCAAGATGAAAATCTCGCCTCAGGAGTCAGTTTTCAGTATTTTTGAGGGGATGGCATCAACACAGCAGTTAAACATTGCTGATGGATGCTGCCAGTGTTCCCTTTAAACTGTGCGGACTGTGAGCTTCAGGAACGGGACAAGGTGAGTAGGTACTCTGTTTTTTTGTTGTGTCTTTCTTTAAACACAGAGTGGGCATTACTATTACAAAGGGGGCACAGAGGAGAGGGCATTACAACAACAATGGGGGCACAGTGGGCATTACAACCATAAGGGCGACAGAGGGCATTACTACTACAAAGCGGTCACAAAGGACATTACTACTACAAAGGGGGCACAGAGGACATTACTACCATAAAAGGGCACAGAGGACATTACTACTATAAAGGGGGCACAGAGGGCATTACTACTATAAAGGGGGCACAGAGGGCATTACTACTATAAAGGGGGCATAAGGGGCTTTTCTACTATAAAGGGGGCACAGAGGGCATCATTACTATAAAGGGAGGACAGAAGGCTTTTCTACTATAAAGGGGGCACAGAGGGCATTGCTACTAAAAAGGGGGCACAGAGGGCATGAGGCAGTAGGGATTACACTAAACAGCAAAATATCAGTCCAAGTCATTTAACTTCATTTAAACAAATACAAAGTTCACACAATGAGAGCTGTTTCCTCATCTCACACTCTTGGGAACAACCAGCGTCATTACACATTACATGAGATTTATGTTAATTCTAACTGGCAGTAGGGAAGGGATTACACTAGACTGTGGTCTGACTGGCAGTAGGGATTACAGTAGATTGTGGACTGACTGGCAGTAGGGATTACACTAGAGTGTGGATTTACTGGAAGAACGGATTACACTAGATTGTGGACTGACTGTCAGTAGGAATTATACTGGACCGTGGTCTGATTTGAAGTTGAAATTTCACTAGACTGTGGACTGGCTGGCAGAAGGGATTACACTAGACTGTGGACTGACTGGCAGAAGGGATTAAACTAGACTGTGGATTGACTGGCAGAAGGGATTACACTAGACTGTGGATTGACTGGCAGAAGGGATTACACTTGATTGTGGACTGACTGGCAGTAGGGATTACACTAGACTGTGGTCTGACCGGCTGTAGGGATTACACTAGACTGTGGTCTGACTGGCAGTAGGGATTACACTAGATTGTGGACTGACTGGCAGGAGGGATTACACTAGATTGTGGATTGACTGGCAATAGGGATTACACTAGACTGTGGTCGGACTGGCAGAAGGGATTACACTAGATTGTGGACTGACTGGCAGTAGGGATTATACTGGACCGTGGTCTGATTTAAAGTTCGGATTTCACTAGACGGTGGACTGACTGGCAGAAGGGATTACACTAGACTGTGGACTGACTGGCAGAAAGGAATAACACTAGACTGTGGATTGACTGGCAGAAGGGATTACACTAGACTGTGGTCTGACTGGCAGTAGGGATTACACTAGATTGTGGACTGACTGGCAGTAGGGATTACACTAGACTGTGGTCTGACCGGCTGTAGGGATTACACTAGACTGTGGTCTGACTGGCAGTAGGGATTACACTAGATTGTGGACTGACTGGCAGGAGGGATAACACTAGATTGTGGATTGACTGGGTTACACTAGACTGTGGTCTGACTGGCAGAAGGGATTACACTAGATTGTGGACTGACTGGCAGTAGGGATAATACTGGACTGTGGTCTGATTTAAAGTTGGGAATTAACTAGCCTGTGGACTGACTGGCAATAGGGATTACACTAGACTGTGGTCTGACTGGCAGAAGGGATTACACTAGATTGTGGACTGACTGTCATTAGTGATTACACTAGACTGTGATTACTAGATTTGCAGTAGGGATTATACTGGACCGTGGTCTGATTTGAAGCTGGGATTTCACTAGACTGGGGACTGACTGGCAGGAGGGATTACACTAGACTGGGGATTGACTGGCAGAAGGGATTACACTAGACTGTGAATTGACTGGCAGTAGGGATTACACTAGACTGTGGCCTGACTGGCAGTAGAAATTACACTAGATTGTGGACTGACTGGCATTAGTGATTACACTAGACTGTGGTCTGACTGGCAGTAGGGATTACACTAGATAGTGGACTGACGGGCAGGAGGGATTACACTAGATTGTGGACTGACTGGCAGTGGGGATTACACTAGACTGTGGTCTGACTGACAGTAGGGATTACACTAGCCTGTGGACTGACTGGCAGAAGGGATTACACTAGATTGTCGACTGACTGGCAATAAGGATTACACTAGACTGTGGTCTGACTGGCAGAAGGGATTACACTAGATTGTGGACTGATTTGCAGGAGGGATTATACTGGACCGTGGTCTGATTTGAAGTTGGGATTTCACTAGACTGTGGACAGACTGGCAGAAGGGATTACACTAGACTGGGGATTGACTTGCAGAAGGGATTACACTAGACTGTGAACTGACTGGCAGTAGGAATTACACTAGACTGTGGTCTGACGGCTGTAGGGATTACACTAGACTGTAGCCTGACTTGCAGTAGAAATTACACTAGATTGTGGACTGGCTGGCAGGTGGGATTACACTAGATTGTGGACTGACTGGCAGTAGGATTACACTGGACTGTGGTCTGATTTGCAGTAGGGATTACACTAGTTTGTGGACTGACTGGCAATAGGGATTACACTAGACTGTAGTCTGACTGGCAGGAGGGATTACACTAGATTGTGGACTGACTGGCAGAAGGGATTACACTAGACTGTGGATTGACTGGCAGAAGGGATTACACTAGACTGTGGATTGACTGGCAGAAAGGATTACACTAGCCTGTGGACTGACTGATAGAAGGGATTACACTAGATTGTGTATTGACTGGCAATAGGGATTACACTAGACTGTAGTCTGACTGGCAGGAGGGACTACACTAGATTGTGGATTTACTGGCAGTAGGGATTACAGTAGACTGTGGATTTACTGGCAGTAGGGATTACAGTAGACTGTGGATTGACTGGCAGAAGGGATTACACTAGACTGTGGATTGACTGTCAGAAGGGATTACACTAGACTGTGGATTGACTGGCAGAAGGGATTACACTAGACTGTGGATTGACTGGCAGAAAGGATTACACTAGCCTGTGGACTGACTAATAGAAGGGATTACACTAGATTGTGTATTGACTGGCAATAGGGATTACACTAGACTGTAGTCTGACTGGCAGGAGGGACTACACTAGATTGTGGATTTACTGGCAGTAGGGATTACAGTAGACTATAGACTGACCAACAGTAGAGATTGCACTAGACTGTGGTTTGACCCACAGTAAGGATTACAGTAGACTATAGACTGACCAGCAGTAGGAATTACACTAGACTACAGACTGACTGACAGTAGGGATTACACTAGACTACAGACTGACTGGCAGTAGGGATTACAGTAGACTATAGACTGACCGGCAGTAGGAATTACAGTAGACTGTAGTTTGACTCGCAGTAAGGATTACAGTAGACTATAGACTGACCAGCAGTAGGAATTACACTAGACTACAAACATACTGACAAGAAAAGAAGGATGTCCGGCGCTGCTGGATTGTCTGGTGCAATTTCTTCCTTTTATTAACGTGGCAACATGGATTGTACACACACACTGTACAGCGGTAAAATTGATGCGTTTCGGACTGTAAAGTCCTTAGTTGTAACTTACGACTAAGGACTTTACAGTCCGAAATGCGTCAATTTTACTGCTGTACAGTGTGTGTGTACAATCCTTGTTGCCACGTTAATAAAATGAAGAAATTGCACCAGACAATCCAGCAGTGCCGGACATCCTTTTTTTCTTGAAACTACTTTTCAGATGCTTTTCTGAACGACCGTGCACGCTGAAATCGACATATGGGTGAGCTGGAAATTTTTCTTTGAATGACCAAACATATTGACAGTAGGGATTACACTAGACTACAGACTGACTGGCAGTAGGGATTACACTAGACTATATACTGACCAGCAGTAGGGATTACACTAGACTACAGACTGACTGGCAGTAGGGATTACACTAGACTATATACTGACCAGCAGTAGGGATTACACTAGACTACAGATTGACCAGCAGTAGGGATTACACTAGACTACAGACTGACTGGCAGTAGGGATTACACTAGACTACAGACTGACTAGCAGTAGGGATTACACTAGACTACAGACTGACTAGCAGTAGGGATTACACTAGACTACAGACTGACCAGCAGTAGGGATTACACTAGACTACAGACTGACCAGCAGTAAGGATTACACTAGACTACAGAATTCAAAAATTTGCTGTGGGGCCCAGTCAGTTCTAGTTATGCCACGGGTTGGCATCTGGTATGTGACAGATCTGGGGCTGCTTTCATTTTCAGGTTTCTAACGGAACAAAACTAATGCGACAGCAGATACGAATCCAGCCAAAATCAGGGAAAAGTGACGTTTGCCCACTTCAATGCCAGCGGTTTTTATGGCCACTTTGGGCCAGGCTGACTTGGTGCGATGCAGGGTATCGCCCGCTGTGTGTTGGCAGCATGAGATGAGTTGCTCAAAGTCATTTAACCATTTCAAAACACCTTTTACTTATTCAGGTTATTAGAAAGTGGATGCCAATTGTTATGCCCACACTTCACTGGATTTGGTTCAGGGGAACCCTTTCTGCGTTGGTAATCCACATTCAGTTAACCTTTTAAATCGCTCTTTACATTCACTGTATTTTATTAAAACACTGCCACCTAAGAAGCCACCTCCAGCCCTGACCGTGACGGGCCGGAAAGGGGCAGTCACTATTGTGCAATGGTCGCGGCAGATCCGCCAGGTACCAGCGCTCAGTGCGCCGCCCAGCCCCGCCCCTGGCACGCAGCACCCACTGGGTGGGCGTGGCCTATGCTAATGAGCCGTGCCTCAGGAATGAGAGCCCGTCCCGGGCTGTTAGTCATTTCCTCTGTGCGTTTCCACGCGTATCTCCTAGGAGCGCATTCACATCCAGCCGCGTCAGAGGAGGGGAGGTAAGTGCGGCGCAGAAGTGGACTGATTACTAGGGAATGTCCCAGAAGCAGTTGCTATAGCGTTAACATATGCGGGAGCCCAGTCCAGAGATCGCAATCACCTGTGACTTCCCATTGACTGGCTTGGTGTGTAGTGAGTGATCTCTCTCCTTGTACTCTATGTGTATGATAGGAGCGTGGTAACAGGATGGGACAGCCCTAGTGCACCCGTGGATGGATGTAGCAGAGCTGAATGTGTAGTGGTGCAGTGCTGCAGTGCATAGTGATAACTTACTAGGTTTCCTATGAGAAACTCCTCTCAGCTATACCTCTGACAGCTGAAGCTTGGATTGTTAAAGGGGCTTGGGGTACTTTCACACTAGCGTCAAAGTATTTCTGCATTGAGTTCCGTCCTCGGGGAAAGTTTTATCCTAATGCATTCTGAATGGAAAGCAATCCGTTCAGTTTGTCTTCAGTTCAGTCCTTTCACGTTTTTGGACGCAGATAAAAGCGCAGCATGTTGTATTTTTATCTCCGTCCAAAAAAGCGGAAACACTTGACGGATCGCCATTAATTTCCATTGAAATGTATTAAGGGCGGATCCGACATTGAAAATTGACGCATTAACGGATCTGTTCTTCCACTCTGCGCATGCGCAGACCTTTTAAAAATGGTAAAATAATAAATAGCGGATCCGTTTTTACGGATGACAACGGAAAGACGGATCCGTTATTTCAATACAATTGTCAAACGGATCTGCAAACGGATCCGTTTGTAAATGAAATCCTTTTTCAAACGTTTTAACGGATCCGTCGGGCAGCTCCGTTGACGGAATCCTTCGACACAAGTGTGAAAGTACCCTTAGTAGAAGTGATCTCCCATCTATAGGATAGGAGGTAACTGTTAGATCGGTGGGGGGCTGACTGCTTTGACCACCATTGGTGAATGAATGAAGCTGCTGGTCAAGCCTGTGCACCGCCGGGACTGCCAGAGAGTGCCGTCCCATATATTAGGGGGTATGGGCCCCCCGTCGTGATCAGACTGCTACCACTATAACAGTCATCTCTTATCTTGTGGATAGGGGGTAACCCAGGGGGCACCTAGACTTTCTTCTGCCTGAGACATATTGAAACGGTGCCCAACCCCTCCAGCCCTGCCACTGCCCCCGCTTGTCTCTAGGTCTTTCCACCAGAGGCCTCACCTAGCCTCATTGGTGGTGCACCCCTGGGATAACCTCTTCTCTTCTAACCGGGATACCCCTTTAAAATGCTATAAAATAAATGAATGCCGGTTTCCCGGCCATAGACATCAGTAGGAAATGAGGCAGGAAGAAACGCGCTGGTAGTAGGGTTCTCGACGCGTTTGTTACCTGGCTCGTGGGATTTCTACGTACTGGTGGAAAACTACTGTATGTTATCCCACAGTTCCCTATAATAACCACTTTGGACAATCCTAAAGGGATCTGACATTTATGGCATGTCCTGTGGAGTCAGATAGATGCAGGTCCCACTTCAGAATGAGGCCTACTGACCACCTTACCTGGATGGTCAGGACAACGATGAAGGCCAAGCTGGGCAGGCTGTACTACACCGTTTCTGCAGTCAGTAGACGTTACAGAAACCTCATCGCAAAAAGTCACCCTCTTTCTTCATCTCATAACTTCCAGGGACAGCATAGCTTTCTGTGCTACCTCTATGGGACTTTTGGAAACGGCATGGTACAGCTCGCTCGGTTGTCTCAATAGGCTGCCACATCCAACGGTGACAGGGTCCCGCCACTGGCACGATCAGACACCTAAGGCCTAAGTATCTGATATCTTGAAGTGCAATGCTCCATATCCTGTAGAGAAGGAAAAGAAAGGGTGTAGACATTGGCGGTGAGTCTCCTGGTTAAGCATCTACACCGCAGTGTGCCAGATGCTGGAAAGCTTACGTCTGAATGATGCTGTACATGTGGGATGCCCACAGGGGGAGCTCGCCGCAACGTCGTCGTGAAGGCTACCTCACTATGTATCCTGCCAAGACGCTCGCTAGAATGTATCATTTCTTTTTCTTTACAAGTCGAAACGGATCTAAGATGACTAAGTTCACTTTCTGAAAGGCGCCCCATACCTATTCACATCCATGATGACCAGTGGGCGCTGCATGTCTGGCAGTATCTGGGGTTTAAAACAACATTTTAGTTTTTATTTATTTGTTTTATGTAATTTATATAATTCATGTAAATATTTACTAAAATTGTTTATAATTTGCTCTCAATCTATTGACCTGGTGACCGCCAGCTTCTACCATGTGACATGATCGGTCACTGATCTAGTGGGGCCTTAGACGGTGTATATACGATGGGTGAACCGCTATATAGATATGTCTGGTATTGTTTAGGTCTGTGGGCATTCGGATTCATGTACAGATTGTTTCTTTTGTCTCCATCTGTAATGTTGATCTCCGGAGCACAGGCGCATGAGTTGTGACTGTGCGTTCCTCCGGGAGGGCTGCCGAGACAGCTTTTACAATCCAAACCATGTGTGAGCCTCTGCCTTTCTATAGTTATATAGGATTTGCTTTGTGTGAGACATGAATGTGCTACGTAGGATTATAAGAATATCAGAAAAATGATCCTCCATACTTTTCCCAAATGGCAGATGGGGGAGATGGTTAGAGCAGTTTGGTGATATATATATATTTTTTTAATAAACTTCTGGTAGTGGCTAGTGTTGAGCGAACTTGTGTTTTAAGTTCTCCGTTCAAAGTTCGGGTTATCGAAGCCCGTTATGGATTCCAAATTCCGCTACCACGGACCATAACGGGATTCTTCAATAACCCGAACTTTGGACGCAGAACTTAAAACACAAGTTCGCTCAACACTAGTAGTGGCATTTTCTTAGTTCCTCATTCAGAACATATGTATGCATGGTCGTCTGCATATGTATTGTGTGGTTTGGAGTAGTCTAAGGGTACAGCAACGTGGGTGAATAGGGTTGCAGCACGACTTAGGCTACTTTCACACTCGTGTTTGGTGCGGATCCGTCATGTATCTGCACAGACGGATCCGCACTGGTAATACAACCGCATGCAGAACGGATCTGTTTGTATTATCATGAACATAGCCAAGACGGATCCGTTTTCTATTGTGCCATAATGTGTCAGAGAAAACGGATCCGTCCCTATTGACTTACATTGTAAGTCAGGACGGATCCGTTTGGCTCAGTTTCGCTCCAGAGCGGAATGGAGGCGGAACGGAGCCAAACTGATGCATTCTGAACGCATTGGGGCAAAACTGATCCTGAAAACGGATCTCACAAGCGGACCCAAAAACGCCAGTGTGAAAGTAGCCTAAATCGCAACCCCAGGAATCACAAGAAATCGAATACTTGGATTTTGTTTCTGATTCTAGAGTTGTGGCAATCGTCTGGCTAGGTCTTCAGTATCTGATCAGTTGGAATCCAACATCCGGGACCATCACGATCAGCTGTTTTGAGAAGGCAAGTGCGCGCGCAGTAGCATCGTGGCCTTCTCGCAGCTTTCCCTAGGCCGTGTGATGTCGCGTTCATTGGTCACATGGTCTAGGCATAGCTCAGCTGAGCTGTGGTACCATGCAATGTACGGCACTGTGTTTGTGAGCAGAGAGAAGGTCACGCCGCTTGCAGGACGGCCAGTGCCTTCTCAAACAGCTGATCGGACCCCCACCGATCATATACTGATGCCCTGTCCAGAAGTCTCGGAAAAACCCTTTTAAGAGCACGGCCAGCCTTTCATTATACAAGGCGTAAGGTCAAGATATTCACGTTATAAGTTCATTGTGTATTACTATTTAAAATCAATTGCTGTGGATGTGAGTAATGAGGCGGCACAAATTTGTATGATTAGCGCGCACTTTGAGTTGCCTTAGATAGGTTTTTTGGTACTTTTGGTGTTTTTGTGAATTCTTTTTTATTTATTTTTTGTTGTAAAAACATCAGCTCCAGATAGTGGCTGTACGTGTATAGGGACATATAAAATGAATAACACGCAAACTTTTTTTTTGGCCGCTAAATACACGATATGAAAACGCATGCTGTATAGAAAAAAAACGCAAGCTTCCTATGGTGTTTTTTTTTTGGTGGTAGAAAGCACAAGATACAATTGAGTGTGGGTGTCACATGACATTCAACATACCGCGTCGTGACCATCGTATCCAGACCTGATGGTTCTTGTCATAAGTCAACGTACCACATGCGACTCGCCGGCGACTTGGTTGTGTTTTTACAGCCAAATCAGCTCCAAAATAGTCGTGCAGCAGCAAGTTGCAGACAAACTTTTTTGGCGCACGTCTTTTCTGTGACTTGCTGTCACGTCCCATATCGCTGTGTGGCCTTAACCTAAAAGTGTGCATTAATTAATTTTGCTAAAGATGTTCCTAACGGTAGCATATATCAGACCCCCTTATCTGTTCCGTTGTTTTTCATGATATGGGAAGAATCCGAAGAAAGCAAGGAAGTGGATTACAGCTGACTAGAGAATTGCCTAGAGGAAACCTCATGACATTCATTATTGCATTGTCCCGTTTCCTTGTCAATCAGGTCTAATGTTTTTGCAGTGATGTCCTGTTCTTTTCTCAGCTGTTCCATACATGGCTTGTGTTCGTATCTAGCCCTCTCAGTTACATGTTCTACCAAGGTTTGTAACACACCAGGCATGACCTCCATTCTATGGAGGTCATCGTTTCATTGTGATTGTCCATATGGGTAGGTTTCTATCCAAGAGGATCCATCAGCTCTGTTTCACTAAATGCTTATATTCTCCATGAATGCCTGTACACACTTTGTGGCTTAGGTCGACTATCTAAAGTGTATGGGATCACCAAATCAGTTCATAACACAGTAAGTTGTCAATTTCTTCATTTTCAGGAGAAATAACAGAGGACAGTGCAAGTCAGAACCCTAAAAAGTTGCTCCAGAATTGTTATTTTATATAGAATGCAAATATTTACTAAAACGGGCATGTCAGGAGAGGTGACAGGTCCTAAAAACATAGACTAGTGGGGTGACCTGTTGCTTCACTGCTAAAGAGTTAAAAGGGTTTTCCAGGATTTTTATACCTCTGGGGAGGTCATCAGTATCTGATTAGTGGGGGTCTGACACCCGGGACCCCTGCCGATCAGCTGTTTGAGAAGACACCAGCGCTTCTGTGAGCACCGCGGCCTTAACGCCGCTTACCAAGCACAGCACCGTACATTGTGTAGCGGCTGTGCTTGGTATTATGCTCAGCCCCATTCATTTGAATGCTCCTAGGCCTCGTGACCAATGAACATATTGTTATGGAGCGCCAGTGCCTTTTCAAACAGCTGATTGACTGGGGTCCTGGGTCTGTTTCTGGCAAGCCAGCAAGGAGTAAAGACGTTCATGATGCTTTTGGTGTGTAAGTCAGACAAGCTGTCAGAAAAACAACTTTTCTAAGAACCAACCTCTGAGGTTAAGAAGCATTTGGTTATTGCAGAAGGTTGCGGACCATTTAAAGATTGTGCTTGAACAAAGTCAGTCAAGGTAACACATGCATAATGGCTTTAGACTTTACTGCATGTGGTTCGGGTTATATGCTGCTTACCTAACATCAAGGACACCCCAGCCACCACCAAGCAGGTGAACCCAAAGTCCAGGGTTTTCCCCAAAAGGAAGAAGGTTTGCACCCCTTTCATCACTGCATGTGCTGCCTGAGAGGAGTGCTGAAGCGGGGATTATTCACCGGGAGGACTCCAACCACCTTCATTGCCGCCATCACTCCCATCCTTCTCTTCACCACATGTCTCCCTAGGGCCAGCACTATGCACTAGGTCAGGCATCAGCAACGTTCGGCTCCCAGCTGTTGTGAAACTACAATTACCAGCATGCTCCATTCATTTCTATGTAAGTTCTTAGAAGAGCAGAGCAACTATGCATGCTGGGAGTTGTAGTTTCACAACAGCTGGGAGCCAAAGGTTGCCTACCCCTGCACTAGGTGTTAATATCACATTCGTTCCTTCTGGAAAATAGGCTTACTGCATGATCTATTTGTGCAAGCCATATAGAAGATGTTTGTATCCAGCTAATTTTTATTATTGGCCCACTTTTAATACCTAGATTTTTGGAGTAAACTGTGCTAAAATTTCCTGTAGGTTTACAGAAATTTCCAGCAAGGGGTGTGATTTTGTGCCTCAGTTCTGGGATAAAAGTTGGTCTCAACCTAAGCCTATCAATAGTTAGTATAAAGGTAGACAAAAGTGTCTGTCTATGCTTTAAATTTATTGTGCCACAATCTGTGACTTTTTTTCCTGCTCATGCCAGGTCTAAACAAGTGGGCGGGGCAGAGAATGGGTCGCCAGGCCCATCTCATTCATCATTTTCTAGGCCTGTTTTAGGCCTAGAAAATGGTATAAATAGAAGCCAGCAAGTATGCTGACTTACATTTAGGCTGGCGTTGGATGCGACGTTATGTAGGGGGGTCGCGCCTCTTCGTAACTTTGGCAGATCCATTGCAAGGTATAGGGGTTATAAAGACCGGCATCTTAAGCATACTGGGGGTTATTTATTATAACTGGGAGGGAGACACTGGGGGACACTACTGAAGCTAAATCATACAGTAAATCTATACATTTATTAATCTTCAGCCTTTTGTACCATTGCAGCCAGCATAAGAGGATATGCCTAATTTATGACGAGGCACACACCTTTGCATAAATTAAGCCAGGAAATTGCTGTACACGATGATAAATCTGGTGAGGCTGATGGCCTCGCCCACACCACGGGGCGAGGGCAGTGGTAAAACGTCATTTAGAAATGCTATATGCACAAAAAAATTCAGTGGTGTTTAAAATGTCTGAAACCCCGGGTCTGGCATATAGGGATGATAAATCTTCCCCCTTTATATCACATTCTAGTGTGATAAACGCATACATTGGACATGACCACACTTGATGTAGATTCCTTTGCATGTACTTTGCTGAACCCATGTTTCAGCGAGTTGAGAATTTTGTCACAACCTCAAGAATCTACAGTTTACATCTGAAGTATCATAATTCCTCGTAAAACGGATCTAATTTGTAGACATATAGTTCACAGTGGTGTACTGTTACTTGTACAGGATTAACCTGTCCTTGAGTAAAATGGCAATCTGCTGACTGTTTCCAGGTAAGAAGGTAAAGTGCAGAACTGTGGTCCCTGTCAAGAAGCAGGATTACAATGTACAATTGAAACATTACCCTTCAAGATGTCTCAGGCCTTTCAATGCATCTACAAGGTCTGTGATAGACGTGGACCTGTAGATACATATGTCCTACAGATGGGACTTATACAGATATCATCAGTTTTATACTACTAAGAATATTTTCAGGAAATACCGCCGATGCCTGAAATACTGTAGATCTTCTGCGGTGGAAAATCCACCACTGCCGTTGTTTCTGTAGCAAGCCCATAGATTTCTGCAAGCCCTATTCAAATATATGGGAGAGGCGCAGACCTTTCTGCAACAAATCTGCCACTTGGTTTTACATAAAAGCGTCTAATAAACGGTATCAATAAAAAAATGTGGTTTTCCTTTATAAATAATTTAAACACCTATTGTATAAAGTGACAGGCAACAGGACACCTACAATAGGTGATAAATGAGAACATGACATTGATTTGCTTAGTAATTATCACTGAGAATGCCTGAAGGTTGTTTCATACCTGGGAGGCGAGGAGAGGATTAACTCCTGCAGGGGGTCAGACTTTAGGAAGACTTCCCAGAAGTGTTGAGAAAGCGGATGACATGTACAGGTTTGTCTAGATACTTGCTCCAGTGCCGTCATATGTGTGGAGGTACTTTGATGGAAATGGCTTCTGACATATGTACCTTGACTATGTAAATACAGTACTGTCCTACTCATTACAGCTTCTTAGGGTATGTTTACCTGCATCAGATATCGGCACAGATTCTCTGCATAATTGCTCGTTAAAGGCGTTTTTATATTGATGGTAGGTATGAGATTGGCGGGGGTCTGACCCCTACTGTTTGAGGAAGCCACGGCACTATCCACAGCTCCGATGAGTACCGCAGCCTCCACACAGCTTACCAAGCACATTGCCATCCATTTGGTATTGCAGCTCCGTTGACTTGACTGGGAATGACCTGCACCTAGGCCATGTGACCAACATGGCATAACTGGCCTAGAAAGAGCCGTAATCACTCATGGAGTGCCGCAATGTCTTCATACAGCTGATTGGCTGGGGAACCAGGAGTCGGACCCCTGCCCATCTGATACTGATGCTTTATCCGAAGTCGCTTTGTTTAAAACTTCGGAAAAATACTGTACAGAGATTAGTCTCCGTACAGTATTAAAATGTATGTGCGCTGATGAGCCGAAGTTGGTTAGTCACAAAGTCGAGCTTGACTTCGTTGAATAACTTCGGTAGTTGATTTTTAAAGAGGAAAACCCCTTTAAAACTTGAAACCAAACTCTGTTTCGGTACCGAGGTACTAATAACTAACTTTAACTCATCAGAGCCCATACATTCTAATACTGTACAGAGAAGAATCTTTGTAGTACAGTATTATTCCAAAGTTTTGAATGAAGTGACTTCAGAGGAAGCATCCGAAGCTCGCTTCACTCAACACTACTGATGACCGATCCTGAGAATAGGCAATCAGTATCAAAATCTCAAAACCCATTTAAATCGGCATCCAATGCATGAGAATGAGGTTTCCGACACCCTGTTCACATGCATCAGAAATATATTGTGTGGTGAAATAAGTGGCATTTCATTTACTTTGGAAGGAAGTATCAAGGATTAGCTGGAAATGTCAGGATCCAACCTTACAGATTCTATCACATTTGACATAAAAATATAGGTTAATAATGTGTTGCAGTCAGAGGTCGCAATAACGCATGTACAAGCGTCATCGATGCCTGTACAGGCAGTTTTACTCCTTAAAAAATGTCTGATGCATATGAATCCGCACAATGATTTCACTGCCATTCATGAGCGCGCTGTGAACGGCGCAGGGAGCACAGCAATACCGCTGCTGGTGCCTGAAATCTCTAATAACAAAGCTCCGCACAGTACATAGCTTTGTTATTAGGGAGGAGGCTGCTGATTTGTCAGTATCAACGGGCTGCCGTACCATTGGCCGCTCCTCACACACCCCCTTCTCCCGCATGCTGAACACACAGCAGCAACCATTTCATTTATTATGAAAAAGGGCGGTGCGCGCCGCCTCCTGCGCCATTGCAGGCTGCTGATGAAGGGACAGCATGGCGGGAATGGAGCCTCTGCTGAGCAAAGACAATGTGAGAAGTGTCAGGCTTGTGCCCAGGTGATGCCACCCCAGAAGTCCCAGCGTGCCCTGCAGGCTTCTATCTGCTGCTGAGAGCTCCATGTGGAGGTTTATTAATGGAAAACTAATAGTCAAGAGGCTAAAGAAAACCCTGCTTCTGACCCTTATGTTAAATCATAACTTTCATTTGATTGCTCAGATACCTAAACACCAAAAGGAAAAACCGTTGAGACTCTATTAACACTACAATCGACATAGGGTCAACTAGGAAAACAGCAGGTTTTTAAAATTCTTTTTTTCCTTTTGGTGTTTAGGTATCTGAGCAATCAAATGAAAGTTATGATTTACCCTCAGTTCGAACGCGCTGTAAAACGCATAACCGATGCAAACCAATGCTTCCCTATGGGACTGGTTCACATTTTCGCGTTTTACAGCGCGTTCGAACGCGCTGAAAAATGCCCGACGCATAAACAACTACTTGAGCTTTTTTTGGGGTGTTTGTCGCGCGTTTTGGCCCATAGACTTCAATGGGAACGCGCAACGCTTGTATTTTGCGCGTTTTTGACATTGAAAACGTTTATGAATTTGCAACATGCTGGAAAGGCCAAACCCCAGGTGCTAGGCACAGTTTGGAGAGAAGCCAACACTGCAGTCAATCACACAAACGCGCGTAAAACGCGCGTTTACTATTGCCAAAAACGCGCGTCTTAGAAACGCTCAGGTGTGAACCCAGCGTTAACATAAGGGTCAGAAGCAGCCTCTTGGCTATTAGTTTTTCTATGTAGGTACCCTGGACCAGAGGTCTATTCTCCCGTATGGTTTATGCATGAAGCACACTTTCCAGAGATCAGAGAGGACTATAGGGTACATTATACTGTGAAACAGTCCGATATATTGTGTATATTGCCTTCTGTGCATTCGTCCCAGACCCCACCCAGTGCCACCAGACCAATACTGCTCCCTGCCACAATGACCAGACGTCGCTGTTCAATTCTTAATGCATTTAGTTTTGCACGGCCTACCCCTCTGATCCCTACGTGACAGATTTGGTGCTTAAAGAAAGATAGGGATTCAGTCTTCTGAGAGAGACATTTAAAATGGTCAAAATTTGCTATTTCTGCATAGAAGACATTATAAAGGAGACTGGTAATGGTTTCCCTGCATAAATGGCAACCCCTTAATGTCATATAAGCCTACGTATTATATATATGAATAGCTACAATTTCCGTACTCCTCGTCAGCTAAAAATATTCCTCAAAAATGGTCAGAGGAGTAGTTTTACTCTTCCGGAAAAAATGTATTGCGACCACTGCCTGCAGTCTTTCAGTACATTGTGTTCTTTTATGTCAAGTTAAGACTTTTACATAAGAGCTATTTTACAGTCCACTTTAGTATTAACTAATGGTCTCTGAATTCACTCCAGCCCTCTATGTTCAATTCCCAAAACAGCTGATTTGGCAGATGGCACTGTGGACCCCTGTATGTGGTCTTTCAAACCAACAACTATTTTTAAGCAGTAATGTCAGGGGGGGCACATTCCTGTTTCAACGTTTACAGATGCACTTGTAATGCCCTGGAGCAGGGAGTACTTTGATATTTGGAAATTTGCCTATTTCCCCTATGCAAAGTTAAAACTTTTTACTTTATTTCACCTAAAAGGGTTAACTTGCACTGTTTAATACTGTGTAACTGCATTATATATATAATATATTGTGATATATATCCTATTCATTATCACTGTATTTACATGGCTCTGTGGAAAGGGTTAATGAATACTAAGAGACTGTTGGGGCTTTGATTGAGAAGCTGGTAATTTTCCACAGCTGCCATAGGGTAGAAGACCATGTTTTGGAAGGAAAAACCCAGACTTGTTTACCACCAAAAAGCAGACAGCCTGACCTTTTTAAATGTCTGGTTTTAGCTCTGTTATGTCTGGAAACTTGTTTTTGTCAGGGAAACCTGCTGTGTCTTTGCCATTGAGTATCATTGAAGCTCTAATATAAGTCTATACCAGACGGGCGGGAGCTGAAACAATGTATCTGTTTGAGCTGAGTTTCTCCACTCCACCCCTTGCACTAGAAGGTTCTAGTCTAGCAAAAACTGTATATAAGAAGAGCAGTCAGAGCCCCTAGTGTGCTGCAGTTAGGGAACAGTGCTTGGAAAATGACTCTCTGCCAGACTACCGAGTGACCAGAAGAAGATGCTGAGATGGGGATACGCTGCTACAGAGCCTGGATCACCAGCCTTGGACCAGGGTACCAGCCTTCTGAAGAGAAAGAGGGAGAGCTAGCTTAGGCCTTTCCTCAGCATCAAACCCTTCTACCAGGAAGGTGACTAGAGAAGCCCCCAGCAAGCCACCTGTATTGTTTTGTACCTGAATTCCTCCAGTAAAGAAGCACCCTGGTTTACTGCAGACCCTGACTCTATAGACTTATTTCCCATTGGGTTGCACCACGCCTTACCATCCCTTCTGGAGAGCAGCAACATGTGGTGACACCTCGACTGTGGTCCAGGGGACCCAGCGTAGCGTTGGGGCCACCCCAAAGACGACCACTGCACATTTACTTAAAGGGACACCTCATCAGAAATTGGTATTGTAATGCAATGAAAAGAAAATGAAATTCAAAGTATTGTCTTTTTGTAATAGACATCACAAATAAGACCTACTATAGATAATAAATCCATTGTCAGTTTACCGTAGCTGTTATCTGAAGGGTAATCCTCATGATAACAGTGGTTGTTGGATTGTAGTATATAGCATTGCATCAATAAGTGTAATAGGTGACGCCTTAGTTGAGTCACTATAGGAGACCTCTCTCTGGTTGCCGTGAAGCTGTAAACTGAAAAGGTTAAGCAAGATTGTTTTGCGGTGCTAAAAGTTCAAACAATGAGGAAGTTAAAGATCCAAGACAGGAAGTAGAATACGCAGAGTGACTTCAAAAAGGACATCCAGAAAACCACACACCAGTTATTTACTAAAAGTAAATACATAGCTCATTTGCATATATTAAAACATCATTTTTCTCAGCAATGTGGGCACATATGATCATCGGACCGACACAGGTGCCTTCAGCTGTCAAGTGCATATGTAACAGGTCGTGTCATAGGAACAAATCTGCTGACAGATGCCCTTTAAGAAATTAAATTCGTAAAGTAAACTATAGGAATAATGTCTCCATCATGCTCTGTTATAAAGGGGATGTCTATTACTCTATACAAGTGGCCATTCTGGATGTGTATATGCCTTGCTACTGCCACATCCACAACATTTTCATTGCTGGAGACCTGAGAGAAAGGGGCAAACAGTGGACAAAATTTATTTAATTTTTCTTATTAATGTATGCTTTTATTGTGGCGGTCAATTAAGGCTAGATTGATTTAAAATGATATTTTGGATAGCCGATAGACGCTATCACACTACACTAGGTGTTAGCACTGTACAGGCTTTCCTATCTCCCTATTTTTTCCTCCTGTGCTCCTGATGATTCGCACCAGATGAAACGTTGAGCCAGAGCTTAGGAACATAGGTCAGGGCAATAGTAGCCTGTTTCAGTGGGCAGACAGCTTTAGGGAGGGCTCACCAATGCTTGTGAGAGATGACTGATGTCGGCGGTCTCAGTCATTCTCTTGATCCCCACTTGTCTTGTCCCTACAGTAGCGCTGCATTCACAGCTAATATGGCATATCCTGATGTATGACCGGGGTATTCAGCGTGAAGCGTTCTTCTGCTTATAACTCTCCCCCCCCCCCCCCCTTTGCAGCGCTCACTCTACTGGTATTTGTATACAGCCAGTGTGAGCGGTCATAGGTGTGAGAGCAATCGAGCTAGTGGAGTACAGGCAAAGTAGGATTGAGCCGCCTTAGTGCTGTTTACAGACTTTAAGTCTCTTTGCCTTTTTTCCCTCCATTTTTGATTTGGCATTTTGTATCCCCCTCACATATAATAGTTTTTAGTACACACCAATAAAAGCTATGTTTTAGAGTTCACTAGAATTTCCGTATATTGTCCTTGCTTTTTTGAACGAAAATTTTCTTGAAAATTGTTGCCACCAGTGATTGTTTGCTGTGCTACCTGGAAGCAGTAAACTGTTAGAGCACCGTGTATACTTATTATAATTACAGATTTCATAAGGCCAGTCTGTGTTGTCCATGAGTTAATAATATAATAAGGTTTACAAGGAAACACGAATGTTCCTACACTCATAGACACAAGTTACGTATCAGTGAGCCACCTTTCATCCGTTTCTAAATAACTCCAGCATTGGATAATTGTATATTTGAGCTAAGAGGCTGCAGTTTTACCATACTTTTCACTCTCATCTATTTAAATATGCGATATGTTTCTGAAAAGCCTATTGGTAAAAATGTCACCTTAAAATTATAACGCTATATAATAAGCTGAAAAGGGGATGCCCAGCATTTTCAAAAATGTGGCTAAGAGTAGGCAATAATATGATGTATTTAAACAAAAAACCCATCAAAAACTAATACTCTGTAATTCAAATGGCGGTGGCTCACTTGCGATCACACACGGTATGGTGCTGCTAACCCTTATGGAAGGGCACCCTCCCTCCCTAAAAAAGAAGGCTATGAGAACAACATAAATTGGGCGAGCACTCCTTACACTGTGTACCATAAACTAAATAGGGACCGTAAAATCTCCAACAGGTATTGTTTATTTTCATACATGTAAAATCAATCAATAAAACACAAAATAAAGTATACAAACAAATAGCGGCAATCTAGTGGATAAGTTCAATTCATAAAGGTCAATAGCAATAGATCTATTATTCAACTGGATTATACCGACGTCAGACTGTTGCTATCCTATGAGTATTGTGTGATTGCTGCTATTTGTTTGTATACTTTATTTTGTGTTTTTATTGGTTGATTTTATGGAGATTTTACATGTATGAAAATAAACAATACCTGTTGGAGATTTTACGGTCCCTATTTAGTATATGGTGCACAGTGTAAGGCGTGCTCGCCCAATTTACGTTGTTCTCAAAAACTAATACTCGCCCAAATTATCTTCCGGTGCTCCCTGCCAGTCTTGCAGTGATGACGTCGCATACAGTCAAAGGCCAGTAATTGTCCACTTGTATGATGTATGTGATGTCATCACTGCAGGACCACTGCCGGGGGAGTGAACGGGTGACTATTAGTTATTCTTTTATTTTATTATTGCCTACTGTCAGTCACAGTTTTGAAAATCCTGAAAAACCCCATTAGCTTTCTGGCAGAAACTCAACACGAGCTAGAGATGTCTGAAGTTGATGTCTTTAAACAGATGGTGGTCTCCTGTGCAATGACCAGAAAAACAGGAGTAAGAAATGAGTCACGAGTCGCAGTAAAGGTTACGTAAGGGCAGATGTTCTTTGTTTGTGAACTGTGCAAATGGCTGTATAACCGCATCTTGTCTTAATATGGCAAAAAATCTTCAGCTATTGTGGAACCTTATATTTCTCATCACTGCTGCTTTCCAGGTCTGCTCATGTGGGTGATTAACTCATTTCTATAGCTACCCAGCAGTAATATAGGATTTACACTAATAAGACAATCCATATTGGTAGTGTATCAAGTTGAAATAATTATGAACTGTCTAAAGTTGGACACTTAGTTTAAATTAAAGGGGTTTTCGGAGACTTTTTAACTGATAACTTATCCTCTGGATAGGTCAACAGTATCTAAACGTTGGGGGTCCAACACCCGTGACCCACACCAATCAGCTGTTTGAGGAGGCAGTGGCACTCTCAGTAGTGTTGTAGTCTTCTCCAGCATTTCCTAGGCCGTGTGATGTCACGTTCAGTGGTCACCTGATATAAACACAGCTCAGCCCCATTGAAGTGTATAGGACTGAGTTGCAATACTAAGTACAACCACTGTACATTGTGAGCTGAGAGAAGAATGCAGTTCTACTGTCTTCTTAAACAGGTGATTGGGGTTGGATCCCCACCGATCAGATGTAGACCTCTTCCTTTTGGAGAACAGTAACCAGACTTTTTCTATGGAGCATTGCAAGTGAGACCCCCATACTCCATCTGTATGACCTCTCTGAGATGTATTCACTGCTTCCTATCAAGGATTGTCAGGAGAGGTAGCTATCTAATGTTTGCAGCCATCGGTGATGTTCCTTGGTTTCCAGAAAATACAATACTCGGCAAATTCAATCCTCTTTAATGTATGTTATCTAGTTGTATTTTCATTAAATAAGTAGTGGCGTGGTGTTCAGTTGATCATTGTAGGTTTAATGGAGAGAGAATACAAATTATTCAGGAGTTATTTTTTTGATGTTGATAGATATGACTCCTGAAAATTTTAAAGGGATACATTGACAGCAGCTTAACATTTCAGACTGCTTAACTACACATTTTGCCAAGAATGTAGTAAAATAAAGGTTCTCCAGGAATTCAATATCGATGACCTATCTTCAGGACAGGTCATCAATATCTGATCAGGGGGAATTGGATTCCTGGCACTCTCACCGATTAATGGGGATGACTTGGGTGAGCACTGCAGCTTCTTTCTTGGTTAGCGACATCACATCCTTTGGTCACATGGCCTTTGTGAAGCTAAGTCCCGTTAAAATGAATGGTATTGAGCTGCAATACCAAGTACAGCCACTTCCTAGTCAAACACTTTAAAAAGGACCTGTCATCATGAAATGCAGTGCAGGAGTAGGAGGAGCTGAGCAGATTAATATATTTTTTTGTGTAAAAAGATTCAGTAAAACTTGTAATTTTATACATTTTAATTTCTGCTATTTCTGATTACATTGTTCAAGGGGAGCTGTTATCAGTGACTGACAGCTATCTATGTATATACACTTACACAGAGAATGCTATCAATCACTGATAACTCCTCCCATGTGTACAGCTATCAGGGACTGACAGCTATCTATGTATACACACTTACACAGAGAATGCTATCAATCACTGATAACACATCCCCTGTGTACAGCTATCAGTGACAGGCAGCTATCTATGTATACACACTTACACAGAGAATGCATCAATCACTGATAACACCTCCCTGTGTACAACTATCACTGACTGACAGCTATCTCTGTATACACACTTACACAGAGAATGCTATCAATCACTGATAACACCTCCCCTGTGTACAACTATCAGTGACAGGCAGCTATCTATGTATACACACTTACACAGAGAATGCTATCAATCACTGATAACTCCTCCCATGTGTACAACTATCAGGGACTGACAGCTATGTATACACACTTACACAGAGAATGCTATCAATCACTGATAACTCCTCCCCTGTGTACAACTATCAGGGACTGACCTCTATCTCTGTATACACGCTAACACAGAGAATGCTATCAATCACTGATCACACCTCCCTGTGTACAGCTATCAGTGACTTACAGCTATCTATGTATACACACTTACACAGAGAATGCTATCAATCACTGATCACACCTCCCCTGTGTACAACTATCAGTGACTGACAGGTATCTCTGTATGCAAACTTACACAGAGAATGCTATCAATCACTGATCACACCTCCCTGTGTACAGCTATCAGTGACTGACAGCTATCTATGTATACACACTTACACAGAGAATGCTATCAATAACTGATAATGCTTCCCCCGTGTACATGGTTTACCTGTTCTTGTGATTGGTGGGGGTCCCTGTGGTATGGCCCCCACCATCCCCTATAATGTGGATAGGGGATAATGTTTAATAACTGGAAAACCCCTATAAGCATCTGTATTATTTAGTATCTATGGGGTGTTAGGGGCTGTTGTAACATAGTATTATATGTAGAGTACAGCTTGAGAAATGTAGTCCTCATCTGATGCTTTTCATTGTCACATTCCACAGAAATGTCCTTAACTGTAACCATAAACTATGGTGGAAAAATTGCTATTGTCTAGCTGTGTTTGATTGGAGTACTATGCACAGAACACAAGGTTTTGCTGAATAAGCACTAAATACTATGACAAACCAGGAAGAACTCTATTAAAAACATATTTAAAAAAAAAAAAAACTTGTGTGTAGTTTTCCCATATTTTGGGATTTTTAGTTGTAGAATATTTTAGTGGGGTTCAGTATAGACCTACAATGCGTATTCCTATTTATCTAAAACAAAGGTGTGTTTCATGTTAAGTGTTATGTTAAGTGACTCAGGCCACACATTAAGTGCCGCTTATTAAATGATGAAACGCTTGTCTGTACCTTATCAGACATTTCATTAGCAGCATTTTTAAAGTTGCTATGCACTTCTTATTGTTTATATTTTTTCTTCTCCTCCTGAACAATTGTGAGAGGTTTCTCAATAGGTTTCTTCTGGAGTTTACTTTTCATTTTCAGATCAGGACTAGAGATGAGCGAACTTTAAAAAAAAGTCCGGCGTTTGGGTTGTGGTAAGTCGCGCATCCCGTTATGGATTCCACTATAGCGGCATATGGAATACATAAGGGGCGGCTGCCACCAACCCGAACTGTTAAACAGCCGAAGGACCTGGGGTGACGTCACCGTCATGTGATCAGTGCAGGGGGAGTGGCTCAGCACGGGATCAAATCCAGTGCTGAGCCACGCCTCCTGCACTGATCACATGATGGTGACGTCACCCCAGGTCCTTCGGCTGTTTAACAGTTCGGGTTGGTGGCAGCCGCCCCTTATGGATTCCATATGCCGCTATAGTGGAATCCATGACGGGATGCGCGACTTACCACAACCCGAACACCGGACTTTTTTTTAAAAAATTTTTCTCTAATCAGGACCTCAGGAAGGACCACAGGCCAGCTTTGGCCTTGTGTGTGAAGAAGCAGCAATTGTGTACTTAGAAAAACATGAAGTCAGATTCAAAAGGGGCAAAATCCCTTACCGCTCCAACCAATTTAACCCAGTTTGGGTAAAAATACCATCCGGCTAACACACGGATATACACGATCCTCAGTAGTCACAGTATGGCTTCTCTTTACACTAGTCACACTAATGCCTACTCCTAGCTATTACTCAGAATGGTGTCCCTTATACTTCCCTCCAAGGATCAATGCTTCCTAATTAGAGTTGAGCGAACTTGTATTTTAAGTTCGGCGTCCAAAGTTTGGGTTCGGGTTATCGAAGCATCCCGTTATGGATTCCGCTACCACGGATCATAACGGCATTTGTAATCCATAAGGGGATTCTTCAATGAACCCGAACCTTGGACAACCCTCAGGACCTGGGGTGACGTCACCGTCATGTGATCAGTGCAGGGGGCGTGGCTCAGCACTGGACCACCTCTTATCCAATCCAGTACTGGGCCACGCCCCCTGCACTGATCACATGACTGTGACGTCACCCCAGGTCCTTAGGGTTGTCCAAGGTTCGGGTTCATTGAAGAATTCCCTTATGGATTACAAATGCCGTTATGGTCCGTGGTAGCGGAATCCATAACAAGATGCTTCGATAACCCGAACTTTGCACGCCGGACTTAAAATACAAGCTCGCTCAACTCTATTCCTAATGTCTTTTTCTTAGTAGCCGCAACAAGCTCCCCATTTTCTCATGTAGTGAAAGCTGCATCCTCCCAAGTACTCCAGCAGTACTATCCCAAACCCTTTTTCAATAATCTCACCTTCATGTTCCCCCTGCAAAGTGCTGTCTGCTGGCAGAGAGCTTCCTACTACTATATTGATCTATCCTAACTTAGCAGAATTCTAGGCGGCCTGAATAGACGGTGACGGTCAGACAAGGGAAGTCCTATGTGCTCGCTGTCCTTCAGAAGCTGTCTATTAACGAATCTGCAGAGACAACCCAGTGGAAAGATCTGCTCATCTCATATGTATAGGATCAGGGGCAAGACATAGTCGCCAGGTTTTTCTAGTCTCTATGGTTCTCATAGTTTACGTTCTCGTCCTTAGCTGAGAAAAGTAGTTACCACTTTTAAACCCTTTCAACACCCTAAGCCTAGTAGGGTTGCAGTACAGAGATTAAGTACTGGCAGTTTCCTTCATAGAGTACTGACATCTCTGGATCAGAAGTTCTTAGCCATAGGCATGGGAGTATAATACAGCAATATTTGCATTACGTTGTTGTCTCACAAAAGTCTTGAATTGTACACGGGCTTGTTGGTTGGATACAAAAGGATTCATAAATCAACACAATGATCATATAGTTATTGTATGATCATATATACAATAACTGAGCTGTATGGGTCATGTCCTGTAACCTTTAAAAATTATTTGCTCTGGTTTCTAGAAGTTATTATCCTGATAGATGTGTTTTTTTATGTGCAATTACAGCCTTAATTGATTTAGTGAAATTGTCAAGGTCAATACAATTTTTTTCTGAACACTTAAGGCCCTATTCACACGTCCGCAATGTTCGTCCGCACCCGTTCCGCAAATCCGCGGAACAGTTACGGACCTATTCATTTTGAATGGGGACGTGATGGATGCGGAGATAATATAGAGCATGTCCTATTCTTGCCCGCAATTGCGGACAAGTATAGGCATCTCTATAGGGCTGGTGGCAAGGTGTGTTGCGGATCCGCAACAGACTACGGACGTGTGAATTTGGCCTAAAGCTAGTCACAAAAATGTCCCCCTGCTGTAGCTTATGGATGAACTTTAGAACAATTGTCCAATTTCTCTGCAGCACCGCCACAGGCAAAGTTAAGCATTACACAGAGCTCATTCAAATAAGTGGCTTGCCTATGTAATGCAGGATGGACGGGTCCTCCCTCCAGGGTGAGAGACGTTCATTGTGACTATTTTCTATTGTGGCCAAGAGACTATCCTAAACTAAACCTAAACGCACAATTCTCCAAGTGGGTATATGAAAATGGGTTTTCTAAACTGGGCAATCCCTTTCATACAAGCAATGCTTATTTTTTTTATTTTTACTTTTTATTTATTTAATAGGTTATCATACATACTGATGTAATTGTCTGGTTTTATGGACTATCTGTGTGCAGGAAGGGTTCCTGCTTCTGGCTCATCCAGTTTTTGGGATTGAGGTATGATATCCATCATTATCAGAACTGGTGTACAAGGTACTATAAAGTCCCTCAAAATGTGTGTGGCATGCAGGTATGTCAGCTTTTTGTGCCACACACCTGGGTCCAACATTTGAGTGAAGTATACAGGTGCATCCTGTTTGCGGCAGCCAGAGAAATAAGATCAGCAGGCCTGTAGACAAGGACTTCCTAAAATAACATGAGACAGCAGGTGGAAGTGGCTATTATCGCTGCGAGCACAATGACCTCAGGAAATCCCTGGCTCCCATCCCTCGTGCCTGCATCAGATTAATATTTTCTTATATATGGAACTGCACCCGGCAGCGATTGTTTCAGTACAAGTCCTGTAGTGCTTATAGTCTAATTTTGGAACAGATAAAGAAATGAAGATGGTCTGCCCTGACAGCGAGAGCGTATGAACCATGGCAAGGCTTCTGGCTTCGCTCATATGCCTGCTTTGTAGTACGGAAAACCCTTAGCGGAAAAAAAGTAGTCCTTTCTTTTTAATATTCAGTCAAAATGGTAAGCAATCCTATTTTACAATAGCTTACACCTTTTAAATAGGGAGATTTCCAGAGGTACATACTGTAATATCTTTAATAACTTAATAAATCTGTCATCTAGATGAAAGATTAATAACAGTTAATGCTCCAGCTTTATTTATACGATGTGAAAATACAATTATTACAGGGAACACCAACTTCAAGTTTAATAACCCTTGACTAATATTATAATTGCTTAGCACAAGGAATAATCGCTTTAATATCAATAAAGATTTTCTTTTCGCAGCTTGGCACCGCTAAATAAAAAGAACAATTTAATTGTGAGAAAGAAAACCCTTCTTTATTTTACAGCCTTCGGATTTTGAAGACGTTGGCTTGGAATGTAGGTTGCCATGGCTTACTGCATGTCAAATATGTAATATCCATGCCAGGTTTTAATGTCATTCCTCTATTTAAACAGCCTCAGAAAAGGTCCTAATTCTCCTTGCGAAGATTAGGATGTGTTCACATGTCGCAGGTCACCTCAGTCAAGTTGTCCCCTCCATGCGGCTAAAACCGGGCCAGCATGTAGGTCCGCGCAGTTTTCTGATTAACTGCATGTAAGAGTTCCATTGTGAATGGCTGTACCAGGGGTGGACTGGGAACATATGTTGCCCCGGAAAAAAAAACGGAAGTGGTAGTTTGGTCGAAATAGATGGAAGGCAGGGCCAGCAATACCATATTGTGGCACATGATATCACCCCAACAGAGCCAAATACCACAGTCCATCACAAAATACATCCCCAAAAACTTCCACTGGCCGGCCATGAGGAGGGCTCAGGTGGCCCCCTGGGCATTGGCTCACCGGGAAATTCCCTGGTAAGGTCTATGGCCCCTGGCGGATATCCCGCAAGCAGCAAAAAAGGTGCGATTTGCAAAAGTGTGACATGGACTGAGCTTCCTTGTGGTCCCACCAGTTTTATAATGCGCACAAAGCAATACACTGAAAGCAGTACTATAATTTGCAGCAGCACGTTTCGTTGTTGTGGTATCACAATTAGAGATGAGCGAATCAATTATAAATGAATCAAATTGGTCTAGAATGTCGCACAAATTTTGGAAACCAGCCAAATCTGAATGTTTTGCAATTTTGATTCGGATAAATATAGCAGCCACCATTTTACAGGTCAGAAAACTGAGAAGAAGGCATCTGCCACCAAATTGGGTTACTTTGTGGACCATGTTCTAGCCTAAATATAAAATCTAACGGTGCAGTGTGTTATTAGACAGGCTGTTTGTTACCACCGCTACCATCCATTTACCCATAGTCATATATGGCATTGTCACTTTGACATTACTAACGCTGCCTTTAGAGTCTGAACCGGTTTAGAGGTCCTAGGAGACCTCAGAGGGCCATACGCAACTGAACACTTTCAGTTTGGGCCAAATTTATCAGTACCCAAATCGAATTTGCCAACCAATAAGTTAGAATTGGGCCCAAAATGAATTTCAAGAAATTCACTTATCTTTTATCATATTGGGTTTTTCAGTTTTGAAATGAAGGATATTTATTGGAAAGAAATGTTTGAACCTGACTTATCCATAGATACTGACATTTATGCAATCCTGCTAAATAGAAATTATTAAGATGTGCTCCCTTTTTAGTGAAAAATACGGTCTAGCTACAACAGTACAGTTTGTTGATGTTCTGCATTCTTTGTGACATAAAGAACACTTCCTTGCATATATGTCTCCCTCTATAGGGATTTCTGCTTCCTTCAACATCTCCTCTTCCTCCACCATATGAAAGAGTATTCTTACTCCATGGAAGGGGAAACTAAATCCATATGTTCAAAACTTCTAAATTTAGCTGGACTGGCTCATTGATATTTTTAATGGACTGCTTTTGAAGAAATCAACCATTGTTTAATGTGTAAAAAAATGCATTTTATGCAGCCTGTTTTGAGGAGATTTATAACCCAACACCAAATGGTAATTTCTTCATTGTCTCTGTGTATAGTGATGTTTTTTTCTCTTGTAGGATTTTTATATAAGGTTACATTGACTCCAAGAAGAAGTAAATAAAGAATACGGGAAACCAGACATAGCAACTCTAATTTCTTACATAGAGTATTGTGTTATATGTGATTTTAATATATAATACTAGAGCTTTTTTTTAGCAAAAAAATATCCCTCATTAAAGGGGTTATCCTGGAAAAGATAATTATGATTTATCCTCAGGATAGGTCATCATTATCACATCAGCCGGGGTCCGAGTCCAGCTCAGCTGATTCAGGGAGCCGCTGTGCTCATCGGGGCTCTGGTGAACAATGCAGTGCCGTACATTGTGTAGTGGCAGAGTTTGGTATTGCAGCTCAGTCTCATTGATTTGCGGCAACTAGGCCATGTGACCAATGTACAGTGATGTCACTGGCCTAGGAAGAGGCTGCAGCGGTCAAGACCTCTTCTAACAGCTGATCGGCGGATGTGCCAGGAGTCGCTCCCCCACAGATCTGATACTGATAACCTATCCTGAGGATAAGTCATACATATTGTTTACCGGATAACCCCTTTAAAAGCAAGAATGAGTTCAGCAATGATGACCAATATGCATTATTTGTTAGTACTAACAACCTTGACCCTGAGTTCACACCAGAGCGTTTTACAGCGCACTCCTACGCGCTGTAACCCTGGGTTCACACCTGAGCGTTTCTGAGACGCGCATTTTAGTCGCGCGTATTACAGCGCGTTTTTGCAAATAGGAAATGCGCGTCAAACGCGCGTTCGTGACTCTGGAGACCAATTGAAAAAGGCATATCTACACTTTAACGCGTGTTAAACGCACGTTTTACGCGCGTTCCCATTGAAGTCTATGGGTGCAAACGCACGACAAAACGCCCCAAAGAAGCTCAAGAACTTCTTTGAGCGTAGGGCGTTTTACAGCACGTTCAAACGCGCTGTAAAACGCTCAGGTGAGAACCATGCCCATAGGGAAACATGAGTTTTCTCCTGTTGAGCGTTTTTTTTCTTCAAATAATGACACAAACCCTCTTAAAGGAAAGTCATCAGAAAATGACTATTGGTTGAATCACATTTTAATTAAAGATATTAGAATTTTTTGTGATTGTTTTTTTTTTTTTTTTTGCATTTTAATTTTCCATGTCACTATCGATTATTTATACCTTTTATACAGATAACATAGGATCCACCGTTCACAGTTGGCGATATCACAGCCTATCTGCACAGGTCACAGAGCATACATATAAAACTCTCCTCCTAAAAGTCAGTGAGGTCCCTTCCTGTTCATTATGTCTATGGCCCGTTTGTGCAGTAGAGTGATCTGTAGAAACCAAGAAGTGCCACCTACTATTAGGCTTAGTGGTCAGTTCAAAAACTGCAGGATTGTTTTTGTTTATAGATATTGACATGGAAAATTTAAAATAACCTGATCAAAAATTCTTTAAAAATGTTAAACATAAAAACGTGATTTAAAAATCGGTCATTGTCTGACACATTTCCTTTAAGATGTCCTGAAGAGTGGTAGAGAGTTGCAGTGGTGATATGTTAACTCACCCGGCAAAAATGCTTTGTCCCAGAGAACGTGGAAACTGTTTGAGGTTTGTGGTTTGAGAGACCCTAGAGTATGTGCTTCATCAGGACAGAGCTATGGCGGCAACATGTTCTACTGTATATAGCCATATGTTGCTAAGGATTCTACTTAAGTGTCTCTGAAAGACGTTTGTGGTTATGCCTCTGTATACTATGGATGGTGACCTATTTTCCATAATTTGGCATTCCATGCCAAACCAAAATGAATACTACACAGATTGAGCCACATCTGAGGTGATTAAGGTTGTGCTGTGTAAAAGATAACCAGTGTTTAGAAATTGCTGTGCAGGTCATTCAAGGTGGCAAACTTAAAAGGGTTTTCCAAGTTTTTAGAACTGATGACCTATCCTCTGGAGGTCTGACACCCAGGACCCCGGCCGATCAGCAGTTTGAGAAGGCAGCGGCCACCTGTGAGCTCTCGCAGCTTACCAAGCACAACGCCGTATGTCCTACAGCAACTGTGTTATCGCAACTCAGCCCTATTCACTTGAATGGGGCTGAGCTTTGCCTAGGCCACATGACCAATGAACAAGTCGTCACATGGCTTAAGTAAAGTTGGGACAAGGCCACGTCGCTACTGCGAGCGCTGGTGCCTCTTCAAACAGCTGAATGACGGGGCTCATGTCAGACCCCCACCGATCAAAAAAATTATGACCTATACTTAGGATAAGCCAAAAGTATCTGAAGTCTTGGAGAACCCTGTTAAGGGGCTACCACTGCTTTGAAAGAGACCACGTTTCACTTTTCATCACTACCCTAAGGCCCAGGGTTAAAGTAACATTTGTACTGAATCCAAAGTACTCCTATCATTTTGGTACCATGATACATGTAACCTACATTTAGAGAACTTAGAAGAATAATGTTGAGAGCAACCCTGGCCTGTGCTGTGCCTTTACGACTGGCATTTAGTTTGTTTTTCCTGTGTTTGTGTGGGGTGATATGTGGGTTGGGTCTGTAATTAGGTGCCTCACTCATCTGTGAGAGGGTGTCTGGGCTTTGACTGCTTGTGGAACCTAAAACAGTAGCGTTGAGAAGTAGGTATTTAGTCTGGCTTCGTCTTGTGGTCAATGATGTCATCTGGTTCATCCTGACACAGCTGGAACAGTGACCCAGCCTATGTAATTTGCTTTCTCAAGGATTTTTATTAACTCATTTGTGTCTGTAAAGAGGATCTAGAAGGAATTTATCTTTGTAGACATTTCCTACAAGGTTCTTTCTGCTGTTTTTAGAGATCAGTTATTTTCCGGTCATTTTGACTGCACAGCATCGCTCATGTTCTCTGTGTACTTTCTGATAAGCCCAATTCAGCAAGGGAATTGTTGCAACTGAAACTGTAAACTATACAGATTTACTAGCCTGCAGAAAATACTTTGTTAGTTTATGTGGCAAGAGGTCATAGAAGTCTATCAATCCATCACACAGCACAATAGATTTCTTTTCTTTTTTTTTTTTTTTTTTACTTGCCTATTAAAGGTAGAATTTTTTTTTCCTGGAATCTTAAACTTGTTCTGCCCAGCTAACCATTAATCATCAGTTAACACTACCAGGCACATCTGGCACTGTTTTCAGTACCCAGAGGATAGCATTGGAGTCCTGAGCCCCTAGGTCATAAAAGGCACCCCTTTTAGTCCCCTTAACCACTGCTGATGTCTGCTATAGAGGCCCTATATAAGTCATAAAGATGAACTGTTTGGGGTGCTGCCCCACTTTCAGGCTAATTGATGTATAACAGGAGAGAATACATTAAGGGCACATACAACTTCTCCATGTTTTTCAATCCACTCCGGGTTTTGGCTTCAAAAACTGCATCAAAGAACCTGAACGTGTGGCATAATTGCCCTGTATGGCTACCTGTACATGTTGCAGATTACGTGCATTTGTTCCTCAAAAACCACATCATAATGGAGTACCAACAAAGTAAGTTGCCATTTTCATGCTGAGATCAGGGAAAAACTGCATGAAAATCTGAAAGTAACACATGCAGATTTTGATACGGAAATGCAGAGAAATCCACACGGAATTTCTATCTTGTAACCCATACCTGTACCCCAAAGATGTCTCCAAACCCTTGTTCATCAGGAGGAGGCATTGCTGATGTGGTCACCTACATCGTTATTTCTGGGTAGCAGATTGTGCTGTCTAAACAGTGATCTACTGCCCAGAAACAATGAGTGTGTATGGGGATGATGATCACTCTAGAAATTACTCGTCCTCGTATAGCAAAGGTGATTGCCAAATGTAAATGCAGCTCTCACCTGATGTGACAAACGGGCAACTATCCGATATGGCGGAGGGTTGTGGTTGCGCCCAGTCACTAGACTGGATCCCCAGGTACAAATTGCCATACCACTGATTTATTTTTAACATAAAATGTATTCTAAGATTATAAAGTCTGGTGATTTAACTTTCTAAGGACACTGTGGGATTGTGGTGGAGATGTAAATTAGTACCCTGTAGGGTCATCTTGGTCCTCCGTTCCCTGGATATATATTCTAATCCCTCTGATCTCACAGACTTGCTTATAGCTGGTGACCAGTTTGTTGCATGCGTGTCTCCTCTATGCTGACCTCTTCCCAGCTCCACAGCTGTCCTGTCAATGTGGCATTTCTAGTTGGGGGTGGGGGTGGAGAAGTAGCCCCACCTGCCATAAATAATGCTGACAACTCATTTATCCAGAGTATGCATGCAACCCCTCACTTAAGAAGCTCTCTCTGCTGTTCTCTGCTAAATTACTTTTTCCAACACGTAATCACCGTATTTTCTAACAGTGACTTCATGCCAAAGAAGTGGTTAGTTTTACATACCATGTGTTTGGCAAGCCTTGTTCTGTATGCACATCATTAAACATGCTCATGAGGAATGGTTCTAGAAATCATCTCGTCTGAGTAATAGACTTTCTAATGGCCTCCATAAGCTCAGCGGTCTAATGTGTATAGGGAGCTCCTGACTCTCCGCCGACCTGTTGGGTATATATATATATATATATATATATATATATATATATACACACACACACACACACACACACACACACACACACACACACACACACTCACCCCCAAAAAAAATATAAAAAAAAACTTTTGTTCTCTAAAGCTATTTTTTACACTAGTGCTAAAATCTTCCAGTAGAGGATTTCATTGCATCGTAGCCGGATACTACCTTTCCCTGCCAGAGCCCATTGACTATAATGGGATCCGGCGAGGATCCGGGCTGTTTCTGGCATTAGTGCTGGGATTCGGCCGAACAAAAACCGCTGGATGCGATGAACTCAGACAGGCTGTTCCTCTACCACAACAGCTTGCCAGACCATTTTAGCGCTAGTGTGAAACTAGCCTTAGATATGCTGCCACCAGCATTTTATGGCGGCTGCTTTCTCCTCTCTCCCCTTTAACAATGCATTTATACTCGTCCGAGACTGTTTATGGGGGAATTTGGAGATATAGCTGTCCCCGCTTGTCGGCTTAATTCATTGTTCGGATCTGCTGAGCTTTAGGAAGTAATGATTGCAAATGTTATTGCTTATTATTCTACTGTACAAGGCCTCATACACACGACTGTATGCGCTCCGCAAAACACGGAAGCTGCTCCGCGAAATTGTGGAACGGAACACGGACTATTGTAGAAATTAGGGATGTCCCGATACCATTTTTTTAAGACCGAGTACGAGTACCGATACTTTTATTCAAGTACTCGCCGATACCAATTACCGATACCTCGTATAAACAGCGGCGCAGTTACTGATAGCAATGAAAACAATTAAAGCTGGAATTTGGTTGCTATGGACAACGGCTTTTCTTTTCCTTTGTACAAGTGTTAATAAATTAATAAATGGGAATATAATAGTGTTTTCAAACCAATGTGCCTCCAGGGGGATCTGTTTTTGGGGGATCTGTGGAGGACACTGTTATGGAGGATCTGTGGATGTCACCGTTATGGGGGATCTGTGGATGACGCACTGTTATGGGGGGATCTGTGGATGACACTGTTATGGGGGGATCTGTAGATGACGCACTGTTATGGGGGATCTGTGGATGACGCACTGTTATGGGGATCTGTGGATAACACAGTGTTATGGGGGGATCTGTGGATGACGCACTGTTATGGGGGATCTGTGGATGACGCACTGTTATGGGGGATCTGTGGATGACACTGTTATGGGGGATCTGTGGATGGCACCGTTATGGGGATCTGTGGATGGCACCGTTATGGGGATCTGTGGACGACACCGTTATGGGGGGACCTGTGGACGTCACCGTTATGGGGGGACCTGTGGACATCACTGTTGGGGGGACCTGTGGACATCACTGTTATGGGGGGAGGGGACCTGTGGACATCACTGTTATGGGGGGAACCTGTGGACATCACTGTTATGGGGGGAACCTGTGGACATCACTGTTATGGGGGAACCTGTGGACATCACTGTTATGGGGGGAACCTGTGGACATCACTGTTATGGGGGAACCTGTGGACATCACTGTTATGGGGGAACCTGTGGACATCACTGTTATGGGGGAACCTGTGGACATCACTGTTATGGGGGGACCTGTGGACATCACTGTTATGGGGGATCTGTGGATGAGGCTGTAATGGGGGATCTGTGGATGACACTGTTAGGGGCTATGTGGATGACACATATATAGCATCTTATGCTATATACATGTCATCCACAGATCCCCCATTAGTGTCATCCAGATTACACTTGCGGGGGCCGGTGCAGCTTGACTCATACACCGGCCCGCAGCTGCTATATTCTGTTTCATTACCCTAACTTACTGTGCCCGTGATTACTAACTATTAATGCGCAGTCCCTCCATGCTCCTGCCCCGCGCCTTCTGTAATCATAAAGTGGGCGGAGCGGCAGGCGGGACATGAGGCGCATGGAGGAACTGAGAGCTCAAGCTGCCCGATTCCTCCATGCGCCCCATGTCCCGCCTGCCCGCTCCGCCCACTTTATGATTACAGAAGGCGCGCGGCAGGAGCATGGAGGGACTGCGCATTATAGTTAGTAATCACGGGCACAGTAAGTTAGGGGTAATGAAACAGAATATAGCCGCTGCCGAACCGGAACTTCCGGTATCGGCAGTGGTATTGGCGGCATTTTTACGAGTACAAGTACTCGTGAAAATGCCGGTATCGGTCCCGATACCGATACTAGTATCGGTATCGGGACATCCCTAGTAGAAATGCCTATTCTTGTCCGCAAACGGACAAGAATAGGACATGCTCTATTTTTTTTTTCGGAGCCACGGAACAGAGCAACGGATGCGGACGGCACACGGAGTGCTGTCCGCATGTTTTGCGGCCCCATTGAAGTGAATGGGTCCGCGCCTGAGCCGCAAAATATGGGGCTCGGACACGGACCAAAACAACGGCCGTGTGCATGAGGCCCAAGATGTTTTGTTATCTAGGATTCAGTTTTCTTGTGCCAAGTGACCCTGGCAAGATTAATAGCCTTTCACTATACATTGGTTCTCTTTTGTATATGTAATTGGGAGAAGACTACCAACCGCTCCAGGCATTTATGATCTCATTTGAAATTTGGGTCAGGTGGCAGGAAATGCTTCTTTATATTCAAATATATCACTCCCCTATTGAGATCTACTTTGCAGAAAAATTGTGACTGCTGCTACAAATTTCAAGGACGTGGAGTGGCGTGCCTACCATAACTGCTATAGGGCCTGGAGGGGAGTGTGGACTCTGCACTGAACTGCTTCTCCTGTTCCTGATATAGATTCACAGCATTTTACATTAGCCTCCACTAGGGGGAGCTCAGTGCAAAGAGATTATGTAGAGCTCCCAGTAAAATCACTGATAATTGTATTCATTCCTACACACTGAGCTCCTCCTAGTGGTGGCTGCAGGCAGATAGATTTCTAATAAACCATGTGAAGGAAAGTAGGAGATTTTTCTGTGTATTTATGTCACTTTCTGGTGTAAATCCATTAAGAAATACGTTGTTTAGAATGAGCTCCATATTTATGAAGTGTCTGATCCACTTTAACTGACATATTAACAAAAAAACGTAATTCATCTGGGGAATCAAACTTTTCACTCCACATTGCATGGGAGTGTGTGATCTCCCTTAACATGTTATGTTGTGGGAGAGAAGGATTTGACATTGAATTACAGTGCCCTATCCTTTTGTGCTCCCAGGAGATGGGCCACCAACAGAGCTGTCTGGCAGTAGCTTATTCCTCTCTCTTATTGAAAACACATATTTGCTCGGCCAAGCTAAGGTAATGGTGCTCATCTCCTGTAGTGATAAATAAGAAAATACTGGCACTCCTATAGTTGCTGGTGAGACTTCAGTGATTTCAGTGTCACTCCGTGATGAGTTTTGTTAGATCAAAAACATGTAATGAGGGAATTGTCCTCCTCTTAGGCCCCTTTCACATCTGCGTTTTTCCTTTCCATCCTAGAGTTCCATCCTCGGGGCTCTAGGACAGAAAGATACTGATCAGGATTATGCCAATGCATTCTGAATGGAGAGAAATCCGTTCAGGATGTCTTCAGTTCAGCACTGACACGTTTTTTGGCCGTAGCAAAATCCGCAGCATGCCAAAATTCCTGAAGACATGGCGCAAGGACGGATCCGGAATTAATGCCAATTGAAAAGCATTAATCCGGATCCGACTTTAAGCTAAACGTCGTTTCGGCGCATCGCTGTATCTGACGTTTAGCTTTTAAGAATGGTAACCATGGCAGCCAAGACGCTACTAAAGGCCCGGCTGCCATGAAAAAGCAGCGGGGAGCCGCGGGAGAAGCTACTTACCTTCTGTGCCGTGGCCGGGACGCTCCTTGTTGATGTCACCGGGTCCCTGTGTCACATGGTTCACATAGCATAGCTATGTGATCCATGCGACGCAGGGACCCGGTGACGTCACGGAAGGTAAGTAGATTTTCCCCCGGCTCCCCACTTCTTTTCCATGGCAGCCGGGACTTTAGTAGCGTCCTTGCTGCTTGGGTAACCTGAAAGCATATTGAAGACTGATCAGTCTTCAAATGCATTCAGTTGTCTTGCGTTGTGACGGATCCGGCGGGCATTTCCGGTGACGGAAGTGCACGCCGGATCCTCACAACGCAGATGTAAAAGGGGCCTAACCAGTACATTACTGAACATTTACCAGAAGGTAAATTCAATTGCTATTGAGACTGCAAAACGTAAACGCGAGCATCGCTACCTTAGTGACGTTTCGGCAGTGTCATATTCACATATGTGCATGGGGGCGAGATGTCAGCCGAACAAGTGTTTGGCCGACAACTATTGAAGATGTTTTAGTAAGTTTAGGCCTCTTTTACCCGTGAAAAACAATTAGTTAGTCACCAGTGAAGATCCTATGGTACTACGCTGCAGGTCTTGTATGTGTGTGGAGATCAGTTCACACTTTGCGGTATAGAGAGAAAGGGGTTAAGACCGCGCGTCCAACAATCAGGTGTATACTTCTTCTGGGAGAAAAAGGATCCAAGGTGGAGTTCAATCCCAGATGCCTTCACCTCGTAAAGGGCTCTGCGGATATCCAGAAATACATATAATCGTGAAATACCGTTGAGACACTTTCCCCACTTAGTTTCACCAGTCTACTTACTAGATGCCGGCAGATCTTATGCAGTGGTAAATCTCAATTATGGTGTCTTTCTTCATCGATATAAATACTTCATGCACTATAAGGCAATAAAACACTCCGCTGGTGCAGTAAATCCTTAAAACATAGTTGCCAATTTTTTATTATATACTCACAAGAGTCAGAATTAAAACAGCATTAAGCACATCCAGTCGCTTGCCCAACCCGGGTTTCACTCACAGAGCTTCGTCAGGGGCGTCCCTTTACGAGGTGAAGGCATCTGGGATTGAACTCCACCTTGGATCCTTTTTCTCCCAGAAGAAGTATACACCTGATTGTTGGACGCGCGGTCTTAACCCCTTTCTCTCTTTTACCCGTGAGTTTTGCGCTTTGTGGACCGACAGCATCCGGACTAAATCCTGTCCCTTTAATTTCAGTGAGTACGTGCATGTAAGCATAGTTTTTCACTGATCATCTTTGTATAAAAAAAAAATCGCAACGTGCTCTGTACTGTTCATTTTCACAAAGCCCCATCTCGAAACCGATAGTTGCTAGTGTTCATTTTCAGTTTTTATTTTTGCATGTGAAATGCACATCAAAAACTCGCTTGCATCAGTGCAGAAAAAAACCATTAACTTGACAGATTTGCAGAAAACTCTGATGCAAACTGAAGGAAAACTGGAAGTTGGAAGTCAGTTTTTCACTGACAGAACGCAGACGAGACCTTAGAGTTGGAAATGAAACGTACAGATGTGCCCTTCCTTACCTCGCATAGTCTGTAACGCCCTACAGGGTAGCAAAAACTTTTTTTTTTCTTTTTCAAAACTGATCATCTTGTGCCCAAATGTATGCCAAACCTACATTGGTTAACAGTTGTTAGTAGCTGTAATTGGTTTATATGTCCGTACAAGCAGACTTACAGCACAGACAGGTTCACAGCCATAGGCAAGTTTTCTTGTTTTACTGGAGGTTTGCATTACCTGAGCAGAAGGGAGAGATGTCGGTAGTTCTGTCTACTGGCCAGTTTCAGATATTCGGATGACTTGCCTGATTGACGCCTTGATGCAGACAGGGTGGTTCCTTTTCTCATTCTTTTATTCTCCGTTTTTGGCTTCTGCGAGCAGACTGATCTTGCCACCTGTATGGCTGTCATATTTGCCTATCACTCATACGGAGCATGACCTGAGGGAGAGGTTAGAAAGGCCAGCATACCTCACAGGTTACTGTACAGACAGCTAAGTGTTTCCCTCACTATATCAATACATGGGAAAAGTCACAGTTTCACTAATGGCTATGAACGACGGAAACTCCAAGATTATCTAGTAAAATTGGCATGAGAAATAATTTTTAATTACTTAAGCATTGCCTGCAAACTAAATACAATTTAGGCTACATTCACTCGACCGCATGTGTTTTGTGGTCTGCAAAACACTGATCCGCAAAAAATACGGATGATGTTCTTTTGGCATCCGTATTGCATTCGTGTTTTTTTTTTTTTTTTTTTTTTTTTTTTTTTTTTAGAGGGTCCATTGTAAAAATGCCTATACTTGTCCACAAAACGGACAAGAATGGGACATGTTCTATATTTTTTGCGGTGCTACGGAACGGACATCTGGATGTGGACAGCAGGCGGTCTGCTCATAAAGGAAGTATTTATTTCCTATTGCTTATAATGCTTGCACTGTACACAGATTGTAATATTTCCATTAGTCCCTTCCTCAATGTTTATCTAATTTTCAGTCTCAGGCCAATTTCACACACGCGTGTTAGGTCTGCGAAACACGCTGCACGTGACGGCTGTGTTTCTTGGACTGAACACTGATCCTCTGAGGTGAACTCACAGCATCATAATGATTTATGATGGTGTGTGTTCCTGCATGATGAAGGGTCTACTGAACTGTAGTCGTGTCATTACCCTAAGTTCACACCTGAGCGTTTTACAGCGCGTTCAAACGCGCTGTAAAACACTCAACACATGAAAACCAATGCTTTCCTATGGCCCTGGTTCTCACTTGAGCGTTTTACAGCTCGTTTGAACGCGCTGTAAAACGCCCGACGCATAAACAAGTACTTGAGCTTTTTTGGGGGTGTTTGTCGCGCGTTTTGTGATTGACACCACAGTAGTCAATCACAAGAATGCGCGTTTCCTATTTGCAAAAACGCGCTGATAAACGCGCGTAAAACGCGCGTTTCAAGAACGCTCAGGTCTAAACCAAGGGTTATGATGCTATGATTTCACGTCAGAAGAGCAGTGTTGGTGGCGGGTGCAGCACTATGAAGTGCCTTATGCGCTGTTGGCATTAGAAGAATCTCTGGTATCTCTGACTTTTCTAGTCAAACTAGACTGTTTATTACTCTGAGATTCCTCTAGCGCCGTTTTATGGAAGCAGTAGGTTTAAAGAGCGCACCAAATGCTTGAAATAACTTCTTTATTAACTTCAACTTTTCTTCATATATAACATCCATGTACAAAACCTCTGTGGAATAAAGTATCATAACATGGCGGTTCAACTGTTTGATCTTGTCATTTAACATAAAATAGTGGATATATTTCTCTCTTCAGTATCTGTACTCTCACTTTAAGGTATCTAAACTTTATAATCTTTCTGAGAGGTATATCTGAGGCTTAACCAATAGTTTTACTTGCTGTATATGATCCGGTATGAGCAGTTCGCAGACTGTACGTAGTTTGCATAGTTTGGTCGCAATTTGGTATTTGCTATTTGCAGATTAGAGATTGCTATTTGCATACTGTTTATTTGGTGGAACTGTTTTGGCCTCTTTACTTCCATAAAACTGAACTCTCAGTGGAGTGAATGTATGTTCAGCTTCTCTCCTCTGGTCTAATGAATTGTAGCAGCTCCTGCTAGGGGATTTCTCAGACAGCCTGAGTGTGAGGATGGCTGTAATTGGCCAAGACTCCTGCTCAGTGTGAGACTGGCTGTGATTAGTTAAGACTCCTGGGCAGTGACAACAGCTTAACTCTATACTTTCTGTTAATAATTCTTCTGTGTCATTGAGCTTACTTTACAGTCATATAATGAATCTTAAAGGCATATTATCTTTTCTGCCTATGTGAACACAATATATAACGGTTACATGACATCCAAAAACATGAAGTCACAGTAAATGACTCTACTTTTGTCTTTAACATGTAAACATATGAATTATATTAAGGTTATTAGCAGGTCTAGCTGTATATACATATAAGTCACATTAGCAACCTAGGACAGGTCTTAGCTGGCCAGCTACAGTGTTCAGCATGGGAAATACAACCGTCACATAAAGCTTGTGTGAAAATTGCCTCACTCACAAGCTGGAGCTAATTTCATAAGAAATGACTCTATGGAGTAAGACTCTCTTCACCGGTTTGTACTTGCTGGCTTTCTTTTGGCATGCCTAAGTACTCCTAATAACGTGAGAATTCTCAGAATCCTACTTCTACCAAGAGTGATAAAATGAAAATGTATATTTGTAAGGCCTCTTGCACTCAAATGTATTTTCTTTCCGTGTCTGTTCCATGTTTTTTTTTGCGGACCATATGCGGAACCATTCATTTCAATGGGTCCGCAAAAAAAAACAGAAGTTACTCCATGTGCATTCCATTTCCGTATATCCGTTCTGCTAAGAGATAGAACTTGTCCTATTATTGTCCGCATTATGGACAAGGATAGTACTGTTCTATTAGGGGCCAGCTGTTCCGTAAAATACGGAATGCACACGGATGTCATCCATATTTTATGTGGATCCGTTTTTTGGGGACCGCAAAATACATACGGTCGTGTGCAAGAGGCCTAATAGTCTTCATTACTTCATTGCATGACACCATTTGCCTTTAGAACTGTGCCTTCTAGAAGCAACGAGTTCCAAGACAAATATATTACTGGCAATTAACCAGAATGGACGTCACTGGTGCCAGAAGATTCATGGCTCCTCTGGGATATTCACATTTGAGTGATTGTGTTTTTTTTTTGTTGTTTTGTTTTTTTTAAATCTAAAACCTCATAAAATGTGGGTCTTTTTGCATACATATGCATGCTGTCTTGGTCATGGATTGTATCCCGCCACTACCCCTTTAGTTTTCATATTGGCTTTTGCGCTCAAATTGCTACCATTGTTTTTTGGTTGGAATAGACCTTCTTGTATAAAGTAATCATATTTATTTCTAACAGGCCCAAAACTTTATTTGGAATATGTATACACTATATTTGTACTACATACTCCTGTTTCCTATTTTCCTGTTGAAAATGTACTTTTGGATCATATTACTGTTTTCTGTATTGTTAATAAAACTATGGACTGTGTAGTGATCTATTTAGTAGTTGTCCCCTACATAACGATAAATCAAACTCCACAAAATGGAATTATAATGCAAGTCTAAGGGCTCCGTTCCATTTTTTTTTTCGGCCCGTATGCGGAACCATTCCGGGTTCGCATACGGGTCCACAAAAAAAAACGGAAGGTACTCAGTGTGCATTCCGTTTCCGTTCCGTAACCTTTTGAGTCTTGTCCTATTGTCCGCAGATCCTCTTCGGTGGCTCCATTCAAGTCAATGGGTCCGCAAAAAATATGGAATCCATACGGAACACACCCGTATGTCATCTGTATTTTGCTGATCCATGTCCACTTTGCCCAACAACTGATCCGTGAAAAACGGACTGCAAAACACATATGGTCGTGTGAACAAGCCCTAAGGGCAAGTTCACATGACCGTTTACTTTTTCCGTTCTTCTGAACTGTCTGATAACGGATCTCAGACAGAAATGGCTTTAACGGACACCAAATGTGCATAACTGACGCTCAGAATCCTATATATATATATATATATATATATATATATATATATATATATATAGATATATATATATAATTTTCTTGACCCTGGCCCCATCTGTGTTTCTCATTGGTTGGTAGGTCTTGATCTGTACACCAGGATTCCATCTGTCTATTAGGTATGCTTGCACATAACAGTTGAAGTACAGTTAAAAATGCATCGAAAACCGCAGTAACAATGCACATGATTTTGATGCGGTTTTAACCGTACCTCAACCACTGGTTGTGAATACCCTTACACTGGGTTCAGACCTGAGCGTTTTGAAGCCTAGCGTTTTTGGTGCGTTCAAGACTGGCGTGTAGGCGCGTTTTTTCAAGCGTTTTGGTAAATAGTGTAGGCGCGTTTGACGCACGTTTATGTGATTGACTGCATAGTTGGCCAATGGTCAATGATATAGTTTGGCCAATCTGAGTGCTTTAGAGGTGTTACATTCCATGGTGGCTGATTCAGCATGTTGCAAACTTTGTAAAACGCGCATCCATAGGCGCGTTTTACGCGGCACAAACGCCCGAACAACACGCCTATGGCGTTTCCCATTGAAGTCTATTGGAACCAAACGCTGGATAAATGCCCAAATTAACGCGAACATACTTGCCTATGCGTCGGACGTTTATAGGCGCCTACGAACGCGCATTAAAACGCGCAAGTGTGAACCACCTCCATTGGAATGCATGGTTCCTGTACTGTTGTGCGTTTTTTTGCGCGTTCGAAAGCGGCGTTTTACGCGAAAGTGTGAACTGAGTGTTAAAATAAGAGTTTTCAGCAGTGTTCATACAAGCTTTTCTGTGCTTTTGTGAAGTTGGGCGCTTGTGCAGATCATTGGTCATTATTTTACACTTCACAGTAAATGCTGCAAATGTATTCCGAGGAATATACATATTTCTAGCACATATCAATTTTTTGCTAAATTTAATTTGTTAAAAATAATTTTAACAATTTAATTTTGCAAAAATAGTTAGTTTTGAAGTTTGTCTGTAAATCTGTTGGCCTGTTTAGATGGGATCATTCACGTTTTATATTTTAGAAGTTAAGATATGCCTTCACAGGACAAATCTGCTGCCGAAATCTGAGGCTGACCCTCAGGTTTCTGTCATGGTTCTACATTTTGCATGTAGTGGTCTACCTGTGGCTTTAGCCCTTTCCCTTACGGAAACTGTCCCAACCAGTGGCGTACATAGAAAAGTAAGGGCCCCATAGCAAGGATCAAACCAGGCCCCCACACAGGACAGAAGGGTTTCCGCCTAAACCCTTTTCAATGACCCTTGGGCCACTTTTCCACTGCTTCATTTGCCATTTGCTCTTGTTGTTCCTTCAGAGCAGGGATGGCCAACCTGCGGCTCTTCAGCTGTTGTAAAAGTACAATTGCCACCATGCCTAGTTGTAGGCAGTCTGGACATGCTGAGAGTTGTAGTTTTGCAACAGCTGGTGAGCCGCAGGTTGGGCATCCCTGCTTTAGAAGGGTCCTGACCAAGTTTTCACCTCCGGTAGAAGAGGAGATAATCCCAATTACAACTGGGCCCCAAAGCAGTCGCATGGTCTGCCGCTATGGTAGTTACGTCCCTGGTCCCATCTTGACGCAGTTTGGAAATCATCCTTGGCCATGTGGACAGCAGTGCGGCGGACTTTTATTAAAAACGAAGGTGTGGATTCAGCCTGAAATCCATGCACAAAATCTGCCATGTGAACAAGCCTTTACTGGTAACTGAGAATAAATAGAAAATATATGCTTTAAACAGGCGCCTGCCAGCATGTTGGTGAACCTGACTGATCATGTTGTGTGTGAGAAATAGCTTAATATTTTTGCAACCCTTTCTGAGAAGTTATAAACCAAATGCTGTTTTTACCTGTCAGGAATTCTAGCACTGATTTTAATTGCGAGTGGTGACATCATGCGTCTCTTTTTACCATTTGATGAAAGCAGGGAATAAATGTCAGGTTCTGCCTCTAATTAAATCGCGTGGAGTCTGGTCTGTGTACCACAGCTCACGTGTATCTACTTCACTCTCCATTTGGAAGTGTTTTGGTTTGCCTTCTGATAGCTTAAAGGGATCTGTCACCAGTGACCTCCCTATCCAACGTTTACATGGACATAGCTGTGGTTCACCTGATTTAAAATGCTGCTCTGAGATTCCGTTTCCGAGTTACAATACTTTTTCTGAATATTCAAATAAGGGCTTTGGTGCTATGAGGGCGTCACCATTGCTCTTGTTGTACCCATGCTCTGCTCATTTCTGTGGCCAGCCTCTCCTTGCTTGCTTTGATAGACAGGGACAGGCAGTGGCAAAGGGAGGGGCTGTCCAAAGAAATCGTGGACCTTGGTTACAACAAAAGCAAAGGTTTAATTTGCATATTAAAAGAAAGTATCATAACTCGGGAATGGGGCTTCCGATTATGTTATGTACTACCACATTTCCCCCTGCAGCGGCCTGGTTGGCAGTGGCTTTCGCAGCAAAATTGGCTTTGTTCTCGGGGGCTGGGCTGGGCCACCGATCACCATCGTGTTGTCTTTTTAAATGGGTTATTCAATATTATAAATACCCCTCCCCCCCCAACAATGCCCAGGCCCCTGCTATAGACGATACTTACCCAGTCCTCAACACCCTGCATGGCTGCCGCTGCATCTCCCAATCGCGCGGGTTAAAACATCTTGCGACTGGGGGTGGGGTAGGGGGTTAGCAGCCAATAGCATCACCCGGGAGGCTGGTCACCATCGCGGCCTGCTATTGGCTGCTCCCCCCACCTCCGGATGTTTTGATCCACGCGATGGGGAGGTGCAGGGATCCGGAGGGGAATGAGTAACTATCGTCTATAGGAGGGGCCCAGGCATTTATAACATTCGATAACCCCTTAAAGTTCTTTTCATGTCAAAACTTTGTCACAAAGTCCGAAAACATAGTCTGTTCTTCAGTTTATGATGGTAGCGAGGGCCATGCAGATTTTTGCCTCTGTAGTTAACAGTACACCTAGTGTAGCTTTGATGCAACCTAAGACTTCTTTCACATGGTCCCCATACTACAAACTCCCACGGTTTATCCTGTTGTGATCCAAGTTTGGTTCAGTGAACTGTGGGAGGTCTGGGTACTGTGGCCATGTGAAAGCTGCCTAATATTAGAACTGTATATTCAGACTTGTGTATGTATGTCTGGAGCTCCAGAGTACATGCAAAACATGACTGAACAACGCAGGACAAATTTCATGGCAAAAAAGCCTTATTAGATGGCACCAAAATATTGTACTGTATCATCCACTCAGATTAGTTCCTGTCCCAATGTGGCCACAATCTACTTTCCAATCCAATCTGATTTGGTGCTAAAATTACTTTATATTTAGCATCAATTAGCAGAGCGCATAAAGTGCCAACACTGGCCTTGTTCCAAGTGGTTTGGCTTAAAGCTGCCCATACACGATATCTCTCCTGTTCCTCAAAAACATATGCAGAATTGGCCTAATAGACATATATGTAGTTTAAGCTGTTGTAAAACTACAACTCCCACAATGCCCTGCTGTAGGCTGATACCTGTAGGCCGTTCGGGCATGTAGGTTTGCAACAGCTGGAGGGCCGCAGTTTGAGGATGCCTGATGTAGTTAAAGGGGTTTTGTCACATCAGCAAGTGGCATTTATCATGTAGAGAAAGTTAATACAAGGCTCTTACTAATATATTGTGATTTTCCATATTGCTTCCTTTGCTGGCTGGATTCATTTTTCCATCACATTATACACTGCTCGTTTCCATGGTTACAGACCACTCTGCAATCCATCAGTGGTGCTTGTTTGCACACTATAGGAAAAAATGTGTGGGAAATCACATGGGCTGGTGCTTTTTCCTGAAGCGTGCAAGCACGACCACTGCTGATGGATTGCAGGGTGGTCATAACCATGGAAACAAGCCATGTATAATGTGATGGACAAATGAACCCAGCCAGCAAAGCGGGCAATATGGACAATCACAATACATTAGTAAATGTATTAAAGGGGTTCTGCACTTTGTTTAAACTGATGATCTATCCTCTGGATAGATCATCAGCATCTGATTGGCAGGGGTCCGACACCCTTGAGCGCCGCCCAGTGACATCACGACTAGTATTTACTGGCCTCGGCGCGGCTAAGCTCTTTTCACTTCAATGGAGCTTAGCCCGGCCCAGACCAATTGATACAAGTTGTGATGTCACTGGGCCAGCAGTAAACAGTGAGAAGGCCGCGGCGCTCCAGAAGCGCCGCTGCCTTCTCAAAGAGCTGATCGGCGGGGGTCCCGGGGGTCGGACCACCGCCGATCAGATGCTGATGATCTATCCAGAGGATAGATCATCAGTTTTAACAAAGTGCAGAACCCCTTTAACTTTCTCTACATAATAAATGCTGTTTGCTGAAGTGACAAAACCCCTTTAGGAGAGTGGAGAAAGCTGCTGCCAGGCTCCTCTGACAACAGCTTATCTCGCTATTACCAAAACAATAAGGCTAGTTTCACACCTCCGGCACTCTGTTCCAGCAGACAAATGGTGAATCGTTCAGGCACAACAGTTTGTGTCCAGCCGACTATCTGCTTGTCTGCTGGAACAAAGTACGGATCTCCGCTGGACCCTAATATACTTAACCCCTTTGCTACCAGTGCCGTACAAGTACAGCGCTGGAGCAAAGTGCAAACATGGCGCCCGCTTGCACGTGCAGCAAGCGTCATGGCCCGCAGGTCTCCGCTGTTTCAAACAGCAGGGACCTGCGGCTAATGACTTCGACCAGCAATAATGCCGATCGCGGTCATTAAAGCCTTTTAGATGGTGTGAACAAGTGAGATCACGGCATCTAAAGGTTGAAAATGCGAGAAGCTCGCTCTTCCGGGCTTCTTACCGGCATCCTCTACGGCCAATGAGGATGCCGGTAATTGGTTTCAATGCGGTTAGTAATTCAGATTCCTTTTAGCTGTACAGTATTTATGAAACTTTTATTCCATATTAAGGTAATAAGAATGTCTTTCATGTATAACTACCTGCAAGACTGCATGTGTCCTGATTGGGAACACCTCTGGCAGCAGCCGGAAGGGTTATTCTGGTTATAACAAGTTATCCCCTATCCACAGGAGAGCTTTCGGCTCTCTCCGGCACTCCCATATAAGTGAATGCCACATTTCCTACCAACCACTTTATCCATTTCAGAGGGGGCTCCACAGGGTACTATGCCCCCGTTCTCCTGATTGTTGGGAGTCCCAGCTGTAGGACCCCCACCAATCTGATAGATATTCCCTAGTTGTAACCGGAATACCCCCACATAGATCAAAAGGACTGGGCAGTTGAAGTCCAACTGCCAGATTCTTATCTCCCCTACATCTGTCGTCAGGGGCCTCCCATAAAGATTTATATGGTGTGCCAGTCAGGTTGGCATGTTCTGATGAGTTTTATCCCACAACTTAGGACAGTGGGACAAAGGCAGATCCCCTAATGAAAATTTTATTGCAGCCATTTTGTTATATAAAACCAGGACAGCTGCAATTTAAAGAAAGAAATGCATATGCAGCAGAATATATTTTATAACTCTATAATAATTACAATTGTGGTGAAGGGTTCTCTTCTATCACTTTGCCCACTCGCCTTGAGACAGACTGAAGACCTATTTTTGCTTTCACCTTTATCCCCTTGATATAGTACAGGGAGTGGTTTTCATTTTGTTGACCGAAAAGGGAAAGGGCCGAAGTGTGTTTGATTTTCAGACTTGCTCCTGGGATGTGTATGCTGATAAGACTGTTTTGTGTGCACATTAGGTATGACAGAGAGATTTTTATGGACTGCTTTCCTAGCCTTTTATATAAATAACAACCTACGCTGATGGTACCAGTGAATCAGTGCACCGCCATGGCCAACATATGTCAGCAGCAGAACAAAGGTTATTTCAGTGCGCTGAATAAACTGAGCTCGAAAGGAAAACCATTAGTGCAGAATTGTTACAGCAGTACATACTGTATAATCTAATGTATCATAAAGATATTTGCTTGTGAAATGTAAGGTGTAGGACAACCCATAAGCACTAGCGATTGCTACTATTTAACAGTCTAAAGCTACGTCCACATCTGTAATCACAATTCCAGTATCCTGATCTAGTGTAGGAATCAATACGACTTGCCGTATCCGGCATATCCATGACTTCTAGCACCCAAAGGTGTCCAGCATATGCCAAAACAGAATACCACAATTGCGATTGCAAACGTGGAGGTAGCCGAAAGGCCTCTTTACATGGGCTGACTCAGCAGGCAATTATCGAGAACAATCTGTTCAGGATAACTGCCTGTTTGTCAGAGGAGGTGAGAGCTGCATTTACATACAGCAATGATCTCCTCTGTACGGGGACGGCCATCGCTGCTGAAATCACTCATATTGAGTTGTTGTTTCCTGGCCGTAGCTCACTGTTTACACAGGGTGATCTGCTGATTTTGGTGTGCGCGTAAACTATGCTTTCACCAGTTCATTGGGTGATAGGTGGTACACAGGGCAATTATCGGGAATGAGCATTCCTTGTAATGCTTGTTCATAATAATGGCTCTGATCGTCGGTCCATGTAAAGAGTCCTTGAACCCCTTGAAGGGGTTTTCTGAGATTTTTATACTGATGACCTATCTTCTGCCAATTAGCTGTTTGAGAAGGCAGCAGTGCTCCTCTGAAAGTGAATGGGGCTGAACGCGATACCAAGCACTGCCGCTATACAATGCACGGCATTGTGCTTGGTAAGCTGACAGAAGGCTCCTGTGAGTGTCTGTCTTCTCAAAACAGCTGATCGGCAGTGGTCTCGGGTGTGAGACCCCCCACGGACCAGATACTGATGGCCTGTCTAGAGAATAGGCCATCAGTTTAAAAATCTCAGAAAACCCCTTTAAAGGGAATGTGTTGCAATGATTCTGCACTGTTAGGGCTCATGCACACAACCGTATGTTCAGTCTGCATCCAATCTGCATTTTTTGTGGATCGGTAGCGGACCCATTAATTTAAATGGGGCCACAAAAAATGCGGACAACACACAGTGTGCTGTCTGCATCCGTATGTCCGTGTTGTTGGGCTACCCAGCAGAAAAGGGCCTCCATTTATTGAATGGTGGCCAATAAATCTGTTTGACGTATGCATCAAGTGGTTTCCCAGTGTATAAGCCAAACAAACCACTAAAACGGTGTGAAAGGGCCTAAATTAATTTCACTTGTATATATAAGTTGAAGCAACCAGTCTGTCATCATAGACAGATTCCTCTGTGATTAGATGAGGCGTCTTTTAATGCTTACTTTCTCAGTTTTTCTTATCCAAAATCTCCTTTCTCTGAAAAGCCTTTGATAGAATTCAACACTTTTATTTTGGTGCTTTGTGTGCTTATGTGATATCTGATGTTGGCAGGTGCTGGCTTTATAATACAGTAGACACCCACTGGGAATGGCGCGACCTAAATTGAGACCAGGGCAGCCAAGTTTTAAGAAAGGTAGTCTGTGATTTAGCATCCTCCACTCCAAGCTTCTCCATCCTTGTTATCTGATTATCATAATAGCTTCTAGCCATTGTGTCCAGGAAGGAGGAACAGAGGATTTCCACCTCTCAGGATAATCTTTTGTGTGGCCCGGGAACATGGACAGGAGTGCTACCTCCGGAGTGAGTGTGAAAGTAGTGTGACAGAGGGTATAAAGATATTACCCCATACCATATATTGGCCATTTTTTGTCATTTTGTTCTCCACTGAAATTCAATAAAAAGTTATTAGTACCCCAAATGATAGTATAGTTTGCCATACAAGAACATGCCCTTACACAGCTCTGTAGACAGAAATATTAAAAAAAAGTTATGGGTGTCGTAGAATGGCAATACAAAGAAAACATAATATTTTTTTCAAAGGTTTTTATATTTTTAAAAGTAGTAAAACCTTACAGATGGTATTTCCATAATCCTACTGACCCGCAGAATAAGGTCATCATATCATTTTAAGTGCATAGTGAATGCCGTAATAACAAAACCCCAAAAATCATGGTGGAATTTTTATTTAATTTTTTTCATTGCACCCCACAACGTTTTTTTTTTTTTTTTTCTATTTTCCAATACAAGATATGATGAATTAAAGGGTGCAATTAAAACCATTGAAATTTAAACCAAATGGCATGGCCAGCATTGGAAAGCTTAAGTGCCCTGAAGAGCTTGGCTGTGCTTCTCTGTGCCCTGAAACCCAACTTTGCAAAGCAAATGTGGTGGGTTTTTTTGGGTTTTTTTCTTCCTCAGGAATCCTGCAACTGATTTTAACCAGACGGGCATCATTTTAATCACCAGGATCAACCCTATCAGGCAGTACACCTGGTTTGATAGTTTTGATCCTGCTTACAAGTGCTGTTTAAATCCAGGATGTAATTATAAGCTTTTTTTTTGTAGTTAACTTAAGTTAGAGTAGAAACCCCTGCTGATTCTATTGAACAGCTTTTCTGTGTCCACCACAGTCGATGTACTGAGGTGGACACACATGCTCACTCTGGCTTTCTGTGCACCACTCCAGCTAACTCTTCACATTGCACATGGTGAATGTAGGCTTCTGTGCAGCCTCTTGAACATGGAAATCCAATTCACGAAGCTCCTGATGTGCAATTCTTGTATTTGTAGATAGAGATTGCATGTCTGAGTGCTTGATTTTAAGCTTTCAATGCATGTGGCGGAAACATATAAACTCTGTTATTAAGAGGGGTGTCCGTCTGCTCTGGTTATGTAGGCAGGTGAATGGAGTATTGTGGGAGGAAACCTAAAACCATGGGATGAATATTAAAGTTGTGACTATCCTCAGTAAGCAGTATACTGCACACGTTTGTATGAAGAAAAACTATATTTTAACCAGGAGTCTTTTCCTTTTCCTCTCTAAGAACCAGCACAAAAATGAGTGACCCATTTGACTGTGGTAGCTGTAAGGAGTCTCTATATGGGAGGAAGTATATCCAGATGGAAGAAGGTCCTTACTGTATACCGTGCTATGACAGCCTGTTTGCCAACACATGTGATGAGTGTAAAGAGCTGATTGGCCACGATTCTAGGGTAAGTCAACCTGTCTAAAATTTCATGTTTTCATAGTAAACTTGTGAAGAAAGGGTTTTCACTACTAGACACGATCAATGTAAATGTAAGACCTAATCCTCTACGATAATGATAAAGCCTATCGCATCAAAAATCTAATCAAATAGCGGCAAGTGATTCATGGAGTAGTACCGTATGACCCAAAAATTAATATGGAAATGACCGCTTAAAGAAGAACTCTTGGGAAAAAAAATAATAATAAATTCTCTGACCTGTTAGAAAGATACATGATGTAATCTGGTAATCTTCTTACAAGTGACTGTATTTGTGAGAGATCCCCTCCCTTCTGATTCTCAGCTGTGTCATGTGACCAGCAATCAGACTTTCCAAATGACACATCATGTGTAACAGGAAGTCAGTTTCTCTATGTCAGGGGTACTTAACTAGTTTTATTAAAGGTCCACATACCAGGGTCTTCAGTCAGATGAATGTCCACAATGAATGTCTCCATTAGTGCCCCTGTGTAAGAATAATGTCCGCATTAGTGCCCCCAGTAAGAATAATGTCCCCAGTATTGCCCCCTTCTCTGCTTTTCCAAAAAAACAAAACAAACGTACCTCCTTCTCTATTTGCGTGAACACTCGCTGCTGACTGGAGGCTCAGGAGAGGACCTGCTCTCCAGCCTGATGACATCTCGCATGTCTTGTCCTGAGCTTCTAGTGAGCAGTGATTGTTCCCAACAGCGCAAGAAAATTGATATTATTATTTGTATTTTTTTTTTCACTAACGCAAGTGGCGGTGGAGGTAATGTGTTTCCTAATGAGCGGTTCACAATGGAAGCTTCATAAGTAACAGTCCACCACTGGAAAATACCGGCAATTAATATTACCGGTAGTAAAAAATTACCACTGGCAGGGCCACTAAAATACCAGCCTTTCCGGTGAGATACCAGCCAAGTGGCAACCCTAGCCACAGAACAGACGCATGTATTTTTGTTCCACATCCAGTTTCCATTATTGGTGGATTGGATGGGGACCGCTTCATTTCAATGCGGCCACAAAAGATGCAGACAGCACACTGTGTGCTCTCTACATCTTTTGTGGCCCCATTTAAACAACTGGGTCCGCATCCAATACACCAATAATGCGGATTAAATGTGGAACAAAAATGCCATGGTGTGAATGGAGCCTTGTCTTTATTTCACCATTACCTTTACAGAGAGAGGCACAGGCAAGATGGGAACACGCCACAGATACTGTGGAAGGAAGTCTTTCCTGCAGTCAGTGATGCGTTCCCGCCTGTGTCTGTCCCTCAGTCCCCTCCCAGCAAACTGTGGACTTTTTTCCATTGGTGGCAGTGGTGATGTTTAGCCTCCTCTCCAGCAGCACGTAAGTGGAGCTCCCATACTTGCCGCTGCTGCAGGAGAGGAGGGACCTGTAAACACTGAGCACGCTGAGTGAGACAGCTTCCTCCACGTGCAGATGCCGGATGAAAGCGCTGAGAGAGACAAGTTTCCTGCATGTGGAGGAACTGCTTCCTATGTATTGGAAGGGCCAGCAGGGGTCTGTATTGGAAGGGCCAGCAGGGGTCTGGACCGTTGGCGACAGCAGTCCGCCAGTTGAGTACCCCTATTTTATGTATTCCTATGAGAGCCTCAATGTCAGTCAAATAGGAATGAATTGAGAAGTAACGGACGTCCTGTCCTGTGTCAGTTGGAGATCACAGTGTTGGTCACATGACACAGCTAAGGATCAGAAGGGAGGAGATAACTCACAAATACAGTCACTACAGCTTACATCATGCACCGTTCTAGCAGAACAGAGAATAACAATGTTTGTGGGAGTTTATCTTTAAGGTAATGCTCTCATCTTTCATGGTTGTGAACAGTCACAACCACTATTGTGGCATAGAGATCACTTCAGTGTGATGATGGCTGCCAGGGTGGATGCCTCGTCATGAATGCTTTCCAGATGTCAAGCTTATGCAGAAGATGGTTACAGTTTAATTTAACTTAATACACAGGCCCAGACACCAAGCTTGACTCTTTATTCCAAAATTTTAATGCGCTTTGGTGATTAACCCCTTCCTCAGACAAGAAATGGACATAATGAAACCAATCAGTGTTATTGCTACATGAAATTAGTGATTAGGATGAACAGTCTTTTATATTGAAATAACAGGACTTAATTGTTCTCATCCTGGCAAAATATCATATTCCTTTCCTAAGGAAAAGGTTAAAGAGTAACTAAACTTTCCCACAGCTTTCCTTTAAAATGTTCTAAATAGCCTAAAAATGTTTTTGTAATATACTTTATTACAAAAAGTATATGTGGCCTCTCCAAACAGTTCAGTGACATTGCTCGGTGTTGGACCCCCACCAATCTAATATTAATGGCCTATGCTGTGTATAGATTATTAATATTCGAGTCCAGGAAAACTCCTTTAACCATTAAATTGGTAAGTTTGTATAAAGATAGCCATAATTTTTCCACCTATTGGCATTCATATTATGGGCACAACACCAAAACCCCCTGCAGTTCTTTTTCTACAGAACCCTATAATGATCAAAATTTAGATGAGCACAATGGCAGGGATGCCTGGGAATTTAAGTCAGAATACAGACACTAATGTGTACATATCACATCTGACTCCAGCCTTAGGGTGTCTGGCAGCAGTTTTCTCCTCTCATCCCAGTGAAAACACATGTATCCTCGACCCTGCCGAGCATGTAAGACAGAAGAGAGAGCTTTTGGCAAAGTAAGTGTTCAGCCAACAGCTATTAAAGGTGTGACGAATACCGCACCTCGCAGCCCCACCTGTCGTCAACTTCGTCGAGCCCATGCGGTTTAGTCACTGGTTTTCAAGATGTGACATTACGCCCTCCCTGGGAGCACGTAAGATCAGCTTGATACAGTTTACACAGATGCTCCTGTCCACGCAGGCACAGAGAGGCAAGGGGGTGAGAGACGGTGGTCTACGCGGCCTCCGGCATAACTCCACACTCGCTCACAACCCTAACAAGCTTAGAGATCCTTTTCACTGCCCCAGTGAAACAGAGCTTACTCAGCCCGGTAGACTGCCACCAGTTCCTCTTTTGCTATAAGCCTGGTCCGCTAACTGGATTATATAGGGTGAGAAACCAACCCGCAGTAGCGTATAACTATGCCGAAACACGGATGTGGGAATTTGTGAACCGAGATACAAGAACAGCACAAGATTAAAGGGAACCTTTAACCTCAAAAACACATATTAAACCTGCCAGCATTACCTTACAGTAGCCCACATTGTGTTCCTAACCTTGTGTTTCATTCCCCCATCCGTGGCTGCATACTTTATAAAAACGCAGTTTGAATCTTCATCAGCGCTGTCTTCTGAGCCACCTTTAAGTCTAGGGGGCAGCGGCCTCCTTGCTTCAAGTCAAGCTAAGCCCGCCCTTACCTGTCCTCTCTTCTATTTGATTGACATAATGCCGTGAGGCCGGATCGCGATATTTTTGCGCATGCGCTGCGCTCCCTCTTACAGCCCGATCCCAGCATCCGTACTCACCCAGCTGCGCATGCGCCGGACATTGCTATCGTGCAAGCACGCGCCCGCCCGCCCGTCGATTCTTGGCCCCAGCATCAGTAAAACAATTGCAGCCAGGTGAGTGCAGCCTCACGGCATTACGTCAATCAAATTGAAGAGAAGACTGGTAAGGGGCCGGCTTAGCTTGACTTGAAGCAAGGAGGCCGCTGCCCCCTTTACTTCAAGCTGGCTCAGAAGATGGTGCTGATGAAGATTCAAACTGTGTTTTTATAAAGTATGCAGCCACGGATGGGGAATGAAACACAAGATTTGGAACACAATGTGGGCTACTGTAAGGTAATGCTGGCGGTTTAATATGTGTTTTTGAGGTGACAGGTTCCCTTTAAATTATATATATATATATATATATATATATATATATATTATATATAATACACGATATACGCAGAGAATATATACAGTGGGCAGATGTGCAAATACAGGTGGTATGATAAAACAGAATTAAACATAGCAAGGGTCAGTTACCAGATTGAGTAGTACTTTGGGTTGCGATGAGTCCTGGGATGCTGGGGTCACATGGGGGCAATGTTATCAGCAGTTTGTCCACGGTCCCTCCAAACACATTACTCAATGTACCGCCTTCAGAAAAAGACCCTGGCCTGCATGGGCCTCTTCACCTGTAGTCAGTCACACCCCCCCTCCCTCTGGAAGGAGTCCACCCTCCCTTCCTTGTCCTGGTAGCTAAAAACCCACAACATTCATTATGGCCCATAACTCCAGACCAGAAGGTCACAGAGACATGGTTCTGGGACCAATGGGGTCCCCCTGGGTTCCAGCTACAGGTGGAGACCAAACATGGTGCTGTTATTAGTTGTGTTGAGCGAGCATGCTCGGCCAAATACCGCGTTTGCTTGAGTCAGTGTATTTAAATCTAATTTAGCCTCTATTTCTGGAAAGTTTCTGACGAAATTTGAACTCACAACCATCTATATTAGAGGCAAGGACCTTAACCCCTCAGCTATAAAGCTGAATGATAAACTGTGTCAGAAAAACCTTATAGTAGTTTGTCATGTAGTAAGTATTCCAATATAGCAGAAGTATCATTTTATATTTCACTGCAGGTTAACATAGAAACATAGAATGTGTCGGCAGATAAGAACCATTTGGCCCATCTAGTCTGCCCAATATACTGAATATTATGAATAGCCCCTGGCCCTATCTTATATGAAGGATGGCCTTATGCCTATCCCATGCATGCTTAAACTCCTTCACTGTATTTCCAGTTACCACTTCTGCAGGAAGGCTATTCCATGCTATTGTATAGCGTAGTGGTTAAGGCTCTTGGCTCTAATGTAGAAGGTTGTGAGTTCAAATCCCGACAGAAACGTTTTCAGAAAGAGGCTACATTAAATTTGATATATTTTTTATAGTAATTAATTACACGTTTATTTTGTGCTATACATTTTTTACAATACAATAAATATAAAATATATAAATTTAATTTAGCCTCTGTTTCTGAAACATTTCTGCCGGGATTTGAACTCTCAACCTTCTACATTAGAGTCAAGAACCACTACGTTATACAGCTACATATTAACCTGCAGTGAAATATTAAATGATACTTCTGCTGTGCAGGAATACTTACTACATGACAAACTACTATGAGGTTTTTGCTGACATCGTTTATCATTCAGCTTTATAGCTGAGTGGTTAAGGTCCTTGCCTGTTTTGATTCCACATTCCACAAACTTTTCAGAAATAGAGGCTAAATTAGATTTAAATGTACTGGGTGTCCCCAAGCACTGACTCCATATATGGATATAGCTATATATGGGGTCAGAGCAGGGACTCCTAAGCCGTGGACTCTCACTAGGGGATTCCCTCACTGTACAGCGATCTTCTGCACAGACCTCAGTGGGACCCGAGCATCCCAAAGTGTTCTACTCGAGCACCCGAGCACTTTGGTGCTCGATCAACACTAGTTATTAGGTTCCTGCTGGGAGATCTCTGTATCTCCTCTTTCCGGCACCTGACCCCCAAACTACGACCAGGGGCATGTCCGTCTTGGCCCCAGGGTTATAGATCTTTAACTGGTTTATGCCTGTGATGTATGGGCAATTCATAATTCCTCATGAATCCCCGGTTCCATGATGTCTGATGGATTTGAGTGATCTGGGTAATAGCTGAGACCCCCTACACTGGGTTTTTCCTGTCGAATGAGTTGGCCTCCGTGCTGGCTGAGTGAGGTGTCAATTGTACGCATGTGGCCTGCTTGAAGTCAGGACCCCTGCGGAGTTCACTTCCTCTGATATCTCACAGCAAATGGCTGGAATTAGATCATGGTTGGCATTAGATCATAATTCCACGTTCCTCACAAAAGGGATATGGGCACCCTTCCCCAAATCAACTCCTGTATACCTTTTAAACATCCTGGATTTCTGCTGCTGTTTCATAGCATTTTGTATGTTTGCATTTGGGCCCAGAAATCATCAACTATTTCGTTCTAGTTTCTGCACTTGGACTTTGCATGGATTTTCTAGCAATCCTCCACAACTACTTCCCAAAGTCTTCTATAACCTTAGAAGGCCATGTAAAAGAAATCAGTAGGTTGTCTTTTCCTTGCTTTTGTTTTCTGTTGAAATACAATATTGTCACTAGCATTCAGTTCAAGGGATCCATACACAGTCTTCTTTTCCGGTACTATCTGCCAGAGAGGTGTTGGTTTGATTTACTCAGTTAACATTTTATGTAGTGACATGCAGCTCTATAATAATGCTCAATATCTACTTATTACAGGAGCTCTATTATGAGGATCGTCATTACCATGAGAACTGTTTCCGGTGCTTTCGATGTGAACGATCACTGGCTGATGAGCCCTTCACTTGCCAAAATGAAGAACTACTATGTAATGATTGTTATTGCAGTGAATTCTCCTCCAAGTGTGTCAGCTGTGAAAAGACAGTCATGCCAGGTACTGCAAAAGGAGAAACATGTGAAGGTGTGCCAGTAGTAAAGTAGCACTAAAGGCCAATACTGTAATCATAATTATCCTTCAGTATATTTAGTCCTGGAAGTCTGTTTAAAGGGGTTGTCAGGTTTCAGAAGAAAAAAGGACAAAACTGGGGATCAGCCTGCTTTAAAGAATAGATCAGTACTTCTACTGCAGATGCAATGCCGCTGCTCTGGTTTTCCTGGCAGGGTTCTTTCTACCGGCATTGACATCATGGTGACTACACTTGGCCACGGTAGCAGCGCTAGGTAAGTATTGATCAATTCTTGGGCTGATCCCTAGTGTTGTCCTGTTTCCTCCTGAAACTGGACAACCCCTTTAAGGCTATATTAAGTAAATTGACGTGAACCATTTCATAAAGCTTCTAACATGTCAACACTATGAGTTTTGATCAATGGAGATCCAGCTGTCACCCTGACTTATTACTAAATAGGGGTGCAAAAGCCCCTTCAGTTCTGATTTGCTCTGTTTGGCTCTCCTCGGTCAGCAAACCAAGCAAGCCATGCTTGAGTCTCCAAAGAGAGCTCTTGTCCCTTCATTTAAGCAATGCATGGGGTCTCAGCACTTGGACCTCCACTCAGTTATCAGGAGAATATAGGTCACCTTATTACAGTTTGGCAAACTGCATATATGAGAATTACAAGGAAAGCTGAGCAGCTTAAATATCTGACATGGGAATAACCCTTCTGAAGAGGTTCTATACAGAATTAAAACAGGGATATGAAATAAAGATCTGTTCAACATTTAGTTTCTTTAAACCTGATCGTTTTATAAAACGCCTAAAAATAAATTTCTCGTTAATGGCATTGGGGGACACAGCACCATGGGTATATGCCCAGCTACCACTAGGAGGCGACACTAGATAATAAAAAAGGTTGGCTCCGCCCAGTGGGCTATACCCTCTCCACAGCCACTAGGCTATTCAGTTTTAGTCTAGTGTCCGTAGGAGGCAGACCTGTCCTGCTTTTTCTGCAGGTCTTGCTGCTAATGTTATTTTATTTTTTGTTCCAGTTTTTTCTCTCTTCTGCAGGTTCATCCTGCTGCAGGCTGGGGCTCCATCGTGACTCCACTTTAGTTGCCCCCCTGCGGGTGCGTACCACAGGTACCATGCCGGTCACCCAGTCCCCATTACTGCATCCGCAGTGGCTTGCCGGCATTCCCACGGTTCCCGTGTTGAGTCTGCCGAAGGGGTGACCCTGCAGCACCCGAAGACATCGGATGGTGAGTATTTTTCCCCTACCCCCTCTCACCTCCCTGGCCTTCCCTGCTCCCTCCCTGGCCTTCCCTGTTACTTTAGTCCCAGGCTTCTGCTGGGACTAGGCCATGTTTTTTCCTGGCCTGTCCCCAGGCAATCCTTTTGCCTCATGTCTCCCCTCCCTGGGTCTGGCTTCTCCCCCTCTTCGGCGGGCTCCCGACCCGCGGCGATAAACCCCGCCCCTCTCGTTAAGCCCCGCCCCCTCCGTTTTCCCGGCCACCTCATAAATCGAGGCCCTGGCTTCTGGGCCTGCTAGGCCTTTCTTCTCCCACCCTCCTCCTAGGTTTTCTGGGCTTCTCAATGCCCCCTCCTGGCCTTGGGGAAGGGCTCCCCTCTCCTCCTATCCTGGCCAAGCGCAGGCTTTCTGTTGGGGGGGGGGGGGATTCTTCCTCCTCTGCCTGGAAGGAGACCATGCCTTCATTTTGTTGGCATCTTCCTGTCACCTCCCTAGTCTCCCCTGCTGCTGCTGCAGCGCCTCTTTGGGATTCAGCTCCTGGGCTCTGGTAGGACAACCTCTGGCTGAAGTTTTTTCCCGCCTTCCATTGCGGTCGCCACGTTCTTACGTGCGGCTATTGCGCTACGGGTTGCCATGTGGTCAGCCTGTCCCTGTTTTTGCACAGCTCCCAGGTCCTCTTATGATGCCCTGACCTACCCTTCTGTGTCGGTCTCTCCTGAATAGGCCTCTTCCCCGCCCAGCCCTCCCAACCTTTGTGTCAGCGCTGCTCCGATGGTCCCGCAAACGACCTCTGGTGTCACAACTACCCTCCTCGGCAGCCTCTGGTTGCTCCCAGGACAGGCCTGAGGCTGCTGACACATCCTTCCCTGCCACCATCTGCTGCCTCTGGGGACACCTCTGCACCGACTCTCATCGGAACAGAGTCTCAGGCGGTCTTCCACCATACAGAATCTCTCTGGGTGGTTAAAGACTAATGTCCATTAAGGAACCTCTCCTTCCCTGGATTGGTATTCCCTCTAGTGGACTTTCGGATGGCACTCCCATGGCTGCACACAGGTAAGTCAGCCCTCCACATGTTAGCATGGTGGCACATCTATGTGGAGTCCCAGGTACGTACGCCTTCTCCCTAATGGGGAGGGTATTTGTACCTCTGTGAGGGGCACACTGTTAGCTCAGTGGTAAGACACTTGCCTTACAAGCAGTGGTCAGGGGTTCAACACCCTTTCAGTGCCTGTAGCCATTACAGTACACTATGCAGCCCTCTCCAGGCGTGGCAAATAGCGGCCACCTGCAATTGCCTTTGCTATTGCACTGAGGCTGTGCTCGCTAGTGTGCACCAAGTACCATCTCCCTCGCTCCCTTCATAGGTTGGAGTACCTGTACCATCTCCAGATGCTTTACCCATTACATCTGTGAGCTTCTAGCCTGCTTCAGGCAGCCATATTGCTCCCTTCAACGGTAGAGTACCTGTACCGTCTCCAGATGCTGTAGCCATTACATTTGTCTGGTTCTGGCCTGCATCAGCAGCCATATTGCTCCCTTCATAGGTGGAGTACCTGTACCATTTCCAGACGCTGTAGCCATTACATCTGTGAGCTTCTAGCCTGCATCGGGCAGCCATATTGCTCCCTTCAACGGTAGAGTACCTGTACCGTCTCCAGATGCTGTACCTATTACATCTGTCTGGTTCTGGCCTGCATCAGGCAGCCATATTGCTCCCTTCATAGGTAGAGTACCTGTACCATCTCCAGACACTGTAGTCATTACATCTGTCTGGTTCTAAGGTACTTAATCTCCAGAGGCTGTAGCTCTGACAAATGGCCAAGCAGCCATATTGCTCTCTCCATAGGTAGAGTACCTGACCACCTCCGGATGCTGTAGCCATTCCATCTGTGAGTTTCTAGCCTGCATCAGGCAATCGCTTTGTTCCCTTCATAGGTAGAGTACCTGTACCGTCTCCAGACGCTGTAGCCATTACACCTGTCTGGTTTTAAGGTACCTCATCTCCAGAGGCTGTAGCTCTGACACACATGCCTGGTTCTAGTGCACCAAGCAGACATATTACTCCCTTCATAGGTAGAGTACCTGTACTGTCTCCAGACGCTGTAGCCATTACACATGTACACGCTTCATCTCCATAGGCTGTAGCTATTTCACATGCCTGGTTCTAGTGCTCCAATCGGTCATATTGCTCCCTCCATAGGTAGAGTACCTGACCATCTCCATAGGCTGTGGCCATTACACCTGTCTGGTTCTTTGGTGCTTCATCTCCATAGGCTGTAGCTATCTCACTTACCTGGTTCTAGTGCACCAAGCAGTCACATTGCTCTCTCCATAGGTAGAGTACATGTGCCATCTCCAGACACTGTAGCCATTACACTTGTCTGGTTTTTACATCTGCACTATACAGCCATTTTTCTCCCCTTTTGGTTGAGTTCCTGTACCGTCTCCAAATACTGGAGCACATCCGCACGTTGTAGCGATTTTTCTCTCATTATATTAAGCACCAGGCAGCAATGTTACTCCTATTAGTGTTTGTAGTATCTCCAAGAGCTATGTCCTATTGGTACAATCTGTGACCCATACGGCTCCTGCATTACTGAGTGTTTCCCTCCCTCCCCTGGCTCTGATCTGTCACAGGCAATCATGTGCCCCCCCTATTCCTGCGGAGTGATGTCTCACCTTCTGATGCTGTATTCGTCACTCTTCTTTGCTTCTAGCATACATGTAGCATACATGGCCTCCATATGTTCTCCCCCCTTACTGGGCGGAGTAGAGTTGCTCTTTTTAGGTCCAGTACCCCGGTACTAGGCATGATTTTTACTTCATCGCCTGATGCCCTTTTGAACATGACTGTCCTGCTATGCGCCAGACAACCGTACTCCCTAGCCCCTCCTCCATGGGCAGGTTGTTGGCTGGCCTGCTGGGTTTGCTCCTTGTTGACCCTGTAAGGTACTGCTGCACTGCCGCGGTCCCCCTTTTCATGATGGAGTACTCGCGTTATTTCTGCCTCTCTGCTTTGTCTTCAGAGTTACATGGCACAGTCCTGGCACAGTACAGGGTTCACCGCTGTATGTTCTTTCCTACAGGAGCACAAAACATTGTGAGCACCGACCGCTACTGCAGTTACAGGTCATCGCTGGATGTCCTCCACCATTCAGTATCCCTGGGTGGTCAAAGACACTTGTCTTCACTGGACATCCTCTCTGATATGCTGTGACAGGTCTGGTGAGCATCACTCACCTGCCTGGGCGGTGGAAGTTTCCGCTGCTTGCTCTAATTTCCGACATGGTTCCGTATTTTTCCATGGTCCAGGTGTTCTTGGCACTCCCTTATGCTCTCCAATTGGTTGTGCTATATGACGGAAGGGCCGCTCCCTAGGGCCTGGTCTGCACCAGTCAGCTTCTTCCCCTGCCCTGGGGGTTTCGTTGAGGTCTGCTGATTTCTACATGTCAGTGTAGTCTCTCCTGGCCTCCCCTGCCGCCTTGTGCATCCCTTCTCACAGTTGGATGTCTGGTGATCCTTTTACGAGATCCAGGCTGCTGTACCTTTCCCTTCTGGGACCGGGTATACGGTTTACTGGTCACTACGCTTGGGATGGTTGGTTAACCATGGCCGATGTTCTGACCGCACAGGCTCTGTATAACAGCTTCTTCCTTGGGCCCAGTTTGGTGGCCCTTTTCCTTCCTGGGTCCTCATAGGCTTGTTGGTCTCTTGAGATTCTAACCTCTTGAGATTCTAACATCCCCCAGGTCACGTACCCGGTACCTAGTTTTTTATTGCTGCAATTAGCTTTTTACCTTGTAATGGTCGCTTCTGGGATGAAGCTTCCCTCGTTGGGAGAATGTTTCCCCCTTCGCTGTTTGGAGTCCTTTCCTTCTACTCCAATATCGTTCAGACCAGTGTGTCTCCGCTGGTATCCCCAGGCCCTGTGCCTGGTTCCCTTTCCCTGAGACTTCATGTGGCCAGGGATCTCCCTGGTCTTAGGTTTCTCAGAGATATTTTGTTTTCTTCAGAGGCGTGCTCCTCGCCTCCTCTGTCTAGGAAGCATGTGTTTACGTTCCCTTCTCCTGACCATTACCTAGGACCCCTCCTCCCCCAGGAGTTGGCTTCTTTCTCTGGCAGGATGGGGTTTCCACCTTCTCTTAGGGTGTTTCTCATTCCCTCCTGCCTTGCTATGAAAAGAGGTTTGCTTCTTTTCCATGTGGGTTTCTGCTATGATTTCTCTCAAGCGTTTATCCTCCAGGTCTTCCTTGTTTCCTCTCTATCCTGGCCTTTACATGAGTTGGCCGCGGACAAGCTATTCTTTTGGTCTGAGACAATTTACAGGTTTTCGTCCTTGATTAAGGACTGCTCCTGTCCTTTATTTCGAGGCATTTTTCTTATCTTGCCAGGCACCCTCATGGTCTATTGTATCTTTTTGGGTCTGTCCTGTTAGGGTTCTCCTCCTGGAGCATCCCTCTATATGCAGAGCCCTAGGTCGTTACCACCCGACACTGCTCTGCTACTTTCCTGTTTCTTCAGGAAGAGCCCTGGTTCTTCTAGATCCTTCCTCGGGCTCTCAGTTGTTCAACTATTGGTTCTCGTGCAGGTCTCCTAGCCCTGCTCTTTCTCCTCTAGTGCTTTATTGTTCCCACCTTGGGTGGAGCTGGGTGTTTACCTTTGTTCCATTTGTAGGCCTTGTTTCCCAGGCACCTGTGCTTGGGATCCTGCTGGTCTCCCATACATTTCCTTTTTCTTGGGACCGTTTCATGTCTCTTTTGATCCTGTCGGGTCCCATGGTTCTTCTGCACCTGTGTAACCGACTTGAAGGTTTACTTCCCACCCTCATGGAACTGCTTTGGGACGTCCCATGGTGCTGTGTCCCCCAATGCCATTAACGAGAAAATTGGATTTTTGTACTTACCGTAAAATCCATTTCTCGTTCGATGCGATTGGGGACACAGATCCCACCCTCTGTTTGTTCTTCTCTGTGTCGTCAGGCTGTTCCCTTGTTCTTCCCCAGTCCAGGACATGTTGGTTCTTCGCTTTTGTTTCTCTCTCCTACTGCTTTTGGTACAAACTGAATAGCCTAGTGGCTGTGGAGAGGGTATAGCCCACTGGGCGGAGCCAACCTTTTTTATTATCTAGTGTCGCCTCCTAGTGGTAGCTGGGCATATACCCATGGTGCTGTGTCCCCCAATGCATCGAACGAGAAATGGATTTTACGGTAAGTACAAAAATCCAATTTTTTAGCAGCTCTCTTGACATGTCTGTTTTAGTAAATGCTTATATTCTTCATGAAATAACTACTATGTTGTGACACATCAGAAATTTATAAATGAACATCTGGGAGGCGCTAGTTGGGGGTGCATCGCTTCATTGTCCAATCAGTACTGCAGGTATTGGGGTACGGTCACAGAGTCAGGTTTAAATAATCAGTGGAACAGCCTAAAATGGAATCATGCATTATGCTCCAGAATTGCTCTTTAATGGGCAATACAAAAATTTATTGAAAGGGGCATATCAGGAGCTGTGACTAGTGTGAGGCTAGTACAAGGCCCGAAAGAGTAGTGCATGACCCAGGGCTTTTTTTTATTTTTATTATGGCTATGGCTTTTTCAATCTCTGTCATGCAACTGCCCCTCTGCACTAGGCATTACTAAAGGTCTTTTTTACATGGGATGATACAGCAGCAGATAGTCGGTAAAGAAGCTTTCCTTGCCGACAATTGCCTGATTACTGGTGCAGGAGACTGCGGTATTTACATGCAACGATCTCTTCCACAGTATGGGGAGGAGTGATTGCTAATGCCATCGCTCGTCTCCATACTGCCTAGTTGTTTGCCAGCAGCAGATGCTGTTTGCACAGCACCATCTGCTGTGGGCAAACAATAATTATTGGTGACTGCACAAATGATCCATTATCCAATCAACGAACATTTCGTTCTTTAATCGGGTAATTGGCGGTACATTTACACTGCCAGATTATCTGCAGATTTGCCGCCCGTGTAAAGGGCACTTACAGTAAGTGCATCAGTTTTGCTTACCGTAACTTGGGGTGGAGAAAAGTGTCATTTTTACACGTATAAAAAAGGTTGGTTGTCTTTTCCAGTCTTCAGTGTCATTTACAACATGAACATTCCTTTTTATGAAAGGGCTGAAAAACTCAGCATCTAACTAACACACCATCCTTCAGAGAATATTCACGAGAAAAGGAAATAAATCAAGGGTCAGAAATCCTTGGCATATGTTACATTTGTCGTGTGTGAGCCAAATTGTTCGCAAGTGTTTGACAGTGCCAGGACATTCCCTAATGACGTACCTGGAACTTCCTTCCAATTCAGTATAACTATTAATGACCTGAATGTATGCTGCCAAATCCAAATAAGTAGAATTATAGACACTATAGATTAAAAATTGCTGCTTTAGGATGTTAGATCCTATTCCCGAAGCAGGAACAGAAATCAGGCAAAACTGTTAGGCGGTTAATAGGGTTTTCTGGTTTCAGGGGATCAACTTGTGGTAAACAGCTATTTTTTCCTACATCTCTGGTTTTCTCGGCATGACCTTGTCTTCCTAGTTGCAGTGGTGACAACACGTGACTGCTGCAGCCAGTCTTTGGCCTCTTCAGTGCTCCTCTAAGGACAGTGATAGGCTGCAGTGGTCACATGCTGTGGATGTAATGTCACACTTCAACTAGGAAGACAGAGCCAAGCTAGGAGAAACGGGGAAGCAAGGGATCTGTCAGGTAAATTATCATCTCTTCTTTATTACAGGTCAGGCCCCTGAGTTATCCAGTTTCTGCTTGAATAACCCCTTTAAAAATCTCTGTAGCCATAGCAAACAGTGCTGCATTGAACTGATGTTGCTTATAGTCCATTCATAGACTTTTGCATATAATTCATTTACAAAATGTAATAACAAAAGTTATTACTTCGCTGTCTCGTCAGACTTCGCATAATAACTTTGGGAAATTGATTTATACTGTTAAAAAACATTTTCCGAACTCTAGTTCGGTTCCAAGGAGTTCGGGAAATGTTTTTTTACAGTCTAAATCAATTTCTGAAATTATTATGCGAAGACTCGCGAGACTTAGCGAAGTAATAACTTCGGCTTATCAGAGCCAATACATTCTAATACTGTACGGAGCACTCGCTCTGTACAGTATTGAAATTAAGTTTTATGGGAATCGACTTTGGATATTTCATCTAAGGTCGATTCGCTCATCCCTAATACTCAGTGCTCCAGAAATACCCATGAGCCACTGGCTCCTAAACTGAAAAATTCTGGAGCCAAATTAAATTTTTTGTTGTCAAATTTAAAATACATACAGGTATAATAAAGACTTGGAGGAGAAGATGAGATGCAGGGCACAGTAGTGAGCCAGCACTACACATAGGAGAATGCAGAACCACATACCTCTTACATCCAGTGACCTCTCCGGTCATGTAGACCTTCTCTTTCCTCTTCTCCTCCCTTTGACCCATACCGCCATGACAAATTCTTTCAGCCGCATCTAGTCTCTAACAGACACGTTCAATTTTTCCATCAACCTTCCCATTCTGTTGTCCCGACAATATCATCCTGCTGCCAATAAATGGAATAAATGGATGGCACTCACACCAAATGTGGTTTATGGATATTATTTCTTAGAGATAATTCGTTAAAATAAGGGTTACAATTTCATGATTTTATAAAGAAATGGTTGATATTTTATTAATATTAGAATAAAAAATATTGAAATATTACTCCTATTACTTCTCAATTAGGATGTGCACACTCCCAAATATAAATAAATATTAGAGTATATATAAAATCTAAAAATATGTAAGAAATCAAAAATTCATATGGTTGTAAAGTTCATAAGTATTCATAGAAGTATAGTAGTCCAAAAGTTAATGTAGTGGTTTATCCAATATATTTAGCTGCTCAAGGAATACGGCAAAAATTATATATAGGGAAAAAAAGAGGAATCCAGAGTTTAGCCACTGCTTCGATGGAATAAGTGGTGTCTTAGTTGCAAATGGATATTGTCCACAAATTTCCCGTAAATATTCAGTTCTTTCTAAGGGTTTATATTTCCTAAATATGTGCTAGAAGGAGATGTCACAGCTTTAAGTGTTAAAAAGAGATGTCACAGCTTTGAGTATGGGGTACGTTACCACTCTTTTCAGATCAGGTTCCCCCTGCGTGTGCTGCAGCCGTTGGTGTGTCAGGTAGCGTCCTCCTCACTGCGCGTGCTGTGTTGACCAGCTTGGTGAGCCGCGGCTCTCTGTATCGTGCCGTCACTCCTGGGCAGTGATGTAACTTCCCTCTGTCGGCACAATACAGGGAGCCGCGGCTCACCAAGCCGGCGAACACGTGGACACAGCCCGCGCAGTGAGGAGGATGCTACCTGACACACCAACGGCTGCAGCACATGCAGGGGGAACCTGATCTGAAAAGAGTGGCAACATACCCCATACTCAAAGCTGTGACATCTTGTTTTAACACTTAAAGCTGTGACAAAACGTATTAATTTGCCCCCACACTGCCCCCATGTAGTAATATGTCCTCCTGTGCAACCCAGTAATGTCCCCCAAAGTTGACACACAAAAAAAAGAAACTAAAAGCTAATGCTCTCTTGTGTCCCGTTGCTCGCTCGCAGATGTTACGTTATGGTGAGGCAGACATGCACACGTCACTGCGCTGCATCCCAGCACAGGCGCGCAATGATGTCATCACGCCCAGCTGCACCGGAATTTTACTACCTCATAGGCCTCAGGTCTACTAGGCCTGAAAACTATGGTAGTGATCGGTGACAGGGCAGGGAACTATGCACTCCCGTGCCCCGCCGCAGTATTCAGCTGCGGCATGGCAGCGATCCAGTCGCAGATGACGACAAGACTAAAAAGTCTGGTCACGTCATCAAATTGTATGTCGCATTGGTGACCATTTTAGTCACCATCTGGAGTGCTGATACTGTATATAAAATGTGCAATGGCGTATAAAATATGCCATTAGCAAATTCTTTTTTTTTTTATCACTATTTCTTGACCATAGACCATTTCTGGGGGCTGCCAGACAAATGAGGCCGCTGGGATGTCGCCTACTGAAGCAGCCAATTCCATATTCTACATCTCCACCCTAAAATAAATGCAGTATGGCCCCTTCACGCATGCATCTTAATTCTACTGGACTGTTATGCAATGTCTATAGTCAGCTTTAGCCCATGCAAAACCTATTAGACTCCATTATCTTGGGGATTAGATTACACGCTGGACTGTGTTGTCACTTAATTAGGCTGTGATCTCTTTCATATCTTAGTTCAAGTGTGCTATATCTATCTGCTACGTTCTCTGGGATTAGATACATCACAGTTCACGTTGTGCCTTGGCTCTGGACTGAAGTCTTCTTGGGACAGCAGTAATAGGATTAAAGGCTTCTTCAAGCTATAAATATTTAAAATGCCGTAAGCCGATGTGGATTTTTCTTAGAAAACAGATAAGCATGCTCCCCTGAGTTTACAGAAGAGAAGGAAAAAGTTAAGGCTGAGCTAAAAAAAAAAAAATTAATTAGAGAAATTTTGTTCTCCTTGCCATTGATATATTTTGTAAAAAGGCTTTTTGACTCTGAGTACTATTTTAGATTAAATATATAAGTAGCATTAGTTAAAGAGCATTTGTCAGCAGATTTGTACCTATGACACTGGCTGACCTGTTACACATGCACTTGGTAGCTTCTTGGCATCTGTGTTGGTCCCATGTTCATATGTGTCCGCATTGCTGAGAAAAATCATGTTTTAATATATGCAAATGAGCTTTTAGGAACACCGGGGGCATTGCCATTACACCTAGAGGCTCTGCTCTCTCTGCAACTGCCGCACCCTCTCCACTTTGACAGGGCCAGGCAGTGTAAATGTGATCACTCCTGGCACTGACTTTTCCAAAAGTCTTGCACTGCACCATGTGCTTCAGTATCTGGCACAGTAGAGAAAAGAGCCCTTTCCTGTACTGCCCTGTGCCAGATATTAAAGCGCACGGCGCAGCCCAAGACTTTAGTAGAAGTCAAGGCTAGGTGTCATGACACTCACAATGCCTAGCCCTTTCAAAATGCAGAGGGCATAGCAGTTGCAGAGAGCAGAGCCTCTGGGACAAATGGCAACACCCCCATTGCTGCTAGAGGCTCATCTGCATATATTAAAACCTAATTTTAATATGCCCTGCCAAGGGCGCATACAACAGGTCAGCCAGGTCAGATCTGATGACAGATGCCCTTTAAAGGGTTTCTGTCACCAGATTTATCCCTATTTAACTGGCTGACATTAGCGATGTGCCAATGTCAGCAGACCCTAACTCTCTTTATCTTATGCTTCTGGATGCCCCAGTTACTGCACAATTTTAACTTTTATAATATGCTAATTAGCCTCTAGGAGCAGGGGGGCGTTGCTCCTGCTCCTAGAAGCTCCGTTCACCCACCCGTCCTTAATTGACAGGGCCAGGCAGCGCTCCTCTCCTCCTGCTGGCTCTGTATGCTGGGACTGCGCATGCGCGAGATTTATACAGGGCATACAGGGCGAGCCAGTGAAGACGAACACTGGCCCTGTCAATCAGGGACGGCAGGGCATGACTTGAGGTGGGCGAACGGAGCCTCTAGGAGCAGGAGCAATGTCCCCCCTGCTCCTAGAGGCTAATTAGCATATTATAAAAGTTAAAATTGTGCATTAATAGGGGCATCCAGAAGCATAAGATTAGAAGAGTTGGGGTCTGCTGACATCAGCACATCGCTAATGTCAGCCAGTTTAATAGGGTTAAATCTGGTGACAGAAACCTTTTTAAGTACAATACATCCAAAACTGAAAATGGTACATACTTATTTGTAACTGCTACAAATAATTTGGGTAAGCTGGAAATGTGACTTGCCAGATTCCAGTGTTTCTTTCAAACATTCTCTTTCAGAATTGTCTTAAATGACTCCATTACTATGGTTTTTATTTTTCCTGTAGGATCTCGCAAATTGGAATACAATGGACAGACTTGGCATGAGCACTGCTTCATATGCAATAGCTGTAAGCAGCCCATCGGATCTCGCTCATTCATTCCTGACAACCAGGCCCATTATTGCATCCCATGTTATGAGAGCAAGTTTGCCCCTCGCTGCACACATTGCAAAAAGGTAATAGACGTCGGATGAAGTATAGACTTTTTACTTGCGGTGTTCTTAATATCTAAAACGGGGGATTATCTGGTTTGTTTATGTGACTCATTGTAATAACTGCCTGAAGTTTTACTAGTCATTACCACAATCCTTTTACTTTCCAGTCACTGACCAAAGGAGGCGTAACTTACCGGGATGAGCCATGGCACAAGGAATGTTTTGTCTGTACTGGGTGTAAGACCCAGTTGGCCGGTCAACAGTTTACCTCTCAGGATGAGAAGCCTTATTGTATCAAGTGTTTTGGAAACTTATATGCCAAGAAATGCTTTGGGTGTACTAAACCTATTACAGGTATTTTTACTCTGCTTCTATTTTGCACAATATAAAAAAAAAATGAATCCATTAGTGATGTAGTGTCAGAGACTCTTCATTGCATACTGATGTTGATCTTTTTGCTCATGTGGGTTTCAGCATTTTTTCATTGTTTTGTAATTATGTAAGGGCTCGTTCACACGACCGTGGTTTTGGTCCGCATCCAAGCCGCATTTGTTCCGCATTTTGCTGCTCGGGTGCGGAGCCATTCACCTCTATGGGGCCGCAAAAGATGCGGACAGCACTCAGTGTGCTGTCCGCATCCGTTGTTCCATTCTGTGGCCCCGCAAAAATTATAAGTCATGTCCTATTCTTGTCAGTTTTGTGGACAAGAATAGGCTTTTCTATAAAGGGCCGCCCGTTCCGTTCCACAAATTGCGGAAGGCACACTAGCGGCATCCATGTTTTGTGGAACCGCAACTTGCGGTCCGCAAAACACGGTACGGTCCTGTAAACAAGCCCTAATTCTAGATGCCGGTATTCTGTCATTCTGGTGGAAACAGGTGTTCTGTCATTCTGGTGGACCTTATCAAGATGTGATTCTCCTCTAGTTGCTCTCACACACCCGGAAATCCACCAATCAGCAGCCTCACACACCGTAACACACCTCTTCAAATCCTCCAATCACTATCCTGAAACTTTTTACAATTTGCATGTCCCGACACATCTATATTAAAATACGAGGAGACGTCCAGGACCCGCCTACATTAGCATAAAGCATGCTCAGTGTCCTGTGTGTGGAAAACTGCTGTATCGAGCTAGTAATTTTTTTTTTTTATATTGATAACCTAGCCTCAGGATAGGTAATCAATATCAGATCGGTGGGGGACCCACTCCTGGCATCCCTGCCGATCACCTGTTTGAAAAAAAAGTTCTGCTAGTCTTTTTTCAACTTCAGCGGTGTGCAGGTGTCATTAAAACTGCTCCGTCCCCCATCACTTCAGTGGGACGGCTCCCTCCTATTCACTTGAGCAGAAAGGAGCCGTCCCATAGAAGTGAAGGGGGCGGTAATTTGTAATTACACCTGCTCACCACTGCAGTTGCAACGGCAAGCAGGTAAACGATAAAGATGAGGCAGTGCTCGTAATAGCGCTGCTTTCTCTTCAAATAGCTGATCAGTAGGGGTGCTGTGAGTCGGACCCCTGCCGATCTGATATTAATGAACTATCCGGAGTATAGATCATCAATATAAAAAAATAAGACAAACCCTTTAAGGCTGTGGTCATACACTGAGCTGCACCAAATCATTGCACAATATCCCATATTTATCAGTTCGAGAAAGCACGTCATTGTACAAGATTAATTTATGTCGTTTTGTAACTTTTCCATGTTTGGTTCTGTTTAGGTTTTGGAGGAGGTAAGTATGTCTCCTTTGAAGACAAGCACTGGCATCACAGCTGCTTTAACTGCTCCCGTTGCTCATGTTCCCTGGTAGGGAAAGGATTTATCCCAGATAATGAGGACATTCTGTGCCGTGACTGCAACAGTGACCTATAAACTTCTCAAGAGGGCAGGATTTATCTGCACCCCTGTGTACGCCTTCATTTGTCTGGAGTCCACATAAGCCAAAGCCTATGGAGCAATAGGCTTTTTTTCCCCAAAAAACATTCTTGTGGACTGCACAGTAACTTTGTGTACTTATAACAGCTTTTGCCACTCCAGCATTTGTCTGCATTGCTTATCTTTTCCATTGCCTCAGTACAGTGGTTCATTCAGTTTGGATTCTGCAGTAAAAAGTGTTGTTGCTCAGTAGTTACCGAACATGCTTTGTAATTTAAATATTGGATAAAAAGTTTAAGATAAAATGATTGTATAGTTAAAAAAAAAAATCTTCTGTGGCTTTTGTTGTTGATCTTTGTTAATGCATATTTTTCTGTTCTATAACTTTACTATTAAAATAAACTTGATTTGAAGACTTGGTAAATGCAAGTAGATGTCCACTTATAACAGTTGTACACGGTCTCATTGACGCAATGTTGAATTCATGATTATTGGTCTTTGCTCCTAGTAAGTATTGGATCGTCTTACAAAATGGCTTCCTTCACTGTCTTCAAATGACAAATCTACGTTTGGTGAAGTAGTCCACCTTGGACAACAACTTGAGGGCAGTAATATTCTTTTGTCATGGCATTCATAAAACAAATGTGCTGTATATTGCCTGCAGTCTTTAAAATGGCGCTGCAGAATAACTGGTCTTTCTCATAATTTAATTGTTCATTGAGAATGCACTTCTGAAATATGAAATGGCTTTATCCACTACAAGGGCTACAGCAATAATTCCAAAGCAATAACTGGCTTCACAGCAATCATTTTGTATTTTGATTATGACCTTCAGTTACAAATTATACCATAGAACAGCACTTTATGGCCTGTTGTGCGCCACATATCTTCTTAAAGAGGTATTCCAGTTATGTTAAGTTATTACTATAACTATTAGATCGGTGGGACTCCCTACTATCACGAGAACAGGGACCTCATACTCCTTGGAACCCTCCTATGGTGTGCAGCCACTCCATTCATTTCTTTGGGAGTTCTGGAGATAGCGGAGTACAGCGCTCAGACCCCCAGCGATCTCAGTTGTAAACCTTATTGGCACAAGTATGCAAACAACTGGCCTTTTTCTGTCGAGCACAAGTACACCGGCGTGAAAGGTCAACACCTTGCAGAGCTGGTGTATGGAGTCGGTCATTTGCGTATCCAGATGAGAATTTTATTTTTTTACTCTAAATAGGGCTGGCAAAGAGACAGCAATACCTAGTAGTGGTGTCTCAATAACAGGAGATTGTTCGCATTTGGCCAGTCATGTTCTTACAAACCAAATACATATTTCAATATATAATTATAAAAAAAATAATACCTGTAAAATGTGTATTATGTATTTTGTAGTTTCATTTCCAAAACTGATTTTGATTTTCTGTTTGTTCTTCAGGTCATATACAGGATGATTCTAACTCTCTATACATAGGGAACCCTTTATACCAATAAGCAACCTCCGGCACTCCAGCTGTTCTAAAAACTTTAACTTCCAAAATCCACCTTTGACTTCTATGGGAGTTACAAGAACAGCTAAGTAAGTATTCATGATGGAAGTTGTAGTTTCACAGCAGCTGGAGTGCCGAAGGTTGCTGATCCCTGTCTTAAGCCTCATTCACACGTTAGTGTTTTGGTCAGTGATGTCCATCAGTGATTGTGAGCCAAAACCAGGATTGGAGCCTCCACAGACATAAGGTATAAGGGAAAGATCTGCACCTGTTCTGTGTGTAGAGCCGCACCTGGTTTTGGCTTAAAATCACTGATGGAAATCACTGACCAAAACACTGATGTGTGAATAAGGCTTTATACCGTCTGTGTAGGTCATTCACGGTATATGCTCCATGGTTAACCTTTCCATTGACAACACATTGTGATATGTCTCTCCAACTTGTATATAGTTGCATTTGTAATCTGTTCCTTGATACTGAAATCCCATGATCTACCAGTGCCCAAACAGTAATAAGTGGGCTGTGATCAGGAGGCCTATCCACAGCAACCAATCAAGGAACCAGACAACAGTTATGCCCACTACTTCCTATGTATGGAGACATTTGGATCATCCTGTTTAGCCATTATCTGGCATGTGTAATGTCTGATCAGTTCTTCATACAGAATATTGGTATTCTTTCTTTGGGTCTCTAGTATAAACTGTGTCATTTTTCTCACTACAGTTTGTATTATTATTAATATTTTTTTTTTGAAGGTGTCTTCCTACTCTTTCTTAGATCTACTGGGGACAGTTATGATAATAGGTGCAAAGGAATATCATATATTGCTTAAAGCAGCCAATTCATTTTCTCAGTTTCTAGGGCGATTGTTCATGGGAAACCAGAGTTTGACTTTAGTTAATTAAAAGGAATCTGTCGGCTCATACCTTGATATATATCCATCTAATTCTAATGCTTTTGGTCCTATCATGATCTGGGCCTCCAATTTCAAGAAATCAGCCTTTTAATTTTATGCAGATTAGCCCCTTGGTGCAATGTGGGCCCCTGTCAGTCAAAGCCTGAAGAAAATGAACAGAACCTCTGGGAGCAATGGCAATGCCCTCGTTGCACCAAGGGGCTAGTTTACATTAAATAAAAAGACTGATTTCTTGAAATTGAAAGCACGGATTGTGATGGCACCAAGAGCATTTTAAATACACTGACCAGCACTAATCTTCGTTATCTAAAGGATTTTATATAATATATATATATATATATGCTGACAGAGTCCCTTTAAGGGACTATGAATGAACAGAAACAAATCCCCACAGCTCTGGACAGACGCCTTCTAATCAGACAAAATCCGATTCCTGTACACCAGTTCTCATAAGTGTCCCACTTGTGCGCAATGATAAATTAGCTGCCTGAAGTATTGCAGGGCAATGTTTTTAGGGCCTATGGTTCACAAAGGGCAGTTTGGAGAAGTTTTTGGTGGGGTTTATTTTTGGCCAGAACCAATGGAGGAAAATTATTAAAGAGCCTTATAAAGCTGAAGGCAAACTGCACGGTGTGAACCTGGGCATCTGCATGTTTTTTGATATATTCATTATTTTGTTATACGAACTTTGATGCGGGCATGTCAGAGTTGCAGTTTGGAGAATGATCAAAGTTTTCTTTCTTTTATAGTGTTCGCATAATAACCATGTAATCATGTTAATGTTTAAGTTTATGCAATAAAAACATTTGGTAAAGTTTGTAAAACAAGCAACATAAGAAGCGTCATTTTTGACTCCAGCTATTTCTTTCTTCCCCAATGTTAATAAATATGCGTATACTCTGATCAGCAAGAAAATACATGGGAAAGGAGGGTGTAGAATAAACTAAAATATGAGTTTTATAAATAAAAACTAGTAACAATTTGTAATCAGATATTGTAATCCTTTGTACCAAAATTTCAGCAAAACAGTTCTATTATGTTGTATCTCTGTGGATATATAGAATGAAATGCAAAGTTAAATGACTACAAGATACTTTCAGTGCAGCCTTAAAGGCTATGTACACCTTCGGGAGGGCAATATTTTTAGTGCATTGTACTTATGAGCTAATAATCTTTTTTTTTTTTTTTTTTTTTAACTAGTCTTTATTAAAAATATGGAGTCCATTTTTCTGTGCTGAGATGCTCTACTAGCAGGATCTGAATTTTCTCTCTGCCCTCAGGCTGATTGGCTCCTTATTTCTGCCCTCAGACATTATAAACACTCATCAAAGCTCAATCTTTATCTTACTGATAAGAATGTGGTTTAAATAAGTGTTTAACCTCTTAGTAATTTAGAGATAAAGGTTATTGGATGATCCAAAGTGAAAGTTTTAATATTTTTAATAAAGACCAATAGAAAAAAATTGTTTTTAGCCCCAAATGAGTAAAATAAAATAAAAAAATTGTTCCAGAAGGTGTACATGGCCTTTTAAATGGGTTGTCCAGTTTCAGGAGAAAACCGGACAAATCTTGGGCTCTGCCTGCAATAAAGATCCGGTACATATCTGGCAGTTCCCCTGCTGCCATTCTGGTTCTCTTGGCTGAGCTGTATTTACCCGGCTGCAGCGGTGATGTCACATTTCAGCAGTCACATGTTGCCAATTTTATGTCCTCGCTACAGCTGGGTAAATGGAGCCCAGCCAGAAGAACCAGTGCAGGATGTACAGGTAAGTCTTTACCTCCCAAGGTTATCCAGTTTTCTCTTGAAAGTGGACGATTCCTTTAGGCCACCTACACACAAGTGCCGGTGAAGGCCCATAAGATCTGCACAAATTTCCGTGCAGATTTATGTGCATTTCTGCACCATATCCACACTAAAATCCAGATTTGATGCATTCATTGGAAAAGAGTGAAATCTGCAGGTTAAACTGCAAACATAATTGACATGCTGCGGATTTAAAAAATGCGTTGCAGGTCTATTTCCACAGAAAAAATGCACCAGATTATGAAACACTCTCAATTACTAGTCCAATACTGGAAAATTGTTGTTCTTATAATGGTTTATAGAAAACGGTCACCGTGAAAATGCAGTGCAATCTGCAGGCAGCATGTTAAAGAGCCAGAGGAGCTGACCAGAGTGAAATAGTTTTATGAGAATGATTCCATAAAACTTGTAATTTATTCATCTAAATCTCTGCTCTTCTAATGCTTAGGAGTCATGTGGGTGGTCCTGCTCAGTGACTGACAGCCTTCCCTCTGTTTTGTCATTCAGAGTTAGGTGCTGTCCTCTGTCCTAAAAGGGTATTCTGTCACTTAGAGAATCGATATTAAACAGATGTCCTTATAGTACTTCATACCTTTTTCCATATGTTTTCCTTTGGAGCATATATTACATCTTTATAAAAATCCACTTGTAATCCATAGGCTAATGAGGCATTTAGGTGCCCAGAGGGGTGTTAGATACCCAGCCCCCCCTTACACAGCACAAGCACGCCTCTCTCTCCACTCATAAACTACTCCTTTTCTTTCCCCATTTTGTAAGCAGCCAATAATCCCGCCCACCGTTTCCCTCCAGCATAGCCAACAGGCGCAGTGCCGAACACTGTCTGCGCTCTTCCAGTTCAACTTGGGGCATCAGCTTCAACTTTTTCACTTTGCATGCGCTGAAAACGTCACTGGACTCGGTGCATGCCCAGTGAAACTGGAAGAGCGGAGGCAGTGTTCGGAACTACGCCTGTTGGTTATGCTGAATGGAAAGGGTGAGTTGGATTATTAGCTGCTAGTGACGTAGCTGAGGAGGGGTGGCAATGGTGCTGCTGGAGGAGTAGTGTATGAGCGAAGAGAGAGGCATGCTTGAGCTCTGTAGGGGGGTGGGCCTGGGCACACGATGGGGGCGTTCTTGGGCCTTTTCGAATGAAAATAACGCCCCTCTGGGCACCTCAATGCCTCATTAGCATATGGATTAAAGTGGATTTTATGAAGATATAATATAAGCTTCAAAGAAACAGAAACATATGGAAAGAAGGTATGAAGTACTATAAGGACATACTGTTGGTTTAAGATTGATTCTCTAGGAATTCTCTAGACGGATTCCCTTTAAGAATTAGAAAAGCAGAGATGCAGGGGCGGATTGGCCATAGACCTTACAGGGAAATTTCCCGGTGGGCCGATGCCCAAGGGGCTACCTTGGCCCTCCTCACAGCCGGCCAGTATACGTTTTTGGGGATCTATTTTCTGCTGCTGTTGGCTGTAATATGGTCTTTGGCTCTGTTGGGGTAGTATAATGGCCTTGCCTTCCATCAACATGGACCCAACTACAAAAAGGGGCCACTTTTAGTAATTTTTTCTAGGGCCACTTTAAGTTTCCAGTCCGCCCCTGCAGAGATGTAACAGAAAAAATTACAAGTTATACTGAATGCGTCCTATGAAACTGTACATTTATCTGCTCCACTTTAAAACAGTCCCGGTATAAGATGCATATTTAGAATAAGGTGCTTGGTGGTTCTCTCAGCATAAGCATTGGTGGCATATCTCTAGAATCTGCAACAGGGTCATTGTTCTTGGCGATATGTCACCACTGCGGTCTATGATAACACAACCTCTTTAACTCAGAGGTATCTGGATTATCAGGAACTGATTTTGAGCATAAATCTTATAACACAATTGAAGGCAAATTAAATAAAGAAATAAATGTACATATTATACTTATTTTAGTGGTATAGCTGTACTCTGAAATGCACAGTTTTTCTATCGTTCTTTAGCATTTCCAAATATTGGAGGTTTGAATCGAAAGAAGGGTGCATTCCCTAGTATTGCTTATTAAATGACCCAGAAAGTGCAATGAACGAGGAATCATATACGTCTTACTGCTAATAGGAATCCTGCCCTCTGTTTATTTCAAGTACATTAACAGTTTACGGAATGCCCTAATGTATACAGAAATTCCCCTCACATCACTACTGGTGTAAAGCGGCTAGGGATGGGTTAAAACAGTGTTGCTAACTGTGCAAAGTTTATTACTAACAGGCTTCAGGGTGCTCCTGAAATGGACTGGGAGCTCTGTAATTTTAGCCAAAAAAGGAAATGAAAAAGGATTTGTGAAGGCTGAGCTTGGGGGCGGAGGGAGCCTGGGACACATCTGGATTTTATCCTTGTCATGGGTATTCACGGCACTTGTCTCCTATGTAGAAGGACTCCCAGCAGCTCTCCTGTACACATGTTTATTAACTATTTGCTACCTTTTTGTTCTTGCTAGGTGCTGTAAATATCTGCATCAACTAAAATAACTTGCAGACCTCACTCTGTTTTAGATTATATCCGTTTTTTGACTGGGTGGCATTCTAAAATAATTTTCCAGTCATTTTTTTTTTGTTGTTGTAACACTGTCAGTTAAATTACAGACCTCATTTTACTACTCCTTTAATCGGAGAATGAGAGAAAAAGTGGGGGCAGAAGGGCAACCCTAAAATTAAACAGATTTTGGTGTACTAAGGAAATTACATGACTTAACTTCTTGCCGACCGCCTAACGCAGGATTGCGTCCTGCAGGCGGTCGGTCTGTTCCTCTCTGACGCGCGGGCGCGTCATCTCGCGAGAGGCGAGATTTCCTGTGAACGCGCGCATGCGCAGGATCGAATCGGAAAGAAGTTAAAGTACAGCCTGCCAGCGCTGATCGTGCGCTGGCAGGCTGTAGAAGTTAAAAAAAATGGCATATCAGACGCTGTTTTGTTAACAGCGTCTGATATGCTTGCTGATCGTTCCTTTGGTGGTCCCATTTGCTTGGGACCACCAAAGGAAACTTTATAAGTGCACCAATCAGCACACAGACCCCCATCCACCCCCACCCCGTCACTGATTAACCCCTGATTAACCCCTGATCACCCCATGTCACCCCCTGACACTAATTACCCCCTGTAAGGCTCATTCAGACGTCCGTATGTGTTTTGCGGATCCATGGATCCGCGGATCCATAAAACACGGACACCGGCAATGTGCTTTCCGCATTTTGCGGATCCGCACATTGCCAGAACTATATAGAAAATGCCTTTTCTTGTCCGCAATTGCGGACAAGAATAGGACATGCTCTATCTTTGCGGAGCTGCGGCCGGATGTTTGGGGGCCGAAACCCGGAAGTTTGTGGCGCAGCTCCGCAAATGCTGATGCGGCGAGCACATAGTGTGCTCTCCGCATCACCTCCAGCCCCATTCACACTGAATGGGTCCGCATCTATTCCGCAGAATTGCGGAATAGATGCTGGACTATTTGCGGACGTGTGAATGGGGCCTTACTACTTTTTTGCACATTTTTGGCAGAGATTTATTCATCCACATTGATCGATGCGAATGAGGAAATCTGTGCCGTTTTTTTTTTGCACATTTTGGGCAGAGATTTTTCATCCACATTGATCGATGCGAATGAGGAAATCTGTGCCGTTCATTTTTCTTTTTCAGCCCAGAGGCTGAGCGGAAAAAAATCTCATTACCCGTATGCTCAATATAAGGAGAATCGCAGAAACTCCTAATGCTGGCCATACGTGTAATGATTGCGGGAGACCCTCAAATGCCAGAGCAGTACAAAAACCTCACATGTGACCCCATTTTAGAAAGAAGACACCCCAAGGTATTCCGTGAGGGGTATGGTGAGTTCATGCAAAATTTTATTTTTGTCACAAGTTAGTGGAATATGAGACTGTAAAAAAAAATAAAAAATCAATTTCCGCTAACTTGTGCCAAATTTTTTTTTCTGTGAACTCGCCATACCCCTCACAGAATACCTTGGGGTGTCTTCTTTCCACAATGGGGTCACTTGTGAGGTTTTATACTGTCCTGGCATTTAGGGAGCCCTAAGCGTGAGAATCCAAATGCGTAAAAATGGCCTGTGAAATCCTAAAGGTACTCATTGGTTTAGGGCCCCTTTGCGCATCTTGGCTGCAAAAAGTGTCACTCATGTGGTATCGCCGTACTCAGGAGAAGTAGGGCAATGTGTTTTGGGGTGTATTTTTACATATACCCATGCTGGGTGTGAGAAATATCTCTGTAAACGACAACTTTTTAAATTTTTTATTCAAAGTTGTCAATTTACAGAGATATTTCTCACCCAACTATAGTATATGTAAAAACACACCCCACAACCTGCTTCTCCTGATCTGATGACCTACATGGTATTACACCTTAACAAAGGCTAAAACCAATGAGTACCTTTTAGGAGGGCATTTTTACGCATTTTTCTTCTCACGCTTTAGGGCCCTAAATTGCCAGGGCATGGCAGAGTTCACAGAATTTTTATTTTTGGCACAAGTTGAGCGGAAGTTGATATATTATTTTTTTTTAATTTTGTGTTTTTACAAAGTCTCATATTCCACTAACTTGTGACAAAAATAATTTTACATGAACTCACCATACCCCTCATGGAATACCTTAGGGTGTCTTCTTTCCAAAATGGGGTCACATGTGGGGTATTTATACTGTCCTGGCATTTTAGGGGCCCCTAAAGCGTGAGAAGAAGTCTGGAATCCAAATGCGTAAAAATGCCCTGTGAAATCCTAAAGGTACTCATTGGTTTTAGGGCCCCTTTGCGCATCCAGGCTGCAAAAAAGTGGCACACATGTGGTATCGCCGTACTCAGGAGAAGTAGGGCAATGTGTTTTGGGGTGTATTTTTATATATACCCATACTTTGTGTGAAAAATATCTCTGTAAACGACAACTTTTAAAAAATTTTATACAAAGTTGACAATTTACAGAGATATTTCTCTCACCAACATGGGTATATGTAAAAATACACCCCAAACACATTGCCTACTCTCTAATGCAGCGACTACCACATAAGTGACTTTTTGCAGCCTGAGTGCATAAAGGGCCCAAATTCAGCAGTACCTTTAGGTTTACATGGCGGCTCACAATTTAGCCCCGCCCAAAATGCCAGAACAGTAAACACACCCCACAAATGACCCCATTTCGGAAAGTAGACACCCCAAGGTATTCACTGAGGGGCATAGTGAAGTCCGTCTGAGATTTTATTTTTTTTGCCAGAAGTTAGCAGAAGTGAAACTTTTTTTTTTTTTTCTCAGAAAGTGTCATTTTCCGCTAACTTGTGAAAAAAATGAAATGATACATGAACTCACCATGCCCCTCCGTGAATACTTGAGGTGTCTTCTTTCTAAAATGGTGTCATTTGGGGAGTATTTATACTATCCTGACATTCCTAGCACCTGAAGAAACATGACAGGTGCTCAGAAAGTCAGAGCTGCTTCAAAATGCCGAAATTCACTTTTTGCACCATAGTTTGTAAGCGCTATAACTTTTACCCAAACCAATAAATATACACTTATTGGACTTTTTTTATCAAAGACATGTAGAACAATAAATTTAGAGAAAAATTTATATAGAAATGTAGTTTTTTGAAAAATTTTACAACAGAAAGTGAAAAATGTCATTTTTTTGCAAAAATTTCGGTCATTTTTGATTAATAGCAAAAAAAGTAAAAATGTCAGCAGCAATGAAATACCACCAAATGAAAGCTCTATTAGTGAGAAGAAAAGGAGGTTAAATTCATTTGGGTGGTAAGTTGTATGACGGAGCAATAAATGGTGAAAGTAGTGTAGTGCGGAATTGTAAAAAGTGGCCTGGTCATTAAGGGTGTTTAAGCTAGGGGGGCTGAAGTGGTTAAAGCAGGCATCCTCAAACTGCGGCCCTCCATCTGCCGCAGTTTGAGGATGCCAGACTTAAAGGTTGTATATGTCCTTAGGACCGGGTCAATATTAGAATGGTTTGCAATGGAACAACCCCTTTGTTTCTGAGCGAGATATGTATATATATTTTACCATAACTGTAATCAATCAGCAAGGAACTGCTGTCAGATCTGGTCCTTTTATTTTGGATGATAGTAGAGCATTAACACCTCTGCAGTGCTGTTCGTACACAAGTACTGGCCTGTCATATGCTAAACTGACTATTTAATGACAAGGTGTTCGAACTAAGTACTATTAAGGTGCACAAGCCATATTAACACATCTATTAACTGCACTTAGCTTGAGGTTAAGGGTTGGCCAGGATTTAAATGTTCCAACAATATTTGACCATAAGGGGTCTGCCACCTTGCCCCCTAGCAAATCAGCCATTTCAGGGTAGCTCCAGTGCTGGAAAGCCGTGCCAGAATTACACAGCTCATGTAGTGGGCACAGATAGTTACTGCAGAGCTGCTCCCACCGAAGTGAATGCAAGACAGCGGAGTAGTGGGGGGCTGGGAGTCGGATATTGATGGCCTACCATGAGGATAGGCTGTCAGTCGTAGAATCCTGTAGAACCACTTTAAAGGTTTCTAGGTAGCGATACATTTTCTTTCTTCACTGCACCAATTGAAAATAAGGGGACTCTGCATTTGTGGACTATATACAGATAAAGAGGGTTCCAGTTAGAAGTACTTGTCACTTATCCAAGAGTTATCCAAGAGAGAGGTGATGAATGCTAGATTGGCAGTCCCCGGTTTCCCCCAGGTGCTAGACCATGGCTTGAAGGAGTTTGAATGGAACGGTGGTCGTCTGTTTTCGTCAGTATAGTTTGTGTGGAGCAGTAGAGCATTCTTGTCTGCCGCTACAATGAGGAAACGGAGTCCCTTGTTCTGGTGGTGGGTGGGGGTCTGCATAGTGCATATGTCCTAATTGCTTCTCACCAGAATACCACTATAAAGTTTGAGCTCCACTTAACATGATGGAGAGTCATTAGGATACCTTATGAAATCGCCAGAAAATGTTGAAATTGACTAGATTTTGTTGATAGTCGGAGGTCCATTACTAGGATCCAGAGCAACTGTAAATGTGAAATCATGCCTTAAATCCTGTCTTAAATAAGATCTCATTTTTGCTTGTATATATGTAAAATACATCATTCTGGACACTAAAACTCATGCTTTTTGGGGTAAAATGCTTTTGCAACTATAAACCATTGATACAAGTGATCAAGGTCATTCAAATCAGTGGTAGTTTGCTTTGAACGTTTCGCCAGGTTTCCAGTAACTGAAATCTCTGAGCAGTGCCAAAGGGGTTTGAGCATTCTATTAACTGGATTTCCCATTTAACATAGAAATCAAATCACATTGCATATGGTGCATCGGCCTGTGGGATTCTATACAGGTCTGTTTCAATGTGACAGTTCTGAGTCCCAGATCAAAGCCTACAGCTTAAACAACAGCTTGATTGTCTGTAATGCTGCAACATATACAAAATCTACAAATTAGCACATTGTATACTTTTTTATTCTCAATTTAACTGTCATGCATAGTCCAGTTTAGTCAGAATAACGTATCTGAGATCGGTAAATGACTGTTCATGAAACCTAAGGGTTAAAAGCAGAATTTCTGGTCTAGATTTGTTCAATAGCCCTAAAGATGAACCGATTTGTGATGCTTATATGAAGTGTCTCCACATAAATGGCCTATAATATCTGGTGAAAGTCAGCTAGTATTTCTCCATAAAGACATTCCAGACAGACAAGGTCAGTAGAGCTCCCCTTTCTACTGCTAGATAGATAGCAGGGGCTGTGTTTGCGTAACCTTAGGATTAAAGCTCCAAAATCGTGCTCGGTGCTTTAAGACATGGGTTTTTCATGAGTCTGCAACTATTTTTTCTGACTTTACTTTTTTTCTTAAATATTCAGGTGATGGGGACCACAGTATTTTGCTGATAACAGTATTGTTTAGATGTAGCTGTGTGTTTTCTTTAATGATCTTCATCTGTACACTTTTTTTAACCACAAAATTGTAATCACGCTTGTGATGAATAGAAAAACTGAGCTAGTCAGCACATTCTGTAAAATGAAATAAATGTGCAGATGTGCGTCGCTGTGGCTGAAATACAGAAGAAAAAACAATAAAACAGCACTCTGCAAACAAATTATATATGGAAGATACATCTTACTAATGCTACTTTCAATATATTTAAATGAATATTAGGTACTTGCCAAATATATTTTGATCAAAAATAATCGTGTCCATCCACCTTGACAAGGTGAACGCTTTTAGATGCGACCCTACTCTATAATAACTCCTCTCCTTGCGCCAATAGGCTTCAAATGAAAACTGGGAAATTCTGGTCCAGCTACCGTATTTTTCAGACTATTAGAAGCATCCGCCCCCCAAAAACAAAAACAAATCTGTGGTGGTGCGTCTTATAGTCTGAATGCTAATTACAACTTCCATTATGGAAGCAGTCATCAGGATGTGAAAAGCACAAGGAGGTGAGGGCAGGCCCATGCTGGCTGAACTCGCCCTCCCTGGTCGTCTACCGGGTCACACTGTGCCGTGATCGCAACCTTTAAGGCATGCACTGTGACCTGATGCTGTGTGCCATTAGATAACAGTACACAGTCTCGGATCTCTCCCGTAGTCCACAGCAAACGAAGTAAGTTTATTTATCTTTGTAATGTCTGATCTAAGGTCTAATAGAGGTTGGGGGGGGGTCCAATCTGAGGATGATTGGGGGTCTCATCTGAGTCTGATGGGAGCTAGGGGGTTCGATCTGAGGCTGATTGGTGGTCTGCTGGGGGCTTGAGACTCTGATCTGAGGCTGATGTAGGATGAGGGGTCTTATCTGAGGCTGCTGGCGGTTGGGGATATGATTTTCGGTTCTTATCTGAGGTGTGATGAAGAATGGCGGCTTGATAATTTTTAAAGGTCTGATCTGAGGTCTGATGAAGAAGAATATATATATATATATATTGTGGTAAGGTGCAGGGTGCCGTCATGGATGGCAGGTACGTGTCACCGAGGTTCATAGCCTCGATGAGGTAAGAGCCATTTTGTCGATGTCAGCAGCAGGTAGTGCTACTGACACAATTGCTAGATATCATGGCTGCAAAGCCGATTTGGGCCGGCTCTTACCGGGAGCAGCTAAAGTGTAGGGTGGGTGGTTGCTCCCCACGACCCAGTCCTGGTTTTGGGCTGGGTTTAAAAACACAGCCAGCACCAGCAGCTGGGTGTGATTTGTCCTGGAGCTGCTGGTAGTGTTGTGGAGCTCTCTGGGCTGGAAGCAAGAGCCCAGCAAGGAGGAGTGCAGACGGCCTGGAAGCCTGAGGGTGGATTTTCCTGCGGCTGGGCTGACAGCCAGGTGCGAACCCGCACCTAAACCTCACAGGTGATTGGATCTTGTTTTGGACTCTTTGTTTTTCCTTAACACTGGGTTCAGACCAGAGCGTTTTGAAGCCTAACGTTTTTGGTGCGTTCAAGACTGGCGTGTAGGCGCGTTTTTTCAAGCGTTTTGGTAAATAGTGTAGGCGCGTTTGACGCGCGTTTATGTGATTGACTGCATAGTTGGCCAATGACCAAACAGCCCTCCCTATATAGTTTGGCCAATCTGAGGTGTGAATTTTGAAAAACGCGCGTCCATAGGCGCGTTTTACGCTGCACAAACGCCCAAACAACACGCCTATCGCGTTTCCCATTGAAGTCTATTAGCACCAAACGCTTGAAAAAAGCCCGAATTAACGCGAACATACTTGCTTATGCGTCGGACGTTTATAGGCGCCTATGAACGCGCATAAAAACGCGCAAGTGTGAACCACCCTCATTGGAATGCATGGTTCCTTTACTGTTGTGCGTTTTTATGTGCGTTCAAAAGCGGCGTTTTACGCGAAAGTGTGAACTGAGTGTAAGTTTTTGCTGTGTGTGAATTAACAATAAGTGACTGTTTGGAGTTTTTCTTTATGCAAGTGTGAAATAAACACTGTTTGCTGCACTTTCTGGACTCCCTTTGCCTCTGTACTGCACCCGCACCGCTGTCTACCAGAGCGATTCCCCACAATATATATATATATATATATATATATATTTTTTTTTCTTCTTATTTCCCTCCTCCAAATCCTAGGTGCGTCTTGTAGTCCGAAAAATACGGTATATATTACTGTAAGTAAAAACAGCCTGGTCATGAATAGCACAGAAAAGTCTAAAAGTGTAGATACAATTAACCTAGTACATGCTAACCCAGGGATGGGCAAACTGCAGCTCTCCAGCTGTTGTAAAACTACAATTCCCACCATGCCCTGCTGTAGGCTGATAGCTGTAATCAGTCTTTGCATGCTGGGAGTTGTAGTTTTGCAACAGCTAGAGAGCCGCAGTTTGTTCATCCCGTGCTAACACATTGTGATTTAAAAATCCAATGTCCGTTATGCTGTAGGGCAAGGATCTGAAACTTCCGGCACTCCAGATGTTCTGAAACTACAACTCCCAGAATGCTCCATTCACTTCTGTGGGAGTTGTGAGAACAGCTGAGTTTCACAGCAGCTGAAGGTTGCTGATCCCTGCTGTAGGAGCTAAAATATCGACTCATATGTACGGAATATTGCCCTGTATTTTAAATTCTTATTAGAACTGCTGGTAGAAACAATAATTTTTATTGTTTTTCCAAATTTCATGAAATCGTACATTTACAGGTATTATATTTCTAAGGTCTCATTCACATGGCCGCTCCGTGAATTGGAGGCCACAAATTGTGTTCCCCAATGCACGGGCATCATCCATGCAGCTGCCGCGAAGTATCCAGATCAATTCAACTTGAATGGGTCCATGATCCCCATGCTCTGTAGTTCTTCCGTGGGGTTCCATGCCTCTATTTCGCACCGACTTCCTGGATTGCTGACCCATTCAAGTGAATGGGTCTGCATCCGTAATGCGGGGTGCACACGGCCGCAATACGGGCATGGCTGAACAACGGCCGTGTGCATGAGCCCTAAGAAGCACATAAATACATTCTACTATAGCAGGCATGCTCAACCTGCGGCCCTCCAGCTGTTGCAAAACTACAACTACCATCATTCCCGGACAGCCTACAGAAGGGCATGGTGGGAGTTGTGGTTTTACAACAGCTGGAGTGCCGCAGGTTGAGCATCCCTGTACTACAGCAAGGCAAATAGAAACACCTTGACAATACGTATTGCACAAGAGCTTATGGTCTGTTAGGAATAATGAGAAACTTTAGCAGGTAGGGGAATGAGTAATTTTTGAACGATTTGTGAATATTAACATGAAAGAAACACTCCATTTAAAACTCATATGCCTAGTGCAGGGCTTGAGGGGGTGGTGCATGACTTCTGTCTTTGGTATTTTTTGAATCCCTGAGTCATGCATAGGCCCCTCAGGCAGCGCACCAGGCAACACAGTATATCAGTTTTTCCTGGAGTGTTCCACTGACATGGATCCAAACTATAAAAATATAGTACAATAATAACTGTACATATTGTTCATAAATGCAAATGTGGCTGAGCATGTTGAAGCAGCAAGATCCCTGAATGGGTTGAAACAACGCTTTGTAGGCTGTTTCTTCTACGTTCAGGTTTTTCACTGCAGTTTTTGAGTGCACTGAATGTATGATCTACTCCAGCTTTGACTTTTGAAACTGCATCAGAATCCTCCACATGGAAACCCAGCCTGAGAGTGAATGTGGAGCCTTAAAATGAATGGAGGAGTATAGATCTGCTAGGTAATTTGGAACAGCTGGTGGAGAAGTTGAGAATTACGTCAGTTAAAAATGAAATCATTAACTTAAAAAGCGAATGACTCATTCGTGTGATCTAGTGGAGCCGTCTGGAGAACAGAGAGTCTGTATGTAGTACTAAAGGAGGCCATGATGATAGGTCAACCCCACAAGGTTCTGTGCTGAGGGCAATGTCAGTCCAGACATGAGGTTATCTCGCACATACTTGTATGACAGTGTTATCCACTATAATGTACTTTGGCTCTTTGCTGTGGCTTTCGGTACAATCTAGCAGCTTTTTGTTAATGTAAAGGACTTTAGCAAAGTTCACAGTATTATAGATATAATATTAGCCCCGTACACTGGTCTCATGCACATCACCATATTCACAATGCGTATTAGACAGATTCCAAACACTGGACCCATACCTAGCTATGGGCCCATACCAAGTCGTTCTTAAGGATAACAAATTTGTATACAGTATTAATATTGCAGGGAGGCTCCATCTATGATGATAGATATAGTGATAGAAGATGACTGCTGGTTCCAAACGTGGTTGGGAGGATCGAGAATATAGCTATAGAGATGCAGAGGAGGCACTTGCTCTCTGTTATGGAACGTCTGGGGGTCCAAAGGTACTTTTTGCTACACAAGAAGATATAAATGAGGGATATAAGACAGTTAAATGTACAGATTTGGAATTTAGGCTCAGTGGCTGTAAGGAGGATGAATACACTACATAGAATGGTAAAGGATAATATCTCTGGTGGAATTTGTAACGTTGGCCTGTCCATTCTAAGAGCAGGATATGGGAGAGAGGTGGATTTCTGAATGAAAAGCTGAGTAGATCCTGGAGGACATCATGAAGACAGCGAGAGTCTTACTAAACCTGCCCACACAGTGACTGGACAGCTTTACCAGGCCCAGACTGACAAGTGGTCCATCCAGCCCCTTTAAGTTGTATAATTTATTTCCTTTTCCTTACAATCACCGAATTCTCTTCTTTCTACCTCCTGACACAGGCCACTAAGCCCAAAGAAGTGAGAGAAGACATATGAAATACTGACCAATTTAGAGAAGGGACTCTCCATTCTCAGCGATATGACATTTATTAACTATCCAGAATAGCTGATTAATACTTTTTTGTGGGATCTTCCTTTTAGCCAAAACACTAGCAGTTTAATGGTGCCGCCGATTACCTGAAGAACAAGCAAAACGCTTGTTCATTGGGTAATTAGGTTTCTCATGCGGTCACCTAAATCATCGCTTGCCGGCAGCAGATTGTAACATCTAAACAGCACTCTGTATGGGGACAAGGGATGTAATGGCATTGCCTGCTCCATTCAGCGGTGTAAAGGGGCTTAGCTCTCTGCACAACTAGTGTCTGCATGATAACAAGCAAAGAAATGAGAAGTACCTACGTAGTTTACTTCCTGTAGATAGCATGGGACTTCTGAGGACTTCTTTATGCAATGTATATATCTCTATATTTTACAATGTTAACATTTAGAAAGATATACTGAACATATGACCATTTAAGTATCTGCTATCAAAGAGTTCCTTAAAGGGGTATCCCATTTAGAAAAAGTTATGCCCCTTTCACTGGTTTTTAAAAGCCAAAAAACATAAGCTGAACTGATCAACAGCACATATCTCTTCCATGTCCTAATGGTTCGCTATTATGTATCAACGTAGTTAAAATGGCTGAGGATTAGCCTGGACCAAATGGATCTACTACACGTCTGTCAGCCAGACTAGGTCACAAAAAGTTTTTAGTCATATCATGTAAACAAGAATATTTTTTATTAAAGGAGTTTTCTGGTATTCATATGTTGATGACCTGAGATCGGTGGGGGTCTGACTCCCTGTAACCTTGCTGATCAGCTGATTGCTGTGGCCACTTCCTAGGTCAGTGATATCATTCTCATCGGTTACATGGCCTAGTTTTCTCAATAAACTTATTTAGAAAGTCACAATCTCACTCCAGGAGAAGGGTGAAGTAGTCTTAGGTTTAAGGATAAGACAAATTTATCAAGCAACATGAGACATTTGATAAATGTGGCATAAAGTATTCCATCACAGACTCAAGCAAAACTGACTTCAAATATTCTCCTAATGATAAATTGCCCCCAATATGTAGAACGTTATATAACTTTAAGTTGTATCCTGTCTTGTACTTGCCTCCAGTTTCAGATGATTGCTGTAGTAACATTTTAGTATCCATATTACTGCAATGCCCCATATTAGACCTTTCCTCATCAATCCCTATTTTTTAATTTACACTCGCACTGGTAAAAATGTTCAAACAAAAACATTGCATTTTTTTAATTCCATAAATTATGACTCGCTCAGTGGTGCCCAAGGCAACCTCTTTCTTCACTTACCTCTCATACAACACCTGACCCAAATGGACAATGATCATACAGGTTACTTAATGTTCTTTTTCTACACACTTCGGGCTATACAGCTAAAAACCTTTAACCACTTCAGCCCCCCTAGCTTAAACACCCTTAATGACCAGGCCACTTTTTACAATTCTGCACTACACTACTTTCACCGTTTATTGCTCCGTCATACAACTTACCACCCAAATGAATTTTACCTCTTTTTCTTCTCACTAATAGAGCTTTCATTTGGTGGTATTTCATTGCTGCTGACATTTTTACTTTTTTTGCTATTAATCAAAAATGACCAAAATTTTTGCAAAAAAATGACATTTTTCACTTTCTGTTGTAATTTTTTTTTTTTAAAACTACATTTCTATATAAATTTTTCCCAAAATTTATTGTTCTACATGTCTTTGATAAAAAAAAATCCAATAAGTGTATATTTATTGGTTTGGGTAAAAGTTATAGCGTTTACAAACTATGGTGCAAAAAAGTGAATTTCCGCATTTTGAAGCAGCTCTGACTTTCTGAGCACCTGTCATGTTTCTTCAAGTGCTAGAATGCCAGGATAGTATAAATACCCCCCAAATGACACCATTTTAGAAAGAAGACACCCCAAAGTATTCGCGGAGAGTCATGGTGAGTTCATGTATGATTTCATTTTTTTTCACAAGTTAGCGGAAAATGACACTTTCTGAGGAAAAAAATAAAAATAATAAAGTTTCCATTTCTGCTAACTTCTGGCAAAAAAAAAATAAAAAATCTCCCACGGACTCACTATGCCCCTCAGTGAATACCTTGGGGTGTCTACTTTCCAAAATGGGGTCATTTGTGGGATGTGTTTACTGTTCTAGCATTTTGGGCGGGGCTAAATTGTGAGCAGCCATGTAAAACCTAAAGGTACTTTGCGCATCTTGGCTGCAAAAAAGTGTCACTCATGTGGTATCGCCGTACTCAGGAGAAGTAGGGCAATGTGTTTTGGGGTGTATTTTTACATATACCCATGCTGGGTGTGAGAAATATCTCTGTAAATGGCAACTTTTTTAACTTCTACAGCCTGCCAGCGCATGATCAGCGCTGGCAGGCTGTAGTTAAAGTTCTCCCCGACGCGATCCTGTGAACGCGCGCACGCGCATGCGTGCGTTCACAGGAAATCGCACGTCTCGCCACATGACGCGCCCGCGCGTCAACGAGGAACAAACCGACCACCGCCAGGACGCAATCCTGCATTCGGCGGTCGGGAGAAGGTTAAAGGGTTGTCTAGCTGTTTAAATTTATTTTTAAAAAGGCTCTGCATGTTGTAACAGAATTAGCCATACTTGCCTTACTGATCCTCCACTGTTCCAATTTTGATGCTTCATGGTCTTCCACCTGAGGAGTCGGACAGCAGAGGTAAAAAAAAAATTGATTGGCCCAGGCAACCCCTTGTTTCCATTATCACATGAAATACTAAGCAATGAACAGAGCATTTTAAATGAAGTATTAGTGCAATAAAAATATTGTATGTTTTTTATGTCCTTTACATTTTTCTCTCTGGTAGCACCACCTGCTGTTTATCCTTCTGGTTCACCTTCTCCTGCATTCAGAGGTGGACTAACATGCTCAGTAGTTGCCCTGATACATTCCCCTCCCCTCGATGCTGGTATAGTGATCTCATAGTGAAGCAGATGAAGCAACCCCAACACCTTTCCTTAATTCATTCATACTTCTGAATTTGTAGAAATGTATAGCTTTATCTTTAGATAGTGGAGAAGAAAATTGTGGGGGCATTACATACCATAATTAGGCCCCCTTCACACAAGCAAGTTTTCCGCACGGTTGCAATGCGTGACGTGAATACATAGCACCCGCACTGAATCCTGACCCATTCATTTCAATGGGTCTGTGTCCATGAGCGGTTTTTATCACTCATCAGTTCTGCGTGAAAAACGCCTCATGTTCTATATTCAGCATTTTTTAATGCAGCCCTGGCACCATAGAAGTGAATGGGCTTCAGTGAAAAACCCATTGCATCCGCAAGCAAGTGCAGATGCAATGCGTTTTCACTAATAGTTGCTAAGAGATGTTGTTTTAAACCTTCAGTTTATTTAACGCCCGTGAAAACGCATCAAAACGCATTGCAGCCACGCGGAAAAACTGAACAGCTGAACGCAGACAAAACTGACTGAACTTGCTTGCAAAATGGCACGAGTTTCACTGAATGCACCCTGAACGCATCCGCACCTGATCCGTCACGCTCGTGTGAAAGAGGCCTTACACAATCGAGTCACAATATTATGTCCACCAGCTAATATCTACAGTAACCACTGTGTACAGCATGGACATCAGGTAGACGAGCTGGGAGTGACTCAATAAGGTCCTGGTAGGTTGTCACAGGTATCTGGAGCCATGCTGACTGAAGTGCATCCAACAGTTGTTGGAGGGTGCGTGGGAGAGGATCCAGAAAGCGAACACGACGATCGAGCTGGTCCTATATATGCTATACTGGGAGCAAGTATGTCGAATTAGGGGCCAGGGTAGTACTTGGAAGACTTGGTTATGCTCTGCCAACCAGTGTCAGAAATTTCTAACCGTGTGACAGGTCGCAATATTTTTCTGGAAGATCCCATCCACCAAAGGGAAGATAATCAGCATGTATGAATGGATTCATACCCAAATCTGTTGAGGGTGCCTTCCACATGGATGAGTGGGCCCAGAGAATGGCACAAAAACATTCCCCAGACCATAATGCTGCCACCACCAGTTGTGAATATCAAAGTACGATACTGCCATGAAAATTTAAGCCTATGCAACTTTGTTAGCAGAGGTGCAGTGACCATCCATCTGCCTTGGAGCCCCATACATGGTAGAGTTCACTGAACTGTTCTTTTAGACACAAGTCTAGTAGCCCCTGGTTCATTTTGGTGATGAGCTGCTCCACTATAGCATGTCGGTCCGCTCTCATGCATCTTCATAGCCAATGTTCAGGTCTTACATCAATGGCATGTGGTGCTAACCATTTTCTATGTCGCTTTGTCACAATGGTGCCATTTCATCAATATTCTACTCCCGGAAAACCCCTTTAAGTGGACTAAAAATATAAGTGCGTTCTGCCATCTCTCAGACACGTGAAAAAGCAACCCTCAATTCCACATCTGGTAGATACAACTGACCACTGATTTAAAGACTGAGAACTTTGCAGAAAGGTGAAAATAGCAATCTAGAGGTGTCAGGTTAGGCTCTTGCCAAGAATTTGGGAAACATTTCTGTATGGATTCCAGTTTTCCAAGATTACTCCCATGCTGGCTATTATCCTTCACAATAAATTCTTATGGCTTTGGCAGTGAACCTAAAGTTTAAAGTCACATTATATGTTTAACTTTGGTTGAACTATTAAAGGGATTGACCACTCGCTCTTTTTTTTTTTTTTCTTCAAACCTGAGAGTAGCATAAAAAAGTCCTACTTACCTCCACTGATCCCCTGCTGCTCTGTCTTAGGTGCTAGCCAAGCCTCCACTGGTCTCTGCCTTTTGGTGCTTCTCAACACTCAGGAAATGACCTCTTAACCAGTCACTGGCTGCAGGACTAAACTGCCTCCACCGATGACAGTGAGAATTTCTTATGTGTTCCAAGGCACCAGGAAGGAGAGACCAGCAGGAACCCCGTGAGCATCAAAGTAGGAGTGGATGGGGATCAGTGGAGGAGAAGTATGACTTACCACCTCGCTGATCAGCTGTTTGAAGAGGCCACAGCACTCCATTGAGCACTTTGTCCTCCTCCTTGGCCAGTGTCGTCACGGTCATTGGTCACATGGCCTATCTGGAGTACAGTTCCATTCAAGTGAATGGGCCTGGAATGCAATACCAAGCACAGGGAATTTGTAATGTCCGGCACTATATGCTTGGTTGTTTGTCGGGAGGCTGCAGCACTCATCCAAGCACTGTCACTCTTTCAAACAGTTGATTGGGCGGAGGGGTGTCAAACCTACGGTACTGCAACCGATCTGATATTGATAACCTATATCAGGATAGGTCATCAATATTGTACTGCTTGAAAACCCCTTTGTCATTTCTTTTGTCATAATAACTGTATACCTATCTCATATTTTGCATATCTTGTGTATAGCCCATGCTGCATCCATAAAGGCTACATGCACACGACAGTTGTTTTTTGCTGTCCGCAAATCGCGGATCCGTCTTCCTTTTTTTCACATCCACATCCGTTCCATGTGTCCGCAAATTTTGTAGGTTGTGTTTCCGTGTGTCTTCTGTTTTTTTTGCGGATCCGCAAAAAAAACGGAAGGCTTGAACGAGTTTCTAAAAGTACCTGTACAAGTGCCCTGGTTTCTAAGCAACCATCCGCAAAAAACGGATGCGGATGACAAACGGATGGCTTCCGTTGGTCATCCGCATTTTTGCGGACCCATTGACTTCTATGGGTCCGCAAACCGTTTTTGCGGACAAGAATAGGACATGCCATATTTTTTTGCGGACATGAAATGCGGACAGCGGACAGGCAACGCAAGAGGCATCCGCATTTTTAACGGATCCATAGAAATGAATAGGAAACCATCCGATCCGCAAAAAATGGAACGGAGGCCGCAAAAACCACTATCGTGTGCATGTAGGCAAAGGCTTATAAAAATGTAGTGGTCGTGGCAGGAGGCAAACTGGTGCAGAATATTCATGTAAAACGCTAGGAACTATGACTTTTATTCTGTCATGGAGTATAATAAGATGGATAAATTCAGACCATGACTCAGATTTTGTAGTTTTGACTGTGTTTTTGTTGGACTTTGATATGTTTCCACAGTCCAAAACTTCCATACTAAGGATAACTAACTTTCCATGAAATTGCACCAGCCTATGTGTTGAAGCCTAGGGTTGAATATTACAGGTGTGCAAATGGTTAATGAGCAATGGGCTAAGGCTGTTATAATTTATTATCACTTAATATTTCTATGTGGCATTGCAGGAGAAGTGGAAACTTTGCGGCTTCCCCAGCTTTAACAGCCGACCGTCACCTTTGTTTCCTTTCTTCTTCTTATATACAGAAGTAGGCAACTGATCTGTTGTATAACTTTTCAGATCTCATGTAGTGCTTGCTTGATGGATGACTTCCTATAAATTTGGCTGTAGTCTGTGTCCCCGTGTTGCCAAGATAAAGAAATAATGTGAAATAACTAGATGATAAATTATGGGGAGTGAAGGGGCTTCAGCAGCAGTCGTTACTCAGTTTATTATAATGTTTTAAAGTCTACTTTCAGCAAGAAACAACGGAATATTATTCTGTAATGCAGGATTTCTTTACTGTCTTCTTTGTCTCATTTAACAAATTCCTCATCACAAGTCAGAGAATCCAGCACACATGGTTCTCATAAATAATCCCACAAAAACAATCTAAAGATAGCCATTTGTGTCCTTCATGGACGTATTCCTCTACAATCAGCTTTTACACAAACAATGAAGATGACAAGTGAATGTTGAATTTTTTTCTTGCCTGGGTTTTTGTTTCTTGAAAAAGGTCATGCTGCCTCCGAGTTTGGGGTCAGCTGTGCTTTCCCTTCCTCCACAATCCCCTATTTCACTTTTGGCACTCCTTTGCCTGAAGCCTTCTGACACCAAATATGGTCAATGTGAGGCTTTGTGGCCTGTGGAAGTTTGGATTCCACCCAAGCCAAAGCCTTTTACAGCTTTGGTTGTAGAACTCCAGAGAGCATTGAGACAATTACTTTTGGTAAGTTAGGAGTTTTCTATACTGCAAAGCATTTAAAGACAAATAACTTTATAAATTTTGGTCAATATTTCTAAATATATTTCTAAAAAGCTTAAAGGTCCACTATGTGGACGGTTATTTGTCATGTTTAATATAGACCTGCATGTAAAAACACAAAGGCCCAAATTTGCTCATCGTAAAGATGGCATAAGCTTAGACAGGCTGTCTAGACCTGCACCAGATCTAAAACAGGGGCTCAGGCTGGATAATAAATGTGGTGCGGGGATAGACACTTTTCTCTGACCCTATACCACCTATTGGCTGGCTTACTTTGAAATTTCGGGGCAAAATGATGCATATTAGGCCTGCCTTCTTCTCACAACACCCCACCAACTTTCCTCTAAGCCCTGTGTCCTTGTCAAGCATGTCAGACCACAGAGATGCCATTGTACACCACTTTTTTGGGACAGATTCTTGGCACACACAAATTAGTACATCTGGGCCACAGATTTTCTCCTGAAGTTTAGCAACCATCTAATGAGTCAGTCTGTCTATGGATAAGTCTGTATATGTGTGGAAATACAGTGGACCAGTAAAGTCCAATACATTTAATTTGTGTGGTGCATCTCAAGGCTTTATTCAGTGTGTAAGAGGATTGAAACAAAGTGTGCCCCTCTTATAAGTACTGTAGGGGCATGTCTTTTCAGTTATTTCTATTGCAGGTTACATCTAATGTTAATTTATTTTGGGATACTTTTGACGCTGTTAACCTGTGTTAAACTGTTACATGTTGTGACTGCTAGGAACATGCTAGCTCTGTACATAAAGGAATTATCCAGGTATACCTTTTTCTCTTTCTCTGTGCTTCCCCTGCCAGGCCCTACAACTTACTGATGTATTTCTGCTACTTTTTCTGTCTCATTCCGGAGATCGGGGCTGTGTCCTCTGTGGCGACTGGATTTCCTCTGACATCAAAACTAGGCCTCCCATGATCTCCTCTGTTAGAATCCCCGGCTGAATAGTCATGATGTCAGACCCATGTCATCTTGGAATGGGCTGGTCGATGCTCTCCATCGGCAAGCAGGATAGACGGAGTCCACTGCCTGCCATATCGAACCTGTGTGGGAGGAAACATTAGGAGGATACAGACAGGGGATGATGGAGGGTGTAGTGGGTGTTTTTGACCCAGGAAAGGGTGTAGTAGGCGTTTACATTTCAGGCTGATCACACAGCACTGTGGGAAGTCTTGGACTGCTGCTTATCTACGCCCACAACGTGGAAGTTCAGGTTGTAAACAAGGGGCGGGAAACCTTTGGCCCACAGGCCACATACGGCCCACGGGATCATCTCGTGGACCCCAGCCCCCTGCCAGAACACATAATGAAAATGCTAATGACTGCTTCCATTATAGGGTCTGAGGAGGTTTGATCTGAGGCTAAGGAGTCTGATGTGGGTCTCATCTGAGACTGGGGGTGTCTGGTCTGAGACTGGGGCGGAGTCTGATCTGACGCTGGGGGGCTGATCTGATACTAGGAAGGGTCTGATATGAGCCTGATGAGGCTGGGGGTCTGATAGGAGGCTGATATAGGTAGGAGGCAGATCTGAGAAAGGGACAAAGACAGAGACAGTTGTGAAGAAAGAGGCAGGGACAGTGTCAGGAGAGTAAAAGCTGGGTGAACGCCTCTCTGGACCTCTCTGGGTTTAGCTTGGCTGCCATTAATGCCAAATAAAGAACTAACTACATAACATTCTGAACTTGAAAATTAGACTGCTATATGTGGTCAAAATGGCGCCTGTACTATATGTAATATATAGCGCTGGAACCATTTTGTGCTGCAAAAATACAGCGCTCTATATTTTTTGTATTTTGTATGGCCCGCGAACAATGTTACAAATATCCTAATGGCCCTCGGCAGCAAAAGATTCCCACCCCTGTTGTAAACAATGGAGTGCAGCAGGAGCATGGAGACTAATAAGGAAACTTAAGAAAAGATGACAAGTACAATATTATGCTATGTAGTAGACTAGACTAAGTTTACACAATTAAATGGCATTTTAGGATCCTGCACATCCCTCCCCTAACCTCCCAAGGCTTCCTCGCCTATCCCCTCACTTCACGGTGGAGCATCTCAAAATCGTAGGTACCAGACTGGATCAGATAGAAATGTTATCCAGTGCAGACAAGGGAACACTATGAGACACAAAGGTAAGGAACATGCAGGGTGACTACTAAGGCCAACATTCACTCAGAAGGTTGCCCAAAAATGAGAACTATAAACAGCTGCAGGATGTTATAAGTGGCATGACAAGGCTAAACTGAGTTAGATGATATTTATATGCCATGTGTGATGCACTTACCATATTCTGCTACACCCTCAGGTCTTGATCACCAACTCAATTAGTCCTAGGTGCAGGTCACAGATTTTTGTAGTAAAAACAAAATCCAACTGACATGCCCTCTGCACTTTGATGGACAGGGCCAGGAGTGTGAAAGTAATCACATCTAATCTTGACTTCTCCTAAAGTCAATCAAAGGGATTGAGAGGGCATGGCACTTGCAGAGAGAGCTGAACCTCTAGGAGTAATGACAAAGCTCCCATTGCTCCTAAAGCCTCATTCACATGTATAAAACATAATATTTCTCAGCAATGCGGGCACATATGAACATGGGACCAACGCAGATGCCTTCGCTGCCAAGTGCACATGCAACAGATCAGCCAGTTCCATAGATACAAATCTGCTGACAGATGCCCTTAACCCCTACTAGAACTCTTTACTATTTTAGATTTTAAAACCTTTCCAAAGTATATTTTAAAGATCTCCTTTACTTCTTTGGAGTCTCTTATTTGTTCATCCTGTGAACGCGCAAGACGCGCATGCGTGCGCTCACAGGAAATCGCACGTCTGCCACATGACGCGCCCGCGCCAACGAGGAACAAACCGACCACCGCCAGGACGCAATCCTGCATTCGGCGGTCGGGAGAAGGTTAAAGGGTTGTCTAGCTGTTTAAATTTATTTTTAAAAAGGCTCTGCATGTTGTAACAGAATTAGCCATACTTGCCTTACTGATCCTCCACTGTTCCAATTTTGATGCTTCATGGTCTTCCACCTGAGGAGTCGGACAGCAGAGGTAAAAATTGATTGGCCCAGGCAACCCCTTGTTTCCATTATCACATGAAATACTAAGCAATGAACAGAGCATTTTAAATGAAGTATTAGTGCAATAAAAATATTGTATGTTTTTATGTCCTTTACATTTTTCTCTCTGGTAGCACCACCTGCTGTTTATCCTTCTGGTTCACCTTCTCCTGCATTCAGAGGTGGACTAACATGCTCAGTAGTTGCCCTGATACATTCCCCTCCCCTCGATGCTGGTATAGTGATCTCATAGTGAAGCAGATGAAGCAACCCCAACACCTTTCCTTAATTCATTCATACTTCTGAATTTGTAGAAATGTATAGCTTTATCTTTAGATAGTGGAGAAGAAAATTGTGGGGGCATTACATACCATAATTAGGCCCCCTTCACACAAGCAAGTTTTCCGCACGGTTGCAATGCGTGACGTGAATACATAGCACCCGCACTGAATCCTGACCCATTCATTTCAATGGGTCTGTGTCCATGAGCGGTTTTTATCACTCATCAGTTCTGCGTGAAAAACGCCTCATGTTCTATATTCAGCATTTTTTAATGCAGCCCTGGCACCATAGAAGTGAATGGGCTTCAGTGAAAAACCCATTGCATCCGCAAGCAAGTGCAGATGCAATGCGTTTTCACTAATAGTTGCTAAGAGATGTTGTTTTAAACCTTCAGTTTATTTAACGCCCGTGAAAACGCATCAAAACGCATTGCAGCCACGCGGAAAAACTGAACAGCTGAACGCAGACAAAACTGACTGAACTTGCTTGCAAAATGGCACGAGTTTCACTGAATGCACCCTGAACGCATCCGCACCTGATCCGTCACGCTCGTGTGAAAGAGGCCTTACACAATCGAGTCACAATATTATGTCCACCAGCTAATATCTACAGTAACCACTGTGTACAGCATGGACATCAGGTAGACGAGCTGGGAGTGACTCAATAAGGTCCTGGTAGGTTGTCACAGGTATCTGGAGCCATGCTGACTGAAGTGCATCCAACAGTTGTTGGAGGGTGCGTGGGAGAGGATCCAGAAAGCGAACACGACGATCGAGCTGGTCCTATATATGCTATACTGGGAGCAAGTATGTCGAATTAGGGGCCAGGGTAGTACTTGGAAGACTTGGTTATGCTCTGCCAACCAGTGTCAGAAATTTCTAACCGTGTGACAGGTCGCAATATTTTTCTGGAAGATCCCATCCACCAAAGGGAAGATAATCAGCATGTATGAATGGATTCATACCCAAATCTGTTGAGGGTGCCTTCCACATGGATGAGTGGGCCCAGAGAATGGCACAAAAACATTCCCCAGACCATAATGCTGCCACCACCAGTTGTGAATATCAAAGTACGATACTGCCATGAAAATTTAAGCCTATGCAACTTTGTTAGCAGAGGTGCAGTGACCATCCATCTGCCTTGGAGCCCCATACATGGTAGAGTTCACTGAACTGTTCTTTTAGACACAAGTCTAGTAGCCCCTGGTTCATTTTGGTGATGAGCTGCTCCACTATAGCATGTCGGTCCGCTCTCATGCATCTTCATAGCCAATGTTCAGGTCTTACATCAATGGCATGTGGTGCTAACCATTTTCTATGTCGCTTTGTCACAATGGTGCCATTTCATCAATATTCTACTCCCGGAAAACCCCTTTAAGTGGACTAAAAATATAAGTGCGTTCTGCCATCTCTCAGACACGTGAAAAAGCAACCCTCAATTCCACATCTGGTAGATACAACTGACCACTGATTTAAAGACTGAGAACTTTGCAGAAAGGTGAAAATAGCAATCTAGAGGTGTCAGGTTAGGCTCTTGCCAAGAATTTGGGAAACATTTCTGTATGGATTCCAGTTTTCCAAGATTACTCCCATGCTGGCTATTATCCTTCACAATAAATTCTTATGGCTTTGGCAGTGAACCTAAAGTTTAAAGTCACATTATATGTTTAACTTTGGTTGAACTATTAAAGGGATTGACCACTCGCTCTTTTTTTTTTTTTTCTTCAAACCTGAGAGTAGCATAAAAAGTCCTACTTACCTCCACTGATCCCCTGCTGCTCTGTCTTAGGTGCTAGCCAAGCCTCCACTGGTCTCTGCCTTTTGGTGCTTCTCAACACTCAGGAAATGACCTCTTAACCAGTCACTGGCTGCAGGACTAAACTGCCTCCACCGATGACAGTGAGAATTTCTTATGTGTTCCAAGGCACCAGGAAGGAGAGACCAGCAGGAACCCCGTGAGCATCAAAGTAGGAGTGGATGGGGATCAGTGGAGGAGAAGTATGACTTACCACCTCGCTGATCAGCTGTTTGAAGAGGCCACAGCACTCCATTGAGCACTTTGTCCTCCTCCTTGGCCAGTGTCGTCACGGTCATTGGTCACATGGCCTATCTGGAGTACAGTTCCATTCAAGTGAATGGGCCTGGAATGCAATACCAAGCACAGGGAATTTGTAATGTCCGGCACTATATGCTTGGTTGTTTGTGGGGAGGCTGCAGCACTCATCCAAGCACTGTCACTCTTTCAAACAGTTGATTGGGCGGAGGGGTGTCAAACCTACAGTACTGCAACCGATCTGATATTGATAACCTATATCAGGATAGGTCATCAATATTGTACTGCTTGAAAACCCCTTTTGTCATTTCTTTTGTCATAATAACTGTATACCTATCTCATATTTTGCATATCTTGTGTATAGCCCATGCTGCATCCATAAAGGCTACATGCACACGACAGTTGTTTTTTGCTGTCCGCAAATCGCGGATCCGTCTTCCTTTTTTTTCACATCCACATCCGTTCCATGTGTCCGCAAATTTTGTAGGTTGTGTTTCCGTGTGTCTTCTGTTTTTTTTTGCGGATCCGCAAAAAAAAAAACGGAAGGCTTGAACGAGTTTCTAAAAGTACCTGTACAAGTGCCCTGGTTTCTAAGCAACCATCCGCAAAAAAAAAAACGGATGCGGATGACAAACGGATGGCTTCCGTTGGTCATCCGCATTTTTTGCGGACCCATTGACTTCTATGGGTCCGCAAACCGTTTTTTGCGGACAAGAATAGGACATGCCATATTTTTTTTGCGGACATGAAATGCGGACAGCGGACAGGCAACGCAAGAGGCATCCGCATTTTTAACGGATCCATAGAAATGAATAGGAAACCATCCGATCCGCAAAAAAATGGAACGGAGGCCGCAAAAACCACTATCGTGTGCATGTAGGCAAAGGCTTATAAAAATGTAGTGGTCGTGGCAGGAGGCAAACTGGTGCAGAATATTCATGTAAAACGCTAGGAACTATGACTTTTATTCTGTCATGGAGTATAATAAGATGGATAAATTCAGACCATGACTCAGATTTTGTAGTTTTGACTGTGTTTTTGTTGGACTTTGATATGTTTCCACAGTCCAAAACTTCCATACTAAGGATAACTAACTTTCCATGAAATTGCACCAGCCTATGTGTTGAAGCCTAGGGTTGAATATTACAGGTGTGCAAATGGTTAATGAGCAATGGGCTAAGGCTGTTATAATTTATTATCACTTAATATTTCTATGTGGCATTGCAGGAGAAGTGGAAACTTTGCGGCTTCCCCAGCTTTAACAGCCGACCGTCACCTTTGTTTCCTTTCTTCTTCTTATATACAGAAGTAGGCAACTGATCTGTTGTATAACTTTTCAGATCTCATGTAGTGCTTGCTTGATGGATGACTTCCTATAAATTTGGCTGTAGTCTGTGTCCCCGTGTTGCCAAGATAAAGAAATAATGTGAAATAACTAGATGATAAATTATGGGGAGTGAAGGGGCTTCAGCAGCAGTCGTTACTCAGTTTATTATAATGTTTTAAAGTCTACTTTCAGCAAGAAACAACGGAATATTATTCTGTAATGCAGGATTTCTTTACTGTCTTCTTTGTCTCATTTAACAAATTCCTCATCACAAGTCAGAGAATCCAGCACACATGGTTCTCATAAATAATCCCACAAAAACAATCTAAAGATAGCCATTTGTGTCCTTCATGGACGTATTCCTCTACAATCAGCTTTTACACAAACAATGAAGATGACAAGTGAATGTTGAATTTTTTTCTTGCCTGGGTTTTTGTTTCTTGAAAAAGGTCATGCTGCCTCCGAGTTTGGGGTCAGCTGTGCTTTCCCTTCCTCCACAATCCCCTATTTCACTTTTGGCACTCCTTTGCCTGAAGCCTTCTGACACCAAATATGGTCAATGTGAGGCTTTGTGGCCTGTGGAAGTTTGGATTCCACCCAAGCCAAAGCCTTTTACAGCTTTGGTTGTAGAACTCCAGAGAGCATTGAGACAATTACTTTTGGTAAGTTAGGAGTTTTCTATACTGCAAAGCATTTAAAGACAAATAACTTTATAAATTTTGGTCAATATTTCTAAATATATTTCTAAAAAGCATAAAGGTCCACTATGTGGACGGTTATTTGTCATGTTTAATATAGACCTGCATGTAAAAACACAAAGGCCCAAATTTGCTCATCGTAAAGATGGCATAAGCTTAGACAGGCTGTCTAGACCTGCACCAGATCTAAAACAGGGGCTCAGGCTGGATAATAAATGTGGTGCGGGGATAGACACTTTTCTCTGACCCTATACCACCTATTGGCTGGCTTACTTTGAAATTTCGGTGCAAAATGATGCATATTAGGCCTGCCTTCTTCTCACAACACCCCACCAACTTTCCTCTAAGCCCTGTGTCCTTGTCAAGCATGTCAGACCACAGAGATGCCATTGTACACCACTTTTTTGGGACAGATTCTTGGCACACACACATTAGTACATCTGGGCCACAGATTTTCTCCTGAAGTTTAGCAACCATCTAATGAGTCAGTCTGTCTATGGATAAGTCTGTATATGTGTGGAAATACAGTGGACCAGTAAAGTCCAATACATTTAATTTGTGTGGTGCATCTCAAGGCTTTATTCAGTGTGTAAGAGGATTGAAACAAAGTGTGCCCCCTCTTATAAGTACTGTAGGGGCATGTCTTTTCAGTTATTTCTATTGCAGGTTACATCTAATGTTAATTTATTTTGGGATACTTTTGACGCTGTTAACCTGTGTTAAACTGTTACATGTTGTGACTGCTAGGAACATGCTAGCTCTGTACATAAAGGAATTATCCAGGTATACCTTTTTCTCTTTCCCTGTGCTTCCCCTGCCAGGCCCTACAACTTACTGATGTATTTCTGCTACTTTTTCTGTCTCATTCCGGAGATCGGGGCTGTGTCCTCTGTGGCGACTGGATTTCCTCTGACATCAAAACTAGGCCTCCCATGATCTCCTCTGTTAGAATCCCGGCTGAATAGTCATGATGTCAGACCCATGTCATCTTGGAATGGGCTGGTCGATGCTCTCCATCGGCAAGCAGGATAGACGGAGTCCACTGCCTGCCATATCGAACCTGTGTGGGAGGAAACATTAGGAGGATACAGACAGGGGATGATGGAGGGTGTAGTGGGTGTTTTTGACCCAGGAAAGGGTGTAGTAGGCGTTTACATTTCAGGCTGATCACACAGCACTGTGGGAAGTCTTGGACTGCTGCTTATCTACGCCCACAACGTGGAAGTTCAGGTTGTAAACAAGGGGCGGGAAACCTTTGGCCCACAGGCCACATACGGCCCACGGGATCATCTCGTGGACCCCAGCCCCCTGCCAGAACACATAATGAAAATGCTAATGACTGCTTCCATTATAGGGTCTGAGGAGGTTTGATCTGAGGCTAAGGAGTCTGATGTGGGTCTCATCTGAGACTGGGGGTGTCTGGTCTGAGACTGGGGGCGGAGTCTGATCTGACGCTGGGGGGGGGGGGCTGATCTGATACTAGGAAGGGTCTGATATGAGCCTGATGAGGCTGGGGGGTCTGATAGGAGGCTGATATAGGTAGGAGGCAGATCTGAGAAAGGGACAAAGACAGAGACAGTTGTGAAGAAAGAGGCAGGGACAGTGTCAGGGAGAGTAAAAGCTGGGTGAACGCCTCTCTGGACCTCTCTGGGTTTAGCTTGGCTGCCATTAATGCCAAATAAAGAACTAACTACATAACATTCTGAACTTGAAAATTAGACTGCTATATGTGGTCAAAATGGCGCCTGTACTATATGTAATATATAGCGCGGGAACCATTTTGTGCTGCAAAAATACAGCGCTCTATATTTTTTTGTATTTTGTATGGCCCGCGAACAATGTTACAAATATCCTAATGGCCCTCGGCAGCAAAAAGATTCCCCACCCCTGTTGTAAACAATGGAGTGCAGCAGGAGCATGGAGACTAATAAGGAAACTTAAGAAAAGATGACAAGTACAATATTATGCTATGTAGTAGACTAGACTAAGTTTACACAATTAAATGGCATTTTTAGGATCCTGCACATCCCTCCCCTAACCTCCCAAGGCTTCCTCGCCTATCCCCTCACTTCACGGTGGAGCATCTCAAAATCGTAGGTACCAGACTGGATCAGATAGAAATGTTATCCAGTGCAGACAAGGGAACACTATGAGACACAAAGGTAAGGAACATGCAGGGTGACTACTAAGGCCAACATTCACTCAGAAGGTTGCCCAAAAATGAGAACTATAAACAGCTGCAGGATGTTATAAGTGGCATGACAAGGCTAAACTGAGTTAGATGATATTTATATGCCATGTGTGATGCACTTACCATATTCTGCTACACCCTCAGGTCTTGATCACCAACTCAATTAGTCCTAGGTGCAGGTCACAGATTTTTGTAGTAAAAACAAAATCCAACTGACATGCCCTCTGCACTTTGATGGACAGGGCCAGGGAGTGTGAAAGTAATCACATCTAATCTTGACTTCTCCTAAAGTCAATCAAAGGGATTGAGAGGGCATGGCACTTGCAGAGAGAGCTGAACCTCTAGGAGTAATGACAAAGCTCCCATTGCTCCTAAAGCCTCATTCACATGTATAAAACATAATATTTCTCAGCAATGCGGGCACATATGAACATGGGACCAACGCAGATGCCTTCCGCTGCCAAGTGCACATGCAACAGATCAGCCAGTTCCATAGATACAAATCTGCTGACAGATGCCCTTTAACCCCTACTAGAACTCTTTACTATTTTAGATTTTAAAACCTTTCCAAAGTATATTTTAAAGATCTCCTTTACTTCTTTGGAGTCTCTTATTTGTTCACTACAGTAAAATATTTTTCAAGGAAACTCGCCTAATTGTTATGTAGTACATTCAGGAATTTGTGGGGGATTTTCTGTTCCAGTGATAAAAGAATGAACTAACAATTATTCCATATTTCACATGAATAGTGGTGATTGTATGAAATGGATACTGGAATGGACGGAATATTATTATTTGTCTGCTACTGAATATTCTTACTAGTGGAATAACTCTGCATACACATTCCAAAATCTAACTAAAGTCTATTTAAAAGGGTTGTCTGAGATAATTAAAAATTGCCCAAAATAATGAAGGTTGTTATACTCACCCCTGTACACAAGCAGCGCCAGGAGGACCAGACCAGCACCCCAGATAATGGTGCTGGAGAAAGGGGTGAATATAACATCATTTGTTATTTTAGGCAGTTTTAGGGGGTCTGATCTGAGTTACTGAAAAGGTGTCTTATTAACATGGTGGTTTGAATAGGGGTCCTAATATTAGGGGTCTGATTTCAGTGCCTGAATGGGGGTCTTATTAACATGGGGGTCTAATCTGAGGTCTTATTGGAGGTCCTATTAACATGGGGGTCTAATCTGAGGTCTTATTGGAGGTCTTATTAACATGGGGGTCTGATATGAGGTCTAATTGGGGATCCTAACACTGGGGGTCTGATCTCAGGTCTGATTAACTTGGAGGGTCTGACTGGGGCTCTGAGATGAGGTCTGATAAAAAAAAAAAAAATTCTTATTTTCCTCCTCTAAAACCTAGGTGTGTGTTATGGGCAGGTGTGTCTTATAGGGCGAAAATACAGTAATCCATTCTCTGTTTATTAGTGTTGTTAGGGAAATATGTTATCTGTATAATGGTATATTAGCAGAACTGCGTTGTGAACTCTGGCACTCTGATCCAGTCTCTGTATTTGGCATATCTGTTGGCTTTCGACCAGACAAAAAAAATTACATGCAGAATTTTTTGTCAGGCCAAAAACTGGAATATACTGTATGCCAAACCTGTAAAGAAAAGCTAACTTACAGTACCTGCCTCCTTGTGCTGGCTCCTCGCTCCTTATCCTCTTGGCCTGCAATGCTCCACTAGGCTCGCTTGCTGAAAACATTCGGTTTGATGTCGCCTACAGCCGACCACTGGCAGTGGCGGTGACCAGCTCCCCTTACATCATGACAAATGGCCACATGACACAAGCCGATCTGGACACCACCATGGCCAGTGATTGTCTATATTCAGATTTGAAAGTGACATTATTGGATTATGGATACATTTGCCTTAGGGCTCATGCACACGAACGTATTTTCTTTCCGTGTTTGTTCCGTTTTTTTTTTGCGGACTGTATGTGGAACGATTCACTTCAATGGGTCCGCAAAAAAAACCGAAGTTACTCTGTGTGCATTCCGTTTTCGTATGGCCGTATTTCCGTTCTGCAAAAAAATAGAACATGCCCAAGGATAGTGCTGTTCTATTAGGGGCCAGCTGTTCCGTTCTGCAAAATACGGAATGCACACACATGTATTTTTTGCAGATGCATTTTTTGCGGACCACAAAATACATACGGTCGTGTGCATGAGCCCTTAGAAACAGAGCAAATGGTTTTCCAAAATGCTATGAATGAGTGCTTCTGATATTAACTTAGATCTTATTTTTTTCTGCCTCGACAATAATCTGATTTATGCTTCGGGTCTGTCTTCACACCGAAAACATGTGGAAACTGATTTCAAAGATTTCCATGGTAAAGCTGGAAAATGTCTTTGAGCAGCTGGAATTTTTCCATTGTCTTCTCGTTTATATCTTTACTCCAAAAAATTGCAAAAGAGATGAGTAGAATAAAAATATACTTTCAGGCTGACTTTCAGAACATTCCTTAGGCCTCATGCACATGACCATATGGATTTTGCAGTCCGCAAAAAAAATAGATCCACAAAAAAATACGGATGACATCCGTGTGCATTTGGTATTTTGCGTAATGGAACAGCTGGCCCCTTATAGAACAGTCCTATCCCTGTCTGTAATGCAGACAATAATAGGACATGTTCTATTTTTTGCAGAACGGAAATATGGACATACGAAAACGCAATGCACACTGAGTACCTTCCGTTTTTTTTTGCAGACCCATTGAAATGAATGGTTCCGTATACGGTCCGCAAACAAAACAGACCTGACACGGAATAAAAATAAGTTTGTGTGCATAAGGCCTTAAAGGAACTGGTCCCAAAAAGGAGAAGAAGTTTCATCCTGAAGAGACATTTGAGGGCTTATGCACACGGTCGTTTCCCGGCCGTGGCCGTGTTGCGGCCCGCATACAGGGGGTCCGCAATACACGGGCATCGGCTGTGTGCATCACAAACCATTCACTTGAAGGGGTCTGCGATCCGGGAGATGCAGTGCAGAAGGACGGAGCGGAACCCAACAGAAGCACTACAGCTTCCGTGGTATTTCTGGCCGTGCCTCCGCACCGCAAAAATGTAGTGCATGCACTACTTTTTTGCGGAATGGACAGATCACGGACCCATTCAAGTTGAATGGGTTTGGATCGGTCTGCGGCAGCCAGTCCCCAATGCGCGGAACAGCCGACACACGTTTGTGTGCATGAGCCCTAAGGATGAGAGATACCAACTGTATAACATCAAACATCAGGTGGCAGCCTGGAAAAGAAATGCAGATGGTCTAATAAAGAATCATAGACATCAATGAAGGAATAAAGTGGGTGTTACACAGATTTCGTAAGAGGGAGACAGGAGAACATATACACTTCAAATAATCATAATAAATTACACTAGTGTAATTTATTACACTATATTACACTATACACTATATTCCGAGAAATTGCGGAAATACTTGCCCCCACAACCGGCAATTACTTTTAGGAGATCTAAGAATTTGCGAGACATGTTGGTAAGAAGCCACCACGTGGGGGGGTCACCAATGAGGGCTTTCGGCTCTAGAGGCCCAAGATGGGGTTGTTCACCGTGTGGGAACTGTGTTGCCTGTCCTAATGTGGCTCGGGCTAATTCATTTTGTGATTCTGAAGAGAAGAAGGAATACAAAATCACCCATCACATCAACTGCAAAACCATTGGCGTAATTTATTACGCCACTTGCCTATGTAAGAAAATTTACGTGGGCATGACCTCTCAGCAATTAAACGGCGAGTAAGGGAACATGTCCTAGATATTGAATCTGCAAAGAGGAGGAATACTCCTCGATGCTAAAACCTATCCCACGCCATTTTAAACGCCATCACGGTTGTGACTCCACTCTTTTACAGATACGTGGTATTGATCGAGCACAAATCACTAACCGTGGTGGCGACTGGAAAAAACAATTAGCACAAAAGGAAACACGTTGGATTTTTCAATTGAACACGTTATCCCCCATGGGACTAAGCGAATACAATAGTTTCGCACCGTTTCTTTAAGCAGGTCCCCTTCCGAGGTACTATAAGTAACTGGGGTGACTCCCACTTTGATCAATATATGATCTTTTATTTTGTTCTTAATTTTACTTTTATTTTTAAGATAGGAAACTTACCTGTGCTGATGTTGGAGGTCTGGCACGATGTGGATTATCAATCAGACGATGCTGGTAGTTGGAAACCAGCGACCGGGAAGAAAAGAGGAAAAGAGAGAAAACACTGAGGACATGAGAGATGAGAAGAAGACAATTTAACCAACTATACATATATTTTCTTTCCCCCCTCCCTTTTTTCCTTTCTCCCCTTCCCCCTTTCTACTTATATAAAATAACTTTTTACAATTTTTATATCTCTATACATTGTCTTTTGAGGTCACAATTATTTCCTAAATTGGTATGAGGCATATTTATAAACTTCACAAGACATTGTGAAAGCACATTATGCGATGCAGTGAATAGATTTATTTTACTTCGATTACACATGGAGGTTATTATGATAACACTGATAGGCATTTATGATGTCATTTGGTCACTAATAGAACACAGGAATTATCCAAAAATTATTCAATGCTATTTTGGTATGGATATTAACACGTATTTCAGTTTTAGTCTATTTAGGTAGCTCTAACCCCCTCTTCACTTTTGAGGGAGTGGTATTTCACATTTTAGGTACTTGGTCCTTGTTGGTTGTATACGGGGATAAATGACATATCTTCACTCTTGGTGAGTATGATTTGCACTAGCACAGAGTGTCACGGGCATGCATCACTTTTCACCACACTTTGGGGTGACATTGGGCACCCTCTTTTTGCACTAAGTTAATTTGTTAAGTTGTGTTTATCACTTTAATATTTTATGCACATTTGTAATTCTTAATGTTTAATAGGTATTCTCTGGTAATGTGACCCTTTACACACTACCACGTATTATGGCAATGTTTAGAGTGACATATATTCAATGCAACTTTATTATATATTTTTTCGCGATTTCTATGCGTTTTTCTGACAGCGGGTTACCTGTGGACTTATGTAATCTAGTTGTATTCAGCCGATATTTAGCCCTCCTCCGAGTTCGCGGTCACGTGATTGATTGGCCCCGATCACGTGACCATGACGTCAGCAACTCGTCATCACAGGTCCTATAGATAGGTTAACTGTAGTGACAGTTAAGAGTGATGAGAGGCTTTAGATACTAATCGAACTCTGTATGAGGACTGATAGAAGGGGCGATTCATTAATAGCTGATCCTTCTCTGGTGTCCCTGACTGCATTATATAATTCTTCTACCCTCCATCTCAGTTATGATGTCCCCATGACTGCGGTCATGTGACCGAATTTCGGTCACATGACCACGACGTCATTTGATCGTCATTGCAGGTCCTTGTGAACATATGTCGTGTGGTACTTGACAGTCCCACATATAGTGGTTATTTTTAGGCAATGATGATGTCACACATGAGGCATCTTTATGGGGGTATTTGATTAAATGATTCAGTTGGAAATGTCTTCTCGATCTTAATGATGCGATCACGTGATCATGATGTAATCATGTCCCTCCCTCTGCAACCCGGTGATGAGAGTTACGATTGATTAGGTAGGGGATATAAGTTGACCTCTCCCTCGGTCACCCATCTCCTGACGAAGCCATTTGGCGAAACGCGTCGAGGTAGGTGTGGGACACAGGGAGGGGACAAGGAGTTCATGTAATGGCCACGTTACTATTTTATATTTGCCTCTCCAACTTGGGGATATAATTGTGACCTTGTACTGCCATCTAGCTGCTATTGTTGGAACTCACATTGCACTATGCACCTTATTTTTGAATTATGAATTCCCGATGTATTCGTGATAAGATAGGTTAGATCAACTGTTGGACTTTATACTAGTGTAAATTACTTATTGTGATCTTGCATTGTCACCTAGCTATTATTGTTGGAATCCATATTGCACTACGCACTTTACTTTGTTTAAATCATGAATTTCCCTATATATTTGTGACACGACAAGCAATATGATGAATTGTTAGACTTTACACTAGTGTAATTTATTATGATTATTTGAAGTGTATATGTTCTCCTGTCTCCCTCTTACGAAATCTGTGTAACACCCACTTTATTCCTTCATTGATGTCTATGATTCTTTATTAGACCATCTGCATACTGTGAAATGTCTAATTTTAATAACTTTTACAAAAAGATTAATAAAGATTTATAATTATTACCATCTGGGGTGTAATTATTGGGTCTAAACACATAATTTGTAGCTATAGGTGTGAGTGGTTGGTTAATGTGTGACCCCTGTAGGTCAAAAGGTTTTTTGGTTGAGATTTAATTCTTCCTGTCTTTACAGGTTTTTTGTGACCTAGATATATTTAATTTCCCAGGATGGACTTCCGTAGATGTGATGCCTCCTGGATGAATCAAGCAAATGACGCATTTGGTCCTGAATCATCTTCATCTAATGGAGGTATTCAGAAGGGTACCCTGAAAAAGAAATTGAAGAATTTACTATATAAACGTACGAAAATTTGGTGGAATAAGATCACATTACAAAACTATTTGGCTAAAGATTTGATCCCGCGGGGATTACGTGTTCAAGTGTTTCCATCATTTCCGGTTAATGACGAGGAATTACTCACTCGGTGGGAGCAGGCGTGTGGACTTTGCTCCAAAACTTTTTTGGAATTAATAATTGCAATGAATGAAAAATCCTTGAATGAAGTGGAATCAGTAATTGATGACACATTGAAAGAACTACAACCGACTTGTTCCAGAGAGGAGACGACTATGATAGAAAGAGAAATGGATGACTGGTCCAAGGAATGGGGAGAGGAGATTTCTCTGGTCAAAACACGGAAATTCCAACGAGACATGACCGACAAAGAGAATAGAAAGATGTATAGATGGCAGCGTGGAACGATAATCACAAGAGAGAGATCCGCATCAATCTCCTCAACCTCCTCTGTGAACACCAACCGAACATTTCTGGACTCTCGTGAGAGTAGACTGGAGGGTCGGAGAAATAAACGTCCCTTCTCCGCTGAGACGAGAGCGGAGAAACGTAAGAAACAGGATGAAGATACGAGCAGACGATTCACTGGAACATCGAGGGGGCCAATGCAGGTAATTAATCTATCTGACATTACACTTAATAATACACAAATTGAAGTGCTAAGTCTGGGTTTATCATTTTGTACGGAAGCTGACTTTGATGATTTTGTTACAGTAAAAGATCTGCAACTGTTTGGAAGAAAATTAGCCTTTAAAAAGATTTTTGATAATGAAGGACCCGACGGGAGGTATTCGAATCTTGAACGGGAACAAAATGCGGTGGAAATTTTAGAATCACTTTTGGCAGAACAGAATGCAACACCCAGCGCACAGGAGACACAAATGAAAGGTGAGTATCCATTAACTTTACTACCCAAGTCCACCAAATTTCCCAACCTGTCCCAACATCCAGAAATTGATTTGTTTATAAAACTAGTATCCCAGGATATTCCAACAATACCAAGAGGTAGAATCAATGACAATCTATCAGGGGCACAACGTCGAGCCCTTAAGGAGTTAAGGGATTTACGGGATGTGGTGATCAAGCCTTCAGATAAAGGCGGAAATGTGGTCATTTGGCCTACAAAGAAATATGAGAGGGAGGTCTTCAGACAACTTAGAGACTCGATTTGCTATAAAAACTAACTTACAACCCTCTATCAGCCTACAGCACAGAATTCACTACGATCTTGGAAAAGGCCAAAGAAATGGGCATTTTAAGTGAAGATCAATTACAGGGCCTAATAGTGAAGGAACCTACTATTCCAACTTTTTACCTGCTCCCCAAGATCCACAAAGATGTGAGTAATCCACCCGGGAGACCTATTGTGTCCGGGTGGGTAACCTATTAGAGCCGGCGTGCAAGTATATTGACTATCATTTGAAATCTATCGTAGAATCCCTCCCATCTTATACACGTGACAGCTTAGACCTACTTGGAAAGTTGAATGGGATTCACATCGACTCGGACACCTTGATGGTGACCTGCGACGTTGAGTCGCTGTATACATCCATCCGTCATGAAGACGGGATAACGGCAACAAGGAAATACTTGACCATGAGCAACCTAGACCCACTAATCGGTGAGTTCCTATTGGAAGTCTTAGAATTTGCCCTTACACATAACTTTTTATTTTTAAAGAGTCATTTTATGTTCAATTACAGGGTACCGCGATGGGGGCAGCTTTTGCGCCCTCATACGCAAACCTTTTTGGGCCAATGGGAAAGGGAGATCTTTCTCACGGACCCTGCCAGAGGAATAGAGAAGGTACAATTTTGGACACGGTATATAGACGATGTTCTCTTCCTCTGGCAGGGTACAGTTCGAGAGCTGGAAGACTTCATATGTGGACTTAACGACAACATATATAATATTCGACTTACTTATAAGTGGAGTGTGGAACAGGTGGACTTCCTGGATGTGATGTTGAGAAAAGATAAGGAGGGTTTTATACAAACAGATTTATATAGGAAATCCACTGCGACAAATAGTTTATTGCATGCATCCTCATCACACCCACAGCATATGATTAGGAATATACCAGTTGGACAATTCCTTCGGGTACGTCGGTTATGCTCGGAACAACATGTATTTGAAGAACAACTTTCAGCGGTAGCAGAAAGATTCCGGGAACGGGGATACAGCAACAGGTGTATCAAAAAGCCCAACAGCGAGCACGAACTGCCAATCGCGATGAACTACTACACGTACGTGGAAAAAGAAGGAGGGACAGGATTTGGTGAGGTTTGTTACAACATTTACATCTGGCTCTCAAAAATTGCGACAGATTTTGAGTAAATATTGGCCTGTCTTGCTGTCGAACGAGAAATTGCGGAAATACTTGCCCCCACAACCGGCAATTACTTTTAGGAGATCTAAGAATTTGCGAGACATGTTGGTAAGAAGCCACCACGTGGGGGTCACCAATGAGGGCTTTCGGCTCTAGAGGCCCAAGATGGGGTTGTTCACCGTGTGGGAACTGTGTTGCCTGTCCTAATGTGGCTCGGGCTAATTCATTTTGTGATTCTGAAGAGAAGAAGGAATACAAAATCACCCATCACATCAACTGCAAAACCATTGGCGTAATTTATTACGCCACTTGCCCATGTAAGAAAATTTACGTGGGCATGACCTCTCGCGAATTAAAACGGCGAGTAAGGGAACATGTCCTAGATATTGAATCTGCAAAAGAGGAGGAATACTCCTCGATGCTAAAACCTATCCCACGCCATTTTAAACGCCATCACGGTTGTGACTCCACTCTTTTACAGATACGTGGTATTGATCGAGCACAAATCACTAACCGTGGTGGCGACTGGAAAAAACAATTAGCACAAAAGGAAACACGTTGGATTTTTCAATTGAACACGTTATCCCCCATGGGACTAAACGAATACAATAGTTTCGCACCGTTTCTTTAAGCAGGTCCCCTTCCGAGGTACTATAAGTAACTGGGGTGACTCCCACTTTGATCAATATATGATCTTTTATTTTGTTCTTAATTTTACTTTTATTTTTAAGATAGGAAACTTACCTGTGCTGATGTTGGAGGTCTGGCACGATGTGGATTATCAATCAGACGATGCTGGTAGTTGGAAACCAGCGACCGGGAAGAAAAGAGGAAAAAGAGAGAAAACACTGAGGACATGAGAGATGAGAAGAAGACAATTTAACCAACTATACATATATTTTCTTCCCCCCTCCCCTTTTTCCTTTCTCCCCTTCCCCCTTTCTACTTATATAAAATAACTTTTTACAATTTTTATATCTCTATACATTGTCTTTTGAGGTCACAATTATTTCCTAAATTGGTATGAGGCATATTTATAAACTTCACAAGACATTGTGAAAGCACATTATGCGATGCAGTGAATAGATTTATTTTACTTCGATTACACATGGAGGTTATTATGATAACACTGATAGGCATTTATGATGTCATTTGGTCACTAATAGAACACAGGAATTATCCAAAAAATTATTCAATGCTATTTTGGTATGGATATTAACACGTATTTCAGTTTTAGTCTATTTAGGTAGCTCTAACCCCCTCTTCACTTTTGAGGGAGTGGTATTTCACATTTTAGGTACTTGGTCCTTGTTGGTTGTATACGGGGATAAATGACATATCTTCACTCTTGGTGAGTATGATTTGCACTAGCACAGAGTGTCACGGGCATGCATCACTTTTCACCACACTTTGGGGTGACATTGGGCACCCTCTTTTTGCACTAAGTTAATTTGTTAAGTTGTGTTTATCACTTTAATATTTTATGCACATTTGTAATTCTTAATGTTTAATAGGTATTCTCTGGTAATGTGACCCTTTACACACTACCACGTATTATGGCAATGTTTAGAGTGACATATATTCAATGCAACTTTATTATATATTTTTTCGCGATTTCTATGCGTTTTTCTGACAGCGGGTTACCTGTGGACTTATGTAATCTAGTTGTATTCAGCCGATATTTAGCCCTCCTCCGAGTTCGCGGTCACGTGATTGATTGGCCCCGATCACGTGACCATGACGTCAGCAACTCGTCATCACAGGTCCTATAGATAGGTTAACTGTAGTGACAGTTAAGAGTGATGAGAGGCTTTAGATACTAATCGAACTCTGTATGAGGACTGATAGAAGGGGCGATTCATTAATAGCTGATCCTTCTCTGGTGTCCCTGACTGCATTATATAATTCTTCTACCCTCCATCTCAGTTATGATGTCCCCATGACTGCGGTCATGTGACCGAATTTCCGGTCACATGACCACGACGTCATTTGATCGTCATTGCAGGTCCTTGTGAACATATGTCGTGTGGTACTTGACAGTCCCACATATAGTGGTTATTTTTAGGCAATGATGATGTCACACATGAGGCATCTTTATGGGGGTATTTGATTAAATGATTCAGTTGGAAATGTCTTCTCGATCTTAATGATGCGATCACGTGATCATGATGTAATCATGTCCCTCCCTCTGCAACCCGGTGATGAGAGTTACGATTGATTAGGTAGGGGATATAAGTTGACCTCTCCCTCGGTCACCCATCTCCTGACGAAGCCATTTGGCGAAACGCGTCGAGGTAGGTGTGGGACACAGGGAGGGGACAAGGAGTTCATGTAATGGCCACGTTACTATTTTATATTTGCCTCTCCAACTTGGGGATATAATTGTGACCTTGTACTGCCATCTAGCTGCTATTGTTGGAACTCACATTGCACTATGCACCTTATTTTTGAATTATGAATTCCCCGATGTATTCGTGATAAGATAGGTTAGATCAACTGTTGGACTTTATACTAGTGTAAATTACTTATTGTGATCTTGCATTGTCACCTAGCTATTATTGTTGGAATCCATATTGCACTACGCACTTTACTTTGTTTAAATCATGAATTTCCCTATATATTTGTGACACGACAAGCAATATGATGAATTGTTAGACTTTACACTAGTGTAATTTATTATGATTATTTGAAGTGTATATGTTCTCCTGTCTCCCTCTTACGAAATCTGTGTAACACCCACTTTATTCCTTCATTGATGTCTATGATTCTTTATTAGACCATCTGCATACTGTGAAATGTCTAATTTTAATAACTTTTACAAAAAGATTAATAAAGATTTATAATTATTACCATCTGGGGTGTAATTATTGGGTCTAAACACATAATTTGTAGCTATAGGTGTGAGTGGTTGGTTAATGTGTGACCCCTGTAGGTCAAAAGGTTTTTTGCTGGAAAAGAAATGGCCAAAATCAGACCTATTTACACACATCTCTTCTATTTTCTATACACCTATATATCACCTATATTTTTTACTAATTAAAACCAGATCATGAAGCATAAACATTTTCATAATTGTTTTCATTTTATTTTTCTTTCAGAACATGATTAAAGGGGCTGCCATCTTGCCCAAGCAGCACTTTTTTGTTTTTTTCTTAGAAATGTAGATATTGACATGGAAAATTAACCCCTTAAATACCAGAGGTTTTTTCATTTTTGCGTTTTCATTTTTCTTCCCTATCTTCCTTGAGCCAAAACTTTTTATTTTTCCATTCACATAGCCGTATGAGGGACACCATTTAATATGGCATACAATGTAGTGGGAAGCTGGAAAAAAAATGTCAACGTTTTATGGGTTTTGTCCCTACGGCATTCCCTTTGTGACAAAACTGGCCAATACCCTTAATTTTCTGAGTCAGTACAATTACAATGATACCACATATGTATAGGTTTTTTATGTCTAAATAGCGTTTTTTGGAGGACGATCTGTAGTTTGATACCCTTTTGGAGTCTGTGTGACTTTTTGATCAAATTGTATAACTTTTTCGGGTAAGAGAAGCAATGAAAAAATGGCAAATCAGCCATTTTGACCCATTTTTTAATACCGCAATTCACCATATTGGTAAGTATGGTCATTTTTGGATGCAGTAATGCCCATGATATTTATATTTTTATTTATGTATTTTTTTTTTATTCTACGGGAAGGGGTGATTACATTTTTTTTTTTTTATATATTTTTCAACATTTTTTGTTACTTTTTTATGGTTTTGTAGCTTATATTTAGGGCTACAAGACTCTGTATTTTTTTTTATTCTGTACCATCATGTTTCTTATAAATCTATGATGGTACTAGAATTGCTCATTTTTTATGTCGGCCTGCCACCTGCTGACCAAAATAAGAATTGCAGCTCCAATACTCTGGGTCTCTTCAGAGAGACCCAGCGTTTTGAAACCAATTACCGGCATCCTCATTGGCCTCAGAGGATGCCGGTAAGAAGCACGGAAACGCGTGCTTCCAGGTTTTTGGGCTTTTAGATGCCATGATTACATTAGCCGCGGGTCTCTGCTGTTTGAAACAGTGGAGACACACCAGCCATGGCATCCGCTGCACACGAGAGAAGGTGCCCCGTTTACCCATCGCTCCAGAGCCATACATGTACGGTGCTGGTAGCGAAAGGGTTAAAAAAATATGCACAGTAAAAAGTTGGATTTAAACAATAGGTCATTTTTTGATGGCACATTCCCTCTAGCCAACAAACAGATAAAAACAATTGGTATGGAAGAAAACTGAAACACTGAAATGGAACAAAGCCTAAAGCGGTCATCCAGGAGTAGAAAAACATAGTTACTTTATTCCAAAAACAGAACCACCCCTGTCCATGGGTTGTGCCTGGTATTGCATCTTAGCTCCATTTAGGTGAATGGGGCTGAACTGTAAAACCCGAGACAACCTGGACAGGTGTAGTTCTGTTTTTGGCAGAAAGCAGCCATCTTTTTCAGGTATTGGACAACCCCTTTAACCCCTTCCCGCAATATCACATACATGTACGTGGGGGAATGTGGTGCCTTACCGCATCTTCACATGCATGTATGTGATGTGATCTTGCGGGTGCAGCTGTTACTGATAGCCGGCCCCTGCTGCATCAGCTGTATGTGGTGATGCCGGCGGATTAACCCTTTCACATGCCACGGTCAGCGCTGACCACATCATGTGCAGGTTTACACAGGGAGGGGGCTCCCTCTGACTCCAACAGTCCCCGCTCTGCGCTGGCAGGGGGGGCGATGGTTGCCATGGCAGCCCCGATGTCTTACACAGGCATTGGGGCCTGCCAGCTACGGAAGCCCAGGAGATCCAGCCTGAGGGCTAGGTCTCCTAGGCAACTGTCAGCGTCTTACTGTGTAAGACGCTGACAGTTCAGTTCAGTACAATACAGAATGTATTGTACTGAATTGAAACAGGGATCAAACCCTGAAAAGGTGAAGTCCACCACTGGGACAAATGTAAAAAAAAGGGTTTTTTATAAAAAAAAAAAGTTTCAAGATAAAAAAAGGGCCCCCTCACCATACAATAGTGTTTAATAAAATAAATAAAAAACAGACATATTATGTATCGCCGCATCCGTAATGACATGCTCTATAAAAATGTCACATAATCTAGCACCTCAGGTGAACACCGTAAAAAAAATTAAAACTGAGCACAAAATTTCTTTTTTTGTCACCTTACATCACAAAAAGTGTAATTCCAAGTGATCAAAAAGTGATACGCACCCCAGAATCATACCAATCAAACCGTCATCTCATCCCACAAAAAATGAGATCCTACCTAAGATAATCGCCCAAAAATATATATATATATAGCTATCAGAATATGGAGACACTAAAACATGATTTTTTTGTTGCAAAAATGCTGTTATTTTGTAAAACTAAAATAAATAAAAAAAGTATACATATTAGGTATCGCCGCATCCGTAAGAACCTGTTGTACAAAATTATCACATGACCTAACCCCTCAGGTAAACACCGTAAAAAAATAAAATAAAACTGTTTTAAAAAAGCCATTTTGTCACCTTACATCACAAAAAGTGTAATACCAAGTGATCAAAAAGTCATATGCACCCTAAAATAGTACCAATCAAACCATCATCTTATCCCGAAAAAATTAGACCCTGTGAATATGGTCCTATACCTTGTGTGTCCTTAGTGATATCCCCTGGTTAGGTATTGTATCTCGGCAATTTGTGGAACGGAACGTGGCCCATTGTAGAAATGCCTATTCTTGTCCGCAAAACGGACAAGAAAAGGACATGCTATATTTTTTTTGCAGGGCCACGGAACGGAGCAAATGACGCGGACAGCACACGGAGGGCTGTCCGCATCTTTTGCGGCCCCATTGAAGTGAATAGGTCCGCGCTCGAGCGGCAAAATATGCGGCTCGGGTGCGGACCCAAAATACGTTTGTGTGCATGAGGCCTTGGTCTGTTTTGCACCTTTTGGTTTTGACCCCTGGCGAGTATTGATTCTGGTTTTGCCTGTTCCCTGGTACCGCTGTGACCTCCTGCTTTTAACCCTGCTAGTCGGACTGCTTTGTGTTTATCTGTCTTGTGTGTCTCTCCCACACTTACTCAGGCCAAGGACCGCAGCCAAATTGCGCTCCGTTACCTAGGACGGGTAAGTGCAAGTAGGCAGGGACAGAGGTGTGGGCTGAGTCAGTTTTGCACTTTTCCTTACCCACTCATCGTGACAGTATCACTATCTGTTTTAAAAGCAGAGAAATTGAAATTTTGAAAATTGCTAATTTTTCCTAATTTTTTGTTAATTTGGTATTTTTTTTATTTAAAAAATTAAATATTTTGACTCAAATTTACCCCTATCATGGAGTACAATATGTGACAAGAAAAAGTAAAAGCATAAAGTGACACATGTCAGATTTGTAAAATTAGCCTGGGTCCTGAAGGTGAAAAATGCCTGTGTCCTAAAGGGGTTAAAGAGTATATATCAGCAGGATAAACCCTATTTAACCATGCATTTTGCATGGTAGGGTCGATCCTGCCAAGCAAAATAATACCATTTATGCAGATTTGTTGAGCCTTTAAGGAGAAATTAATATTTTCATGTTTATGCAGATGAGGGTTTCAGTGGGCAGAGGGGTGGGCCTGAACCCCTCGGTGCTCCTTAGCTCCTCCACTGTGTTGCAATGGCCACTCCCCCTCCCTTGGATTGACAGGGCCAGACACCATCAGGATCCTATCATCTGGCCCTGTACTCCGGCGCTGTTCATTACATTATTGGCACACGTGCAGTAGTGGTGCTGCTGGGCAAGCAGAAGTAGATATACTGCACATCAGTACAACTCAGAGCTGGTGGTAGCACCAGGACCCTGGAGCCTGAAGGAGCCTTATGGCCCCCTACTTTACTTAATAGTATGATGATAATATCATTCACTAGCATGCTCCTAAAGAGACATTATACTGTGTATATTGTACATTCATTTGATAAATAGCGTCCACCAACATTTTAGCATTTATACTGCTTGGCTGAAGGTATATGTATGTAAGCACGTTATTGTATGCCCATTGTTCCTCATGAACACATGCAACACCGTACTAAAAGGGAAACCAAAAGCCAGTCTAAAGATTACAATAGCTTCCAATGACTGTAAAGCTATACTTGTGTTCAGTTTACTCTAAAGAGTGAATGACTTACTGAACTATGCATGGATTTTTACAATCCAGTCATGGCCGTGCATTCCTATGCAGTCATGTGAGCTGAACATATGGCCTCTGGTTAGGCAGTCATGTGTCGACTGCTGTCTGCTGAGGCCATCTGCTGATACAGTGTTCCACATGGCAACTGTAAAACTGTAGTACTAGTGGATTCTGATTTGAAATTCCAATACTATTACATACCTCACAACTTTTGAAAATGGCAAAGAGGGACAATATGTGGAGCCTCTGGGACACATTTTTCTTGCACTTGAATAGCCATTTAAATATTAGCATATAAATCATCGGATTATAGATAATTTAAGGTCCAAATTGCACCAAATAATAAAGTTATGGTCTAATATACAGGTAGAAACCATACAGATAGTTTAGTAAGAAGCAATTCAGGGTGCAACTACCATAGTGGCAGACCATGCAACTGCTATGGGGCCCAGGGCAAGTGGGGCCCAGTCATAGTTGGGATTATCTCCTCTTCTACTGGAGGTGAAAACTTGGTCAGGACTCTACCCTCTAAAGGGACAACTTTTAGCAAATGAGGCAGTGGAAAAAATGGCCCAAGGGTCTTTGAAAAGGGTTCAGGCAGAAACCCTTCTGTTTTGTGTGGGTGCCTGGTTTGATCTTTGCTATGGGGCCCTTACTTCTCTATGTATGCCACGATTCTGATTTGAAATTCCAATACTATTACATACCTCACAACTTTTGAAAATCGCAAAGAGGGACAATATGTGGAGCCTCTGGGACACATTTTTTCTTGCACTTGAATAGCCATTTAAATATTACCATATAAATCATCGGATTATAGATATTTTAAGGTCCAAATTGCACCAAATAATAAAGTTATGGTCTAATATACAGGTAGAAACCATACAGATAGTTTAGTAAGAAGCAATTCAGGGGTGCAACTACCATAGTGGCAGACCATGCAACTGCTATGGGGCCCAGGGCAAGAGGGGGCCCAGTCATAGTTGGGATTATCTCCTCTTCTACTGGAGGTGAAAAATTGGTCAGGACTCTACCCCTAAAGGGACAACTTTTAGCAAATGAGGCAGTGGAAAAAATGGCCCAAGGGTCTTTGAAAAGGGTTCAGGCAGAAACCCTTCTGTTTTGTGTGGGGGCCTGCTTTGATCTTTGCTGTGGGGCCCTTACTTCTCTATGTACGCCACTGGAGCAATTTTGTAAATTTATTGATGCACATTTATGCATTATTCCTAAGGTAAAAAAAAGGGACATTTAAGGATCAAAGAGGTACAGAGGGACTTAGGTCAAAAAGAGGGACATTTAAGGATCAAAGAGGTGCAGAGGGACTTAGGTCAAAAAGAGGGACACTTGGGAGGCATGTTATTATAGTCAGTCAATACCCACATTCTTTAGGTCATATCTATGTTATTCTACATGTGCACACTTATGACAGTGTACACACAGTATAAACTGACCAACAAAGTATCCTGGTACATTTTGCAGGACAAGTGACTAAGGAAATCACTTTTGCGGTAAATATCACTTGTAGTTTTCCAAGACTGGCAAAAGTCGCCAGAATGCTAAGTATGAAGTAAAAATAATAATAATAAAAAAACTCACCTTGTTGAAGCATCCAGGTTACAGCGCAGCAGCTCCTGTCCCCGCCGATTCTCTGACTTGGCCACTCCAAAGCATACATCTTCTTTTTCATCCATTCTGTAGTTGATTTACTTGTGTGCTTTAAGTCACTTTCTTGTTGCGTCACTCAATGTCTCATAAGCTTGAGCTCATGGACTGATGACCTTAAATTCTGCTGTAAAATGTTTTCTATACACCTTAGAATTCATTTTTCTCTCTATGATCTCAAGTTGTGCAGGTCCAAATGAATAACACTGCTCCAAACCATAATGCTCCATCCACCATGCTTCACAGTAGGGATGGGGTTCTGGTGTTGGTGCGCAGTGTTCCTTTACCTCCAAACATAGCGTGCCCAATTGTACTAAAAAGTTCCACTTTTGTCTTACTTTTCCATAGAAAGTATTTCCAGATCACTGTGGAACATCCAAGGTGGTCTTGGAAAATCTTTAGACAGGCTGTGATGTTTTTGTGGTCTCCTTCCATGAATACTATTTTTGTTCAGTGTTTCAGTGGACATGTAAGGAGCATCCGGATATGGTTGATAGTGGTTAAGCGCACCCTTATTTTGAAAAATGCAGGCGGAGGCAAGTGGAATTCTTTTCAGCAACACAATCTAACCTTACTGTACCGATATTTACAGCCCCAAAGTAGGGTACATCACTTGAAAAGCTGCATAGACACAAAGGTACAGTATGTTTGGCTGTTTCACTCAGAGGTTCTCATGGAGAAGTACAGTACTTTTAATTCTATACAGTCAATAAGTAGTCCCAAGGTAGACCACCCTGCTACCGGGTGATTTTAGGCCTCCAGGCCATGAGGTGTCCAACTTGGGGTTGCCACTTACTGGCAGGAAGCACACTCTTTCTCCCAGCCCTTGGTGCCTTACACCACCCATCCATCCAGGTCAAGTGCCTTTAGAATACAGACCAGACTTTAGCTCCTCTTAGCCAGTGTCATTAAACCTTACTACAAGTCTGTCTCAGGGCCCCAGTATTTCTCACCTGTCACTTGGTCACTTTTTGCGTCACTGCAACTAGTTGCCTCTGCAGCTATCTCATCCATAAGATCACTAGCAGGCCAGCACATTACTTCAGGCTATACTCAGGACTCTCCATGCCCCATTAACTAATCAGGTCTTACTTTGGTGCATGCCAATCCCATGCCACCTTCATGCAGGAACTACTCTCTCACTTGCCCGATCCCTTATGGCTGAAGCGGTCACTCTTCATTCTTCATTCCAGAATTTGAAATTGGTATGTCTTTCTTTATATATAAAGTAAATACTGAAACAGACTCTGATACCTTTCCTTCAATACTAACAAGTAAACTATATACACACTTACAAAATGCTCTCTGCTTGTTATTTGGTTCAAACCCTCCTTTCCTGGAACGAATAACACTGCTCCAAACCATAATGCTCCATCCACCATGCTTCACAGTAGGGATGGGGTTCTGGTGTTGGTGCGCAGTGTTCCTTTACCTCCAAACATAGCGTTGCCCAATTGTACTAAAAAGTTCCACTTTTGTCTTACTTTTCCATAGAAAGTATTTCCAGATCACTGTGGAACATCCAAGGTGGTCTTGGAAAATCTTTAGACAGGCTGTGATGTTTTTGTGGTCTCCTTCCATGAATACTATTTTTGTTCAGTGTTTCAGTGGACATGTAAGGAGCATCCGGATATGGTTGATAGTGGTTAAGCGCACCCTTATTTTGAAAAATGCAGGCGGAGGCAAGTGGAATTCTTTTCAGCAACACAATCTAACCTTACTGTACCGATATTTACAGCCCCAAAGTAGGGTACATCACTTGAAAAGCTGCATAGACACAAAGGTACAGTATGTTTGGCTGTTTCACTCAGAGGTTCTCATGGAGAAGTACAGTACTTTTAATTCTATACAGTCAATAAGTAGTCCCAAGGTAGACCACCCTGCTACCGGGTGATTTTAGGCCTCCAGGCCATGAGGTGTCCAACTTGGGGTTGCCACTTACTGGCAGGAAGCACACTCTTTCTCCCAGCCCTTGGTGCCTTACACCACCCATCCATCCAGGTCAAGTGCCTTTAGAATACAGACCAGACTTTAGCTCCTCTTAGCCAGTGTCATTAAACCTTACTACAAGTCTGTCTCAGGGCCCCAGTATTTCTCACCTGTCACTTGGTCACTTTTTGCGTCACTGCAACTAGTTGCCTCTGCAGCTATCTCATCCATAAGATCACTAGCAGGCCAGCACATTACTTCAGGCTATACTCAGGACTCTCCATGCCCCATTAACTAATCAGGTCTTACTTTGGTGCATGCCAATCCCATGCCACCTTCATGCAGGAACTACTCTCTCACTTGCCCGATCCCTTATGGCTGAAGCGGTCACTCTTCATTCTTCATTCCAGAATTTGAAATTGGTATGTCTTTCTTTATATATAAAGTAAATACTGAAACAGACTCTGATACCTTTCCTTCAATACTAACAAGTAAACCATATACACACTTACAAATGCCTCTGCTTGTTATTTGGTTCAAACCCTCCTTTTCCTGGAACATAGATTTTTTTTGTCACTAGTGCAGAAATACTTTAGATTCTTTGATAATGATGAAAAAGGAATTGCAATAAAAAACAATGTTTTGGCCTCCCTATTATGCATAGCATTTGAATTCCAGTGTGATTGTTAGGCTGTACTGGCAGAAAGCTAGTTTTTTACTTTAACCTTTATTTCATTTGTCTATATATTATATAATATGTAACACAATTTGAAATAAATGTAATGCAGGTAGGAATTTGGGCTACAGGTCCTTGGTGTAACTCTATGACTTGTTGTGTTTCTGATATTTTCATGGGTTTCTATAATGGAGGAGATTTTGACTGATTTATCACTTTTATCAGATTTTAAATAAAACTCCATCACATATTACAAATCTTTTGTGCAAAAAACTACAATAAGCAACAGTTTTAAGCTACTTTCACATCTGCATTTTCCTTTCCAGTTTTGAAATCCGGCAGAGGATCTCAAAACCGGAGGAAAACCCATCCGTTTGAATAATGTAACCGGCTGCATCCGTTCAGAACGGATCCAGTTTTATGAAATTAAAAATGAACATGCCAAATCCGGCAATTGCAACGTTCCTTTCTCACAAAGCTAGAACCAGCCCTGTACCTGACATGAATCCAGAGATCTCCTCATTCATTGCTCTGCTAGATTTATATCAAACTGGCAGCCCAGGGGCGTGTCTTTTCTGCTTCAGCTAAGGGGGCGTGTCTTTTCTGCTGCAGCTCAGGGTGTGTCTTTTCTACTGGAGCTCTCTCCCTATTACAGCTCAGCAAGCAGCTGGAGGATGAAAATTAAACTTGGCTTCTGTGGCCTTCTCGGTGAGCTGGACAAAGAAGTAAAAAAAAGAACAAACAGCAGGTGGCGCTATACAGATACATTTTATTGCATAACTCAGTGGCTATACACATTTTTTTAATACATGCAGTTACAAAAGTATTCAGATCCAGGTGCTGTTTTGAAAACTGTAGAATATTTTCCATTGAACAACCCCTTTAAATTAAGCTTTGTCCATTATAAAGATATATTAAGAAATTAACCAGAACAGAATTTTGAATCTTTTTAGATAAAAAAGGATGGAAATTTACTGTGTGTTATCCACTAAAATTGTACCGGACAGTCCAGATATAATATGCTGTACAAATATAAATGAGATAAATAAATAAATGAGAAGCACTGAAAAGTGACTAGAAAACATATCCCCTTCTTCACCCAGGCAGCCCCTCTGATATGAGCATCGGAACATGAATTGTGCAGATAAAGGCCTTCTTCAGCAGATACGGTGATGTACCGAATCTCTGCTAGGCGAAAACCTCTGCCTAGCAGTAAAAGTTTATAAACAAAAGCCCTCGCCTTGCGCTATACAGCGCAGAGCAAGGAGATCATCGGAGCATGAAATGCTCATCTCATAGGGGCTGCCTGGGTGAAGAAGGTTACCCAGATCTTTAAGGATGTTATAATATCAAAATGTCAAGACATCTAACCCAGGTGATTCGATAGAATGTCTCATGTACTTGCAGAATTTGGCTCCTCACTTTCTGCATAACTGACTTATGTGCCATCTGGCTTCGGAGGCTGCACAAACAGGATGTTAAAAGACTTCTTAATCTGCTGTCCAACAGACACTTTGTTCCCTTTTTCTATGGCAAGATATAAGGAGAACTTATGAGTCATGAGTGCATTCTGATTTTGTGGGTTTGAAATAGGAACAGAATTGAATTTCTTTTCTGGGCTTTAAGCTGGCTTTACACATTCAATAGGTATCAGCCACAGCAATCTCTCCCGACTCCCACATACACATTCAGCTGAGTGTGTAGTATATGTGTTGTCAGTGGAGACAGAGGAGAAATAGGCTGCCAGACATCCCAGCTGAGGACTGGCCATTGACCCTGCAGGAAAATTTCTCCGGTGGCCCGATGCCCAGGCCCTCTCATGGTGGCTGGCCAGGTACATTAATTAATGCTAGGAGCATCAAGTACTTATGTACATGGCCAGCAGACACAGGAGCCATCCTGAGTTCAACTGTATTCCCGTCCTCAATATGGTGATATGGCAGTATTTTATGCTGCACCGTGGTATTTGATTTTGCTGGAGGGGCATTTTGCCCGGCACTATAGTATTGTTGGCCCCGCCTACTTTTGTTGTTCCTGTCTACATGTGGCTTGTGTTGTCTCTGCCTACTTGAGTTGCCCTACCTTCTGTCAATTTGGACTTGCCTATAACATAGCGCCTCTTTTAGTTTTTTTTCCAGGGCCTCTTTAAGTTCCCAGTGCACCCCTGCAGACACTTCTGGGTGGTATACTGTACTGTATCTCCTGGGAGAACAAAAGCATGGGGTAAAAGTATTCACAATGTCAGATGATGTTGGGAGAGAGAAGGATCAGACAAATTAGGCTGGTGGCTGACCCAGCTGTACTTGGTGGGCTTTGTCAACAGTATACTAATGTGTACCAAAATGAAACCCAAAATCAATGTCGGAACGTTTTTCTTTATTTTACCCCACATTTTTTTCAATTTTTCAGTACAAGATATGATAAATTAAATCGTGTCATTAAAAATACAATAGTCCCACAAAAAAATAGTCCCACAAAAAAATCAAGCCCTCATATGGCTACGTGAATGGAGGAACTAAAAGAAAAACAGAATTATGTTGCCACGAGGCTAAGGATGTGCTGAGAAGAACAGATTTGTACCTTTATTTGAGCAAATTTATTTAGATCTTTTGTTTTCAAAAGTGCATAGTTTTATTGGCAAGAAACCCTGTAACCACAGTCAAACTAAACAAGCTTCTTACAAGGTTCTCCTTATGCTACTTACTGTATGCTGAAGGCTGGGGAATACAGAAAAGTCAATACAGATTTCAGATTAGAATTTTTCCCACAAAACTATATATCAATCTGTTCAGCTCCTCTTGCTCTATGGCAGGCTACCAACAGATAGGAGGGCATGTACAGCGAGCCCTTGAGGAGGCAGTGCAGAGGATGGGAGTGGTGGTGGCCCCAATGAGATGTCACGGTGTACTCAGGCCATTGCTCCCTGGGGATCAGCCCAGTGGAAAGATGGTTTAAAGAATAAGGCCAGAAGTAAAAGTACATATAACAGTCTCTTTTTACTTAGTGCAAAATATAACTTGCGGTACATCAAGCAGTAGTAGTTACAAAGTGCAGTTTTCGGTCACCAGGTGATGAGATATGGTGGCTGGTAAGGTGGCAATAAATGGCACTAGCAGGCACTTGTGGATATAGTTGTCCAGAATGTGATACAAGCTTGGTATTTTACTGGCCTGGAAGAGGTCTAGGTGATGAGTGTCTGATCTATAGTCCCTTACCTGCAGCAGGGTCCTTGAAGCTGAATCTTGCTTGTTACTTTGCCGTTTAGGCACACAGAAAGCTTACTGTGTTCTTGATTCTGACAATTTTCCCTGGAATAAGGGTCTCACAGGTGAACTGAATATGGTCCTTTAAGTAGGAGCTCTGGTATGAACTTCCTATTTGCTTTTAGTATGGACTTAAACTGCCTCTCCTTGCAGGAAGTCGAATCAGCCCACTTTCATCAAGAGGAAAGGGACAGGATGGTTAGCCCTGTTTCTGCCAACCATGCCTCATTTGCTGGAGTATACAGCCGAAACAAGGCATAACACAATACATGACAAAACTGCAGATACCCCAGGTCTGGGGAGCTGCACATGTGCAACATAACAGTTAACAGTTTCCCTTTAAAAATTCATTCCGACACACAGTAGACAAAACATTGCATTGACTGTTTTACATTTAACCTTTACATGTTCTTAGGGTACTTTCACACTAGCGGCATAGCTATCCGGTAGGCTGTTCCGGTGGGTGAACAGCCTGCGGACCCGCCATGCCGCAAGTACCCGTGCACTGCCGATTGCCAGACTAAAAGTCGGAGCTGCAATACTTTTAGTCCAGCGTTTGCCAGGCCGTGCACTGCAGTGCTGCCCCATAGCTCCGCCACCTGCCCCATTATAGTCAATGGGGACGGAGCGGCAGCACGGCAGTGCCCGAGTACTTGCGGCATGGTGGATCTGGAAGGCTGTTCACCTGCCGGAACAGCCTGCCGGATAGCTATGCCGCTAGTGTGAAAGTACCCTTAGTGAGTACATGAATGGTTTTGACACTGACAAGATCAAGTGTAGTTTTGTTGTCTTCTCACACTGTAGTAGTCAGACTTTTAGTTGACAAATAACTGGTGGTCTCTTGACCACCAATCACAAGCTTATGTCTCCTGCTCACCTCACTAGAGATTTAGTGATCTCTAAAATACATTTCACTTTAAATGGGAATGAAGGTCTGCTATTTTATGTGTTTACGTGGCCTTTTTCCAAACACTTAGGAGGGTCATTTATTAGTAGCACAGGCCGGTCTTGATAAACCTTTCCCAATGTATTCCCTTCTAGTTTACAGTAAACTGAGCTATTTTTTCTTACATTCTTAAAGGGAGATTTACATCAGAACGGGATATTTTTTAAACTACTGTAGATATTCATAGAAACATTGTTTTTATTTTCAATTAGGCCTAGTTCACACATCAGTTATTTGATCAGTTATTTCCATCAGTTATTGTGAGCCAAAACCAGGTGTGGGTCAAATCACAGAACAGGTGCAAATATTTTCACTATAACTTATCTCTGTGTAGCCTTCACTCCTAGTTTTGGCTCTCAAAACTGATAGAAATAACTGACCAAGTAACTGATGTGTGAACTGGGCCGAGACAGTAATGTACCATTGAAAATTAGTCAGTCTGCAGTCAGCAAAGAGAGATAAAACTCCTAAACAGATAAGTAATGCATCGTTATTTTAATGCTGCTGCAAGGGAAATATGTTATCTGTTAGAAAAATAGTAGATTAGTATAAGGCTACATGCACACGACCGTTGCCTGCCTCCGCGTCCGCTCCTCCTGCAAATTTTGCGTCCGTCAAAAAAAACGGATGACGGACCGTTTTTTTACGGATCCGATTTTTATGGCAGATCCATTGTAAAAATGCCTATCCTTGTCCATAAGCGTGAAAAAAATAGGACATGCTCTATTTTTTGACGGAATGAAAACACAGATCACGGATGCGGAACAAAAACGGTTGACCATCCGCAATTTTTGACGGACCCATTGAAATGAATGGGGAAGCATCCTATCCGTGAAAAAACGGAACGGACGCGAAACAAACAACGGTCGTGTGCATGGAGCCTAATTCGGATGACAGCTCTATTGTTCTCTTGATAGGCCTAGCAAAAGGTGCCTACGGAGGAGCATTGAACTTATCAGGGTAGTGTGTGATCCTCTAATTGAGTCACTTATAGTAAAATATTCAAGTGAGACCATTTGCCATGCTAAAATTTCAAAGAAGGGCAGAACGTAGAATAAATGGACTGGCAAACCAGCTACCTGTTCTTTGTAAAAAAAAAAAAAAACTTTGAGGCCACCTAAAGTAACAAAGAAAAGATTAATGTAAGGGTCAAGGTTACTACGGTTAGACAGCTCATATTAATTAGTATTTTTATTGCACTTGTCAATGTTTTCAAGGCTTCAGTATTTAACCAAGATAAAGAAATAAGAATACGGTAATTTAACAATGGCTCTCCAGTTCTCAGCTGTTTCCATATTGTATATGTAATAGCCTTCACAGAGCCAATACTTGGAGTACTGCCATGTCCAAGCTACACAAATATCCAGAGATAAGATATGAATATCCTACGTCAAGTGCTGAATGCTGCCTTATTCAAAGGTGTTTCACAAAGATCAATCTGATGAATCCAAAAATAAAATTACACAGGCAGTGTAGGCAGGATTGTTTCTTTTAAGCTACATTTTAAAGAAGATCTGTCACCTCTCCTGCCATGTATGTTTTAGAAAATAGTTGTATTCTGCATGTAATGACAATTCTGGAGCATGTTTTCTTAGGACTCTATGTTATGAATAAATGAAAAACGGTGTAGTCAGTTTATTTAAAAATTTATAGTAGGAATAATAGATGTACCACACAACCTACAAATATCAGAAAAGATATGCTCTCGGTAATGCAAGTAGATACTAAGGCAAACATGTCAGGAGAGGTGTCAGGTCCTCTTTAACCTGTGGGGTACCACAGGGTACCCCGGAGCTGTGGGACGCGACCTAAAGAAGAACTCTCGCAAAACAATTTATTCTCAGACCTGCTAGAAAGGTCATCATGTAGAAGGGAGGATATAACTCACAAATACAGCCACTGGTAAGAAAATGACATTCACTACAGATTGCTACAGATTTTATTCTCTGACCTGCTAGAAAGGTTATCATGTACCTTTCTAGCAGGTCAGAGAATAAATCTGTAGTAATCTGTAGTGAATGTCATTTTCTTACCAGTGGCTGTATTTGTGAGTTATCTCCTCCCTTCTGCTTCTCATCTGTGTCATGTGACCAACAATCAGACTCACCAACTGAAACAGCATCTTATGTGTGGACTGGAAGTCAGTTTCTCTATGCATTCCTATGGGAGCCTTAATGTCAGTCTCCTAGGAATAAATAGAGAAGTAACGGACGTCCTGTCCTGTGTCAGTTGGAGATCAGAGAGTTGATCACATGACACAGCTAAGAATTAGAAGGAAGGGGATAATCCACAAATGCAGTCACTGATGAGAACATTATGATCACTACAGATTACATCATGCACCTTTTAACAGCTCAGAGAATAACATTTTTTGCGGGAGTTCTACTTAAAACCCCAGCACCATACAGGTACGGTGGGATGATCAGGCGGCTGCTTCTGCCTGATAAGCAGCAGGGGCCCTGTGAGAACACTGATGCTGGCGCATTAACCCTAGATGTGCCACAGACAGCGCTGACTGCGGCACGTGCGGGGTGTGTAGAGTGAAAAAGCTCACGTCCAGTCTTCATCGGGTCCTTGCGCTGCGGTGACAGGTACCCAATGGCTGGGAAGGCAACCCGATGCCTTCCATAGGCATCATGCTGCCTTTATGGAAGCCTGTGAGATCTAGCCCCTGGTCTCACAGTCAAGCAGAGCTATAAGTGTATTACACTGTGTAATACACTTAAAATCAATGCATTACAATACAGATGCATTACAATACGCCCTTTTCCCAAAATTAAGTTAAAAAATAGGAAAAAAAAAGAAAAGTAAACATATTAGTTATTCACGCATCTGTATCGACTGGCTTTAGAAAAATATCACATTTGTCACCTTGCCTCACAAAAAGTGTAATACCAACCAATCAACAAGTCGTATGTAGGAAAATGGTACCAAGAAGACAATCGCTCCAAAAAAAAATATATGGCTCTCAGAAAAAGGTAACATAAAAACAAGATTTAATTCTGTTCAAAAATGCTTTTACCATGTAAAACTTAACAAAAATAAAAATAATAGGCATATTATGTATCGCCGTGTCCGTAATAACTTGCTCTATAAAAATATCATATGATATACTCTAGAAGAAATGGAAAACTCTAGTTTTCTTGCGGTGTAAATTCTTTTAATATTGGAATTACGGTAAAAATTCACACATATAGAGTAGTGACGTTTCGGCCTTCACAAAATGGCCTTCATCAGACTGTGTCAAAAGAAAAATCAAATCAAAATATAGAAAAGGTACCAGGTCGTGCATAGAATATATACGTCTAAAAGTAAATGATGAAAATAATTAATACAAATCCGCATCTCGTGACTTCCTCTTGATATAATAAATTCAGCATAGGGTACTGTGTTTGGAATACTATAGCAGAGTCAGTCATATTCCTCATAATATTGTAGTACATATTCATATCATAAAGTATATTCATAGAATTCATAATAACAGGATAATCCATAATTCATAATATTGCAGTATAATTCATATTGGCACCATCAAATATATCCATAAAAATAATAGTAAAAAGAAAATCAAATAGGTATCATGATGAGAACATAATTAGTGAAAAAGTATAGTGAATAGACCATAAATGATAGGCAACATGATCAGCAGGTTCTTCAGGAAAAATAGTAATCATAGTCCTGATGGTAGTGGCATATAGATCAAAAAGTATTTGAGTAGGGCAATTTGTTAAAGAAAATATGGCAATATAATAGATAGCAAGGTTATAAGACCAGGTGTATAGAGTTCCTTTAGCGTAACAAAGGATAAGTAAGCCACTATCTCCTATTAGTGGGTCTACATAGAGACACCTAATACATTGCCTAATAGAAATATTTTAAAAAGGAAAATATATCATATATATGTAGAATTCAGTGGGTTACCTGTAGCCGCTTATCCGGGAAAGGAAGAGAGAGCTGCTGTAAGAATAACAGGACTATGCCTGCTGGTAAGTATCTGCGCCTGGTTTCACATGGCGCCCGGTGTGGTCTTATAGCGGCGTCCCGGAAGTATCAAGCGCGTGCGCGCCTGTCATGATGCGTATCAAGCCTCTCTCTGGGGCTTGTGTCAAGCCTCGATTTGAGTACGGATGTGTGCCCACTGAGTTCTGTGTTTCAAGCCTCGATTTAGGTATTGGCGCATGCGCTCTAGTTCATGTGTCTAATCTTCACTGACATATAATTTCATATGTTGGTATTGGGAATATGATATATATTAGTGTTCAACATGTAAACGCCTACGGGAAATAAAGAGATCATGCATATCATGTATGTCCCATACTGATACATACGTAGATGTATATCACTGTAGGATACATATGAAGAGACCATATATATATATATATATATGCATGCATGTACATATTTATGCACATGCATGTACATACACATATGTACAAGAAGTATTGTATGAGTGAAACATATATACCCCAATGTATGGAGTACTATCTGAGTAGAATAAGTATGTCCAGATGTTCGAAATATAAAAAGAAAAGTGAATACTGAAAAGGGTGAATATTATAAAAACTGTGAATATTATAAAAACACCCACCAAGAGGCATATACCTACAGGGTACTATATGGGTAGGCTATACATAACCAGTTGTTCGGAGTACTATATGAGTAGACTACACATCACCAGATGTTAGAAGTACAAGGGAAAAGGGAAAAAAAACATGATTGTAAGTAGGCCCACAAAAGGATATAGATAGAACTAGGACATCTGTGGAAGGAAAGGGATATCAGGTTATTTCCATATGTTTTCATAAGGCTTCAATCTTGAGTCATGTCAGGTATAGGTTTGAATCTCATATTCCCTATTAAGGCCCATTGGTTCAAGTGTATTGAGTGTGTGTATCCAAAAGCTTCCCTTTTCTTCAATAGCTTAGATCTATCGCCCCCTCCTTGATGGTATGACATGTTCAATTACCTGGAATTTCAATTGTGAGATGTTGTGGCCCGCAGACTCAAAGTGGGCGGGGACAGGTAATAGTAATTCTTTTCTTCTGATTTTGGACTTATGTTGACAGATTCTATCCCGAATTTTTTGGGTCGTTTCGCCTACATAGGCTTTGCCACATGGGCACTTGAGTAGATATATTACATAGGATGAATCACATGTAAAAAACCCGTATGTGGAAAGCTTTACCTGAAAGTGGGTGATAGAAATAAGGGCCTTTTTGTACGTGTGAACACTGGAGGCAGTGTATACATGGGAAAGTGCCTAGTTTCGGTCTCTGCAGAAATGTTTGTCTCTGCGTGTTAGGTGGGGGCCTATGTCTGCTTTGACAAGTAGGTCCCGAAGGTTGTTTGGACGTCTAGTGCATGCCAGAATGGGATTTTTAAAGACTGCAATTTCTGGGTATGATTTTTGTAGAATGGACCAATGGTTCCTGATGCTATTGGTTATTTTGAGTACACTAGGATGGTAAGTGTGTACGAAGGGAATTCTGTCCAGGGTGTTCTTTAGTTCTCTAGTTTTAGGTTTTGGTTTATCTTGTAATAGATTGGCTGGGTAACCGCGTGCTAAAAAACGGGCTTTCATTTCAGTAAGTCTTGTTCTGCATACGGTATCGGATTTTACAATACGTCGTATCCGTTGGAATTGGGAATAAGGAAGGGATTTTTGGTACTCGGAGAATGGAAACTTGAGAAGTGTAGTAAATTGTTCCTATCTGTAGTTTTTCTGTATAGGTCAGTGGTAACTGAGCCGTCTGGTTGTTTTTTGACTGTTGTGTCTAGAAAATTGATTTCTGTCATATGGTGGTGGATGGTAAACTGCAACTCCGGATATATGGAATTAAGGAAAGAATGGAAGCCTAGCAAGGAGTCCAACGTGCCCTCCCATATGCAAAAAATGTCATCGATGTATCGTTTCCACATTAATACCTTGGAAAAGTCTGTGTGGGCATAAATGTAAGTCTGATTTTGCTACAATCATACCAATAAGGAATAGCATCAGGAACCATTGGCCCATTCTACAATCATACCCAGAAATAGCAGTCTTTAAAAATCCCATTCTGGCATGCACTAGACGTCCAAACAACCTTCGGGACCTACTTGTCAAAGCAGACATAGGCCCCCACCTAACACGCAGAGACAAACATTTCTGCAGAGACCAAAACTAGGCACTTTCCCATGTATACACTGCCTCCAGTGTTCACACGTACAAAAAGGCCCTTATTTCTATCACCCACTTTCAGGTAAAGCTTTCCACATACGGGTTTTTTTACATGTGATTCATCCTATGTAATATATCTTCTCAAGTGCCCATGTGACAAAGCCTATGTAGGCGAAACGACCCAAAAAATTCGGGATAGAATCTGTCAACATAAGTCCAAAATCAGAAGAAAAGAATTACTATTACCTGTCCCCGCCCACTTTGAGTCTGCGGGCCACAACATCTCACAATTGAAATTCCAGGTAATTGAACATGTCATACCATCAAGTAGGGGGCGATAGATCTAAGCTATTGAAGAAAAGGGAAGCTTTTGGATACACACACTCAATACACTTGAACCAATGGGCCTTAATAGGGAATATGAGATTCAAACCTATACCTGACATGACTCAAGATTGAAGCCTTATGAAAACATATGGAAATAACCTGATATCCCTTTCCTTCCACAGATGTCCTAGTTCTATCTATATCCTTTTGTGGGCCTACTTACAATCATGTTTTTTTTTTCCCTTTTCCCTTGTACTTCTAACATCTGGTGATGTGTAGTCTACTCATATAGTACTCGAACAACTGGTTATGTATAGCCTACCCATATAGTACCCTGTAGGTATATGCCTCTTGGTGGGTGTTTTTATAATATTCACAGTTTTTTATAATATTCACCCTTTTCAGTATTCACTTTTCTTTTTATATTTCGAACATCTGGACATACTTATTCTACTCAGATAGTACTCCATACATTGGGGTATATATGTTTCACTCATACAATACTTCTTGTACATATGTGTATGTACATGCATGTGCATAAATATGTACATGCATGCATATATATATATATATATATGGTCTCTTCATATGTATCCTACAGTGATATACATCTACGTATGTATCAGTATGGGACATACATGATATGCATGATCTCTTTATTTCCCCGTAGGCGTTCACATGTTGAACACTAATATATATCATATTCCCAATACCAACATATGAAATTATATGTCAGTGAAGATTAGACACATGAACTAGAGCGCATGCGCCAATACCTAAATCGAGGCTTGAAACACAGAACTCAGTGGGCACACATCCGTACTCAAATCGAGGCTTGACACAAGCCCCAGAGAGAGGCTTGATACGCATCATGACAGGCGCGCACGCGCTTTGATACTTCCGGGACGCCGCTATAAGACCACACCGGGCGCCATGTGAAACCAGGCGCAGATACTTACCAGCAGGCATAGTCCTGTTATTCTTACAGCAGCTCTCTCTTCCTTTCCCGGATAAGCGGCTACAGGTAACCCACTGAATTCTACATATATATGATATATTTTCCTTTTTAAAATATTTCTATTAGGCAATGTATTAGGTGTCTCTATGTAGACCCACTAATAGGAGATAGTGGCTTACTTATCCTTTGTTACGCTAAAGGAACTCTATACACCTGGTCTTATAACCTTGCTATCTATTATATTGCCATATTTTCTTTAACAAATTGCCCTACTCAGATACTTTTTGATCTATATGCCACTACCATCAGGACTATGATTACTATTTTTCCTGAAGAACCTGCTGATCATGTTGCCTATCATTTATGGTCTATTCACTATACTTTTTCACTAATTATGTTCTCATCATGATACCTAATTGATTTTCTTTTTACTATTATTTTTATGGATATATTTGATGGTGCCAATATGAATTATACTGCAATATTATGAATTATGGATTATCCTGTTATTATGAATTCTATGAATATACTTTATGATATGAATATGTACTACAAAATTATGAGGTATATGACTGACTCTGCTATAGTATTCCAAACACAGTACCCTATGCGAATTTATTATATCAAGAGGAAGTCACGAGATGCGGATTTGTATTAATTATTTTCATCATTTACTTTTAGACGTATATATTCTATGCACGACCTGGTACCTTTTCTATATTTTGATTTGATTTTTTCTTTTGACACAGTCTGATGAAGGCCATTTTGTAAAGGCCGAAACGTCACTACTCTATATGTGTGAATTTTGCCGTAATTCCAATATTAAAAGAATTTACACCGCAAGAAAACTGGAGTTTTCCATTTCTTCTGTATACGGGGCGGGATCCCGACTTCCAGTGGCGGTAAAGGCAGAGTGCCACTACGTTTTACTTCCATATGATATACTCTGTCAGGTGAACGATGTAAAAATAAAATAAATAAAAACTATGTCAGAACAATCATTTTTGTCACCTCGCCTTACAAAATGCTTAATATGTGATCAAAAAGTCATATACATGCCCCTACAGCAGTTTACCACCACATATGGGGTGTTGCCGTATTCAGGAGAAAATGGGTAACAAATTACGGGATGCTTTTTCTCCTGTTACCCGTTGTAAAAATGAATAAATTGGGGCTAAAGCAACATTTTATTGGAAGAAATTAAACTTTTCATTTTCACAGCCAAGTGTTTCCAAATTCTATAAAATGCTTATGGGATCTAAGTGCTCAGTACACCCCTTAATATATTCTTTGAGGATTTAGTTTAAAAAATGGGGTCACTTTTTGAGGGTGTCGAGTGTAGGGGTACATCAGGGTCTCTTCAAATGCAAAATGGTGCCCAAAAACTATTCTAGCAAAATCTGCCTCCAAAAACCACATGACGCTCCTTTCCATCTGACCACTGCCATGTGCCCCTACAGCAATTTACCACTACATATGGGGTATTTCTGTAAACTGCAGAATCAGAGTAATGTATATTGAGGTTTATTTTGCTGTTAACCCAAGCTGTGTTGCAGGAAAAAACTGATTAACATTTTAAAAAAATTAAATTTTGAAATTTCACCTCCATTTTCCTTTAATTCTTATGGAACACCTCAAGGGTTAACAAAGTTTGTAACATCAGTTTAAAATAATTTGAGGGGTATAGTTTCTAAATGCCATGTATGGGTGGTTTACATTAAGTAAACCCCTCAAAATCACTTTATAACTGAATTGGTGCATAAAAAGGGTTTTGAAAAATTCCAAGGATTCTAACATCCTAAAAATTTAATAACATTTACAAAATGAAGCCAACATAAAGTAAACCTATGGAAAATATAAAGTAACAACCATTTTGTGATGTATCACTATCTGCCATAAAAGCAGAGAAATTCATATTTAGATATAGTGAATTCTTCCAAATTTTTTGGGATGTATTAATAAATAAAAGTAAAACCTATTGACTAAAATGTATCACTAACTTGAAGTACAAAGTGTCACGAGAAAACAATGGCTTGGATAAAAAAAGCTTTCTAAAGTTATTACCACAAAAAGCAACACGTCAGATTTGCAAAAATAGACCTGGGATTTAAGGTGAAAAGGGCCCTGGTACTAAAGGGGTTAAAGAAACACTAAATAATCTAAACAATAACAATCCAATAATAATAAAAAGAAAGTATAACATAAAGTAATCTCCATACAATTGTCCCAATAATCTATACACACATATATGATATCAGGACGACACAGCTATACAGTACAGGGACGTCACTCCACTTTACTACATGGTTGAGGGGCAAAGTAGTACAATCACTGTTACCCTGATACTACATGCATGCCTATAAACGAAATGGTATAAAGGGAATATTGTGCATATGCAGTGTACTCACTGACAAATAAAAATAATGCACCCACCCACAAAGAAATGTTGGATTGCTGCAAAACTCGTCAGGCAGTTATGTCTCAGGCAGATATGTTTACACCTGTACGGTGCTGGGGTTTACAGGTCTGATCTTGTTAGATACTGGGTGTTGCCACAAGAAGTTGTAAAACTACTTGCCCTGCTGCCTGCTCTATATAAAGCCTCTCAGATGCCAGCTTTGGATAGTGTACCTCTTGGTGATAGATAACTGACTGCTAGACATGCCTCTGTGATACACTCAGAGAGGTTTTGCCCAGTTGACAGACTTTGAGAGGGGCACATTATTGGGCTGAGAGAAGCAGGAGGGCTGTTTCTACGAATTGTTTCCACACTCTAGGTCCTTCTTACCTAGCTATTAGGAGGTATGGGGAGCAGTGGTTACATGAGGACATGCACACAGGGAACAGGCTACAGATGGCCCAGGCAGACCACCAGTAGAGATTTGATCCACTGACCAGCACAAGCAGCTCCCACACTTTGTTGTCCACCAATTAGACATAGGTGGCACGTTCTTTACACACACCTGTCTCTCCCGGACCATTTCCAGGCACTTAACAGAAGGAGATTTGGTTTTACAACACACAGTACGTTTCCTGCCACCATGACCTTTGTTTGCAGTGAAGTTGTGAAGGAGAAACACTGGCTTCTATGGACTGGAACCACATTGTCTTTAGCAACATATCCAGATTTTGTTTGAGATCTGATAATGTTCAGGTTTGAGAATGGAGGCCTCGTAGTGAGTGTTTCAATCCTGCCTTTGCTGTGAAGACACACTGCCCAAACTGTTGGTGTGATGATCGGGGAGCTATCGCACACAACGGTCGTAAACTCCTAGTAATGATACAAGGGAAACTAACATGTCAGTAACATGTGCAGGACATCCCATGGCCACATGTGTTGTCTCTCATGACAAGGCTTCCAACCAGGATTTTTAGCAGGTTCATGCTCTACCACACGCAGCAAGGGTTTCCCAGGAACGTCTCTACTAGATTACAGCACTCCTTTGTCCTACGAGGCCTCAAAGTGTAAATTTACAATTTTTCAGGCCAATTGGAGGATATCTGATTTGTGTAGAATCAATTCGGACTTGATGTTGCATATGGCTACAGGCCTTACCTCCATCTTTGCTAGGGATCACTCATTGTGTGCTCGTATCTGATGCAAGCCTCCAGCCACGTGGAACATCAGGACGGCACCCTGCACAGCATCCTCATCCACCTTGCATCAGGCAACGTCTGTGCTCCCTGTGGATTTACTCTGACATCATAGCCAGGACACTCTCTTTGTTAACCACTTTCAGCCATAAAACCAGGATAAAAATTGTATGTGTGAACCCACAGCCTTTTTGAAATAAGGCTATATCCATATACCAATTGCTACATCACTTTGAGGGTACTTCATTACTGCTTCCACAGTAATATCATCAAGTATATCCGTTGATTTTCTCCCTATGAACCTCGTAGTTGGATTATTCAATATCCTCAGAGCCCTATGGTCTCCTATCTCATTACAAACATCTAAAGCATAATTACGTAAATCTTGGTTTTCCAGAGTGGGTGTCCTAAGAAGCTTATGGCCTACCTTGTGATCCTTGTTACTGCAACTCTGTCCATCCTGGAATTTCCAACCTACATACATCTTAATGACTGTGGCAATGAGAGATAGGTATCTCACTAAACCCTATACCATATGAATGCATCTTATATTGCATATCGATGGTTCATGTGAGGCTTCCATGAAGTATGCCACCTTCTTTTTAACATAACCGCAGTGGACTTTTTAGGATTATCTGATTCTTGATACCCTATACCACCAATATAGGCATCCTCTATTTAGGCTTACATACTTTGTTCATATATATGTTTTTGTAATGTGTACATGTTCTGTCTTCATACACATTCACACAGTGTGCAGTCTGACATTCAGCATAAAGCATTCCTGTCTTCCAAATAAGAGGACTGTTTTCTGTAGTCTAACTTGTTTATTGGTCCACAGGAATATTCGATTGGTAAAACTACAAGAATACAAATAGCTTATATAAGAATAAAGCATAGCATGTATCAGCATATAGTATAGATGGCATGTAATATAACATTAACAGAGAAAGCATATGTCCCAAAATGGCTGCCTGTACATAGGATTGCATAGCTAAGGCTACTTTCACACTTGCGGCAGAGTGATCCACTAAGCAGTTCTGTCATCGGAACTGCCTGCCAGATCCGCCGATCTGGATGTAAACTGAATGCATTTGTAGACGGATCCGGATGCGGATCCGTCTCACAAATGCATTGCAAGAATAGATCCGTCTCTCCGCTTGTCATGCGGATAGACGGATACGTCTTGTATTTTCTTTTGAAGTTTTAAAGGTCTGTGCATGCACAGCCCAGAAGGACGGATCAGTCCTTCAGGTATTTCCAATGCCGGATTTGGCACTAATACATTTTAATCCGGCATTCCGGCATGTCTCTCCATTCAGAATGCATTAGGATAAAACTAATAAGTTATTTTCCGGTATTGAGTCCCTTTGACGGAACTCAATGCCGGAAAAGAAAAACGCTAGTGTGAAAGTACCCTAACATCTAACAGCTACAAAATGTTCCCAGAGTAATACTACAGCTAACTGAACAGCTCTGCATAACACAATATCCCTTAGACAGAGGTAGATAGAGTACCAGATATGCATGTACAAGGATAATGGAGTTTAAGAAGGAGAACTGCAAGAAGAACAGCTTTGCTGATGCGCTGTAGTCTGTAGAATGAAGACTTCTCTCTCCCACAATGCATAGCACTCCCCACAATACAATAAACTTTATTAACAAGAAACACAAGTGTAATACATTTTTACGACCGCTAGATGGTGCTGTTACCTAACTAATAACTACAGAATACAGCAGATGTGATCTGTAATGATACTGAAATGAATCTCCCAGTGCTGGGACAGAACAGGGAAACACATTGGGACTTTGGAGTAAGGTACTAAAAAATCAACAGATTTACTGTAAGTACCCACCCAATCACTATACTACTTGTACTAATTGTGGTTTGTATATTAAATGTGTTTGGTTTGACGACCGACTAGTGGTGCCTCTCTATGTTTATCCACTAGACAGAGCCTGCTTCTCTTATGGTCAGTTCATGTCACTGATAATATGGGTGCAGTCTCAAAAAGTGTCAGACCTAAGCCAAGCTCCGCTGCTGCTAGCAATTTGTGAGTGTCTTCCATCTGGCGTTTTTTTCCATAGTGACGGAAGATAAAGCATTGCCATGTACAAGTTTGGTATACAGATTATTAAATGGTATTAGCAAAATTGCAAGTGTTTTTTTCTGTAATTTAAAGATAGAGGTCCAATTAAATGTCCCTCCTCTTCTCCAAACACACTAAGTAAACACGGTAAGTTTAACATCTATTGTTGGTAAACTGTTTGAAGGGTTTCTAAGAGATGCTATTTTGGAGTATCTCAATGAAAATAAGCAAATAACGCCATATCAGCATGGCTTCATGAGGGATCGGTCATGCCAAGCGAATTTAATCAGTTTCTATGAGGAGGTACGTTCTAGACTTGACAGCGGCGAATCAATAGATGTCATATATCTGTACTTCTCCAAAGCATTTGACACTGTACCTCATAAAAGGTTAGTATATAAAATGAGGATGCTCGGACTGGGAGAAAATGTCTGTATGTGGGTAAGTAACTGGCTGAGTGACAAAAAACAGAGGGTGGTTATTAACGGTAGATACTCAGATTGGGTCACTGTAACTAGTGGGGTACCTCAGGGGTCAGTATTGGGCCCTTTCTCTTCAATATATTTATTAATGATTTTGTAGAAGGCTTGCACAGTAAATATCTATTTTTGCAGATGACACTAAACTGTGTAAAGTAATTAACACTGAAGAGGACAGTTTTCTGCTACAGGGGATATGGATAGATTGGAGGCTTGGGCAGAAAAATGGCAGATGAGGTTTAACACTGACGAATGTAAAGTTATGCACATGGGAAGGAATAATGCAAGTCACCCGTACATACTAAATGGTAAAACACTCGGTAACACTGACATGGAAAAGGATCTAGGAATTTTAATAAACAGCAAATTAAGCTGCAAAAACCAGTGTCAGGCAGCTGCAGCCAAGGCCAATAAGATAATAGGTTGCATCAAAGGGGCATAGATGCTCGTGATGAGAACATAGTCCTACCACTTTACAAATCACTAGTCAGACCACACATGGAGTACTGTGTACAGTTCTGGGCTCCTGTGAACAAGGCAGACATAGCAGAGCTGGAGAGGGTTCAGAGGAGGGCAACTAAAGTAATAACTGGAATGAGGGATCTACAGTACCCTGAAAGGTTATCAAAATTAGGGTTATTCACTTTAGAAAAAAGACGACTGAGGGGAGATCTAATAACTATGTATAAATATATCAGGGGTCAGTACAGAGATCTGTCCCATCATCTATTTATCCCCAGGACTGTGACGAGGGGACATCCTCTGCGTCTGGAGGAAAGAAGGTTTGTACACAAACATAGAAAAGGGTTCTTCACGGTAAGAGCAGTGAGACTATGGAACTCTCTGCCTGAGGAGGTGGTGATGGTGAGTTCAATAAAGGAATTCAAGAGGGGCCTGGATGTATTTCTGGAGTGTAATACTATTACAGGCTATAGCTACTAGAGATGGGTCGTTGATCCAGGGAGTTATTCTGATTGCCTGATTGGAGTCGAGAAGGACTTTTTTTCCCCTTAAGTGGGGAAAATTGGCTTCTGCCTCACAGGGTTTTTGCCTTCCTCTGGATCAACTTGTAGGAAACAGGCCGAACTGGATGGACAAATGTCTTTTTCGGTCTTATATACTTAGTTACTATGTTACACTGATATTGTCAATTTACAATGTTAATGATGCAGTTTTGCAGTAAAATGTGTTTTCTTTAACATGGTATATAGCAGTAATATACAATGCATTCAATAACAGACTTAATAATAGCATTATTACAGTATTTCTTTTGCTATAACATTGAACTGTATCTTGCAGTAATATACAATGTGTTCAATAACAAGAGTAGAATACTATAACAGTATTGCTGTTGCTAACGATATCTTGCAGTAGTATACAACACATTCAATAACATGGGTATAATAATGGCATTATTAAAGTAAAATGCTTTTTCTATCACACTGAATGTTACCGTATCTTACAGTAATATACAACACATTCAATAACACAGATATAATAATGGCATTATTGCAGTAAAATGCTTTTGATATAACACTTAAAGGTATTTTACAGTAATATAACAATTCAATAACATGAGTATAATGCACTGAAATCAATGGTGGACTGGAAACAAAGTAGCCGTGGAAAACAACCTAAAAATTTCCCATGTAGGCGGGTCAAGTGACAGAAGGCAGGAGCAACATAAGTAGGTGGCCCAGCAACACCATAGTGCAGCACAAAATGCTGCAGCACCCTCTACAATATTCGACTGCAATTCTGTCCTGCATTTAGGAAGACTCCTGCAGTCACAATATCAGTATCTGATACCCATAGCATCAATTAATGCTGAGAGCAACAGATCATTATGTCCTTGGCCAGCGGCTATGAGTAGGGCTCATGTGGCCCTCTGGACATCGGCCCACCGGGAAATGTTTTTGTAGGATCTATGTGCAGTCTGACCCTACCTGAAATGCCCAATTACAAAATTATTTTAGCAAAAAAATTGGCAATTATTCAGTGATGGCAGCAAAATGTATGTTATTGTGATGCTGGCAATAAGCCTATGAATGGTAGAAACCTTTTTTACAAAAAAAAAAAGGTGGCTGGTTGTTCATACAGAAACATATAAGTTTCTTGCAGGATTCTGTAATGCAGAACTTTCTAGCAAGCTTCTCACTCATTCTCTATGCTAAGCTTTCATTGATAGAAGTCTAAAATCTACTCATTTATATCTCTAATTATCTCCTTATAGTGCCCTTATAGTGTCCCTAGTAACTGGCTTGTGTATGCCGTAGTTTCTTGGCAGACACAGCCACAACACATCCTTTCACTGTAACGGCGGTTGCTGACTGTCAATGTTCCCCTACTCACCATCTCAGTCCCCGGCTCTGTGCTCAGGCGAGCATTGTCCTCCCTGGTCGCCTCTGTCATTGTGCATGTCTGGTGGCATTGCGGCCTATATAAGTGGTCTATCCCCCTTCACAGGTGCTGGGCTTCAAAAGTCCTTGTGTCCTGCAAAAGTTGCTGTCGTTTGTGCTTGTGTTCCTGCATTTTTGACCCATGCTTGGATTCTGCACTTTGCTTCCTGTGTGATCCTTATCTGTCCTGTCTCATCTCTCCTGTTGCTGACCCGGATTGTCTGACCTGTACCTGAGCCGCCAGCCCTGACTCATTGCTTGTTCGACTTTGTCTCTGCCTCATCTTTCAGTCCTGCACTGTTGCTCCCGGTTATGACTCGGTCTGTTGACTATGAATGTACCTCTGGTACCTTGCCCTAGTACCCCCTGGTCCGCCCGGATGAGCTGCTTTGTGTGCCAGTGCACCTCAAGAGGTAGCAACCTGGTGTTCCCCTTGGGAAAGCCTATCCCCACCATCAAGGGAACTGTGAAGAACGTGTGGTTCACTTAGACAAAGCCCTTAGAAGAGGTTGGTCATGTGGCACAATGGGTTCACACCCGCTGGGTCGTGACAATCACATCAACAAATGAAAACAGAATGGTGTCTGGCTTGTTCTTAGCAGAAGGACCTGGCTAAACACTCACCATGATTGGCTCGTCAGGCTGTCTGTCAGCCTCTGAGCCTTTCAGGTCAAGCTTCCCCTCCCACTTCCTCCCAGTGTTATGTGATTCTTCATTTTCTTCCTCCCTCCACTTTTCCCTGCCAGTACACAGAATAAAATGGCTCTGGACACAGCTTATCTTAACTTGACTAAAACAAAACGCCCAAACTTCAGATTCGTTTTGGCAGACAAATTTTAGTGAACTTTGTAACAAAATTTGTTTAGAATTGATTCATACATCCAGGGGCAGATTGGCCATAGACCCTACAGGAAAATTCCAGGGGTCACTCAAGCTCTCCTGATGGCTGCAGGCCAGTAACATAATGATCTGATGCTCAACGGTCACAGTTACCCTCCTGAGCTGAACTGTATTGCCATTCTCACGACGGTGATACAGTTGAATACTGTGGAGAGGGCGGCAGTATTTTGTGCTGCACTGTGGGTATTTGATTCTGCTGCGGCGGTACTTTGTGCTTCACTATGGTATTGCAGGCCCTGTCTACTTCTGTTATCTCTGCCTACTTATATTGCCCCATCTTCGATCAAGTTAGTTCCACTTACAACATGGGGCCTCTTTTAGGATTTTTTCCAGGGCCACTTTAAGTTCCCAATCCGCCCCTGCATACATCTGTAAACTGTATTTTAATGGAGAAAATATGTATATGGTACACACAGGCACTTGCAAAAATTAGGCACAGTCTTTACAGGTTATATAGACAGATTGTCCAAGGCTACATATATGGAGGAATAGGCAATATAGTGGTTCTCTCTGAGCTCTCTGTGCACATTGTTCACTATTTGGCGAGGTGCAATTTATCTCAAAAGGAGCAACAACTTTGGATAGTTCTATACCACATGAGCAAATGAATTTGGACACACTTCTTAATCATTGAATTTGGGTGTTTTATTTAGTCCCATTACCACAGGTGTATAGGATCAAGCACTTAGCCATGTAGTCTGCCCTTACAAACATTCGTGAAAGAATGGGTCCTTCTGAAGAGCTTGCTAAATTCCAGCATAGTACTGTCAAAGAATGCCACCATTCCAACAAGTCATTTTGTTAAACTTTTTCCTCCTTCATATACCACAACCAACTGTGAGTGGTATTATTGCAAAGTGGAAGTGTTTTGGAACCCGGAGCAACTCAGCCATGAAGTGGCAGACTATGTAAAGTTACAGAGCGGGGTCAGTCAAATACTCAGGTGCATAGATGTCACTAACGTTCTGCTGATTCAGTAACTGCAGATGTCCAAACCGCCTCTTTCATTAACATCAGTGCAAAACATCAGGAGCTTTATAGCATGGGTTTCCACAGCCAAACAGTTGCATGCAAGCCTTACATCATCCAAGCACAATGCCAAGCATCAGATGGAGTGGTGTACTACTACTAGAGTAGTGGAAACATGTTCTATGGAGTGGCTAATTGAGCTTCTCTATATGACAGTCTGATGGAGATGGATTCTGGGTTTTGCAAATGCCCACAGAAAATTACCTGCCTGACTGTTTTGTGCCAACTGTAAAATTTAGTAGAGAAGATATAATGATATGGAGTTGTTTTTCAGGGATAGGCCTGGGTCACTTAGGTCCAGTGAAGGAAAATCGTAATAGTAACATAGTAACAGAGTATATAAGACCGAAAAAAGACATTTGTCCATCCAGTTCGGCCTGTTTCCTACAAGTTGATCCAGAGGAAGGCAAAAAAAAACTGTGAGGCAGAAGCCAATTTTCTCCACTTAAGGGAAAAAATTCCTTCCCGACTCCAATCAGGCAATCAGAATAACTCCCTGGATCAACGACCCCTCTCTAGTAGCTATAACCTGTAATATTATTACACTCCAGTAATACATCCAGGCCCCTCTTGAATTTCTTTATTGTACTCACCATCACCCCCTCCTCAGGCAGAGAGTTCCATAGTCTCACTGCTCTTACAGTGAAGAACCCTTTTCTATGTTTGTGTACAAACCTTCTTTCCTCCAGACGCAGAAGGACAGTCTGCGGCCAATTATATGCTTCTAACTTTGTGAGAACAGTCTGGAAAAGGCCCTTTTCTGCTACAGCAGAACTGTGCCCCAGTGCACAAAGCAAGGTCCCTAAAGGTATGTTTGGGTAAGTTTGGTGTAGAAGAACTTGAGTGGTCCACATGGAGCCCTGACCTTAACCCCATCCAACACTTTTGGGATGAACTATAACTGAGATTGCAAACTAGGTTCTCTCATCCAACATCAGTGTTTGACCTCACTAATGCTCTTCTCGATGAATGGGCAAACACAGACACACTCCAAAATCTTCTATAAAGACTTCCCAGAGGAGTGGAAGCTGTTTTAACTACAAAGGGGAACAATGTTAATGCCTATGGATTTAGAATGAGATGCCATAGGCTCCTGCAGATGTAATCTGTAGGTGTCACAATATTTTCATCTATACTGTATGCTATAAACGGAGGAGTTTCTTAGATCTCTGTTTAGGAATCACATTGACTATATTACAAAGTTTTAATATATATGTCCAAGTCTTATATTCTCAAGAATCTATTAACCACTTCAGCCCCCTAGCTTAAACACCCTTAATGACCAGGCCACTTTTTACAATTCCGCACTACACTACTTTCACCGTTTATTGCTCCGTCATACAACTTACCACCCAAATGAATTTTACCTCCTTTTCTTCTCACTAATAGAGCTTTCATTTGGTGGTATTTCATTGCTGCTGACATTTTTACTTTTTTGCTATTAATCAAAAATAAACGAAATTTTTGCATAAAAATGACATTTTCACTTTCTGTTGTAAAATTTTTCAAAAAAACTACATTTCTATATAAATTTTTCTCTAAATTTATTGTTCTACATGTCTTTGATAAAAAAAAAGTCCAATAAGTGTATATTTATTGGTTTGGGTAAAAGTTATAGCGTTTACAAACTATGGTGCAAAAAAGTGAATTTCGGCATTTTGAAGCAGCTCTGACTTTCTGAGCTCCTGTCATGTTTCTTCAGGTGCTAGAATGCCACTTTCTGAGAAAAAAAAATAAAAAATGTTTCAATTTCTGCTAACTTCTGGCAAAAAAAGAAATCTCAGACGGACTCACTATGCCCCTCAGTGAATACCTCGGGGTGTCTACTTTCCGAAATGGGGTTATTTGTGGGGTGTTTACTGTTCTGGCATTTTGGGCGGGGCTAAATTGTGAGCCGCCATGTAAAACCTAAAGGTACTCGTTGGAATTTGGGCCCCTTTGTGCACCCAGGCTGCAAAAAGTGTCACTTATGTGGTATCACAAGTTAGTGGAATATGAGACTTTGTAAAAACAAAATTAAAAAAAAAATATATATATCAATTTCCGCTAACTTGTGCCAAAAATAAAAATTCTGTGAACTCGCCATGCCCCTCACGGAATACCTTGGGGTGTCTTCTTTCCAAAATGGGGTCACATGTGGGGTATTTATACTGACCTGGCATTTTAGGGGCCCCTAAAGCGTGAGAATCCAAATGCGTAAAAATAGCCTGTGAAATCCTAAAGGTACTCATTGGTTTTAGGGCCCTTTGCGCACCTTGGCTGCAAAAAGTGTCACTCATGTGGTATCGCCATACTCAGGAGAAGTAGGGCAATGTGTTTAGGGTGTATTTTACATATACCCATGCTGCGTGTGAGAAATATCGCTGTAAATGACAACTTTTACATTTTTTATTCAAAGTTGTCAATTTACAGAGATATTTCTTTCACCCAACATGGTTATATGTAAAAATACACCCCAAAACACATTGCCTCACTTCTCCTGAGTACGGCGATACCACATGAGTGACACTTTTGCAGCCAAGATGCGCAAAGGGCCCTAAAACCAATGAGTACCTTTTAGGAGGGCATTTTTACGCAATTTTCTTCTCACGCTTTAGGGCCCCTAAATTGCCAGGGCAGTATAAATACCCCACATGTGACCTCATTTTGGAAAGAAGACACCCAAGGTATTCTGTGAGGGGCATGGCGAGTTCATAGAAGATTTTTTGGCACAAGTTAGCGGAAATTTATTTTTATTGTTTTTCTCATAAAGTCTCCCTTTCTGCTAACTTTTGACAAAAAGTTAAATTTTCATGGACTCACTATGCCCCTCAGCGAATACCTTGGGGTGTCTTCTTTCCAAAATGGGGTCATTTGTGGGGTGTTTGTACTGTTCTGGCATTTTGGGCGGGGCTAAATTGTGAGCAGCCATATAAAACCTAAAGGTACTCGTTGGAATTTGGGCCCCTTTGCACCCAGGCTGCGAAAAAGTGTCACTCATGTGGTATGGCCGTACTCAGGAGAAGTAGGGCAATGTGTTTTAGGGTGTATTTTTACATATACCCATACTTTGTGTGAGAAATATCTCTGTAAATTGACAACTTTGAATAAAAAATGTAAAAAGTTGTCGTTTACAGTGATATTTCTCACACACAGTATGGGTATATGTAAAATACACCCTAAACACATTGCCCTACTTCCTCCAAAATGCGTCAAAGGGGCCCTAAAACCAATGAGTACCTTTAGGATTTCACAGGCCATTTTTACGCATTTGGATTCTCACGCTTTAGGACCCCTAAAATGCCAGGACAGTATAAAAACCCCACAAGTGACCCCATTGTGGAAAGAAGACATCCCAAGGTATTCTGTGAGGGGTATGGCGAGTTCACAGAAAAAAAAATTTGGCACAAGTTAGCGGAAATTGATTTTTTTTTTTTTTTACAGTCTCATATTCCACTAACTTGTGACAAAAAATAATATTTTACATGAACTCACCATACACCTCACCGAATACCTTGGGGTGTCTTCTTTCTAAAATGGGGTCACATGTGAGGTTTTTGTACTGCTCTGGCATTTTAGGGTCTCCACAATCATTTCATGTATGGCCAGCATTAGGAGTTTCTGCGATTCTCCTTATATTGAGCATACGGGTAATGAGATTTTTTCCCGTTCAGCCTCTGGGCTGAAAAAGAAAAAAATGAACGGCACAGATTTCCTCATTCGCATCGATCAATGTGGATGAATAAATCTCTGCCCAAAAATGTGCAAAGAAAAAGTAGTAAGGCCCCATTCACACGTCCGTCAAGAATGTCCGCATCTATTCCGCAATTCTGCGGAATAGATGCGGACCCATTCAGTGTGAATGGGGCTGGCGGTGATGCGGAGAGCACACTATGCGCTCGCCGCATCAGCATTTGCGGAGCTGCGGCCACAAACTTCCGGGTTTCGGCCACCAAACATCCGGCCGCAGCTCCGCGAAAGATAAGAGCATGTCCTATTCTTGTCCGCAATTGCGGACAAGAAAAGGCATTTTCTACATAGTTCTGGCAATGTGCGGATCGATCAGCGCTGGCAGGCTGTAGTTTACCTTGTCACCGACGTCAGAGAGGAATTGACCGACCGCCTGCAGGACGCAATCCTGCGTTAGGCGGTCGGTAAGCGGTTAAAGGAGTATTCTGGTTTGAACAAATCTTAGCAAAAGCTATTGTATTATTCTGACTGTCATCATTGTATGAGATACTCCTTTTCATTTGAAAGAATACACTTAGTCGTGCACTGATCCCCCAGGTATATAGCTTAACACAGCACTCTCATACACATACTGTGACTCCAACAAGCCAAGCTCCTGCGTGATTAACACATGACTATGCCCTTTCAACTGTTGCGGAATTGATACAGAAACTATATTTAGAGAACTGAGTATTTTTATACATAAAAAAAAAAATCTGAATACCCTTTTATTTTAAGGGTACACGCAGGGCCAGACTGGGAACCTAAAGTGTCCCTGGAAAAATACTAAAAGTGGACCCGTTTTGTAGTCGGGTCCAAACTGATGGAAGGCAGGGCCAGCAATACCATATTGTGGCACATTATACCACCCCAACAGAGCCAATTGTTTAGAGAAGACCAGCCCAACCCTAAAGTGCTCAATTCGATGTCAAGAATAATCATTTGCATTCTTTCTGTTTGATTATAAAGACATTGTACGAAGCAAGAGAAACTGTCAGCGTAGGGAGGGGTGACACAGCTCACTCATACATTTCAGGAATGCGCTGGTCTTTCTGCCTGCGAGCAATGAAAGATTAGTTTTCTGGCTTTCTATTCATATTCCCAAGGAGATTCTACTGCAATGGATAACGTGCCAGATTGTATCCAGCAGTCAAGCGGTGATTTTCAATTGTAGGTCTTCTTCCCGAGCAACCACCTCAGGATTGTGCTGAGGCAATCATTGTGAAAGCCTATCCCTCTAACCAGTGTAGCAGAAAGATTTCCAGGAGTTGTGTGGGAAGGCAAAATATGTGAAAGTTATATAGGAACATTGGCATGTAGCTGAGAAATATTTGGAAACGATAGTTCCAAGTAATACAGATACAAAGAAAGTAAATACGGACATAACACCAGGCAATGGTCTGTAGTCTTTCCTCCTTTCTCTTATGAAACAAAGGCCTGCTTCACTAATATCTGGTGATCCAGCTACATTTCTCTATAACCTGGTCTCAGAGGGACACGAGGTGCACCCCTCTGCTTTCAATTGCACTCTAAGCAGCTGCCTATTTTGCCTTCATTCCAATCCAATCATATGACCATATCCATGTGGGACGATCTGTACTTTTATACCATTTAGATTTTATTTCTGTTACACCATTCGCCATATGGGATAAATATTTTTATATTTTAATAGACGGCCAATGTCCATAATCTTTATATTTTTTATTCTAGAAAAGAGGGGGTGATTTAAAGTTTTTCATATTTTATATATATTTTAAAACTTTTTAAAGCCCCTCTAGGAGTCTACAACATGCCTCCACTGCAGCTCTGATACGCTGGGTCTCTTTAACAGAGACTGAGCGCATTAGAATGAACGAACACCTTCCTTATTACACTGAGATCCGGTCCTAACCCCGAAGTGCGATTCCATGTTTTTCGCCATTAAATGCCATGGTCACGCTTGACCACAGAATCAAAGGGTTGAATGCCTGTGATCGGCATTATTGCTGGTCGCAGACATTAGCCCCGGGCCTCTGCTGTTTGAAACAGCGCCGTACATGGTATCCTAAGGGTTAAATGACAACTCAGACATTTTTCTTTACTGTTGTGAGGACACTGTGGATGTCACTGTTATAGGGGCTCTGTGGATGTCACTCTTAGGGGGCACTGTGGATGTCACTGTTATGGGGCGCTGTGCATGTCACTGTTATGGGGGCACTGTGGATGTCACTGTTATGGGGCCGATCTGGATGTCCCAGTCATGGGAGCACTGATTATGTCACTGTTATGGGAGCACTGTAGATGGCATTATTATGGGAGCACTGTAGATGTTACTGTTATGGGGGCTCTGTGTATGTCACTCTTACGTGGCACTGTGGATCTCACTGTTATGGGGAACTGTGGATGTCACTGTTATGGAGGGCACTGCGGATGTCACTGTTATGGGGCACTGCAGATGTCACTGTTATGCGGCACTGTGGATGTCACTGTCATGGAGCACTGTGGATGTCACTGTTATGGGGCGCTGTTCGTGTCACTGTTATGGGGACACTGTGGATGTCATTGTTATGCGGCACTGTGGATGTCATTGTTATGAGGCACTGTTGATGTCACTGTTATGGGGCGCTGTCCATGTCACTGCTATGGGGGCACTGTGGATGTCACTGTTATAGGGCCAATCAAGATGTCACTGTTAATGGAGCACTGTAGATGTCACTGTTATTGGGGCACTGTGCATGTCAGTGTTATGAAGGTACTGTGGATGTGACTGTAATTAGGGCACTGTGGATATCACTGTAATGAGGGCACTGTGGATGCTACTGTTATGGTAGCAATGTGGATGTCACTGTTCTGGGGCCACTGTGGACAGGATCAGACTGGGGTGCCTAGGGCCCACCAGTAAATTGTATTTGGGGGCCCACCGTTCAGATATTATCTACTCACACAGCCTCAAGATGCTACAAGATAATTGATTATGGGGTCCCTGAAGCCGAAGAGAAGGTGGGTCCCTGGGAAAATAGGATACTGGCTGGTGGGCTCTGTGCCTAGAAGTCATCTCAGCTATTTGATCGTCTCAATAATAATAAACTGGATAGTTTCTTAAATAATCAGAACATAGGCTGGTTGACGTGCTGTACACTTTTTATCTATATGTAGTACAGTAAGTCTCCTGTACCATGTGCCACTTGTGCAGGAGAAAAGAGAAAAGGGGGCCACCAGGGGTTCACCTGTACACCTGTGGGCCAGTCTGAGCCTGACTGTGGATGTCACTGTTATGGGTTTGCTGTGGATGTCACTGTTATGGGGCGCTGTGGATATCACTGTTATGGGGGCGCTGTGGATGTTACTGTTATGGAGTCACTGTGCATGTCACTGTTATAGGGCGCTGTAGATGTCACTGTTATGGGGTTGTTGTGGATGTCACTGTTATGAGGGCGCTGTGGATGTCACTGTTATGGGGCGCTGTGGATATCACTGTTATGGGGGCGCTGTGGATATCACTGTTATGGGGCGCTGTGGATGTTACTGTTATGGAGTCACTGTGCATGTCACTGTTATGGGGTTGTTGTGGATGTCACTGTTATGGGTTTGTTGTGGATGTCACTGTTATGGGGTTGCTGTGGATGTCACTTTTATGGGGGCACTATGAATGACACTTATGGGAGTACTGAGGATATCTTTTAACCACATACAGACAACAAACAAAATCGACCTGTGCAAAGCCTGGGCATTCTGCGAGTTATTTATAATATTTTCAATTTATTATGGTTCAATTTATATTGTGGTAATGTGTACGGTAAAGTGGTGGAAGGTGTGTATATCTCACCCAGATTCCTCAGCTGGGTGAGATAGATTAAATCAGGAAGCTGCACTTGGTTCAGCAGAGATGGTTTGCTGAAGCAGTTTTTTATTTTTTATTTCATGGGCTGGATTTTATTTCAACTGAGAGGTAGGATTGGCAGTGGGACCTCCCAATCCACACCCTTCCACTATAGATATTCCTATAGTCCGAGGGATCCCAGGTTTAAGGAGCTGGGATCATTAGTGAGGAAAAGAGACCCCAGACTGTCAGTCTGGGGGAAAGATGCCTGGAGAGCTGATGTAAAGCCTGATCTCCCCTGATGTGAACAGGATGCTGTAGGTGAGAGAGGAATCATCTATTGTATTAGGTAGGGCCCAGACGGGCAGGTGTTTATTTTGTTTTATGTTTTGTTCTGCTAGTGCTGGAACTTCACCTCACCCAGTGATGCTATAACTGGGATGATAACTTGTATGGCTGAATTGACCAAATAAAGTACCGTTTGGACTTTGAAACCTACTGTTTCCATAGAAATCTGTCATTGCCGAACCAACTGGGAGTACACATCCCTACAATATGTAAAAATCATTGGTTGTCTGTGATTTTGGGGAAGATGTCCAAAATAAAAAAATCCAGGTTGGCAACTCTGCTGCAGATGTATAGTGGTAAGGAACAGGGGCTCAGGACTAGGGATGAGCAAACTTGCGTTTCATGTTCGGCTTACAAGGTTCGGGTTATCTAAGAATTCCGTTATGGATTCCACTACCATAAGTTACATTCCGTGGTAGCCAAATCCATACCGGAATTCTTAGATAACCCAAATTTTGTCCTCCAAACTTGAAACACAAGTTCACTCAACACTACTCAGGACCTCAATTCTAGTGATTGTTAGGGCCACAACAGTGCCCCTCACCCCCAAGATAGTTTCCACTTATCTTTTATTTACTTCCTTATATAGCACAGACATATCTAAGTTCCCTAACAGTATGTCTTTGGAGAGTGGGTGGAAGCCATACCCAGAGAAAACCCATGCAAACAAAGGGAGAGCATACAAACTCCATGCAGATGTTGTCCTTGGAATAAGTATAGGGTTGCAGCGGTCACAGTTGCAGGCGCCCTTGCCAGTAGCGCTGTATTTTTGCTTTATAATACACAGCGCATCTGTAGGATGTGGGGGAGTGAAGCTCTGCCAGTGCTGTACTCACCCCTCCTCTCTGGTGTTTTCTCGGTGCACTAAGACCTGATGCTACAGCACAGACCCAGAGAAGATTAGGAGCTGAGAATGCATGAGAGACCGCCGGACCCAAAGAGGAGTGGCGGCAAGTTACCTTATTTATTTCAAGGTCTGATCTGAGGACTGATACTTGGGGGGGAAGGGGGGGGGGTCTTACATGGAGGTCTAAAGAGGGTCTGATCTGAGGTCTGGTATGGGGGTCTTACATGGAGGTCTAATGGGGATCTGATCTGAGGTCTGATTTTTTGGGGGATCTGACATGAAGGTCTAAAGTGGGTCAGATCTGAGGTCTGATAAGGGGGAGGTCTAACAAAGGTCTGATGGGGGTCTGATATGGGGGTCTGATTTGAAAGTTGAGGGGGTGTTTTTTGTACTGGTACACATTATAAGGGGGTATTTTTGTACTGGCACACATTAGGGGTATTTTTGTACTGGCACACATTAGGGGTATTTTTCTACTGGCACACATTACAAAGAGAAGTATTAGTGTAGCATCCCCAAGTCAGGGGAGTATGAGGGACTGACCTGGGGGATGCCAGTGATGGAGAGGCTGGCACGTGGATCCTCTGGGGCACTCTCTGGGTTCTTGAGGGACACAGCCAGGTGTAGTGTGAGGTGCCCTTGGTGTTTGTAGATTAACGTGCCTGTGGCTGGGTGTCCCTGATGTCCGTGACGCCAGTGCCGGTAACGGTGGCACACCGTTTTGATAGGAGGAATAATTGAGGTGCAGGCTTGGATAGTAAACCAGAACTTCACTTTACTGAACAGTAATAAACAGCATACACTTTCTTGACAGTTCCTCAGAAGACGATTGGTTTCAGCAGGCTTTAAGTTACAGTACATTAATGGCAGATTTATATTTAGCCAGGTGGTTACAGAGGGTTAAAGCAGGACTTGCAGATCAGGCGGCTTGCACACTATTCCTGACTAGGAATATATTCTTCTCCAAGGCCCCAATGCCCTATCTCTGGCTTATATCCTTGGGATAAAGTTAACTTTAAGTACCTCCTCTGGTAATTGTAGCACCTCTTGCTGTCTGGGTTACTGCTCTGCCTTCCCTCAGCTCTCTCAGGCTGGTGACCAGTGATGTTCCTGCTGGGATCCTTATCCTGTTTGCAGCTTGACTAAGGAGGCCAACACTTCATTCCCTGGGTCTGGACTGCTCCTCCCAGGGAATGACTCTTCGTAGGCTGGACCCTCTCAGGCTATAGGGCCTGGGCTGACTTCAACAGGCTCAGGGCCTGAACACTGAACACCTTCACAGGCTCATGGCCTGGGCTGAACTGCCTTCATTAAGGCCTGAACTAGACTGCCTTCCTTCGCCTGACTGGGCCTATATATACTAGGGCTCCCTAGCTCCCTCTAGTGGCTAAAGCTGAGATGACACCCCTAGCAGGCCTGCACAATGGCACATAATAGCAGTAACAGGGTGATAGGATATATAAATAGGCATTACATTGCATTGCACTCACGGAAAATGACATTCACCAATCTCCCCCAAATGAGGGGAACGTACGCGCCCTGGTGACCCTTCTGTAGTGCCGGGAATCACAACTACCGTACACTACATTAGTACTGGGGGACTATGGGAAACATGATTGGGGGCACTTTTAACACTATGCACTCTGGGAGATAATTATTTCTACTGGGTGGACTTTGGGGAGCAATATTGCTATTGGGGACGCCCTGGCACAGTGTAGCATAATTTTTTGGGGAAATTATGTTTACACTATTAGTGTTAGGGACACTATTTGCTGGGCACAATTATTTTGTGTGGCAGTAATTATTGAAGAGGGCACTATCTGCGTGATACTAGTATTTTTAGGGGACTGTTTCTGCAGTACAGTATTGAAAAGCACAGCAGCCACAGTATTGGGGGCGGCAGGATGGGATGTTGAGAAGATGCGAGGATGATGGAAAAGTAGGAAACTAAGATGTCTGTTGGTTAATCTCTGCAAAGACAAGAGATGGCTGAAATAAATCATCATGGAGGTCTGGTCTGAAAGGAGAAGGTGAGGAAAGAAAACATCTACATCACAGGAGACCTCACTAGAAGAATATGTTGTGCTTTATGACCCTGTATGTTGTGTAGCGCTATATGTATTGTTTTCCATGTCTCTAAAAGTAAGGCCTCATGCACAAGGCCGTTGTTCGAGTCCGTGTCTGAGCCGCATATTTTGCGGCTCAGCCGCGGACCCATTCACTTCAATGGGGCCGCAAAGATGCGGACAGCACTCCGTGTGCTGTCCGCATCCGTTGCTCCGTTCCATGCCCCTCAAAAAAAAATATAGCATGTCCTATTCCTGTCCGTTTGCAGACAAGAATAGGCATTTCTATAATGGGCTGCGTTCCGTTCCGCAAATTGCGGAGCAGAACGTGAGCAGCTCCGTGTTTTGCGGATCCGCGGTTTGCGGACCGCAAAACACCAACGGCCGTGTGCATGAGGCCTAAGGCTGGAGGGAAGGGGTTAGGTTGAGAATTTGGAATGGGGAGGGCGTTTCAATTTTACCTCAGGCAGCAGAAAGGCTAGGTGCACCCCTGCCTCTTGCCACTGAGGGAAGTGGGGCCCAAGCGCTGAACTCTTGCACCAGGGCCCATGAGTCTTTAGCTACACCCCTTCTAGGACTCTAGCACTGCATGTGATAAATGTCAATTTTGGGACTACCTCCCTCTTTAACATTGGTTGACTGTACGTGACTGCAGTTTGTTAGGATTCTGTTTTAGGTTATCTCCTCTTGAAAAAGGATTTCCAGCTAAATTATACTTGCATATATTATACACAAAAGTAATTGTCTGTAAAGCAGGAATGTAACTTCAGGGTTAAATTTACTGCAAAGTAAAAACCAATTCAATCTACTTGTACCATGGCTAAAGCCATATTCATATAACACGGAGAAAGGAAAATAACAATGGTGTGAACTACAATTCTTTTCTACCCTTTAGTCAAAATTTAAAGCTTTACTGAATGGAAGGACTTTAAATTTAGGGTGATATACTCATGAAACCATATAAAGCGATTGCTCAAGATTTGGGAAGCGTGGCTGCTTCTTTCTAAAACAGCACTAAACCTGTCCATGAGTTGTGTCTGGTATAGCAGGTTATGTGTAGAAAAAGAGGCAGCATCCCAAAATTAAAGAAAATAATGCTTTAGTCCAAAGGAAATCCAATGCCAGAAATGCAAATTTTAGGCTAGTTTCACACTAGCGGCAGGGACGGATCCGACAGGCTGTTCACCCGACGGAACAGCCTGTCGGATCCATCCTGCTGCTAGTAAAGTGTGCCCCTAACTACCGCTCCCGCCCCATTGACTATAATGGGGGCAGGGTGGAGTTCGGTGGAGGCACGACAGCGCACGAGTTAGAGACTGCCGGAATAAAACTACGACATTTATTCCGGCAACCGCACACTGCCGTGCCTCTGCCAGAACTCCACCCTCGTCCCATTATAGTCAATGGGGCCGAGCGGTAGTCCGAGGCACCACGTTCACTAGCGGCAGGACGGATCCGACAGGCTGCTCCGTCGGGTGAACAGCCTGTCGGATCCGTCCTGCCGCTAGTGTGAAACTAGCCTTAGGCTACTTCTTAGCCTTCTTCAAGCAATGCACCCATCTCGCATAATGAATAGCATATAAAGTTTTAGAGATGAAGTACATTACTCTTTACTGGAATACACACTTGTGAAACTCACAAAAATATATTTAATCATTTGGAGAATGTAGTGCGGAAATGTTCACCGAGCAAATTATTGGTAATGTAACTGAGTCACTGCATAGACACTTTAACTGTTCTGTTGCTAAACTGCATAGTTGAAAAATGTCACTCAACTTTAGTATTGTTCATAGTAAAATACAGAAATGATAGAGATTTGTATAAGTTGTCAAGATCAAATTTAAACTTAAAGGAATTATACCAAGACTGATATAAAACATGAAAATCAGACATAATATAGTATATGATATTCTCTAAACAAAGCTAGCCCTGTTCCCTGTATAGATCCAGAGATCCATCAATACAGTACATATCTTCAATTGCTCTGCTAGATTCTTTCTCTTCAGGCTGACAGGTCAGGGTGTGTCCTTTTGCTAAAGCTCTCTCCTTATCACTGCTCGGGGGCTCAGTTAAAGGGGTTGGTGACTTTCTGGCTACTGTGACCAATGTATGGGCAGCACAATGGCTCATTGGTTACCACTAGTGCGCTTGCAGCGCTGGGGACCATGGGTTTCCTCCCACACTCCAAAGACATACTGATAGAGAAGTTAGATTGTGAGCCCCATTGGGGGCAGCCCAAAGCATAGTCTGCAAAGAGCTGTGGAATATAATAGCTCTCTATAAGTGCATAAAATAAATACAAATAAATAAATGTGCATGTAAGGTAACTCTATGCCACCTCCTAATACAGCCTTTGTTGTCTTCTGTGCTGTCCACATAGCAGCCCTGATGAAGGGTCACATGATCAAACATCACTCAACCTCCTCCATTCTTGCATAAAACTTCAAACAGTGCAAGTGCAGATGCAGTGTATTTGAATGGAAGAGACATCACATGGAGGTGACTTACTGTTTCAAATGGTTTCAAAAGATTTGAGAATGAATAAACTTACGCAGGCTAAGTGAATAAATATATTTACTAAGTGTAATTAAATATAAAATAACACAGACAAATCTCATACAGAATAATAAAAGTAAAAACATCACTAGCCTAAATAGAGTGAGACTCGTCAATCATGCTATAACACATGACCGACACCCCAGGGTGTACAAGAGATAGAACAAAGCAATACCTACGTACTACCTAGGATAAAGTTCTAGTTGAAGTTCCCCGAATGTATGTGTGTCACAGAGCTTAAACCTTTTAGCCCCTCCTCTAGAGTGCAGCACACATGTCTCTGATATCACTCAGGAATGTGGTCTTATCAGCACAACTGGGGATGGGTACTACATTAAAAGGCAGATCATTACACAGAATGGTAATAATAAAGGGACAGAACCAATCAGTACTTGTACGTCATGGTTTCCGAGTCCTAGGACCCATGACGTACAGGTACGTCACGAGTAGTTCCGATCACTGCTGCTCAGCCGGCAGTGATCGGAACAAGGTACCTGCTGAAATCATTCAAGAGGTACCTTGTTACAATGCCCAGGGGGTCTTGTGACCCCCATATCGGCGATCGCTGCAAACCGCAGGTCAATTCAGACCTGCGGTTTGCAGCTTTGTGCGATCTCTGATCCCCGCGGTCTGTGACCGCGGGATTAGAGGGTTAATGCCCCCAATGTGTTTATTTTTAACCCCCTGCAGCGATCCCCGCCCGCCTCCTATGTAATGTATCCCTGGTGTCTAGTGGGTCTATCAGAGTGTCAACACATTGCTGACACTCTGATAGAAACGGCTGGCATCTGTGCTTGATCAGATGCCAGCCGTTTAACCCTTCCATACCGCGGTCTCTTATGGCAGCGGGTGATGGTTGCCATGGAGACAGGACGCTTTCAGAAGCGTCCTATCTCCATGGTGCTGAAAAGTCTGAATAGACCTGCTAAAGGTCTATTCAGACTTTGTAAAGCACAAAATACAGCACAGTGCACTATATAGTGTACTGTACTGTATTATGCAGACACCAGATCCACTGGATCTTTCAGAACCAAGTGGGTCTGGGTCAAAAAATGAAAAAACACATATCACTGAATAAAAAAAAAAAAAAATACACTACACATATTAGGTATCGCCGCGTCCGTAAAAATCTGCTCTATAAAAATATCACATGACTGAACTCGTCAGGTGAACGCCATAAAAAAAAAAAAAAATGGTGTAAATAAGCCATTTTTGGCCAACTTACATCACTAAAAGTGTAATACAAAGCGATCAAAAAGCGTATGCCTCCCAAAATAGTACCAATCAAACCGCCATCTCATCCCGCAAAAAATGAGCCCCTACCTAAAACAATTGGCCAAAAATAAAAAAACTATGCTTCTCAGACTAAAACATGATTTTTTTTGTTTCAAAAATGCTTTTTAGTGTTAAATGTATAAAAAAAACAAAAAAGTAGACATATTGGGTATCTCCATGTCCGTAGGAATCTGCTCTATAAAAATATCACCTGACCTAACCCCTCCAGTAAAAACTGTAAAAAAAAAAAGAAAAATTTTTTGTCAAAAAGACATTTTTTTGTCACCTTACATCACAAAAAGTGTAATAGCAAGCGATTAAAAATTCATATGACCCCCCAAATAGTCTCAATCTAACCGCCACCTCATTCCGCAAAAAATGAGCCCCTACATAGGACAATCGCCCAAAAAAATAAATAAATATGGCTCTCAAACTATGGAGACACTAAAACATGATTTATTTTTGTTTTAAAAAATGATATTATTGTGTAAAACTTATATAAATAAATAAAAAGTATACATATTAGGTATTTCCGCGTCCGTCACAACCTGCTCTATAAAAATAACACATGACCTAACCCCTCAGCTGAACACATCAAAAAAATAATAATCAATACGGTGTCAAAAGCCATTTTTGTCACCTTACATCACAAAAAGTGTAATAGCAAGCGACCAAAATGTCATATGCACCCCCAAAATCAAACCGCCATCTCATCCCACAAAAAATGAGCCCCTACATAAGACAGTCGCCCAAAAAATAAAAAATAAACTATGGCTTTCAGAATGTGGAGACACTAAAAAATAATTTTGTTCAAAAATGCTTTATTATGTAAAACTGAAACAAAAACCCCTAAAAAGTAGTCATATTTGGTATTGTCGCGTCCGTTACAACCTGCTCTATAGAAATAGCACACAATCTAACCTGTCACTTCAACAATGTAAATAGCAAAAAATAAAAACGGTCCCAAAACAGCAATTTTTTGCAAATTTTCCATTTGAATCCATTTTTCCAGTAACAAAGCAAGGGTTAACAGCCAAACAAAACTCAATATTTATTGCCCTGATTCTCTTGTTTGCACAAACACCCCATATGTGGTCGTAAACTGCTGTATGGCCAAACGGCAGGGCGTAGAAGGAAGGGAACGCCATATGGTTTTTGGAAGGCAGATTTTGCTGTTTTTTTTACACTATGTCCCATTTGAAGCCCCCCTGATGCACCCCTACAGTAGAAACTTCAAAAAAGTGACCCCATTTTGGAAACTACGGGATAAGGTGTCAGTTTTGTTGGTACTATTTTAGGGTAAATATGATTTTTGGTTGCTCTATATTACACTTTTTTTGAGACAAGGTAACAAAAAATAGAAATTCTGAAATTTCATCTCCATTTGCCAATAACTCTTGTGGAACACCTTAAGGGTTAACAAAGTTTGTAAAACTGGTTTTGAATACCTTGAAGGGTGTAGTTTCTTAGATGGAGTCACTTTTATGGAGTTTCTACTCTAGGGGTGCATCGGGGGCTTCAAATGGGACATGGTGTCAAAAAAACAGTCCAGCAAAATCCACCTTCCAAAAACCATATGGCGCTCCTTTCCTTCTGCGCCCTGCAGTTTGGCCATACAGCAGTTTACGACCACATATTGGGTGTTCGTGCAAACTACAGAATCGGGGAATAAATATTAAGATTTGTTTGGCTGTTAACCCTTGCTTTGTTACTGGAAAAATGGATTGAAATGGAAAATTTTTCAAAAAATCTAAATTCTGAAATTTTATCTCCATTTGTCATTAACTTTTGTGGAAAACCTAAAGGGTTAATTACGTTTGTAAAATCAGTTTTGAATACCTTGAGGGGTGTAGTTTCTAGAATGGGGTAATTTTTGGGTGGTTTCTATTATGTAAGCCTCACAAAGTGACTTCAGACCTGAACTGGTCCCTAAAAGTGTGTTTTTGAAAATTTCTGAAAAATTTCAAGATTTTCTTCTAAACTTCTAAGCCTTGTAACATCCCCAAAAATGAAATAGCATTCCCAAAATGATCGATGCATGAAGTAGACATATGGGGAATGTAAATCAATAACTTTTTGGTGGTATTACTATGTATTATAGAAGTAGAGAAATTGAAACTTGGAAAATTGCTAATTTTTCAAAATTTTGGGTAAATTTTGTATTTTTATAAATAAAAATGAAATTTTTCGACTTTATTTTACCACTGTTATGAAGTACAATATGTGATGAAAAAACAATCTCAGAATGGCCTGGATAAGAAAAAGCGTTTTAAAGTTATCACCACATAAAGTGACACTGGTCAGATTTGCAAAAAATGGCCAGGTCCTTAGGGTGAAATAGGGCTGAGTCCTTAAGGGGTTAAAAATACCCTTACAATACACCTTCAATCAGCAGCCATTTTATGACCAAGACATCTGTGTGGACAGCACAAAAAACTTTACAAAATATAGAAAATGGCACTGGATTTCAATAAAGGCTATATTAGTAAGTGCCATATAATTATCTTTCGAATACTTTGGTCAACAGTAACCAGAAAGTGGCCAACCCCTTTAATTGTTTGAAGAGCTAAATGTGATTTAATGCTAAAAGCACTTATCTCTCTATGCACCATGTATTCCAAATGGTTGTGTAAAATAAAAATCAGTTAACACTGGCAGTCTTGGTTCAGTTACCATGGAGACTAGCTGGTCCGCCTACTCTGGTTACTTAGGGAGTCTTAGCTAAGCAGAGTTAACTTCAACACCTACATGTGTGAGCTCCTGCCAAGTAGGCCCAAATAGAAGCCTCACATAGAAAACACCATTCCTACGACTGAAAAACTGCAAGAGAACAACTTAAAGGGGTTGTGCAGGCAGTATATATTGATGGTCCTAAACCTTCTGTAAATGTCTATTCTCTTTTCCTCAGGGTAGTGTTTCAGTTAAAGGGGTTGTGCAGGCGGTATATATTGATGACTTATCCTCAGGATATGTCAACAATATCTGATCGTTGGGGTCTGACAACTGGCACCCTGCTGATCAGCTGAAAAGGAGGCGGTGCTCCATGCAAGCATTACTTACTCTTAATTACACTGCCCGTCATCTCGGGAGTGCAGTTTAATCACAAGTACTCTCTCCATTCACTTGAATTGAGCTAGTATTTTTAATTACACTACCCCACCACTGCAAGGGAGACAATGGTTAGTTGAATTAAAAGGAAGTAGTGCATGCATGGAGCACCGTCTCCTCCTCCAACAGCTGATCACCTGCACAATCCATTTAACTGAAATTATTTTCCCCAGAGGTAGTGACATTTACAGAAAGTTTAGGACCATCTAGGCCATGCTGCCTTCAGACAGTAAGGTTTATTGCAATAAGACTTTACTGCTGTGGAGAGGATATATTGCTTTGGCACTCACCACACTTTGAGATAGACTTAAACATCCAGATCTAAGATCTGCACCCTGCAGCTGGGAACTGCAGAAAGAGTTAATGAGAACAGATTTGCATTTCTGTAGTTATTTTGAAGAGACAGAGAGTAGTACTATTACCATCATCGCTGCCTATATACAGCTATTGGGAAATGACTACTCTGTAATATAGTAATTCAGTAAAAGAAGCTTTATTTATTATAACCAATGGTCCTGGTCTTTGACTCCACCATCCATCCGCTGGCAACTACATCTGCCCTCCAGCATTACACCCATCTACCTAACACCAGACAAGAACCCCAATACCAAGGTGTGCCCTGAGGGAAGAAAGGGTGCACCCTCCATTCACTGCATGGCTCCAGGGAGCATTAGAGTGAGCATAGCCACCGTGAATCAACTGCTACTTCTATTTTTCTTTTATTTTTATTTTTTAGGTCAAATGGTGATTGTGAGATTTATTGTTAAACAATATATTTTATTACACAATTTCTATACATTCAGAATTCATTTTAAAGGGTAACTGTCATGTTTTCATAAAAAAACAATTTTAGCATATGTTACTTTATGCAAAAGCGATTTTTTTTTACTTAAATCTTTTATTTTTCCAAAAATGCAAAATATACAAAATACTTAAAAACACATTGCACCATTATATCACTGCACTTTAAGACATTCACATTTTTAAAAATCTTTAAACCCCAATGTTTCCCCAAAAAACCTGTATCCGCTGGAGCCCCATCACAATCCAAGTGCAACCCAGTTCCAATTACCCCAGATCTTTAACCAGGTTAATCTTCTCTTTTCTGTCTGAGCAAGTATAAATTCATATTCCTTTACCTTATCCTTCCACTCCTGGAGAGTGGGATATTTAGCTGAACCCCAGTACTTTGCTATTATAATCTTAGCCAAAGCAATTCCCTAAATCGGAGTAATTGCTCCATTTTTTGTTTATTAGTTTCGGGAGATTGCTTAGGATCACATATAAAATACAGGCATCATATTTTAAGAGGGAACTATTCTGCTATTAGTGCTGTAACTATCACTTACCTCTGCCCGGCCTTCCCCTGTGAGGTAGCTGCAAAAGCTCAGGGGTTTACCTTTTCTGCTGCAGCTCACTCCCTATAACGGGAGAGCATACTTATTATCCTGGGCATGAGTATCACAACTGATATCTGTTGGTGCTGAGGGATAGTTTTTAATTATTTGAAATTATACAATATATGCTGCACACAGATTTACCTGCTATGTTTATATATATATATTTTTTTGTTTGGGGGAGGGTTGTTACGCTATCCCAGTCATTTTTGCATTTTTTCTTTTTAAATATGGGTTTTCTTTAGAACAACTGCATATTAGTCAAATTGCATCAGTGGGTCCCAGATGTTTCAGCCAGAGGCCCGAACATCATGGCCTCAGTACGTTCAATCGTATCACTATTCTCAGGACGGCGATACAGTTGAATATTGCAGCGGGACACGGAAGCCAATAGCATCCTTCTGTAAATTACTTTTATAGGCAACAGGCCACTAGAGCTGAAGCCTATTACAGGTTGGCTGTGCCTAACGCAGGCTGCACAATGGCATTTTGTGACCGCCTGTGCAGGAATACAGGCAATACAGGCTGGAAGAGGACTGTGGCCTGCATTGCGAGTGGTGTCAGGGAGCCAAAGTCAGGTCAGTATGTTATTTTTTCATTTTTATCTGTCAATTTGAGGAACATAACATTTGAGAACTGTAGGTTTCAGGGGCATTATAACTGCTGCAGAACTACATGGGCCAGGGGTATTACATCAGGAGCATTTTAACTACCGGAACACAACTGGGGACAGGGGCCTCATAATGTCTGGGGCACAATAACTGCTGGGACACTACAGGGGTGGAGGAATTATATCTATTGGGACTAGCAATGGTGGATTATAATAGGGGCTTTTGAGTTTGCCAGCCCGGGCCCCACGTTTCCAAGGGGCCCCTGTCAATCCAAAACACCCACTCTCTTAAAAGCCTGCAGTGTATTGCCAGTCTTCATAAGCAGGCTGTGTTACTGGAACAAACATAATACTGAAGGGAGAGGTGAATGAGGAAGGGTCAGGTGACATCTAGACGTCAGCTCACGTTCTGACATCGGGGACATTTTCACAAACTATTCCCGCAATGTAAAGCTGAGCGTCTTTTGGCAGCCACTAGTGTTGGAGAGGGAATCAGGAAGAATCTTGGAGACCTGTCTTCTGCTCCCCCAGAAGTTCTCCCTGTATATAACAAACATGAAAGTAAAAGAAGCTCTGTCCTCCTGGGATGGGGCAGTAAGATAATGACCCCCTTCACCTAACCAGGCTTCATGACAGAAGATAACAAGAGAAAGTGTGTGTATAAGTGTGTGTGACATAAAGTCCAGACTTTTAGCTTTCATTTGAGGGATATACACATTAAAATTGGATAAAGGGTTTAGGAGTTTCAGCTCCTTTACATGTGGCACCCTGTTTTTAAAGGGACCAAAAGTAATCGGACAATTGACTCAAAGGTTGTTTCCTGGGCAGGTGTGTGGGCAATTCCTTCATTATTTCATTCTCAATTAAGCACTTAAAAGGCCTGGAGTTGATTTAAGGTGTAGTGCTTGCATTTTGAAGATTTTGCTGAGAAGTAAACATGTGGTCAAAGGAGCTCTCCATGCAGCTGAAACAAGCCATCTTTCATCTGCGAAAAAAAAAAAAAACATCACAGAAATTGCTACACTATTAGGAATGGCAAAATCTACAGTTTGGTACATCCTGAGAAAGAAAGAAAGCACTGGTGGCCTAAACAATGCAAAAAGACCTGGACGCTCAGGGAAGACAACAGTGGTGGATGATCGCAGAATAATTACCATGGTGAAGAGAAACTCCTTCACAACAACCAACCAAGTGAACAGCACTCTCCAGGCGTATCAATATCCAAATCTACCATAAAGAGAAGACTGCATGAAAGTAACTCCAGAGGGTTCACTGCACCGTGCAAGCCACTCATAAGCCTCAAGAATAAGAAGGCTAGGTTGCACTTTGCTAAAAAACATCTTAAAAAAACAGCAGGCGGAGGCAGTGTGATGGCTTGGGCATGCATGGCTGCCAGTGGCACTGGGTCCCTAGTGTTTATTGATGATGTGACACAGGACAGAAGCAGCCAGAGGAATTCTGGGGTTTTCAGAGACATACCATGTGCTCAAATCCAGCCAAATGCAGCCAAACTGATTGGTTGGCATTTCATAATACAGATGGAAAATGACCCAAAACATAAAGCCAAAGCAACCCAGGAGTTTATTAAAGCAAAAAGTGCAATATTCTTGAATGGCCAAGTCAGTCACCTGATCTGAAACCAATAGAGCATTTCACTTGTTAAAGACTAAACACAAACAAACAGCAACTGGAAACCACTGCAGTAAAGGCCTGGCAGAGCATTAAAAAGGAGGAAACACAGCGTCTGGTGATGTCCATGACTTCAGGCAGTTATTGCAAACAAAGGGTTTTCAACCAAGTATTAAAAATTAACATTTTATTTACAATTATTTAATTTGTCCAATTACGTTTGAGCCCCTGAAATGAAGGGATTGACTTTAACCCCTTAAGGACGAAGGGCGTACATGTACGCCCTTCGTCCGCACTTTAAAGATGGCGCCCGAGCTGCGGGTAAACGCTTGATTCATCAAGCTGACACCCGCAGCTCATGTCCACGACCGGCAGCGATGCCGATCGCGGACATTTAACCCCTCAGATGCCGTGGTCAATCCTGACCACGGCATCTGATCAGCGCAAAACCGAAAGTTTCACTTTCGGTTTTGCTCGGCTCCTGATGGCCACAAGGGGAGCCGGAGCATGCATTTAGTACCCTAGGTTTCTGTGAATGAAACCTAGGGTACTACATAGTATTCCTATGGAGCCTATGACTGTAATAGGCTCCATAGGAAATATGTGATTTTCTCATATATTCCAATGCTATTGCATTGGAATATATGAGAATAACAATCTGATGATTGCATCTTATAGTTCCCTATGGGAACTATAAGAAAGTAGTAAAAAAAAAAAAAAAAGTTTAAAAAATAAAAATTAAATAAAAAAATATAAAAATTCAAATCACCCCCTTTCCCCAAAATGAAAATAAAATAAATAAAAAAATAAAAAATTACACATAATGGGTGTTGCAATGTGCGAAAACGCCCATACTATAATAATATTAAAAAATATTCACCATACGGTAAACATAAAAACGGAAAGAAAGCGTCCAAATGGCTAATTCGCCATTTTTGGGCGCTTCATTTCTAAAAAAATGAATAAAAAGTGATCAAAACATCATACGCACCCCATAATGGTATCAATTAAAAGTTCAGATTGCCCATAAAAAAATGAGCCCCTACACTGCTCCATACGCATAATTACAAAAAAGTTATAGGGGTCAAAACATGGCGACAAAAAAATAAAATAAAAAAATTCCCACTTTTAATTTTTTTTTCACTATCAAAACGCAAGAAAAACTATACATATTAGGTATTGCCGGATTCGTACTGACCTGAAGAATAAAATTAACCAGTCAGTTTTATCGCAAATCGAACGTTGTAATTTAAAAACCCGTAAAACTGTGGTGAAATTGCTTTTTTGCAATTTCACCCCATTTGGAATTTTTTCCCGTTTCCCACTACATCACATGCAAAAATAAATGGTAGCGTTAAAAGTACAACTTGTCCATAAAAAATAAGCCGTCATATGGCTATGTGAGCGGAAATATAAAAATGTTATGGCTTTTGGAAGGCAGGGAGCGCAAAACAAAAACGCAAAAATCCCAAAACCCCCGGTCCTTAAGGGGTTAAAGAATGCTTTAGTTCCTCACATTTTATGCAATCATTTTGTTCAACCCACTGAATTAAAGCTGAAAGTCTGAACTTCAACTGCATCTGAATTGTTTTGTTCAAATTCCATTGTGGTAATGTACAGAACAAAAATGAGAAAAATGTTGTCTCTGTCCAAATATATATGGACCTAAATGTATATATATATATATATATATATATATATAGTGTATGCATGTATGTATATATATATATATAGATATATATTTAGATATATAGGCAGTAAGTAAGGCAGCCCTTCGTTAAAGTAAAAAATGGATCCCTTTATTCCATGTTTTACTTTAGCGAGTGCTGCTACCTACTGCCTAAATTAGAGGTCCATATCTAAGAACAACAGGATTTTGCACCTAACGTTTTCTATTGGGGTGCTGCTACCAATTGACTTTACCTATATATATAAATATATATATATATATATATATATATATATATATAGTGTGTGTGTATGGTGTGTGTATATTTATATATATATATATATATATATATATATATATACAGTGTGTATATATAGTGTGTGTATAAGTATATATAGTGTGTGTATATATATATATATATATATATATATATAGTGTGTATGTACAGTGTGTGGGTATATATATTTATAAAACACACTATATATATATATATATATATATATATCCCCACACACTGTACATACACAATATACATATATATATATATATATATATATATATATATATATACAACTTGATATTTATATATATATATATATATATATATATATATAGAAACGGAAAAAATTGGTGAACCGCACCGCCTGTAGAGTCGCTTGGTGTGCCTGTGGTACAGAGAGGGACTTCAGCTCTCTGGACACATAGAAAAAAGCAGAGTCCACGGCACCACCTATAGTAATCTGTGTCTTTATTTCACCAAAGGCAACGTTTCGGTTTTCCCAATGAAACCGTCCTCAAGCCAGTGATACAACAAATACCGTGTTACAAATATTTATAGGGGTGTGTTCATTACATGATTAAACAAAATCAATTAATTGTGCAAACCATACAAAAATCATTAAGTGAAATATATAAAAAAGTAGTCATACAAATTCATAAAAAATTCATGAAATGGTGCATAATAAATGTATCAAACATAAAAGAGGCATATATATTATGCCAAGTGTAATATATCCATATTTAAAAGAGTATATCTATACCTCTACCTAAAGTGCATAATCAATCACAGGTGCCGATAGTTAAAACATGATTAAAAACAATATATAGAATCTGACCGGGTCTTGTGGCGTACATGATGCATTGGCGTGGGGTGGATCATTGTGCGCATGCGTTAATTTGCATCGCGCGTTCACTTCAGGTCAACTAGTAACGCGATAGTACGTATTTCCTGTCAATGGAACGCAACAGTATACGTACATCCTGTGTAAGGAACGCAAGCCTATTATGCGACCGGCGGCGCCATTTTGGGATATATCAATGTTTAATTTCAATGCGCAGCCATATTTGTGTAGTCTCGATCGCTAGGTCACATATAGAGAAAAGAAGTTTTTTAATTTCTTCTGTAAGTATGGTTATGGGAGGAGTGCAACAAATTATTGGTAAAAAAGTAGTGAAAAATTATATATATAAAAAAATTAAAAATTTCAATGTAACAAGATCAATGCCAGATCCCTCATCCAAAGAAAGCGGAGGAGGAATATCATAGATTGGAGATGGTTGTCACATCTCGAGTGTGTACAGAATATGCACACACTCAAGATGTTGTCACACATATCCACTGGCATAGAATCAAAATAGTTATACTTTCCTTAATGTGAAACTACATAGTGGTAAAATACAATAATGTTGCGATCATCACATGACCAGAAAAATATCAGCCTATTCCAAGGAAACAGCTCTGCATCATGTATTCCAAATTCCCGTGTATACAAAAGGTTCATGGTTTCATATAAAATCTTGTTCTATAAGAAAAAAGGATAATAATATTATGTCAATAAATATGATAGTACTGTCACGGTTGTATCAATATATACACACAGTAATGTTGGTGGAGAGAACAATGGATGGAAATCAATACTAACATTTCAACAAATCCAAGGTCTAAATTCTATGTTTAAGCCATTAGGCTGTAGTGAATTCAATTTCATAATCCATTGCATCTCTTTCTTTTTAGGGACTGGACCCGGTCCCCTCCTCTCCGCGCCAATGGGACATGGTCCACCAGCATCCACTTCAAATCATTCTCACCATGACCAGACTCAAGAAAGTGTCTTGAGACAGGTAGATCTTTTAGCTGTTTTCTAATAGTGTAACGATGGTAATTTAGACGTGTCTTAAATTCTGTGGTGGTCTCACCAACATACAATAAGTTGCATGGGCACCACAGAACATAAATGACATGTGTTGATTGGCAAGTAAGGTAATGGTTAATGTTGAATCGTTGTTGGGTATTAGGGTGTACAAAAACAGACCCCTTGTGAATAAGCTTACAGTTTACGCAACGTATACATGGAAAGCAACCCTTTTGGGGGCCTTCAAAAATGTTTGTTTGATAGATCTGAGCGGGCCAACATCTGCCCGAACTAGTCTATCAGCAAGGTTGTTGGAACGTCTATAAGACATAATCGGTGTTGCTTTAAAGGCTGAAATATTACTTAGGCCATATCTCAAAATTGGCCAATGTTTTAGAACAATGTGTTTTATATGTCCACTATCTGGTGTATATGTGCTGACAAAAGGAATTCGTTCATCATTTTTGTTTTTTGGCCTAAAGGTGTTAAGAAGTTCATGGCGGTGTGTTATTTCCAGTTTTTGTTTGTGTGTCTGTAAAAGTCCACGTGGATAACCACGTTGTTGAAAAGCCATTGACATACACTTAATAGTCTGATTCAATTCTGTTGGAGTACTTACAATTCGTTTGGCTCTCAAAAATTGACTGTATGGCAGTGATTTGACCATAGGTCTTGGATGTGCACTGGTATAATGTAATATAGTGTTGCAGTCAGTGGGTTTTGTGTAGATACTAGTCTCAATTTTCTTATCTGTTATTTTTACCATAGTGTCTAAGAATGACATCTGGGTTCTAGAAAAAGAGAACGTAAATTTTATATCCTCGTCCACCGTATTGAGAAAGTCGAAAAATGCACATAATGTATCTTCTGTATGTGTCCAAATAAAGAAAATATCATCTATGTATCTCCACCACCCCAGAACATGTCTGAAGTGGTGGGATACATAGATGTATTTCTCCTCCAGATGCGCGACCGTCAAATTAGCGTAAACCGGCGCCACGTTTGAACCCATCGCCGTGCCGCGCATCTGGAGGAAAAATCATCACCAAAAAGAAAATAATTGTTTGTCAACAAAGCGTGTAAGAGTTGCAATAGGAAATCCTGACATTCTTTGCTATAATGTGTCATGCCAAGGCAATCCTTGACTGCTGTAATTCCCAATTCATGTCTGATACTGGTGTATAGCGAGTTGATGTCCAATGAAACCAAAATTGCACCCTGTGGTAAAGTAAGATCCTGTATTCGGGACAGAAAATCTGATGTGTCCCGAATATAGGATCTAGTTGCTGTCACATGTTCACGTAACACCTTGTCAAGAAAGACTGAGGTATTACTGAATAGAGATTCCTAGCAGAGACAATGGGTCGTCCAGGAGGGTCCATCAGATTTTTATGAATTTTAGGGAGTAAATATAGGACAGGGTCCTCGGATTCGCAACTGTGAGGAACTCCCTCAATTGCTCATCTATGAGACCTCCTGTCGTGCCCATGTCAAGTAGATGTTTAATCTTCCTTTCTATTTCCCACCTGGGATCATGATTAAGTTTGTAATAAACAGTAGTATCAGAAAGTTGTCTCTGCGCTTCCTGAATATATTTCTCTGTATCCATGACCACGACCGCACCACCCTTATCCGCAGATTTGATGGTGAGGCCGCGGTCATGGACCAGATTATTAAGGGCATACTGTTCATCAACAGTGATATTATGGGAAAAATCAATATTACTCTGAGCATTTTTAAAACATTAAACTCCTTTAACACAGAAGCAATATAGGCATTAATCGCATCAGGACATACTGGTGGAACAAAGTCACTCTTGTTATATAACCCAAAGTCCTTAATAGATAATTCAGTTCGTCTGGATGAAAAGGTATCAGGTGTCCTGTCTTGAAACCAGGATTTGAGTTTTAATCGCGAAAGAACTGGTGCAAGTCAATTTCCACCTGCAACCAGTCCGTTCTCTGGGTAGGACAGAAACTCAAACCCTTGGACAAGACAGACAGTTCGTCATTAGTTAAGACATGCGAGGAGATATTTACCACAGTCTGTTGTTGTTTCGCTTCTGGGGTGGACGTTTCCTTGTATTCCTTCCACTTGCGGTATTTTTTCTTCCACCTCTCCGGGTCCGTTTCCTGAGGGAACGATAGGTGCTGGAGATAAAAATTATTGGATCCAGATCCATTGTCCTGGGTAGCTGATGGTTCACTCCTCTTCACTGTCGTTCTCCTGATCGATTTGTCCGTGTACGCTACATTATATTCTCGCACCGGTCCAGTTGTAAATTGATCCCGATTTGTAATCTGTCATATCACGCTGCCATTTACTGCGTTTAGTTTCTTGAGTCTCCTCATATAATTTATCCAAGTATGTTTTCTGTTTGGCAATGTAGTTTTCAAATTCCTCATTACTCAATTTTTGGGATTGATATATCCCAAAATGGCGCCGCCGGTCACATAATAGGCTTGCGTTCCTTACACAGGATGTACGTATACTGTTGCGTTCCATTGACAGGAAATACGTACTATCGCGTCACTAGTTGACCTGAAGTGAGCACGCGATGCAAATTAACGCATGCGCACAATGATCCACCCCACGCCAATGCATCATGTACGCCACAAGACCCGGTCAGATTCTATATATTGTTTTTAATCATGTTTTAACTATCGGCACCTGTGATTGATTATGCACTTTAGGTAGAGGTATAGATATACTCTTTTAAATATGGATATATTACACTTGGCATAATATATATGCCTCTTTTATGTTTGATACATTTATTATGCACCATTTCATGAATTTTTTATGAATTTGTATGACTACTTTTTTTATATATTTCACTTAATGATTTTTGTATGGTTTGCACAATTAATTGATTTTGTTTAATCATGTAATGAACACACCCCTATAAATATTTGTAACACGGTATTTGTTGTATCACTGGCTTGAGGACGGTTTCATTGGGAAAACCGAAACATTGCCTTTGGTGAAATAAAGACACAGATTACTATAGGTGGTGCCGTGGACTCTGCTTTTTTTCTATATATATATATATATATTGTGACACCAATGCAGGATTGGTGGTGGAAGGGAGGTATATTTTCCCAAGATTCCTCTCCTATGTGAAGTAGCAGGTGAAAGATCTCACCTGTGAGGTAATTAATGAGGATGCACAAGGGTGGGGATATAACAGAGACTGGAGGTCAGTCAGTCTCTCTCTGCCTGGGGACACAGAAAGTCTGTCTGTGTGAGTGAGTGAGAAAAGACCGTGAGTAAAAGGTTGCTGAAACATTGTTTTGTGAGCTGGCAGGGAGAAGCCCTCCAGTGGATAGACAGGGACCTCTGATGTTTAGTAAGCGCCGGACAGGCAAGTTTTCTTTTGTTGTTCTGTTTTTATCTATGCAACCTTCTCAATAAACCTGGCTACAAGCCAGCTTAAACCTTATTCCCGGTGTCTGGTCGGAATGGTGTGAAGCTGACACGTGTCCTTTGACCCCAGCAAAGGCGATCCCGAGCTTAACCCCTCCCAAGTGGTGGAGGATTCTGGCAAGCACGTTAAAAGTTTGAAAATGGATGACGTAGTAAAGGCACTGATACAGCTCCGCGGCATCCTGCCAAGCAAAATAATACCATTTATGCAGATTTGTTGAGCCTTTAAGGAGAAATTAATATTTTCTATGTTTATGCAGATGAGGGTTTCAGTGGGCAGAGGGGTGGGCCTGAACCCTCGGTGCTCCTAGCTCCTCCACTGTGTTGCAATGGCCACTCCCCCTCCCTTGGATTGACAGGGCCAGACACCATCAGGATCCTATCATCTGGCCCTGTACTCCGCGCTGTTCATTACATTATTGGCACACGTGCAGTAGTGGTGCTGCTGGGCAAGCAGAAGTAGATATACTGCACATCAGTACAACTCAGAGCTGGTGGTAGCACCAGGACCCTGGAGCCTGAAGGAGCCTTATGGCCCCCTACTTTACTTAATAGTATGATGATAATATCATTCACTAGCATGCTCCTAAAGAGACATTATACTGTGTATATTGTACATTCATTTGATAAATAGCGTCCACCAACATTTTAGCATTTATACTGCTTGGCTGAAGGTATATGTATGTAAGCACGTTATTGTATGCCCATTGTTCCTCATGAACACATGCAACACCGTACTAAAAGGGAAACCAAAAGCCAGTCTAAAGATTACAATAGCTTCCAATGACTGTAAAGCTATACTTGTGTTCAGTTTACTCTAAAGAGTGAATGACTTACTGAACTATGCATGGATTTTTACAATCCAGTCATGGCCGTGCATTCCTATGCAGTCATGTGAGCTGAACATATGGCCTCTGGTTAGGCAGTCATGTGTCGACTGCTGTCTGCTGAGGCCATCTGCTGATACAGTGTTCCACATGGCAACTGTAAAACTGTAGTACTAGTGGATTCTGATTTGAAATTCCAATACTATTACATACCTCACAACTTTTGAAAATGGCAAAGAGGGACAATATGTGGAGCCTCTGGGACACATTTTTTCTTGCACTTGAATAGCCATTTAAATATTAGCATATAAATCATCGGATTATAGATAATTTAAGGTCCAAATTGCACCAAATAATAAAGTTATGGTCTAATATACAGGTAGAAACCATACAGATAGTTTAGTAAGAAGCAATTCAGGGGTGCAACTACCATAGTGGCAGACCATGCAACTGCTATGGGGCCCAGGGCAAGTGGGGGCCCAGTCATAGTTGGGATTATCTCCTCTTCTACTGGAGGTGAAAACTTGGTCAGGACTCTACCCTCTAAAGGGACAACTTTTAGCAAATGAGGCAGTGGAAAAAATGGCCCAAGGGTCTTTGAAAAGGGTTCAGGCAGAAACCCTTCTGTTTTGTGTGGGTGCCTGGTTTGATCTTTGCTATGGGGCCCTTACTTCTCTATGTATGCCACGATTCTGATTTGAAATTCCAATACTATTACATACCTCACAACTTTTGAAAATCGCAAAGAGGGACAATATGTGGAGCCTCTGGGACACATTTTTTCTTGCACTTGAATAGCCATTTAAATATTACCATATAAATCATCGGATTATAGATATTTTAAGGTCCAAATTGCACCAAATAATAAAGTTATGGTCTAATATACAGGTAGAAACCATACAGATAGTTTAGTAAGAAGCAATTCAGGGGTGCAACTACCATAGTGGCAGACCATGCAACTGCTATGGGGCCCAGGGCAAGAGGGGGCCCAGTCATAGTTGGGATTATCTCCTCTTCTACTGGAGGTGAAAAATTGGTCAGGACTCTACCCCCTAAAGGGACAACTTTTAGCAAATGAGGCAGTGGAAAAAATGGCCCAAGGGTCTTTGAAAAGGGTTCAGGCAGAAACCCTTCTGTTTTGTGTGGGGGCCTGCTTTGATCTTTGCTGTGGGGCCCTTACTTCTCTATGTACGCCACTGGAGCAATTTTGTAAATTTATTGATGCACATTTATGCATTATTCCCAAGGTAAAAAAAAGGGACATTTAAGGATCAAAGAGGTACAGAGGGACTTAGGTCAAAAAGAGGGACATTTAAGGATCAAAGAGGTGCAGAGGGACTTAGGTCAAAAAGAGGGACACTTGGGAGGCATGTTATTATAGTCAGTCAATACCCACATTCTTTAGGTCATATCTATGTTATTCTACATGTGCACACTTATGACAGTGTACACACAGTATAAACTGACCAACAAAGTATCCTGGTACATTTTGCAGGACAAGTGACTAAGGAAATCACTTTTTGCGGTAAATATCACTTGTAGTTTTCCAAGACTGGCAAAAAGTCGCCAGAATGCTAAGTATGAAGTAAAAATAATAATAATAAAAAAAACTCACCTTGTTGAAGCATCCAGGTTACAGCGCAGCAGCTCCTGTCCCCGCCGATTCTCTGACTTGGCCACTCCAAAGCATACATCTTCTTTTTCATCCATTCTGTAGTTGATTTACTTGTGTGCTTTAAGTCACTTTCTTGTTGCGTCACTCAATGTCTCATAAGCTTGAGCTCATGGACTGATGACCTTAAATTCTGCTGTAAAATGTTTTCATACACCTTAGAATTCATTTTTTTCTCTCTATGATCTCAAGTTGTGCAGGTCCAAATGAATAACACTGCTCCAAACCATAATGCTCCATCCACCATGCTTCACAGTAGGGATGGGGTTCTGGTGTTGGTGCGCAGTGTTCCTTTACCTCCAAACATAGCGTTGCCCAATTGTACTAAAAAGTTCCACTTTTGTCTTACTTTTCCATAGAAAGTATTTCCAGATCACTGTGGAACATCCAAGGTGGTCTTGGAAAATCTTTAGACAGGCTGTGATGTTTTTGTGGTCTCCTTCCATGAATACTATTTTTGTTCAGTGTTTCAGTGGACATGTAAGGAGCATCCGGATATGGTTGATAGTGGTGAAGCGCACCCTTATTTTGAAAAATGCAGGCGGAGGCAAGTGGAATTCTTTTCAGCAACACAATCTAACCTTACTGTACCGATATTTACAGCCCCAAAGTAGGGTACATCACTTGAAAAGCTGCATAGACACAAAGGTACAGTATGTTTGGCTGTTTCACTCAGAGGTTCTCATGGAGAAGTACAGTACTTTTAATTCTATACAGTCAATAAGTAGTCCCAAGGTAGACCACCCTGCTACCGGGTGATTTTAGGCCTCCAGGCCATGAGGTGTCCAACTTGGGGTTGCCACTTACTGGCAGGAAGCACACTCTTTCTCCCAGCCCTTGGTGCCTTACACCACCCATCCATCCAGGTCAAGTGCCTTTAGAATACAGACCAGACTTTAGCTCCTCTTAGCCAGTGTCATTAAACCTTACTACAAGTCTGTCTCAGGGCCCCAGTATTTCTCACCTGTCACTTGGTCACTTTTTGCGTCACTGCAACTAGTTGCCTCTGCAGCTATCTCATCCATAAGATCACTAGCAGGCCAGCACATTACTTCAGGCTATACTCAGGACTCTCCATGCCCCATTAACTAATCAGGTCTTACTTTGGTGCATGCCAATCCCATGCCACCTTCATGCAGGAACTACTCTCTCACTTGCCCGATCCCTTATGGCTGAAGCGGTCACTCTTCATTCTTCATTCCAGAATTTGAAATTGGTATGTCTTTCTTTATATATAAAGTAAATACTGAAACAGACTCTGATACCTTTCCTTCAATACTAACAAGTAAACCATATACACACTTACAAATGCCTCTGCTTGTTATTTGGTTCAAACCCTCCTTTTCCTGGAACATAGATTTTTTTGTCACTAGTGCAGAAATACTTTAGATTCTTTGATAATGATGAAAAAGGAATTGCAATAAAAAACAATGTTTTGGCCTCCCTATTATGCATAGCATTTGAATTCCAGTGTGATTGTTAGGCTGTACTGGCAGAAAGCTAGTTTTACTTTAACCTTTATTTCATTTGTCTATATATTATATAATATGTAACACAATTTGAAATAAATGTAATGCAGGTAGGAATTTGGGCTACAGGTCCTTGGTGTAACTCTATGACTTGTTGTGTTTCTGATATTTTCATGGGTTTCTATAATGGAGGAGATTTTGACTGATTTATCACTTTTATCAGATTTTAAATAAAACTCCATCACATATTACAAATCTTTTGTGCAAAAACTACAATAAGCAACAGTTTTAAGCTACTTCACATCTGCATTTTTCCTTTCCAGTTTTGAAATCCGGCAGAGGATCTCAAAACCGGAGGAAAACCCATCCGTTTGAATAATGTAACCGGCTGCATCCGCTCAGAACGGATCCAGTTTTATGAAATTAAAAATGAACATGCCAAATCCGGCAATTGCAACGTTCCTTTCTCACAAAGCTAGAACCAGCCCTGTACCTGACATGAATCCAGAGATCTCCTCATTCATTGCTCTGCTAGATTTATATCAAACTGGCAGCCCAGGGGCGTGTCTTTTCTGCTTCAGCTAAGGGGCGTGTCTTTTCTGCTGCAGCTCAGGGTGTGTCTTTTCTACTGGAGCTCTCTCCCTATTACAGCTCAGCAAGCAGCTGGAGGATGAAAATTAAACTTGGCTTCTGTGGCCTTCTCGGTGAGCTGGACAAAGAAGTAAAAAAGAACAAACAGCAGGTGGCGCTATACAGATACATTTTATTGCATAACTCAGTGGCTATACACATTTTTTTAATACATGCAGTTACAAAAGTATTCAGATCCAGGTGCTGTTTTGAAAACTGTAGAATATTTTCCATTGAACAACCCCTTTAAATTAAGCTTTGTCCATTATAAAGATATATTAAGAAATTAACCAGAACAGAATTTTGAATCTTTTAGATAAAAAGGATGGAAATTTACTGTGTGTTATCCACTAAAATTGTACCGGACAGTCCAGATATAATATGCTGTACAAATATAAATGAGATAAATAAATAAATGAGAAGCACTGAAAAGTGACTAGAAAACATATCCCCTTCTTCACCCAGGCAGCCCCTCTGATATGAGCATCGGAACATGAATTGTGCAGATAAAGGCCTTCTTCAGCAGATACGGTGATGTACCGAATCTCTGCTAGGCGAAAACCTCTGCCTAGCAGTAAAAGTTTATAAACAAAAGCCCTCGCCTTGCGCTATACAGCGCAGAGCAAGGAGATCATCGGAGCATGAAATGCTCATCTCATAGGGGCTGCCTGGGTGAAGAAGGTTACCCAGATCTTTAAGGATGTTATAATATCAAAATGTCAAGACATCTAACCCAGGTGATTCGATAGAATGTCTCATGTACTTGCAGAATTTGGCTCCTCACTTTCTGCATAACTGACTTATGTGCCATCTGGCTTCGGAGGCTGCACAAACAGGATGTTAAAAGACTTCTTAATCTGCTGTCCAACAGACACTTTGTTCCCTTTTTCTATGGCAAGATATAAGGAGAACTTATGAGTCATGAGTGCATTCTGATTTTGTGGGTTTGAAATAGGAACAGAATTGAATTTCTTTTCTGGGCTTTAAGCTGGCTTTACACATTCAATAGGTATCAGCCACAGCAATCTCTCCCGACTCCCACATACACATTCAGCTGAGTGTGTAGTATATGTGTTGTCAGTGGAGACAGAGGAGAAATAGGCTGCCAGACATCCCAGCTGAGGACTGGCCATTGACCCTGCAGGAAAATTTCTCCGGTGGCCCGATGCCCAGGCCCTCTCATGGTGGCTGGCCAGGTACATTAATTAATGCTAGGAGCATCAAGTACTTATGTACATGGCCAGCAGACACAGGAGCCATCCTGAGTTCAACTGTATTCCCGTCCTCAATATGGTGATATGGCAGTATTTTATGCTGCACCGTGGTATTTGATTTTGCTGGAGGGGCATTTTGCCCGGCACTATAGTATTGTTGGCCCCGCCTACTTTTGTTGTTCCTGTCTACATGTGGCTTGTGTTGTCTCTGCCTACTTGAGTTGCCCTACCTTCTGTCAATTTGGACTTGCCTATAACATAGCGCCTCTTTTAGTTTTTTTTCCAGGGCCTCTTTAAGTTCCCAGTGCACCCCTGCAGACACTTCTGGGTGGTATACTGTACTGTATCTCCTGGGAGAACAAAAGCATGGGGTAAAAGTATTCACAATGTCAGATGATGTTGGGAGAGAGAAGGATCAGACAAATTAGGCTGGTGGCTGACCCAGCTGTACTTGGTGGGCTTTGTCAACAGTATACTAATGTGTACCAAAATGAAACCCAAAATCAATGTCGGAACGTTTTTCTTTATTTTACCCCACATTTTTTTCAATTTTTCAGTACAAGATATGATAAATTAAATCGTGTCATTAAAAATACAATAGTCCCACAAAAAAATAGTCCCACAAAAAAATCAAGCCCTCATATGGCTACGTGAATGGAGGAACTAAAAGAAAAACAGAATTATGTTGCCACGAGGCTAAGGATGTGCTGAGAAGAACAGATTTGTACCTTTATTTGAGCAAATTTATTTAGATCTTTTGTTTTCAAAAGTGCATAGTTTTATTGGCAAGAAACCCTGTAACCACAGTCAAACTAAACAAGCTTCTTACAAGGTTCTCCTTATGCTACTTACTGTATGCTGAAGGCTGGGGAATACAGAAAAGTCAATACAGATTTCAGATTAGAATTTTTCCCACAAAACTATATATCAATCTGTTCAGCTCCTCTTGCTCTATGGCAGGCTACCAACAGATAGGAGGGCATGTACAGCGAGCCCTTGAGGAGGCAGTGCAGAGGATGGGAGTGGTGGTGGCCCCAATGAGATGTCACGGTGTACTCAGGCCATTGCTCCCTGGGGATCAGCCCAGTGGAAAGATGGTTTAAAGAATAAGGCCAGAAGTAAAAGTACATATAACAGTCTCTTTTTACTTAGTGCAAAATATAACTTGCGGTACATCAAGCAGTAGTAGTTACAAAGTGCAGTTTTCGGTCACCAGGTGATGAGATATGGTGGCTGGTAAGGTGGCAATAAATGGCACTAGCAGGCACTTGTGGATATAGTTGTCCAGAATGTGATACAAGCTTGGTATTTTACTGGCCTGGAAGAGGTCTAGGTGATGAGTGTCTGATCTATAGTCCCTTACCTGCAGCAGGGTCCTTGAAGCTGAATCTTGCTTGTTACTTTGCCGTTTAGGCACACAGAAAGCTTACTGTGTTCTTGATTCTGACAATTTTCCCTGGAATAAGGGTCTCACAGGTGAACTGAATATGGTCCTTTAAGTAGGAGCTCTGGTATGAACTTCCTATTTGCTTTTAGTATGGACTTAAACTGCCTCTCCTTGCAGGAAGTCGAATCAGCCCACTTTCATCAAGAGGAAAGGGACAGGATGGTTAGCCCTGTTTCTGCCAACCATGCCTCATTTGCTGGAGTATACAGCCGAAACAAGGCATAACACAATACATGACAAAACTGCAGATACCCCAGGTCTGGGGAGCTGCACATGTGCAACATAACAGTTAACAGTTTCCCTTTAAAAATTCATTCCGACACACAGTAGACAAAACATTGCATTGACTGTTTTACATTTAACCTTTACATGTTCTTAGGGTACTTTCACACTAGCGGCATAGCTATCCGGTAGGCTGTTCCGGTGGGTGAACAGCCTGCGGACCCGCCATGCCGCAAGTACCCGTGCACTGCCGATTGCCAGACTAAAAGTCGGAGCTGCAATACTTTTAGTCCAGCGTTTGCCAGGCCGTGCACTGCAGTGCTGCCCCATAGCTCCGCCACCTGCCCCATTATAGTCAATGGGGACGGAGCGGCAGCACGGCAGTGCCCGAGTACTTGCGGCATGGTGGATCTGGAAGGCTGTTCACCTGCCGGAACAGCCTGCCGGATAGCTATGCCGCTAGTGTGAAAGTACCCTTAGTGAGTACATGAATGGTTTTGACACTGACAAGATCAAGTGTAGTTTTGTTGTCTTCTCACACTGTAGTAGTCAGACTTTTAGTTGACAAATAACTGGTGGTCTCTTGACCACCAATCACAAGCTTATGTCTCCTGCTCACCTCACTAGAGATTTAGTGATCTCTAAAATACATTTCACTTTAAATGGGAATGAAGGTCTGCTATTTTATGTGTTTACGTGGCCTTTTTCCAAACACTTAGGAGGGTCATTTATTAGTAGCACAGGCCGGTCTTGATAAACCTTTCCCAATGTATTCCCTTCTAGTTTACAGTAAACTGAGCTATTTTTTCTTACATTCTTAAAGGGAGATTTACATCAGAACGGGATATTTTTTAAACTACTGTAGATATTCATAGAAACATTGTTTTTATTTTCAATTAGGCCTAGTTCACACATCAGTTATTTGATCAGTTATTTCCATCAGTTATTGTGAGCCAAAACCAGGTGTGGGTCAAATCACAGAACAGGTGCAAATATTTTCACTATAACTTATCTCTGTGTAGCCTTCACTCCTAGTTTTGGCTCTCAAAACTGATAGAAATAACTGACCAAGTAACTGATGTGTGAACTGGGCCGAGACAGTAATGTACCATTGAAAATTAGTCAGTCTGCAGTCAGCAAAGAGAGATAAAACTCCTAAACAGATAAGTAATGCATCGTTATTTTAATGCTGCTGCAAGGGAAATATGTTATCTGTTAGAAAAATAGTAGATTAGTATAAGGCTACATGCACACGACCGTTGCCTGCCTCCGCGTCCGCTCCTCCTGCAAATTTTGCGTCCGTCAAAAAAAACGGATGACGGACCGTTTTTTTACGGATCCGATTTTTATGGCAGATCCATTGTAAAAATGCCTATCCTTGTCCATAAGCGTGAAAAAAATAGGACATGCTCTATTTTTTGACGGAATGAAAACACAGATCACGGATGCGGAACAAAAACGGTTGACCATCCGCAATTTTTGACGGACCCATTGAAATGAATGGGGAAGCATCCTATCCGTGAAAAAACGGAACGGACGCGAAACAAACAACGGTCGTGTGCATGGAGCCTAATTCGGATGACAGCTCTATTGTTCTCTTGATAGGCCTAGCAAAAGGTGCCTACGGAGGAGCATTGAACTTATCAGGGTAGTGTGTGATCCTCTAATTGAGTCACTTATAGTAAAATATTCAAGTGAGACCATTTGCCATGCTAAAATTTCAAAGAAGGGCAGAACGTAGAATAAATGGACTGGCAAACCAGCTACCTGTTCTTTGTAAAAAAAAAAAAAAACTTTGAGGCCACCTAAAGTAACAAAGAAAAGATTAATGTAAGGGTCAAGGTTACTACGGTTAGACAGCTCATATTAATTAGTATTTTTATTGCACTTGTCAATGTTTTCAAGGCTTCAGTATTTAACCAAGATAAAGAAATAAGAATACGGTAATTTAACAATGGCTCTCCAGTTCTCAGCTGTTTCCATATTGTATATGTAATAGCCTTCACAGAGCCAATACTTGGAGTACTGCCATGTCCAAGCTACACAAATATCCAGAGATAAGATATGAATATCCTACGTCAAGTGCTGAATGCTGCCTTATTCAAAGGTGTTTCACAAAGATCAATCTGATGAATCCAAAAATAAAATTACACAGGCAGTGTAGGCAGGATTGTTTCTTTTAAGCTACATTTTAAAGAAGATCTGTCACCTCTCCTGCCATGTATGTTTTAGAAAATAGTTGTATTCTGCATGTAATGACAATTCTGGAGCATGTTTTCTTAGGACTCTATGTTATGAATAAATGAAAAACGGTGTAGTCAGTTTATTTAAAAATTTATAGTAGGAATAATAGATGTACCACACAACCTACAAATATCAGAAAAGATATGCTCTCGGTAATGCAAGTAGATACTAAGGCAAACATGTCAGGAGAGGTGTCAGGTCCTCTTTAACCTGTGGGGTACCACAGGGTACCCCGGAGCTGTGGGACGCGACCTAAAGAAGAACTCTCGCAAAACAATTTATTCTCAGACCTGCTAGAAAGGTCATCATGTAGAAGGGAGGATATAACTCACAAATACAGCCACTGGTAAGAAAATGACATTCACTACAGATTGCTACAGATTTTATTCTCTGACCTGCTAGAAAGGTTATCATGTACCTTTCTAGCAGGTCAGAGAATAAATCTGTAGTAATCTGTAGTGAATGTCATTTTCTTACCAGTGGCTGTATTTGTGAGTTATCTCCTCCCTTCTGCTTCTCATCTGTGTCATGTGACCAACAATCAGACTCACCAACTGAAACAGCATCTTATGTGTGGACTGGAAGTCAGTTTCTCTATGCATTCCTATGGGAGCCTTAATGTCAGTCTCCTAGGAATAAATAGAGAAGTAACGGACGTCCTGTCCTGTGTCAGTTGGAGATCAGAGAGTTGATCACATGACACAGCTAAGAATTAGAAGGAAGGGGATAATCCACAAATGCAGTCACTGATGAGAACATTATGATCACTACAGATTACATCATGCACCTTTTAACAGCTCAGAGAATAACATTTTTTGCGGGAGTTCTACTTAAAACCCCAGCACCATACAGGTACGGTGGGATGATCAGGCGGCTGCTTCTGCCTGATAAGCAGCAGGGGCCCTGTGAGAACACTGATGCTGGCGCATTAACCCTAGATGTGCCACAGACAGCGCTGACTGCGGCACGTGCGGGGTGTGTAGAGTGAAAAAGCTCACGTCCAGTCTTCATCGGGTCCTTGCGCTGCGGTGACAGGTACCCAATGGCTGGGAAGGCAACCCGATGCCTTCCATAGGCATCATGCTGCCTTTATGGAAGCCTGTGAGATCTAGCCCCTGGTCTCACAGTCAAGCAGAGCTATAAGTGTATTACACTGTGTAATACACTTAAAATCAATGCATTACAATACAGATGCATTACAATACGCCCTTTTCCCAAAATTAAGTTAAAAAATAGGAAAAAAAAAGAAAAGTAAACATATTAGTTATTCACGCATCTGTATCGACTGGCTTTAGAAAAATATCACATTTGTCACCTTGCCTCACAAAAAGTGTAATACCAACCAATCAACAAGTCGTATGTAGGAAAATGGTACCAAGAAGACAATCGCTCCAAAAAAAAATATATGGCTCTCAGAAAAAGGTAACATAAAAACAAGATTTAATTCTGTTCAAAAATGCTTTTACCATGTAAAACTTAACAAAAATAAAAATAATAGGCATATTATGTATCGCCGTGTCCGTAATAACTTGCTCTATAAAAATATCATATGATATACTCTAGAAGAAATGGAAAACTCTAGTTTTCTTGCGGTGTAAATTCTTTTAATATTGGAATTACGGTAAAAATTCACACATATAGAGTAGTGACGTTTCGGCCTTCACAAAATGGCCTTCATCAGACTGTGTCAAAAGAAAAATCAAATCAAAATATAGAAAAGGTACCAGGTCGTGCATAGAATATATACGTCTAAAAGTAAATGATGAAAATAATTAATACAAATCCGCATCTCGTGACTTCCTCTTGATATAATAAATTCAGCATAGGGTACTGTGTTTGGAATACTATAGCAGAGTCAGTCATATTCCTCATAATATTGTAGTACATATTCATATCATAAAGTATATTCATAGAATTCATAATAACAGGATAATCCATAATTCATAATATTGCAGTATAATTCATATTGGCACCATCAAATATATCCATAAAAATAATAGTAAAAAGAAAATCAAATAGGTATCATGATGAGAACATAATTAGTGAAAAAGTATAGTGAATAGACCATAAATGATAGGCAACATGATCAGCAGGTTCTTCAGGAAAAATAGTAATCATAGTCCTGATGGTAGTGGCATATAGATCAAAAAGTATTTGAGTAGGGCAATTTGTTAAAGAAAATATGGCAATATAATAGATAGCAAGGTTATAAGACCAGGTGTATAGAGTTCCTTTAGCGTAACAAAGGATAAGTAAGCCACTATCTCCTATTAGTGGGTCTACATAGAGACACCTAATACATTGCCTAATAGAAATATTTTAAAAAGGAAAATATATCATATATATGTAGAATTCAGTGGGTTACCTGTAGCCGCTTATCCGGGAAAGGAAGAGAGAGCTGCTGTAAGAATAACAGGACTATGCCTGCTGGTAAGTATCTGCGCCTGGTTTCACATGGCGCCCGGTGTGGTCTTATAGCGGCGTCCCGGAAGTATCAAGCGCGTGCGCGCCTGTCATGATGCGTATCAAGCCTCTCTCTGGGGCTTGTGTCAAGCCTCGATTTGAGTACGGATGTGTGCCCACTGAGTTCTGTGTTTCAAGCCTCGATTTAGGTATTGGCGCATGCGCTCTAGTTCATGTGTCTAATCTTCACTGACATATAATTTCATATGTTGGTATTGGGAATATGATATATATTAGTGTTCAACATGTGAACGCCTACGGGAAATAAAGAGATCATGCATATCATGTATGTCCCATACTGATACATACGTAGATGTATATCACTGTAGGATACATATGAAGAGACCATATATATATATATATATATGCATGCATGTACATATTTATGCACATGCATGTACATACACATATGTACAAGAAGTATTGTATGAGTGAAACATATATACCCCAATGTATGGAGTACTATCTGAGTAGAATAAGTATGTCCAGATGTTCGAAATATAAAAAGAAAAGTGAATACTGAAAAGGGTGAATATTATAAAAACTGTGAATATTATAAAAACACCCACCAAGAGGCATATACCTACAGGGTACTATATGGGTAGGCTATACATAACCAGTTGTTCGGAGTACTATATGAGTAGACTACACATCACCAGATGTTAGAAGTACAAGGGAAAAGGGAAAAAAAACATGATTGTAAGTAGGCCCACAAAAGGATATAGATAGAACTAGGACATCTGTGGAAGGAAAGGGATATCAGGTTATTTCCATATGTTTTCATAAGGCTTCAATCTTGAGTCATGTCAGGTATAGGTTTGAATCTCATATTCCCTATTAAGGCCCATTGGTTCAAGTGTATTGAGTGTGTGTATCCAAAAGCTTCCCTTTTCTTCAATAGCTTAGATCTATCGCCCCCTCCTTGATGGTATGACATGTTCAATTACCTGGAATTTCAATTGTGAGATGTTGTGGCCCGCAGACTCAAAGTGGGCGGGGACAGGTAATAGTAATTCTTTTCTTCTGATTTTGGACTTATGTTGACAGATTCTATCCCGAATTTTTTGGGTCGTTTCGCCTACATAGGCTTTGCCACATGGGCACTTGAGTAGATATATTACATAGGATGAATCACATGTAAAAAACCCGTATGTGGAAAGCTTTACCTGAAAGTGGGTGATAGAAATAAGGGCCTTTTTGTACGTGTGAACACTGGAGGCAGTGTATACATGGGAAAGTGCCTAGTTTCGGTCTCTGCAGAAATGTTTGTCTCTGCGTGTTAGGTGGGGGCCTATGTCTGCTTTGACAAGTAGGTCCCGAAGGTTGTTTGGACGTCTAGTGCATGCCAGAATGGGATTTTTAAAGACTGCAATTTCTGGGTATGATTTTTGTAGAATGGACCAATGGTTCCTGATGCTATTGGTTATTTTGAGTACACTAGGATGGTAAGTGTGTACGAAGGGAATTCTGTCCAGGGTGTTCTTTAGTTCTCTAGTTTTAGGTTTTGGTTTATCTTGTAATAGATTGGCTGGGTAACCGCGTGCTAAAAAACGGGCTTTCATTTCAGTAAGTCTTGTTCTGCATACGGTATCGGATTTTACAATACGTCGTATCCGTTGGAATTGGGAATAAGGAAGGGATTTTTGGTACTCGGAGAATGGAAACTTGAGAAGTGTAGTAAATTGTTCCTATCTGTAGTTTTTCTGTATAGGTCAGTGGTAACTGAGCCGTCTGGTTGTTTTTTGACTGTTGTGTCTAGAAAATTGATTTCTGTCATATGGTGGTGGATGGTAAACTGCAACTCCGGATATATGGAATTAAGGAAAGAATGGAAGCCTAGCAAGGAGTCCAACGTGCCCTCCCATATGCAAAAAATGTCATCGATGTATCGTTTCCACATTAATACCTTGGAAAAGTCTGTGTGGGCATAAATGTAAGTCTGATTTTGCTACAATCATACCAATAAGGAATAGCATCAGGAACCATTGGCCCATTCTACAATCATACCCAGAAATAGCAGTCTTTAAAAATCCCATTCTGGCATGCACTAGACGTCCAAACAACCTTCGGGACCTACTTGTCAAAGCAGACATAGGCCCCCACCTAACACGCAGAGACAAACATTTCTGCAGAGACCAAAACTAGGCACTTTCCCATGTATACACTGCCTCCAGTGTTCACACGTACAAAAAGGCCCTTATTTCTATCACCCACTTTCAGGTAAAGCTTTCCACATACGGGTTTTTTTACATGTGATTCATCCTATGTAATATATCTTCTCAAGTGCCCATGTGACAAAGCCTATGTAGGCGAAACGACCCAAAAAATTCGGGATAGAATCTGTCAACATAAGTCCAAAATCAGAAGAAAAGAATTACTATTACCTGTCCCCGCCCACTTTGAGTCTGCGGGCCACAACATCTCACAATTGAAATTCCAGGTAATTGAACATGTCATACCATCAAGTAGGGGGCGATAGATCTAAGCTATTGAAGAAAAGGGAAGCTTTTGGATACACACACTCAATACACTTGAACCAATGGGCCTTAATAGGGAATATGAGATTCAAACCTATACCTGACATGACTCAAGATTGAAGCCTTATGAAAACATATGGAAATAACCTGATATCCCTTTCCTTCCACAGATGTCCTAGTTCTATCTATATCCTTTTGTGGGCCTACTTACAATCATGTTTTTTTTTTCCCTTTTCCCTTGTACTTCTAACATCTGGTGATGTGTAGTCTACTCATATAGTACTCGAACAACTGGTTATGTATAGCCTACCCATATAGTACCCTGTAGGTATATGCCTCTTGGTGGGTGTTTTTATAATATTCACAGTTTTTTATAATATTCACCCTTTTCAGTATTCACTTTTCTTTTTATATTTCGAACATCTGGACATACTTATTCTACTCAGATAGTACTCCATACATTGGGGTATATATGTTTCACTCATACAATACTTCTTGTACATATGTGTATGTACATGCATGTGCATAAATATGTACATGCATGCATATATATATATATATATATGGTCTCTTCATATGTATCCTACAGTGATATACATCTACGTATGTATCAGTATGGGACATACATGATATGCATGATCTCTTTATTTCCCCGTAGGCGTTCACATGTTGAACACTAATATATATCATATTCCCAATACCAACATATGAAATTATATGTCAGTGAAGATTAGACACATGAACTAGAGCGCATGCGCCAATACCTAAATCGAGGCTTGAAACACAGAACTCAGTGGGCACACATCCGTACTCAAATCGAGGCTTGACACAAGCCCCAGAGAGAGGCTTGATACGCATCATGACAGGCGCGCACGCGCTTTGATACTTCCGGGACGCCGCTATAAGACCACACCGGGCGCCATGTGAAACCAGGCGCAGATACTTACCAGCAGGCATAGTCCTGTTATTCTTACAGCAGCTCTCTCTTCCTTTCCCGGATAAGCGGCTACAGGTAACCCACTGAATTCTACATATATATGATATATTTTCCTTTTTAAAATATTTCTATTAGGCAATGTATTAGGTGTCTCTATGTAGACCCACTAATAGGAGATAGTGGCTTACTTATCCTTTGTTACGCTAAAGGAACTCTATACACCTGGTCTTATAACCTTGCTATCTATTATATTGCCATATTTTCTTTAACAAATTGCCCTACTCAGATACTTTTTGATCTATATGCCACTACCATCAGGACTATGATTACTATTTTTCCTGAAGAACCTGCTGATCATGTTGCCTATCATTTATGGTCTATTCACTATACTTTTTCACTAATTATGTTCTCATCATGATACCTAATTGATTTTCTTTTTACTATTATTTTTATGGATATATTTGATGGTGCCAATATGAATTATACTGCAATATTATGAATTATGGATTATCCTGTTATTATGAATTCTATGAATATACTTTATGATATGAATATGTACTACAAAATTATGAGGTATATGACTGACTCTGCTATAGTATTCCAAACACAGTACCCTATGCGAATTTATTATATCAAGAGGAAGTCACGAGATGCGGATTTGTATTAATTATTTTCATCATTTACTTTTAGACGTATATATTCTATGCACGACCTGGTACCTTTTCTATATTTTGATTTGATTTTTTCTTTTGACACAGTCTGATGAAGGCCATTTTGTAAAGGCCGAAACGTCACTACTCTATATGTGTGAATTTTGCCGTAATTCCAATATTAAAAGAATTTACACCGCAAGAAAACTGGAGTTTTCCATTTCTTCTGTATACGGGGCGGGATCCCGACTTCCAGTGGCGGTAAAGGCAGAGTGCCACTACGTTTTACTTCCATATGATATACTCTGTCAGGTGAACGATGTAAAAATAAAATAAATAAAAACTATGTCAGAACAATCATTTTTGTCACCTCGCCTTACAAAATGCTTAATATGTGATCAAAAAGTCATATACATGCCCCTACAGCAGTTTACCACCACATATGGGGTGTTGCCGTATTCAGGAGAAAATGGGTAACAAATTACGGGATGCTTTTTCTCCTGTTACCCGTTGTAAAAATGAATAAATTGGGGCTAAAGCAACATTTTATTGGAAGAAATTAAACTTTTCATTTTCACAGCCAAGTGTTTCCAAATTCTATAAAATGCTTATGGGATCTAAGTGCTCAGTACACCCCTTAATATATTCTTTGAGGATTTAGTTTAAAAAATGGGGTCACTTTTTGAGGGTGTCGAGTGTAGGGGTACATCAGGGTCTCTTCAAATGCAAAATGGTGCCCAAAAACTATTCTAGCAAAATCTGCCTCCAAAAACCACATGACGCTCCTTTCCATCTGACCACTGCCATGTGCCCCTACAGCAATTTACCACTACATATGGGGTATTTCTGTAAACTGCAGAATCAGAGTAATGTATATTGAGGTTTATTTTGCTGTTAACCCAAGCTGTGTTGCAGGAAAAAACTGATTAACATTTTAAAAAAATTAAATTTTGAAATTTCACCTCCATTTTCCTTTAATTCTTATGGAACACCTCAAGGGTTAACAAAGTTTGTAACATCAGTTTAAAATAATTTGAGGGGTATAGTTTCTAAATGCCATGTATGGGTGGTTTACATTAAGTAAACCCCTCAAAATCACTTTATAACTGAATTGGTGCATAAAAAGGGTTTTGAAAAATTCCAAGGATTCTAACATCCTAAAAATTTAATAACATTTACAAAATGAAGCCAACATAAAGTAAACCTATGGAAAATATAAAGTAACAACCATTTTGTGATGTATCACTATCTGCCATAAAAGCAGAGAAATTCATATTTAGATATAGTGAATTCTTCCAAATTTTTTGGGATGTATTAATAAATAAAAGTAAAACCTATTGACTAAAATGTATCACTAACTTGAAGTACAAAGTGTCACGAGAAAACAATGGCTTGGATAAAAAAAGCTTTCTAAAGTTATTACCACAAAAAGCAACACGTCAGATTTGCAAAAATAGACCTGGGATTTAAGGTGAAAAGGGCCCTGGTACTAAAGGGGTTAAAGAAACACTAAATAATCTAAACAATAACAATCCAATAATAATAAAAAGAAAGTATAACATAAAGTAATCTCCATACAATTGTCCCAATAATCTATACACACATATATGATATCAGGACGACACAGCTATACAGTACAGGGACGTCACTCCACTTTACTACATGGTTGAGGGGCAAAGTAGTACAATCACTGTTACCCTGATACTACATGCATGCCTATAAACGAAATGGTATAAAGGGAATATTGTGCATATGCAGTGTACTCACTGACAAATAAAAATAATGCACCCACCCACAAAGAAATGTTGGATTGCTGCAAAACTCGTCAGGCAGTTATGTCTCAGGCAGATATGTTTACACCTGTACGGTGCTGGGGTTTACAGGTCTGATCTTGTTAGATACTGGGTGTTGCCACAAGAAGTTGTAAAACTACTTGCCCTGCTGCCTGCTCTATATAAAGCCTCTCAGATGCCAGCTTTGGATAGTGTACCTCTTGGTGATAGATAACTGACTGCTAGACATGCCTCTGTGATACACTCAGAGAGGTTTTGCCCAGTTGACAGACTTTGAGAGGGGCACATTATTGGGCTGAGAGAAGCAGGAGGGCTGTTTCTACGAATTGTTTCCACACTCTAGGTCCTTCTTACCTAGCTATTAGGAGGTATGGGGAGCAGTGGTTACATGAGGACATGCACACAGGGAACAGGCTACAGATGGCCCAGGCAGACCACCAGTAGAGATTTGATCCACTGACCAGCACAAGCAGCTCCCACACTTTGTTGTCCACCAATTAGACATAGGTGGCACGTTCTTTACACACACCTGTCTCTCCCGGACCATTTCCAGGCACTTAACAGAAGGAGATTTGGTTTTACAACACACAGTACGTTTCCTGCCACCATGACCTTTGTTTGCAGTGAAGTTGTGAAGGAGAAACACTGGCTTCTATGGACTGGAACCACATTGTCTTTAGCAACATATCCAGATTTTGTTTGAGATCTGATAATGTTCAGGTTTGAGAATGGAGGCCTCGTAGTGAGTGTTTCAATCCTGCCTTTGCTGTGAAGACACACTGCCCAAACTGTTGGTGTGATGATCGGGGAGCTATCGCACACAACGGTCGTAAACTCCTAGTAATGATACAAGGGAAACTAACATGTCAGTAACATGTGCAGGACATCCCATGGCCACATGTGTTGTCTCTCATGACAAGGCTTCCAACCAGGATTTTTAGCAGGTTCATGCTCTACCACACGCAGCAAGGGTTTCCCAGGAACGTCTCTACTAGATTACAGCACTCCTTTGTCCTACGAGGCCTCAAAGTGTAAATTTACAATTTTTCAGGCCAATTGGAGGATATCTGATTTGTGTAGAATCAATTCGGACTTGATGTTGCATATGGCTACAGGCCTTACCTCCATCTTTGCTAGGGATCACTCATTGTGTGCTCGTATCTGATGCAAGCCTCCAGCCACGTGGAACATCAGGACGGCACCCTGCACAGCATCCTCATCCACCTTGCATCAGGCAACGTCTGTGCTCCCTGTGGATTTACTCTGACATCATAGCCAGGACACTCTCTTTGTTAACCACTTTCAGCCATAAAACCAGGATAAAAATTGTATGTGTGAACCCACAGCCTTTTTGAAATAAGGCTATATCCATATACCAATTGCTACATCACTTTGAGGGTACTTCATTACTGCTTCCACAGTAATATCATCAAGTATATCCGTTGATTTTCTCCCTATGAACCTCGTAGTTGGATTATTCAATATCCTCAGAGCCCTATGGTCTCCTATCTCATTACAAACATCTAAAGCATAATTACGTAAATCTTGGTTTTCCAGAGTGGGTGTCCTAAGAAGCTTATGGCCTACCTTGTGATCCTTGTTACTGCAACTCTGTCCATCCTGGAATTTCCAACCTACATACATCTTAATGACTGTGGCAATGAGAGATAGGTATCTCACTAAACCCTATACCATATGAATGCATCTTATATTGCATATCGATGGTTCATGTGAGGCTTCCATGAAGTATGCCACCTTCTTTTTAACATAACCGCAGTGGACTTTTTAGGATTATCTGATTCTTGATACCCTATACCACCAATATAGGCATCCTCTATTTAGGCTTACATACTTTGTTCATATATATGTTTTTGTAATGTGTACATGTTCTGTCTTCATACACATTCACACAGTGTGCAGTCTGACATTCAGCATAAAGCATTCCTGTCTTCCAAATAAGAGGACTGTTTTCTGTAGTCTAACTTGTTTATTGGTCCACAGGAATATTCGATTGGTAAAACTACAAGAATACAAATAGCTTATATAAGAATAAAGCATAGCATGTATCAGCATATAGTATAGATGGCATGTAATATAACATTAACAGAGAAAGCATATGTCCCAAAATGGCTGCCTGTACATAGGATTGCATAGCTAAGGCTACTTTCACACTTGCGGCAGAGTGATCCACTAAGCAGTTCTGTCATCGGAACTGCCTGCCAGATCCGCCGATCTGGATGTAAACTGAATGCATTTGTAGACGGATCCGGATGCGGATCCGTCTCACAAATGCATTGCAAGAATAGATCCGTCTCTCCGCTTGTCATGCGGATAGACGGATACGTCTTGTATTTTCTTTTGAAGTTTTAAAGGTCTGTGCATGCACAGCCCAGAAGGACGGATCAGTCCTTCAGGTATTTCCAATGCCGGATTTGGCACTAATACATTTTAATCCGGCATTCCGGCATGTCTCTCCATTCAGAATGCATTAGGATAAAACTAATAAGTTATTTTCCGGTATTGAGTCCCTTTGACGGAACTCAATGCCGGAAAAGAAAAACGCTAGTGTGAAAGTACCCTAACATCTAACAGCTACAAAATGTTCCCAGAGTAATACTACAGCTAACTGAACAGCTCTGCATAACACAATATCCCTTAGACAGAGGTAGATAGAGTACCAGATATGCATGTACAAGGATAATGGAGTTTAAGAAGGAGAACTGCAAGAAGAACAGCTTTGCTGATGCGCTGTAGTCTGTAGAATGAAGACTTCTCTCTCCCACAATGCATAGCACTCCCCACAATACAATAAACTTTATTAACAAGAAACACAAGTGTAATACATTTTTACGACCGCTAGATGGTGCTGTTACCTAACTAATAACTACAGAATACAGCAGATGTGATCTGTAATGATACTGAAATGAATCTCCCAGTGCTGGGACAGAACAGGGAAACACATTGGGACTTTGGAGTAAGGTACTAAAAAATCAACAGATTTACTGTAAGTACCCACCCAATCACTATACTACTTGTACTAATTGTGGTTTGTATATTAAATGTGTTTGGTTTGACGACCGACTAGTGGTGCCTCTCTATGTTTATCCACTAGACAGAGCCTGCTTCTCTTATGGTCAGTTCATGTCACTGATAATATGGGTGCAGTCTCAAAAAGTGTCAGACCTAAGCCAAGCTCCGCTGCTGCTAGCAATTTGTGAGTGTCTTCCATCTGGCGTTTTTTTCCATAGTGACGGAAGATAAAGCATTGCCATGTACAAGTTTGGTATACAGATTATTAAATGGTATTAGCAAAATTGCAAGTGTTTTTTTCTGTAATTTAAAGATAGAGGTCCAATTAAATGTCCCTCCTCTTCTCCAAACACACTAAGTAAACACGGTAAGTTTAACATCTATTGTTGGTAAACTGTTTGAAGGGTTTCTAAGAGATGCTATTTTGGAGTATCTCAATGAAAATAAGCAAATAACGCCATATCAGCATGGCTTCATGAGGGATCGGTCATGCCAAGCGAATTTAATCAGTTTCTATGAGGAGGTACGTTCTAGACTTGACAGCGGCGAATCAATAGATGTCATATATCTGTACTTCTCCAAAGCATTTGACACTGTACCTCATAAAAGGTTAGTATATAAAATGAGGATGCTCGGACTGGGAGAAAATGTCTGTATGTGGGTAAGTAACTGGCTGAGTGACAAAAAACAGAGGGTGGTTATTAACGGTAGATACTCAGATTGGGTCACTGTAACTAGTGGGGTACCTCAGGGGTCAGTATTGGGCCCTTTCTCTTCAATATATTTATTAATGATTTTGTAGAAGGCTTGCACAGTAAATATCTATTTTTGCAGATGACACTAAACTGTGTAAAGTAATTAACACTGAAGAGGACAGTTTTCTGCTACAGGGGATATGGATAGATTGGAGGCTTGGGCAGAAAAATGGCAGATGAGGTTTAACACTGACGAATGTAAAGTTATGCACATGGGAAGGAATAATGCAAGTCACCCGTACATACTAAATGGTAAAACACTCGGTAACACTGACATGGAAAAGGATCTAGGAATTTTAATAAACAGCAAATTAAGCTGCAAAAACCAGTGTCAGGCAGCTGCAGCCAAGGCCAATAAGATAATAGGTTGCATCAAAGGGGCATAGATGCTCGTGATGAGAACATAGTCCTACCACTTTACAAATCACTAGTCAGACCACACATGGAGTACTGTGTACAGTTCTGGGCTCCTGTGAACAAGGCAGACATAGCAGAGCTGGAGAGGGTTCAGAGGAGGGCAACTAAAGTAATAACTGGAATGAGGGATCTACAGTACCCTGAAAGGTTATCAAAATTAGGGTTATTCACTTTAGAAAAAAGACGACTGAGGGAGATCTAATAACTATGTATAAATATATCAGGGGTCAGTACAGAGATCTGTCCCATCATCTATTTATCCCCAGGACTGTGACGAGGGACATCCTCTGCGTCTGGAGGAAAGAAGGTTTGTACACAAACATAGAAAAGGGTTCTTCACGGTAAGAGCAGTGAGACTATGGAACTCTCTGCCTGAGGAGGTGGTGATGGTGAGTTCAATAAAGGAATTCAAGAGGGGCCTGGATGTATTTCTGGAGTGTAATACTATTACAGGCTATAGCTACTAGAGATGGGTCGTTGATCCAGGGAGTTATTCTGATTGCCTGATTGGAGTCGAGAAGGACTTTTTTTCCCCTTAAGTGGGGAAAATTGGCTTCTGCCTCACAGGGTTTTGCCTTCCTCTGGATCAACTTGTAGGAAACAGGCCGAACTGGATGGACAAATGTCTTTTTCGGTCTTATATACTTAGTTACTATGTTACACTGATATTGTCAATTTACAATGTTAATGATGCAGTTTTGCAGTAAAATGTGTTTTCTTTAACATGGTATATAGCAGTAATATACAATGCATTCAATAACAGACTTAATAATAGCATTATTACAGTATTTCTTTTGCTATAACATTGAACTGTATCTTGCAGTAATATACAATGTGTTCAATAACAAGAGTAGAATACTATAACAGTATTGCTGTTGCTAACGATATCTTGCAGTAGTATACAACACATTCAATAACATGGGTATAATAATGGCATTATTAAAGTAAAATGCTTTTTCTATCACACTGAATGTTACCGTATCTTACAGTAATATACAACACATTCAATAACACAGATATAATAATGGCATTATTGCAGTAAAATGCTTTTGATATAACACTTAAAGGTATTTTACAGTAATATAACAATTCAATAACATGAGTATAATGCACTGAAATCAATGGTGGACTGGAAACAAAGTAGCCGTGGAAAACAACCTAAAAATTTCCCATGTAGGCGGGTCAAGTGACAGAAGGCAGGAGCAACATAAGTAGGTGGCCCAGCAACACCATAGTGCAGCACAAAATGCTGCAGCACCCTCTACAATATTCGACTGCAATTCTGTCCTGCATTTAGGAAGACTCCTGCAGTCACAATATCAGTATCTGATACCCATAGCATCAATTAATGCTGAGAGCAACAGATCATTATGTCCTTGGCCAGCGGCTATGAGTAGGGCTCATGTGGCCCTCTGGACATCGGCCCACCGGGAAATGTTTTTGTAGGATCTATGTGCAGTCTGACCCTACCTGAAATGCCCAATTACAAAATTATTTTAGCAAAAAAATTGGCAATTATTCAGTGATGGCAGCAAAATGTATGTTATTGTGATGCTGGCAATAAGCCTATGAATGGTAGAAACCTTTTTTACAAAAAAAAAAAGGTGGCTGGTTGTTCATACAGAAACATATAAGTTTCTTGCAGGATTCTGTAATGCAGAACTTTCTAGCAAGCTTCTCACTCATTCTCTATGCTAAGCTTTCATTGATAGAAGTCTAAAATCTACTCATTTATATCTCTAATTATCTCCTTATAGTGCCCTTATAGTGTCCCTAGTAACTGGCTTGTGTATGCCGTAGTTTCTTGGCAGACACAGCCACAACACATCCTTTCACTGTAACGGCGGTTGCTGACTGTCAATGTTCCCCTACTCACCATCTCAGTCCCCGGCTCTGTGCTCAGGCGAGCATTGTCCTCCCTGGTCGCCTCTGTCATTGTGCATGTCTGGTGGCATTGCGGCCTATATAAGTGGTCTATCCCCCTTCACAGGTGCTGGGCTTCAAAAGTCCTTGTGTCCTGCAAAAGTTGCTGTCGTTTGTGCTTGTGTTCCTGCATTTTTGACCCATGCTTGGATTCTGCACTTTGCTTCCTGTGTGATCCTTATCTGTCCTGTCTCATCTCTCCTGTTGCTGACCCGGATTGTCTGACCTGTACCTGAGCCGCCAGCCCTGACTCATTGCTTGTTCGACTTTGTCTCTGCCTCATCTTTCAGTCCTGCACTGTTGCTCCCGGTTATGACTCGGTCTGTTGACTATGAATGTACCTCTGGTACCTTGCCCTAGTACCCCCTGGTCCGCCCGGATGAGCTGCTTTGTGTGCCAGTGCACCTCAAGAGGTAGCAACCTGGTGTTCCCCTTGGGAAAGCCTATCCCCACCATCAAGGGAACTGTGAAGAACGTGTGGTTCACTTAGACAAAGCCCTTAGAAGAGGTTGGTCATGTGGCACAATGGGTTCACACCCGCTGGGTCGTGACAATCACATCAACAAATGAAAACAGAATGGTGTCTGGCTTGTTCTTAGCAGAAGGACCTGGCTAAACACTCACCATGATTGGCTCGTCAGGCTGTCTGTCAGCCTCTGAGCCTTTCAGGTCAAGCTTCCCCTCCCACTTCCTCCCAGTGTTATGTGATTCTTCATTTTCTTCCTCCCTCCACTTTTCCCTGCCAGTACACAGAATAAAATGGCTCTGGACACAGCTTATCTTAACTTGACTAAAACAAAACGCCCAAACTTCAGATTCGTTTTGGCAGACAAATTTTAGTGAACTTTGTAACAAAATTTGTTTAGAATTGATTCATACATCCAGGGGCAGATTGGCCATAGACCCTACAGGGAAAATTCCAGGGGGTCACTCAAGCTCTCCTGATGGCTGCAGGCCAGTAACATAATGATCTGATGCTCAACGGTCACAGTTACCCTCCTGAGCTGAACTGTATTGCCATTCTCACGACGGTGATACAGTTGAATACTGTGGAGAGGGCGGCAGTATTTTGTGCTGCACTGTGGGTATTTGATTCTGCTGCGGCGGTACTTTGTGCTTCACTATGGTATTGCAGGCCCTGTCTACTTCTGTTATCTCTGCCTACTTATATTGCCCCATCTTCGATCAAGTTAGTTCCACTTACAACATGGGGCCTCTTTTAGGTTTTTTTCCAGGGCCACTTTAAGTTCCCAATCCGCCCCTGCATACATCTGTAAACTGTATTTTAATGGAGAAAATATGTATATGGTACACACAGGCACTTGCAAAAATTAGGCACAGTCTTTACAGGTTATATAGACAGATTGTCCAAGGCTACATATATGGAGGAATAGGCAATATAGTGGTTCTCTCTGAGCTCTCTGTGCACATTGTTCACTATTTGGCGAGGTGCAATTTATCTCAAAAGGAGCAACAACTTTGGATAGTTCTATACCACATGAGCAAATGAATTTGGACACACTTCTTAATCATTGAATTTGGGTGTTTTATTTAGTCCCATTACCACAGGTGTATAGGATCAAGCACTTAGCCATGTAGTCTGCCCTTACAAACATTCGTGAAAGAATGGGTCCTTCTGAAGAGCTTGCTAAATTCCAGCATAGTACTGTCAAAGAATGCCACCATTCCAACAAGTCATTTTGTTAAACTTTTTCCTCCTTCATATACCACAACCAACTGTGAGTGGTATTATTGCAAAGTGGAAGTGTTTTGGAACCCGGAGCAACTCAGCCATGAAGTGGCAGACTATGTAAAGTTACAGAGCGGGGTCAGTCAAATACTCAGGTGCATAGATGTCACTAACGTTCTGCTGATTCAGTAACTGCAGATGTCCAAACCGCCTCTTTCATTAACATCAGTGCAAAACATCAGGAGCTTTATAGCATGGGTTTCCACAGCCAAACAGTTGCATGCAAGCCTTACATCATCCAAGCACAATGCCAAGCATCAGATGGAGTGGTGTACTACTACTAGAGTAGTGGAAACATGTTCTATGGAGTGGCTAATTGAGCTTCTCTATATGACAGTCTGATGGAGATGGATTCTGGGTTTTGCAAATGCCCACAGAAAATTACCTGCCTGACTGTTTTGTGCCAACTGTAAAATTTAGTAGAGAAGATATAATGATATGGAGTTGTTTTTCAGGGATAGGCCTGGGTCACTTAGGTCCAGTGAAGGAAAATCGTAATAGTAACATAGTAACAGAGTATATAAGACCGAAAAAAGACATTTGTCCATCCAGTTCGGCCTGTTTCCTACAAGTTGATCCAGAGGAAGGCAAAAAAAAACTGTGAGGCAGAAGCCAATTTTCTCCACTTAAGGGAAAAAATTCCTTCCCGACTCCAATCAGGCAATCAGAATAACTCCCTGGATCAACGACCCCTCTCTAGTAGCTATAACCTGTAATATTATTACACTCCAGTAATACATCCAGGCCCCTCTTGAATTTCTTTATTGTACTCACCATCACCCCCTCCTCAGGCAGAGAGTTCCATAGTCTCACTGCTCTTACAGTGAAGAACCCTTTTCTATGTTTGTGTACAAACCTTCTTTCCTCCAGACGCAGAAGGACAGTCTGCGGCCAATTATATGCTTCTAACTTTGTGAGAACAGTCTGGAAAAGGCCCTTTTCTGCTACAGCAGAACTGTGCCCCAGTGCACAAAGCAAGGTCCCTAAAGGTATGTTTGGGTAAGTTTGGTGTAGAAGAACTTGAGTGGTCCACATGGAGCCCTGACCTTAACCCCATCCAACACTTTTGGGATGAACTATAACTGAGATTGCAAACTAGGTTCTCTCATCCAACATCAGTGTTTGACCTCACTAATGCTCTTCTCGATGAATGGGCAAACACAGACACACTCCAAAATCTTCTATAAAGACTTCCCAGAGGAGTGGAAGCTGTTTTAACTACAAAGGGGAACAATGTTAATGCCTATGGATTTAGAATGAGATGCCATAGGCTCCTGCAGATGTAATCTGTAGGTGTCACAATATTTTCATCTATACTGTATGCTATAAACGGAGGAGTTTCTTAGATCTCTGTTTAGGAATCACATTGACTATATTACAAAGTTTTAATATATATGTCCAAGTCTTATATTCTCAAGAATCTATTAACCACTTCAGCCCCCTAGCTTAAACACCCTTAATGACCAGGCCACTTTTTACAATTCCGCACTACACTACTTTCACCGTTTATTGCTCCGTCATACAACTTACCACCCAAATGAATTTTACCTCCTTTTCTTCTCACTAATAGAGCTTTCATTTGGTGGTATTTCATTGCTGCTGACATTTTTACTTTTTTGCTATTAATCAAAAATAAACGAAATTTTTGCATAAAAATGACATTTTCACTTTCTGTTGTAAAATTTTTCAAAAAAACTACATTTCTATATAAATTTTTCTCTAAATTTATTGTTCTACATGTCTTTGATAAAAAAAAAGTCCAATAAGTGTATATTTATTGGTTTGGGTAAAAGTTATAGCGTTTACAAACTATGGTGCAAAAAAGTGAATTTCGGCATTTTGAAGCAGCTCTGACTTTCTGAGCTCCTGTCATGTTTCTTCAGGTGCTAGAATGCCACTTTCTGAGAAAAAAAAATAAAAAATGTTTCAATTTCTGCTAACTTCTGGCAAAAAAAGAAATCTCAGACGGACTCACTATGCCCCTCAGTGAATACCTCGGGGTGTCTACTTTCCGAAATGGGGTTATTTGTGGGGTGTTTACTGTTCTGGCATTTTGGGCGGGGCTAAATTGTGAGCCGCCATGTAAAACCTAAAGGTACTCGTTGGAATTTGGGCCCCTTTGTGCACCCAGGCTGCAAAAAAGTGTCACTTATGTGGTATCACAAGTTAGTGGAATATGAGACTTTGTAAAAAACAAAATTAAAAAAAAAATATATATATCAATTTCCGCTAACTTGTGCCAAAAAATAAAAATTCTGTGAACTCGCCATGCCCCTCACGGAATACCTTGGGGTGTCTTCTTTCCAAAATGGGGTCACATGTGGGGTATTTATACTGACCTGGCATTTTAGGGGCCCCTAAAGCGTGAGAATCCAAATGCGTAAAAATAGCCTGTGAAATCCTAAAGGTACTCATTGGTTTTAGGGCCCCTTTGCGCACCTTGGCTGCAAAAAAGTGTCACTCATGTGGTATCGCCATACTCAGGAGAAGTAGGGCAATGTGTTTTGGGGTGTATTTTTACATATACCCATGCTGCGTGTGAGAAATATCGCTGTAAATGACAACTTTTTACATTTTTTTATTCAAAGTTGTCAATTTACAGAGATATTTCTTTCACCCAACATGGTTATATGTAAAAATACACCCCAAAACACATTGCCCACTTCTCCTGAGTACGGCGATACCACATGAGTGACACTTTTGCAGCCAAGATGCGCAAAGGGCCCTAAAACCAATGAGTACCTTTTAGGAGGGCATTTTTACGCAATTTTCTTCTCACGCTTTAGGGCCCCTAAATTGCCAGGGCAGTATAAATACCCCACATGTGACCTCATTTTGGAAAGAAGACACCCAAGGTATTCTGTGAGGGGCATGGCGAGTTCATAGAAGATTTTTTTGGCACAAGTTAGCGGAAATTTATTTTTATTGTTTTTCTCATAAAGTCTCCCTTTCTGCTAACTTTTGACAAAAAGTTAAATTTTCATGGACTCACTATGCCCCTCAGCGAATACCTTGGGGTGTCTTCTTTCCAAAATGGGGTCATTTGTGGGGTGTTTGTACTGTTCTGGCATTTTGGGCGGGGCTAAATTGTGAGCAGCCATATAAAACCTAAAGGTACTCGTTGGAATTTGGGCCCTTTGCACCCAGGCTGCGAAAAAGTGTCACTCATGTGGTATGGCCGTACTCAGGAGAAGTAGGGCAATGTGTTTTGGGGTGTATTTTTACATATACCCATACTTTGTGTGAGAAATATCTCTGTAAATTGACAACTTTGAATAAAAAAATGTAAAAAGTTGTCGTTTACAGTGATATTTCTCACACACAGTATGGGTATATGTAAAATACACCCTAAAACACATTGCCCTACTTCCTCCAAAATGCGCAAAGGGGCCCTAAAACCAATGAGTACCTTTAGGATTTCACAGGCCATTTTTACGCATTTGGATTCTCACGCTTTAGGACCCCTAAAATGCCAGGACAGTATAAAAACCCCACAAGTGACCCCATTGTGGAAAGAAGACATCCCAAGGTATTCTGTGAGGGGTATGGCGAGTTCACAGAAAAAAAAATTTGGCACAAGTTAGCGGAAATTGATTATTTTTTTTTACAGTCTCATATTCCACTAACTTGTGACAAAAATAATATTTTACATGAACTCACCATACACCTCACCGAATACCTTGGGGTGTCTTCTTTCTAAAATGGGGTCACATGTGAGGTTTTTGTACTGCTCTGGCATTTTAGGGTCTCCACAATCATTTCATGTATGGCCAGCATTAGGAGTTTCTGCGATTCTCCTTATATTGAGCATACGGGTAATGAGATTTTTTCCCGTTCAGCCTCTGGGCTGAAAAAGAAAAAAATGAACGGCACAGATTTCCTCATTCGCATCGATCAATGTGGATGAATAAATCTCTGCCCAAAAATGTGCAAAGAAAAAGTAGTAAGGCCCCATTCACACGTCCGTCAGAAATGTCCGCATCTATTCCGCAATTCTGCGGAATAGATGCGACCCATTCAGTGTGAATGGGGCTGGCGGTGATGCGGAGAGCACACTATGCGCTCGCCGCATCAGCATTTGCGGAGCTGCGGCCACAAACTTCCGGGTTTCGCCACCAAACATCCGGCCGCAGCTCCGCGAAAGATAAGAGCATGTCCTATTCTTGTCCGCAATTGCGGACAAGAAAAGCATTTTCTACATAGTTCTGGCAATGTGCGGATCGATCAGCGCTGGCAGGCTGTAGTTTACCTTGTCACCGACGTCAGAGAGGAATTGACCGACCGCCTGCAGGACGCAATCCTGCGTTAGGCGGTCGGTAGCTGGTTAAAGGAGTATTCTGGTTTGAACAAATCTTAGCAAAAGCTATTGTATTATTCTGACTGTCATCATTGTATGAGATACTCCTTTTCATTTGAAAGAATACACTTAGTCGTGCACTGATCCCCCAGGTATATAGCTTAACACAGCACTCTCATACACATACTGTGACTCCAACAAGCCAAGCTCCTGCGTGATTAACACATGACTATGCCCTTTCAACTGTTGCGGAATTGATACAGAAACTATATTTAGAGAACTGAGTATTTTTATACATAAAAAAAATCTGAATACCCTTTTTATTTTAAGGGTACACGCAGGGCCAGACTGGGAACCTAAAGTGTCCCTGGAAAAATACTAAAAGTGGACCCGTTTTGTAGTCGGGTCCAAACTGATGGAAGGCAGGGCCAGCAATACCATATTGTGGCACATTATACCACCCCAACAGAGCCAATTGTTTAGAGAAGACCAGCCCAACCCTAAAGTGCTCAATTCGATGTCAAGAATAATCATTTGCATTCTTTCTGTTTGATTATAAAGACATTGTACGAAGCAAGAGAAACTGTCAGCGTAGGGAGGGGTGACACAGCTCACTCATACATTTCAGGAATGCGCTGGTCTTTCTGCCTGCGAGCAATGAAAGATTAGTTTTCTGGCTTTCTATTCATATTCCCAAGGAGATTCTACTGCAATGGATAACGTGCCAGATTGTATCCAGCAGTCAAGCGGTGATTTTCAATTGTAGGTCTTCTTCCCGAGCAACCACCTCAGGATTGTGCTGAGGCAATCATTGTGAAAGCCTATCCCTCTAACCAGTGTAGCAGAAAGATTTCCAGGAGTTGTGTGGGAAGGCAAAATATGTGAAAGTTATATAGGAACATTGGCATGTAGCTGAGAAATATTTGGAAACGATAGTTCCAAGTAATACAGATACAAAGAAAGTAAATACGGACATAACACCAGGCAATGGTCTGTAGTCTTTCCTCCTTTCTCTTATGAAACAAAGGCCTGCTTCACTAATATCTGGTGATCCAGCTACATTTCTCTATAACCTGGTCTCAGAGGGACACGAGGTGCACCCCTCTGCTTTCAATTGCACTCTAAGCAGCTGCCTATTTTGCCTTCATTCCAATCCAATCATATGACCATATCCATGTGGGACGATCTGTACTTTTATACCATTTAGATTTTATTTCTGTTACACCATTCGCCATATGGGATAAATATTTTTATATTTTAATAGACGGCCAATGTCCATAATCTTTATATTTTTTATTCTAGAAAAGAGGGGGTGATTTAAAGTTTTTCATATTTTATATATATTTTAAAACTTTTTAAAGCCCCTCTAGGAGTCTACAACATGCCTCCACTGCAGCTCTGATACGCTGGGTCTCTTTAACAGAGACTGAGCGCATTAGAATGAACGAACACCTTCCTTATTACACTGAGATCCGGTCCTAACCCCGAAGTGCGATTCCATGTTTTTCGCCATTAAATGCCATGGTCACGCTTGACCACAGAATCAAAGGGTTGAATGCCTGTGATCGGCATTATTGCTGGTCGCAGACATTAGCCCCGGGCCTCTGCTGTTTGAAACAGCGCCGTACATGGTATCCTAAGGGTTAAATGACAACTCAGACATTTTTCTTTACTGTTGTGAGGACACTGTGGATGTCACTGTTATAGGGGCTCTGTGGATGTCACTCTTAGGGGGCACTGTGGATGTCACTGTTATGGGGCGCTGTGCATGTCACTGTTATGGGGGCACTGTGGATGTCACTGTTATGGGGCCGATCTGGATGTCCCAGTCATGGGAGCACTGATTATGTCACTGTTATGGGAGCACTGTAGATGGCATTATTATGGGAGCACTGTAGATGTTACTGTTATGGGGGCTCTGTGTATGTCACTCTTACGTGGCACTGTGGATCTCACTGTTATGGGGAACTGTGGATGTCACTGTTATGGAGGGCACTGCGGATGTCACTGTTATGGGGCACTGCAGATGTCACTGTTATGCGGCACTGTGGATGTCACTGTCATGGAGCACTGTGGATGTCACTGTTATGGGGCGCTGTTCGTGTCACTGTTATGGGGACACTGTGGATGTCATTGTTATGCGGCACTGTGGATGTCATTGTTATGAGGCACTGTTGATGTCACTGTTATGGGGCGCTGTCCATGTCACTGCTATGGGGGCACTGTGGATGTCACTGTTATAGGGCCAATCAAGATGTCACTGTTAATGGAGCACTGTAGATGTCACTGTTATTGGGGCACTGTGCATGTCAGTGTTATGAAGGTACTGTGGATGTGACTGTAATTAGGGCACTGTGGATATCACTGTAATGAGGGCACTGTGGATGCTACTGTTATGGTAGCAATGTGGATGTCACTGTTCTGGGGCCACTGTGGACAGGATCAGACTGGGGTGCCTAGGGCCCACCAGTAAATTGTATTTGGGGGCCCACCGTTCAGATATTATCTACTCACACAGCCTCAAGATGCTACAAGATAATTGATTATGGGGTCCCTGAAGCCGAAGAGAAGGTGGGTCCCTGGGAAAATAGGATACTGGCTGGTGGGCTCTGTGCCTAGAAGTCATCTCAGCTATTTGATCGTCTCAATAATAATAAACTGGATAGTTTCTTAAATAATCAGAACATAGGCTGGTTGACGTGCTGTACACTTTTTATCTATATGTAGTACAGTAAGTCTCCTGTACCATGTGCCACTTGTGCAGGAGAAAAGAGAAAAGGGGGCCACCAGGGGTTCACCTGTACACCTGTGGGCCAGTCTGAGCCTGACTGTGGATGTCACTGTTATGGGTTTGCTGTGGATGTCACTGTTATGGGGCGCTGTGGATATCACTGTTATGGGGGCGCTGTGGATGTTACTGTTATGGAGTCACTGTGCATGTCACTGTTATAGGGCGCTGTAGATGTCACTGTTATGGGGTTGTTGTGGATGTCACTGTTATGAGGGCGCTGTGGATGTCACTGTTATGGGGCGCTGTGGATATCACTGTTATGGGGGCGCTGTGGATATCACTGTTATGGGGCGCTGTGGATGTTACTGTTATGGAGTCACTGTGCATGTCACTGTTATGGGGTTGTTGTGGATGTCACTGTTATGGGTTTGTTGTGGATGTCACTGTTATGGGGTTGCTGTGGATGTCACTTTTATGGGGGCACTATGAATGACACTTATGGGAGTACTGAGGATATCTTTTAACCACATACAGACAACAAACAAAATCGACCTGTGCAAAGCCTGGGCATTCTGCGAGTTATTTATAATATTTTCAATTTATTATGGTTCAATTTATATTGTGGTAATGTGTACGGTAAAGTGGTGGAAGGTGTGTATATCTCACCCAGATTCCTCAGCTGGGTGAGATAGATTAAATCGGGAAGCTGCACTTGGTTCAGCAGAGATGGTTTGCTGAAGCAGTTTTTTTTATTTTTTTTATTTCATGGGCTGGATTTTATTTCAACTGAGAGGTAGGATTGGCAGTGGGACCTCCCAATCCACACCCTTCCACTATAGATATTCCTATAGCCCGAGGGATCCCAGGTTTAAGGAGCTGGGATCATTAGTGGGGAAAAAGAGACCCCAGACTGTCAGTCTGGGGGGAAAGATGCCTGGAGAGCTGATGTAAAGCCTGATCTCCCCTGATGTGAACAGGATGCTGTAGGTGAGAGAGGAATCATCTATTGTATTAGGTAGGGCCCAGACGGGCAGGTGTTTATTTTGTTTTATGTTTTGTTCTGCTAGTGCTGGAACTTCACCTCACCCAGTGATGCTATAACTGGGATGATAACTTGTATGGCTGAATTGACCAAATAAAGTACCGTTTGGACTTTGAAACCTACTGTTTCCATAGAAATCTGTCATTGCCGAACCAACTGGGAGTACACATCCCTACAATATGTAAAAATCATTGGTTGTCTGTGATTTTGGGGGAAGATGTCCAAAATAAAAAAAAATCCAGGTTGGCAACTCTGCTGCAGATGTATAGTGGTAAGGAACAGGGGCTCAGGACTAGGGATGAGCAAACTTGCGTTTCATGTTCGGCTTACAAGGTTCGGGTTATCTAAGAATTCCGTTATGGATTCCACTACCATAAGTTACATTCCGTGGTAGCCAAATCCATACCGGAATTCTTAGATAACCCAAATTTTGTCCTCCAAACTTGAAACACAAGTTCACTCAACACTACTCAGGACCTCAATTCTAGTGATTGTTAGGGCCACAACAGTGCCCCTCACCCCCAAGATAGTTTCCACTTATCTTTTATTTACTTCCTTATATAGCACAGACATATCTAAGTTCCCTAACAGTATGTCTTTGGAGAGTGGGTGGAAGCCATACCCAGAGAAAACCCATGCAAACAAAGGGAGAGCATACAAACTCCATGCAGATGTTGTCCTTGGAATAAGTATAGGGTTGCAGCGGTCACAGTTGCAGGCGCCCTTGCCAGTAGCGCTGTATTTTTGCTTTATAATACACAGCGCATCTGTAGGATGTGGGGGAGTGAAGCTCTGCCAGTGCTGTACTCACCCCTCCTCTCTGGTGTTTTCTCGGTGCACTAAGACCTGATGCTACAGCACAGACCCAGAGAAGATTAGGAGCTGAGAATGCATGAGAGACCGCGGACCCAAAGAGGAGTGGCGGCAAGTTACCTTATTTATTTCAAGGTCTGATCTGAGGACTGATACTTGGGGGAAGGGGGGTCTTACATGGAGGTCTAAAGAGGGTCTGATCTGAGGTCTGGTATGGGGGTCTTACATGGAGGTCTAATGGGGATCTGATCTGAGGTCTGATTTTTGGGGGATCTGACATGAAGGTCTAAAGTGGGTCAGATCTGAGGTCTGATAAGGGGAGGTCTAACAAAGGTCTGATGGGGGTCTGATATGGGGTCTGATTTGAAAGTTGAGGGTGTTTTTGTACTGGTACACATTATAAGGGGGTATTTTTGTACTGGCACACATTAGGGTATTTTGTACTGGCACACATTAGGGGTATTTTTCTACTGGCACACATTACAAAGAGAAGTATTAGTGTAGCATCCCCAAGTCAGGGGAGTATGAGGGACTGACCTGGGGATGCCAGTGATGGAGAGGCTGGCACGTGGATCCTCTGGGGCACTCTCTGGGTTCTTGAGGGACACAGCCAGGTGTAGTGTGAGGTGCCCTTGGTGTTTGTAGATTAACGTGCCTGTGGCTGGGTGTCCCTGATGTCCGTGACGCCAGTGCCGGTAACGGTGGCACACCGATTTGATAGGAGGAATAATTGAGGTGCAGGCTTGGATAGTAAACCAGAACTTCACTTTACTGAACAGTAATAAACAGCATACACTTTCTTGACAGTTCCTCAGAAGACGATTGGTTTCAGCAGGCTTTAAGTTACAGTACATTAATGGCAGATTTATATTTAGCCAGGTGGTTACAGAGGGTTAAAGCAGGACTTGCAGATCAGGTGGCTTGCACACTATTCCTGACTAGGAATATATTCTTCTCCAAGGCCCCAATGCCCTATCTCTGGCTTATATCCTTGGGATAAAGTTAACTTTAAGTACCTCCTCTGGTAATTGTAGCACCTCTTGCTGTCTGGGTTACTGCTCTGCCTTCCCTCAGCTCTCTCAGGCTGGTGACCAGTGATGTTCCTGCTGGGATCCTTATCCTGTTTGCAGCTTGACTAAGGAGGCCAACACTTCATTCCCTGGGTCTGGACTGCTCCTCCCAGGGAATGACTCTTCGTAGGCTGGACCCTCTCAGGCTATAGGGCCTGGGCTGACTTCAACAGGCTCAGGGCCTGAACACTGAACACCTTCACAGGCTCATGGCCTGGGCTGAACTGCCTTCATTAAGGCCTGAACTAGACTGCCTTCCTTCGCCTGACTGGGCCTATATATACTAGGGCTCCCTAGCTCCCTCTAGTGGCTAAAGCTGAGATGACACCCCTAGCAGGCCTGCACAATGGCACATAATAGCAGTAACAGGGTGATAGGATATATAAATAGGCATTACATTGCATTGCACTCACGGAAAATGACATTCACCAATCTCCCCCAAATGAGGGGAACGTACGCGCCCTGGTGACCCTTCTGTAGTGCCGGGAATCACAACTACCGTACACTACATTAGTACTGGGGGACTATGGGAAACATGATTGGGGGCACTTTTAACACTATGCACTCTGGGAGATAATTATTTCTACTGGGTGGACTTTGGGGAGCAATATTGCTATTGGGGACGCCCTGGCACAGTGTAGCATAATTTTTTGGGGAAATTATGTTTACACTATTAGTGTTAGGGACACTATTTGCTGGGCACAATTATTTTGTGTGGCAGTAATTATTGAAGAGGGCACTATCTGCGTGATACTAGTATTTTTAGGGGACTGTTTCTGCAGTACAGTATTGAAAAGCACAGCAGCCACAGTATTGGGGGCGGCAGGATGGGATGTTGAGAAGATGCGAGGATGATGGAAAAGTAGGAAACTAAGATGTCTGTTGGTTAATCTCTGCAAAGACAAGAGATGGCTGAAATAAATCATCATGGAGGTCTGGTCTGAAAGGAGAAGGTGAGGAAAGAAAACATCTACATCACAGGAGACCTCACTAGAAGAATATGTTGTGCTTTATGACCCTGTATGTTGTGTAGCGCTATATGTATTGTTTTCCATGTCTCTAAAAGTAAGGCCTCATGCACAAGGCCGTTGTTCGAGTCCGTGTCTGAGCCGCATATTTTGCGGCTCAGCCGCGGACCCATTCACTTCAATGGGGCCGCAAAGATGCGGACAGCACTCCGTGTGCTGTCCGCATCCGTTGCTCCGTTCCATGCCCCTCAAAAAAAAATATAGCATGTCCTATTCCTGTCCGTTTGCAGACAAGAATAGGCATTTCTATAATGGGCTGCGTTCCGTTCCGCAAATTGCGGAGCAGAACGTGAGCAGCTCCGTGTTTTGCGGATCCGCGGTTTGCGGACCGCAAAACACCAACGGCCGTGTGCATGAGGCCTAAGGCTGGAGGGAAGGGGTTAGGTTGAGAATTTGGAATGGGGAGGGCGTTTCAATTTTACCTCAGGCAGCAGAAAGGCTAGGTGCACCCCTGCCTCTTGCCACTGAGGGAAGTGGGGCCCAAGCGCTGAACTCTTGCACCAGGGCCCATGAGTCTTTAGCTACACCCCTTCTAGGACTCTAGCACTGCATGTGATAAATGTCAATTTTGGGACTACCTCCCTCTTTAACATTGGTTGACTGTACGTGACTGCAGTTTGTTAGGATTCTGTTTTAGGTTATCTCCTCTTGAAAAAGGATTTCCAGCTAAATTATACTTGCATATATTATACACAAAAGTAATTGTCTGTAAAGCAGGAATGTAACTTCAGGGTTAAATTTACTGCAAAGTAAAAACCAATTCAATCTACTTGTACCATGGCTAAAGCCATATTCATATAACACGGAGAAAGGAAAATAACAATGGTGTGAACTACAATTCTTTTCTACCCTTTAGTCAAAATTTAAAGCTTTACTGAATGGAAGGACTTTAAATTTAGGGTGATATACTCATGAAACCATATAAAGCGATTGCTCAAGATTTGGGAAGCGTGGCTGCTTCTTTCTAAAACAGCACTAAACCTGTCCATGAGTTGTGTCTGGTATAGCAGGTTATGTGTAGAAAAAGAGGCAGCATCCCAAAATTAAAGAAAATAATGCTTTAGTCCAAAGGAAATCCAATGCCAGAAATGCAAATTTTAGGCTAGTTTCACACTAGCGGCAGGGACGGATCCGACAGGCTGTTCACCCGACGGAACAGCCTGTCGGATCCATCCTGCTGCTAGTAAAGTGTGCCCCTAACTACCGCTCCCGCCCCATTGACTATAATGGGGGCAGGGTGGAGTTCGGTGGAGGCACGACAGCGCACGAGTTAGAGACTGCCGGAATAAAACTACGACATTTATTCCGGCAACCGCACACTGCCGTGCCTCTGCCAGAACTCCACCCTCGTCCCATTATAGTCAATGGGGCCGAGCGGTAGTCCGAGGCACCACGTTCACTAGCGGCAGGACGGATCCGACAGGCTGCTCCGTCGGGTGAACAGCCTGTCGGATCCGTCCTGCCGCTAGTGTGAAACTAGCCTTAGGCTACTTCTTAGCCTTCTTCAAGCAATGCACCCATCTCGCATAATGAATAGCATATAAAGTTTTAGAGATGAAGTACATTACTCTTTACTGGAATACACACTTGTGAAACTCACAAAAATATATTTAATCATTTGGAGAATGTAGTGCGGAAATGTTCACCGAGCAAATTATTGGTAATGTAACTGAGTCACTGCATAGACACTTTAACTGTTCTGTTGCTAAACTGCATAGTTGAAAAATGTCACTCAACTTTAGTATTGTTCATAGTAAAATACAGAAATGATAGAGATTTGTATAAGTTGTCAAGATCAAATTTAAACTTAAAGGAATTATACCAAGACTGATATAAAACATGAAAATCAGACATAATATAGTATATGATATTCTCTAAACAAAGCTAGCCCTGTTCCCTGTATAGATCCAGAGATCCATCAATACAGTACATATCTTCAATTGCTCTGCTAGATTCTTTCTCTTCAGGCTGACAGGTCAGGGTGTGTCCTTTTGCTAAAGCTCTCTCCTTATCACTGCTCGGGGGCTCAGTTAAAGGGGTTGGTGACTTTCTGGCTACTGTGACCAATGTATGGGCAGCACAATGGCTCATTGGTTACCACTAGTGCGCTTGCAGCGCTGGGGACCATGGGTTTCCTCCCACACTCCAAAGACATACTGATAGAGAAGTTAGATTGTGAGCCCCATTGGGGGCAGCCCAAAGCATAGTCTGCAAAGAGCTGTGGAATATAATAGCTCTCTATAAGTGCATAAAATAAATACAAATAAATAAATGTGCATGTAAGGTAACTCTATGCCACCTCCTAATACAGCCTTTGTTGTCTTCTGTGCTGTCCACATAGCAGCCCTGATGAAGGGTCACATGATCAAACATCACTCAACCTCCTCCATTCTTGCATAAAACTTCAAACAGTGCAAGTGCAGATGCAGTGTATTTGAATGGAAGAGACATCACATGGAGGTGACTTACTGTTTCAAATGGTTTCAAAAGATTTGAGAATGAATAAACTTACGCAGGCTAAGTGAATAAATATATTTACTAAGTGTAATTAAATATAAAATAACACAGACAAATCTCATACAGAATAATAAAAGTAAAAACATCACTAGCCTAAATAGAGTGAGACTCGTCAATCATGCTATAACACATGACCGACACCCCAGGGTGTACAAGAGATAGAACAAAGCAATACCTACGTACTACCTAGGATAAAGTTCTAGTTGAAGTTCCCCGAATGTATGTGTGTCACAGAGCTTAAACCTTTTAGCCCCTCCTCTAGAGTGCAGCACACATGTCTCTGATATCACTCAGGAATGTGGTCTTATCAGCACAACTGGGGATGGGTACTACATTAAAAGGCAGATCATTACACAGAATGGTAATAATAAAGGGACAGAACCAATCAGTACTTGTACGTCATGGTTTCCGAGTCCTAGGACCCATGACGTACAGGTACGTCACGAGTAGTTCCGATCACTGCTGCTCAGCCGGCAGTGATCGGAACAAGGTACCTGCTGAAATCATTCAAGAGGTACCTTGTTACAATGCCCAGGGGGTCTTGTGACCCCCATATCGGCGATCGCTGCAAACCGCAGGTCAATTCAGACCTGCGGTTTGCAGCTTTGTGCGATCTCTGATCCCCGCGGTCTGTGACCGCAGGGATTAGAGGGTTAATGCCCCCAATGTGTTTATTTTTAACCCCCTGCAGCGATCCCCGCCCGCCTCCTATGTAATGTATCCCTGGTGTCTAGTGGGTCTATCAGAGTGTCAACACATTGCTGACACTCTGATAGAAACGGCTGGCATCTGTGCTTGATCAGATGCCAGCCGTTTAACCCTTCCATACCGCGGTCTCTTATGGCAGCGGGTGATGGTTGCCATGGAGACAGGACGCTTTCAGAAGCGTCCTATCTCCATGGTGCTGAAAAGTCTGAATAGACCTGCTAAAGGTCTATTCAGACTTTGTAAAGCACAAAATACAGCACAGTGCACTATATAGTGTACTGTACTGTATTATGCAGACACCAGATCCACTGGATCTTTCAGAACCAAGTGGGTCTGGGTCAAAAAAATGAAAAAACACATATCACTGAATAAAAAAAAAAAAAAATACACTACACATATTAGGTATCGCCGCGTCCGTAAAAATCTGCTCTATAAAAATATCACATGACTGAACTCGTCAGGTGAACGCCATAAAAAAAAAAAAAATGGTGTAAATAAGCCATTTTTGGCCAACTTACATCACTAAAAGTGTAATACAAAGCGATCAAAAAAGCGTATGCCTCCCAAAATAGTACCAATCAAACCGCCATCTCATCCCGCAAAAAATGAGCCCCTACCTAAAACAATTGGCCAAAAATAAAAAAACTATGCTTCTCAGACTAAAACATGATTTTTTTTGTTTCAAAAATGCTTTTTAGTGTTAAATGTATAAAAAAAACTAAAAAGTAGACATATTGGGTATCTCCATGTCCGTAGGAATCTGCTCTATAAAAATATCACCTGACCTAACCCCTCCAGTAAAAACTGTAAAAAAAAAAAGAAATTTTTTGTCAAAAGACATTTTTGTCACCTTACATCACAAAAAGTGTAATAGCAAGCGATTAAAAATTCATATGACCCCCAAATAGTCTCAATCTAACCGCCACCTCATTCCGCAAAAAATGAGCCCCTACATAGGACAATCGCCCAAAAAATAAATAAATATGGCTCTCAAACTATGGAGACACTAAAACATGATTTATTTTTGTTTTAAAAAATGATATTATTGTGTAAAACTTATATAAATAAATAAAAAGTATACATATTAGGTATTTCCGCGTCCGTCACAACCTGCTCTATAAAAATAACACATGACCTAACCCCTCAGCTGAACACATCAAAAAATAATAATCAATACGGTGTCAAAAGCCATTTTTGTCACCTTACATCACAAAAGTGTAATAGCAAGCGACCAAAATGTCATATGCACCCCCAAAAATCAAACCGCCATCTCATCCCACAAAAATGAGCCCCTACATAAGACAGTCGCCCAAAAATAAAAAATAAACTATGGCTTTCAGAATGTGGAGACACTAAAAATAATTTTGTTCAAAAATGCTTTATTATGTAAAACTGAAACAAAAACCCTAAAAAGTAGTCATATTTGGTATTGTCGCGTCCGTTACAACCTGCTCTATAGAAATAGCACACAATCTAACCTGTCACTTCAACAATGTAAATAGCAAAAATAAAAACGGTCCCAAAACAGCAATTTTTTGCAAATTTTCCATTTGAATCCATTTTTCCAGTAACAAAGCAAGGGTTAACAGCCAAACAAAACTCAATATTTATTGCCCTGATTCTCTTGTTTGCACAAACACCCCATATGTGGTCGTAAACTGCTGTATGGCCAAACGGCAGGGCGTAGAAGGAAGGGAACGCCATATGGTTTTGGAAGGCAGATTTTGCTGTTTTTTTACACTATGTCCCATTTGAAGCCCCCTGATGCACCCTACAGTAGAAACTTCAAAAAGTGACCCCATTTTGGAAACTACGGGATAAGGTGTCAGTTTTGTTGGTACTATTTTAGGGTAAATATGATTTTTGGTTGCTCTATATTACACTTTTTTGAGACAAGGTAACAAAAATAGAAATTCTGAAATTTCATCTCCATTTGCCAATAACTCTTGTGGAACACCTTAAGGGTTAACAAAGTTTGTAAAACTGGTTTTGAATACCTTGAAGGGTGTAGTTTCTTAGATGGAGTCACTTTTATGGAGTTTCTACTCTAGGGGTGCATCGGGGGCTTCAAATGGGACATGGTGTCAAAAAAACAGTCCAGCAAAATCCACCTTCCAAAAACCATATGGCGCTCCTTTCCTTCTGCGCCCTGCAGTTTGGCCATACAGCAGTTTACGACCACATATTGGGTGTTCGTGCAAACTACAGAATCGGGGAATAAATATTAAGATTTGTTTGGCTGTTAACCCTTGCTTTGTTACTGGAAAAATGGATTGAAATGGAAAATTTTTCAAAAATCTAAATTCTGAAATTTTATCTCCATTTGTCATTAACTTTTGTGGAAAACCTAAAGGGTTAATTACGTTTGTAAAATCAGTTTTGAATACCTTGAGGGGTGTAGTTTCTAGAATGGGGTAATTTTTGGGTGGTTTCTATTATGTAAGCCTCACAAAGTGACTTCAGACCTGAACTGGTCCCTAAAAGTGTGTTTTTGAAAATTTCTGAAAAATTTCAAGATTTTCTTCTAAACTTCTAAGCCTTGTAACATCCCCAAAAATGAAATAGCATTCCCAAAATGATCGATGCATGAAGTAGACATATGGGGAATGTAAATCAATAACTTTTTGGTGGTATTACTATGTATTATAGAAGTAGAGAAATTGAAACTTGGAAAATTGCTAATTTTTCAAAATTTTGGGTAAATTTTGTATTTTTTATAAATAAAAATGAAATTTTTCGACTTTATTTTACCACTGTTATGAAGTACAATATGTGATGAAAAAACAATCTCAGAATGGCCTGGATAAGAAAAAGCGTTTTAAAGTTATCACCACATAAAGTGACACTGGTCAGATTTGCAAAAAATGGCCAGGTCCTTAGGGTGAAATAGGGCTGAGTCCTTAAGGGGTTAAAAATACCCTTACAATACACCTTCAATCAGCAGCCATTTTATGACCAAGACATCTGTGTGGACAGCACAAAAAACTTTACAAAATATAGAAAATGGCACTGGATTTCAATAAAGGCTATATTAGTAAGTGCCATATAATTATCTTTCGAATACTTTGGTCAACAGTAACCAGAAAGTGGCCAACCCCTTTAATTGTTTGAAGAGCTAAATGTGATTTAATGCTAAAAGCACTTATCTCTCTATGCACCATGTATTCCAAATGGTTGTGTAAAATAAAAATCAGTTAACACTGGCAGTCTTGGTTCAGTTACCATGGAGACTAGCTGGTCCGCCTACTCTGGTTACTTAGGGAGTCTTAGCTAAGCAGAGTTAACTTCAACACCTACATGTGTGAGCTCCTGCCAAGTAGGCCCAAATAGAAGCCTCACATAGAAAACACCATTCCTACGACTGAAAAACTGCAAGAGAACAACTTAAAGGGGTTGTGCAGGCAGTATATATTGATGGTCCTAAACCTTCTGTAAATGTCTATTCTCTTTTCCTCAGGGGTAGTGTTTCAGTTAAAGGGGTTGTGCAGGCGGTATATATTGATGACTTATCCTCAGGATATGTCAACAATATCTGATCGTTGGGGGTCTGACAACTGGCACCCCTGCTGATCAGCTGAAAAGGAGGCGGTGCTCCATGCAAGCATTACTTACTCTTAATTACACTGCCCGTCATCTCGGGAGTGCAGTTTAATCACAAGTACTCTCTCCATTCACTTGAATTGAGCTAGTATTTTTAATTACACTACCCCACCACTGCAAGGGAGACAATGGTTAGTTGAATTAAAAGGAAGTAGTGCATGCATGGAGCACCGTCTCCTCCTCCAACAGCTGATCACCTGCACAATCCATTTAACTGAAATTATTTTCCCCAGAGGTAGTGACATTTACAGAAAGTTTAGGACCATCTAGGCCATGCTGCCTTCAGACAGTAAGGTTTATTGCAATAAGACTTTACTGCTGTGGAGAGGATATATTGCTTTGGCACTCACCACACTTTGAGATAGACTTAAACATCCAGATCTAAGATCTGCACCCTGCAGCTGGGAACTGCAGAAAGAGTTAATGAGAACAGATTTGCATTTCTGTAGTTATTTTGAAGAGACAGAGAGTAGTACTATTACCATCATCGCTGCCTATATACAGCTATTGGGAAATGACTACTCTGTAATATAGTAATTCAGTAAAAGAAGCTTTATTTATTATAACCAATGGTCCTGGTCTTTGACTCCACCATCCATCCGCTGGCAACTACATCTGCCCTCCAGCATTACACCCATCTACCTAACACCAGACAAGAACCCCAATACCAAGGTGTGCCCTGAGGGAAGAAAGGGTGCACCCTCCATTCACTGCATGGCTCCAGGGAGCATTAGAGTGAGCATAGCCACCGTGAATCAACTGCTACTTCTATTTTTCTTTTATTTTTATTTTTTAGGTCAAATGGTGATTGTGAGATTTATTGTTAAACAATATATTTTATTACACAATTTCTATACATTCAGAATTCATTTTAAAGGGTAACTGTCATGTTTTCATAAAAAAACAATTTTAGCATATGTTACTTTATGCAAAAGCGATTTTTTTTTACTTAAATCTTTTATTTTTCCAAAAATGCAAAATATACAAAATACTTAAAAACACATTGCACCATTATATCACTGCACTTTAAGACATTCACATTTTTAAAAATCTTTAAACCCCAATGTTTCCCCAAAAAACCTGTATCCGCTGGAGCCCCATCACAATCCAAGTGCAACCCAGTTCCAATTACCCCAGATCTTTAACCAGGTTAATCTTCTCTTTTCTGTCTGAGCAAGTATAAATTCATATTCCTTTACCTTATCCTTCCACTCCTGGAGAGTGGGATATTTAGCTGAACCCCAGTACTTTGCTATTATAATCTTAGCCAAAGCAATTCCCTAAATCGGAGTAATTGCTCCATTTTTTGTTTATTAGTTTCGGGAGATTGCTTAGGATCACATATAAAATACAGGCATCATATTTTAAGAGGGAACTATTCTGCTATTAGTGCTGTAACTATCACTTACCTCTGCCCGGCCTTCCCCTGTGAGGTAGCTGCAAAAGCTCAGGGGTTTACCTTTTCTGCTGCAGCTCACTCCCTATAACGGGAGAGCATACTTATTATCCTGGGCATGAGTATCACAACTGATATCTGTTGGTGCTGAGGGATAGTTTTTAATTATTTGAAATTATACAATATATGCTGCACACAGATTTACCTGCTATGTTTATATATATATATTTTTTTGTTTGGGGGAGGGTTGTTACGCTATCCCAGTCATTTTTGCATTTTTTCTTTTTAAATATGGGTTTTCTTTAGAACAACTGCATATTAGTCAAATTGCATCAGTGGGTCCCAGATGTTTCAGCCAGAGGCCCGAACATCATGGCCTCAGTACGTTCAATCGTATCACTATTCTCAGGACGGCGATACAGTTGAATATTGCAGCGGGACACGGAAGCCAATAGCATCCTTCTGTAAATTACTTTTATAGGCAACAGGCCACTAGAGCTGAAGCCTATTACAGGTTGGCTGTGCCTTAACGCAGGCTGCACAATGGCATTTTGTGACCGCCTGTGCAGGAATACAGGCAATACAGGCTGGAAGAGGACTGTGGCCTGCATTGCGAGTGGTGTCAGGGAGCCAAAGTCAGGTCAGTATGTTATTTTTTCATTTTTATCTGTCAATTTGAGGAACATAACATTTGAGAACTGTAGGTTTCAGGGGCATTATAACTGCTGCAGAACTACATGGGCCAGGGGTATTACATCAGGAGCATTTTAACTACCGGAACACAACTGGGGACAGGGGCCTCATAATGTCTGGGGCACAATAACTGCTGGGACACTACAGGGGGTGGAGGAATTATATCTATTGGGACTAGCAATGGTGGATTATAATAGGGGCTTTTGGGTTGCCAGCCCCGGGCCCCACGTTTCCAAGGGGCCCCTGTCAATCCAAAACACCCACTCTCTTAAAAGCCTGCAGTGTATTGCCAGTCTTCATAAGCAGGCTGTGTTACGGAACAAACATAATACTGAAGGGAGAGGTGAATGAGGAAGGGTCAGGTGACATCTAGACGTCAGCTCACGTTCTGACATCGGGGACATTTTCACAAACTATTCCCCGCAATGTAAAGCTGAGCGTCTTTTGGCAGCCACTAGTGTTGGAGAGGGAATCAGGAAGAATCTTGGAGACCTGTCTTCTGCTCCCCCCAGAAGTTCTCCCTGTATATAACAAACATGAAAGTAAAAAAGAAGCTCTGTCCTCCTGGGATGGGGCAGTAAGATAATGACCCCCTTCACCTAACCAGGCTTCATGACAGAAGATAACAAGAGAAAGTGTGTGTATAAGTGTGTGTGACATAAAGTCCAGACTTTTAGCTTTCATTTGAGGGATATACACATTAAAATTGGATAAAGGGTTTAGGAGTTTCAGCTCCTTTACATGTGGCACCCTGTTTTTAAAGGGACCAAAAGTAATCGGACAATTGACTCAAAGGTTGTTTCCTGGGCAGGTGTGTGGGCAATTCCTTCATTATTTCATTCTCAATTAAGCACATAAAAGGCCTGGAGTTGATTTAAGGTGTAGTGCTTGCATTTTGAAGATTTTGCTGAGAAGTAAACATGTGGTCAAAGGAGCTCTCCATGCAGCTGAAACAAGCCATCTTTCATCTGCGAAAAAAAAAAAAAACATCACAGAAATTGCTACACTATTAGGAATGGCAAAATCTACAGTTTGGTACATCCTGAGAAAGAAAGAAAGCACTGGTGGCCTAAACAATGCAAAAAGACCTGGACGCTCAGGGAAGACAACAGTGGTGGATGATCGCAGAATAATTACCATGGTGAAGAGAAACTCCTTCACAACAACCAACCAAGTGAACAGCACTCTCCAGGCGTATCAATATCCAAATCTACCATAAAGAGAAGACTGCATGAAAGTAACTCCAGAGGGTTCACTGCACCGTGCAAGCCACTCATAAGCCTCAAGAATAAGAAGGCTAGGTTGCACTTTGCTAAAAAACATCTTAAAAAAACAGCAGGCGGAGGCAGTGTGATGGCTTGGGCATGCATGGCTGCCAGTGGCACTGGGTCCCTAGTGTTTATTGATGATGTGACACAGGACAGAAGCAGCCAGAGGAATTCTGGGGTTTTCAGAGACATACCATGTGCTCAAATCCAGCCAAATGCAGCCAAACTGATTGGTTGGCATTTCATAATACAGATGGAAAATGACCCAAAACATAAAGCCAAAGCAACCCAGGAGTTTATTAAAGCAAAAAGTGCAATATTCTTGAATGGCCAAGTCAGTCACCTGATCTGAAACCAATAGAGCATTTCACTTGTTAAAGACTAAACACAAACAAACAGCAACTGGAAACCACTGCAGTAAAGGCCTGGCAGAGCATTAAAAGGAGGAAACACAGCGTCTGGTGATGTCTATGACTTCAGGCAGTTATTGCAAACAAAGGGTTTTCAACCAAGTATTAAAAATTAACATTTTATTTACAATTATTTAATTTGTCCAATTACGTTTGAGCCCCTGAAATGAAGGGATTGACTTTAACCCCTTAAGGACGAAGGGCGTACATGTACGCCCTTCGTCCGCACTTTAAAGATGGCGCCCGAGCTGCGGGTGAGCGCTTGATTCATCAAGCTGACACCCGCAGCTCATGTCCACGACCGGCAGCGATGCCGATCGCGGACATTTAACCCCTCAGATGCCGTGGTCAATCCTGACCACGGCATCTGATCAGCATAAAACCGAAAGTTTCACTTTCGGTTTTGCTCGGCTCCTGATGGCCACAAGGGGAGCCGGAGCATGCATTTAGTACCCTAGGTTTCTGTGAATGAAACCTAGGGTACTACTAATATTCCTATGGAGCCTATGACTGTAATAGGCTCCATAGGAAATATGTGATTTTCTCATATATTCCAATGCTATTGCATTGGAATATATGAGAATAACAATCTGATGATTGCATCTTATAGTTCCCTATGGGAACTATAAGAAAGTGGTAAAAAAAAAAAAAAAAGTTTAAAAAATAAAAATTAAATAAAAAAAATATAAAAATTCAAATCACCCCTTTCCCCAAAATGAAAATAAAATAAATAAAAAATAAAAAAATTACACATAATGGGTGTTGCAATGTGCGAAAACGCCCATACTATAATAATATTAAAAATATTCACCATACGGTAAACATAAAAACGGAAAGAAAGCGTCCAAATGGCTAATTCGCCATTTTTGGGCGCTTCATTTCCTAAAAAAATGAATAAAAAGTGATCAAAACATCATACGCACCCCATAATGGTATCAATTAAAAGTTCAGATTGCCCTACAAAAATGAGCCCCTACACTGCTCCGTACGCATAATTACAAAAAAGTTATAGGGGTCAAAACATGGCGACAAAAAAATAAAATAAAAAAATTCCCACTTTTAATTTTTTTTCACTATCAAAACGCAAGAAAAACTATACATATTAGGTATTGCCGGATTCGTACTGACCTGAAGAATAAAATTAACCAGTCAGTTTTATCGCAAATCGAACGTTGTAATTTAAAAACCCGTAAAACTGTGGTGAAATTGCTTTTTTTTTGCAATTTCACCCCATTTGGAATTTTTTTCCAGTTTCCCACTACATCACATGCAAAAATAAATGGTAGCGTTAAAAAGTACAACTTGTCCCGCAAAAAATAAGCCGTCATATGGCTATGTGAGCGGAAATATAAAAATGTTATGGCTTTTGGAAGGCAGGGAGCGCAAAACAAAACGCAAAAATCCCAAAACCCCCGGTCCTTAAGCGGTTAAAGAATGCTTTAGTTCCTCACATTTTATGCAATCATTTTGTTCAACCCACTGAATTAAAGCTGAAAGTCTGAACTTCAACTGCATCTGAATTGTTTTGTTCAAATTCCATTGTGGTAATGTACAGAACAAAAATGAGAAAAATGTTGTCTCTGTCCAAATATATATGGACCTAATATATATGTATATATATATATATATATATATATAGTGTATGCATGTATGTATATATATATATATAGATATATATTTAGATATATAGGCAGTAAGTAAGGCAGCCCTTCGTTAAAGTAAAAAATGGATCCCTTTATTCCATGTTTTACTTTAGCAGTGCTGCTGCCTACTGCCTAAATTAGAGGTCCATATCTAAGAACAACAGGATTTTGCACCTAACGTTTTCTATTGAGGTGCTGCTACCAATTGACTTTACCTATATATATAAATATATATATATATATATATATATATATGTATATAGTGTGTGTATGGTGTGTGTATATTTATATATATATATATATATATATATATATATATACAGTGTGTATATATAGTGTGTGTATAAGTATATATAGTGTGTGTATATATATATATATATATATATATATATAGTGTGTATGTACAGTGTGTGGGTATATATATTTATAAACACACTATATATATATATATATATATATATATATATATATATACCCACACACTGTACATACACAATATACATATATATATATATATATATATATATATACAACTTGATATTTATATATATATATATATATATATATATATAGAAACGGAAAAATTGGTGAACCGCACTCGCCTGTAAGTCGCTTGGTGTGCCTGTGGTACAGAGAGGGACTTCAGCTCTCTGGACACATAGAAAAAAGCAGAGTCCACGGCACCACCTATAGTAATCTGTGTCTTTATTTCACCAAAGGCAACGTTTCGGTTTTCCCAATGAAACCGTCCTCAAGCCAGTGATACAACAAATACCGTGTTACAAATATTTATAGGGGTGTGTTCATTACATGATTAAACAAAATCAATTAATTGTGCAAACCATACAAAAATCATTAAGTGAAATATATAAAAAAGTAGTCATACAAATTCATAAAAAATTCATGAAATGGTGCATAATAAATGTATCAAACATAAAAGAGGCATATATATTATGCCAAGTGTAATATATCCATATTTAAAAGAGTATATCTATACCTCTACCTAAAGTGCATAATCAATCACAGGTGCCGATAGTTAAAACATGATTAAAAACAATATATAGAATCTGACCGGGTCTTGTGGCGTACATGATGCATTGGCGTGGGGTGGATCATTGTGCGCATGCGTTAATTTGCATCGCGCGTTCACTTCAGGTCAACTAGTAACGCGATAGTACGTATTTCCTGTCAATGGAACGCAACAGTATACGTACATCCTGTGTAAGGAACGCAAGCCTATTATGCGACCGGCGGCGCCATTTTGGGATATATCAATGTTTAGTTTCAATGCGCAGCCATATTTGTGTAGTCTCGATCGCTAGGTCACATATAGAGAAAAGAAGTTTTTAATTTCTTCTGTAAGTATGGTTATGGGAGGAGCGCAACAAATTATTGGTAAAAAGTAGTGAAAAATTATATATATAAAAAAATTAATAAAAATTTCAATGTAACAAGATCAATGCCAGATCTCTCATCCAAAGAAAGCGGAGGAGGAATATCATAGATTGGAGATGGTTGTCACATCTCGAGTGTGTACAGAATATGCACACACTCAAGATGTTGTCACACATATCCACTGGCATAGAATCAAAATAGTTATACTTTCCTTAATGTGAAACTACATAGTGGTAAAATACAATAATGTTGCGATCATCACATGACCAGAAAAAATATCAGCCTATTCCAAGGAAACAGCTCTGCATCATGTATTCCAAATTCCCGTGTATACAAAAGGTTCATGGTTTCATATAAAATCTTGTTCTATAAGAAAAAAGGATAATAATATTATGTCAATAAATATGATAGTACTGTCACGGTTGTATCAATATATACACACAGTAATGTTGGTGGAGAGAACAATGGATGGAAATCAATACTAACATTTCAACAAATCCAAGGTCTAAATTCTATGTTTAAGCCATTAGGCTGTAGTGAATTCAATTTCATAATCCATTGCATCTCTTTCTTTTTAGGGACTGGACCCGGTCCCCTCCTCTCCGCGCCAATGGGACATGGTCCACCAGCATCCACTTCAAATCATTCTCACCATGACCAGACTCAAGAAAGTGTCTTGAGACAGGTAGATCTTTTAGCTGTTTTCTAATAGTGTAACGATGGTAATTTAGACGTGTCTTAAATTCTGTGGTGGTCTCACCAACATACAATAAGTTGCATGGGCACCACAGAACATAAATGACATGTGTTGATTGGCAAGTAAGGTAATGGTTAATGTTGAATCGTTGTTGGGTATTAGGGTGTACAAAAACAGACCCCTTGTGAATAAGCTTACAGTTTACGCAACGTATACATGGAAAGCAACCCTTTTGGGGGCCTTCAAAAATGTTTGTTTGATAGATCTGAGCGGGCCAACATCTGCCCGAACTAGTCTATCAGCAAGGTTGTTGGAACGTCTATAAGACATAATCGGTGTTGCTTTAAAGGCTGAAATATTACTTAGGCCATATCTCAAAATTGGCCAATGTTTTAGAACAATGTGTTTTATATGTCCACTATCTGGTGTATATGTGCTGACAAAAGGAATTCGTTCATCATTTTTGTTTTTTGGCCTAAAGGTGTTAAGAAGTTCATGGCGGTGTGTTATTTCCAGTTTTTGTTTGTGTGTCTGTAAAAGTCCACGTGGATAACCACGTTGTTGAAAAGCCATTGACATACACTTAATAGTCTGATTCAATTCTGTTGGAGTACTTACAATTCGTTTGGCTCTCAAAAATTGACTGTATGGCAGTGATTTGACCATAGGTCTTGGATGTGCACTGGTATAATGTAATATAGTGTTGCAGTCAGTGGGTTTTGTGTAGATACTAGTCTCAATTTTCTTATCTGTTATTTTTACCATAGTGTCTAAGAATGACATCTGGGTTCTAGAAAAAGAGAACGTAAATTTTATATCCTCGTCCACCGTATTGAGAAAGTCGAAAAATGCACATAATGTATCTTCTGTATGTGTCCAAATAAAGAAAATATCATCTATGTATCTCCACCACCCCAGAACATGTCTGAAGTGGTGGGATACATAGATGTATTTCTCCTCCAGATGCGCGACCGTCAAATTAGCGTAAACCGGCGCCACGTTTGAACCCATCGCCGTGCCGCGCATCTGGAGGAAAAATCATCACCAAAAAGAAAATAATTGTTTGTCAACAAAGCGTGTAAGAGTTGCAATAGGAAATCCTGACATTCTTTGCTATAATGTGTCATGCCAAGGCAATCCTTGACTGCTGTAATTCCCAATTCATGTCTGATACTGGTGTATAGCGAGTTGATGTCCAATGAAACCAAAATTGCACCCTGTGGTAAAGTAAGATCCTGTATTCGGGACAGAAAATCTGATGTGTCCCGAATATAGGATCTAGTTGCTGTCACATGTTCACGTAACACCTTGTCAAGAAAGACTGAGGTATTACTGAATAGAGATTCCCTAGCAGAGACAATGGGTCGTCCAGGAGGGTCCATCAGATTTTTATGAATTTTAGGGAGTAAATATAGGACAGGGTCCTCGGATTCGCAACTGTGAGGAACTCCCTCAATTGCTCATCTATGAGACCTCCTGTCGTGCCCATGTCAAGTAGATGTTTAATCTTCCTTTCTATTTCCCACCTGGGATCATGATTAAGTTTGTAATAAACAGTAGTATCAGAAAGTTGTCTCTGCGCTTCCTGAATATATTTCTCTGTATCCATGACCACGACCGCACCACCCTTATCCGCAGATTTGATGGTGAGGCCGCGGTCATGGACCAGATTATTAAGGGCATACTGTTCATCAACAGTGATATTATGGGAAAAATCAATATTACTCTGAGCATTTTTTAAAACATTAAACTCCTTTAACACAGAAGCAATATAGGCATTAATCGCATCAGGACATACTGGTGGAACAAAGTCACTCTTGTTATATAACCCAAAGTCCTTAATAGATAATTCAGTTCGTCTGGATGAAAAGGTATCAGGTGTCCTGTCTTGAAACCAGGATTTGAGTTTTAATCGCCGAAAGAACTGGTGCAAGTCAATTTCCACCTGCAACCAGTCCGTTCTCTGGGTAGGACAGAAACTCAAACCCTTGGACAAGACAGACAGTTCGTCATTAGTTAAGACATGCGAGGAGATATTTACCACAGTCTGTTGTTGTTTCGCTTCTGGGGTGGACGTTTCCTTGTATTCCTTCCACTTGCGGTATTTTTTTCTTCCACCTCTCCGGGTCCGTTTCATGAGGGAACGATAGGTGCTGGAGATAAAAAATTATTGGATCCAGATCCATTGTCCTGGGTAGCTGATGGTTCACTCCTCTTCACTGTCGTTCTCCTGATCGATTTGTCCGTGTACGCTACATTATATTTCGCACCGGTCCAGTTGTAAATTGATCCCGATTTGTAATCTGTCATATCACGCTGCCATTTACTGCGTTTAGTTTCTTGAGTCTCCTCATATAATTTATCCAAGTATGTTTTCTGTTTGGCAATGTAGTTTTCAAATTCCTCATTACTCAATTTTTGGGATTGATATATCCCAAAATGGCGCCGCCGGTCGCATAATAGGCTTGCGTTCCTTACACAGGATGTACGTATACTGTTGCGTTCCATTGACAGGAAATACGTACTATCGCGTCACTAGTTGACCTGAAGTGAACGCGCAATGCAAATTAACGCATGCGCACAATGATCCACCCCACGCCAATGCATCATGTACGCCACAAGACCCGGTCAGATTCTATATATTGTTTTTAATCATGTTTTAACTATCGGCACCTGTGATTGATTATGCACTTTAGGTAGAGGTATAGATATACTCTTTTAAATATGGATATATTACACTTGGCATAATATATATGCCTCTTTTATGTTTGATACATTTATTATGCACCATTTCATGAATTTTTATGAATTTGTATGACTACTTTTTTATATATTTCACTTAATGATTTTTGTATGGTTTGCACAATTAATTGATTTTGTTTAATCATGTAATGAACACACCCCTATAAATATTTGTAACACGGTATTTGTTGTATCACTGGCTTGAGGACGGTTTCATTGGGAAAACCGAAACATTGCCTTTGGTGAAATAAAGACACAGATTACTATAGGTGGTGCCGTGGACTCTGCTTTTTCTTTATATATATATATATATATTGTGACACCAATGCAGGATTGGTGGTGGAAGGAGGTATATTTTCCCAAGATTCCTCTCCTATGTGAAGTAGCAGGTGAAAGATCTCACCTGTGAGGTAATTAATGAGGATGCACAAGGGTGGGGATATAACAGAGACTGGAGGTCAGTCAGTCTCTCTCTGCCTGGGGACACAGAAAGTCTGTCTGTGTGAGTGAGTGAGAAAAGACCGTGAGTAAAAGGTTGCTGAAACATTGTTTTGTGAGCTGGCAGGGAGAAGCCCTCCAGTGGATAGACAGGGACCTCTGATGTTTAGTAAGCGCCGGACAGGCAAGTTTTTCTTTTGTTGTTCTGTTTTTATCTATGCAACCTTCTCAATAAACCTGGCTACAAGCCAGCTTAAACCTTATTCCCCGGTGTCTGGTCGGAATGGTGTGAAGCTGACACGTGTCCTTTGACCCCAGCAAAGGCGATCCCGAGCTTAACCCCTCCCAAGTGGTGGAGGATTCTGGCAAGCACGTTAAAAGTTTGAAAATGGATGACGTAGTAAAGGCACTGATACAGTCTGCGGCAGCCCAGCAGGAGACAACCAGAGAACAACAGCGCACAAATGCAACCCAGCAAGAATTAAACCGCTTACTGTCTGCACAGCTAACCACCCTGATAGAGGCCACGAATAAAGATCGACAAATCTTGCAGGAAGTGGTGCAGCGTGTGGCAAGTCTTCCAGTGATACAGCCAGGAAAAGAGCAGACAACTTTCCATGTGGGTCATTTTTTGCAAAAGATGACAGCAGAGGATGATGTGGAAGCTTACCTGGCTACATTTAAGAGGACAGCAGTGCGGGAAGCGTGGCCAAAGCCACGGTGGGCAGGACTGCTTGCCCCGTTCCTTGCAGGTGAAGCGCAAAAGGCTTATTTTGACCTGGAACCTGAGGCTGCCCAGGACTATGATAAACTTAAGTCAGAGATCCTGGCTCGGCTAGGTGTTACCCTATCAGTCAGAGCACAGCAAGTACATCAGTAGTGATGTCGCGAACATAAAATTTTCAGTTCGCGAACAGCGAACGCGAACTTCCGCAAATGTTCGCGAACAGGCGAACCGGGCGAACCGCCATAGACTTCAATAGACAGGCGAATTTTAAAAACCAAAGGGACTCTTTCTGGCCACAATAGTGATGGAAAAGTTGTTTCAAGGGGACTAACACCTGGACTGTGGCATGCCGGAGGGGGATCCATGGCAAAACTCCCATGGAAAATTACGTAGTGGACGCAGAGTCGGGTTTTAATCCATAAAGGGCATAAATCAACTAACATTCCTAAATTGTTTGGAATAACATGCTTTAAAACATCCAGTGTGTGTATACGATCAAGTATGATGTTGTATCGATCAGGTAGTGTAAGGGTTACGCCCGCTTCACTGACATTGACAGACCAAACTCCTCTTTTAATGGACCGCAAACAGTTCATTTGCACAACTGCAAACTCCCCATTTGCACAAGGTTGGATACCAAGCTAGCCACGTCCGGTGATGTCATTGAAGGTTTCTTCCTCCACCCAGCCACGTACAACACCAAGGGTCCCCGAAAGGTCAATTGAATTGATTTTTCGAACGGGGAGATGGTTAAAAAACGCTGGCTCCCTCCCCTTTGTTTTAATCCACGGTCACTGCTTCTGCGCCGTGCAATTTACTCTCACACCCGATATGAGTGGTATTTTCTGTAGTACTATTCTCATCAGTTTAATCCCTCTAACGTCCCCAATCTGGGGGCCATTTATTGAATAGATTTTTCGAACGGGGAGATGGTTAAAAAACGCTGGCTCCCTCCACTCTGTTTTAATCCACGGTCACTGCGTCTGCGCCGTGCAATTTACTGTCACACCCGATATGAGTGGTATTTTCTGTAGTACTATTCTCATCAGTTTAATCCCTGTTACATCCCATATCAGGGATTGCCTTTTGTGAAAAAAATTTAGGCCTGGTACCTTCGACTGCCTTCACAATGACAGACCAAACTCTCATACACCAAACTGAATTGATTTCAGGAACCGGGAGATGGAAAAAGCAGCTTGAGTCGGTCCTCATACTCCCAAATTGGGGCACTGCGCGTGCACAGAGCAATGTGCTGTGACACCCTATATGAGTGGTGTCTTAACTAGTACTATTCCTATCAGCGGCGGGCGGGTGCGTGGTAACTTGAGCAGGTGACCAAAGCTGAGCTGGAGGAAGATGGTGCGTCAAGGTTCTTAGCGGAAGCTGTTGAAGATTGGGTGTCCTGTCTAAGCCAGTCAACTACGTCCTCAGAATTTTTCGGGTTCAGGGTACATGGCCTCTGAACACTAGGCATTATTCAGGGACAGTGGAAATCACAGCACCACGACCACGACGGCCCCTGCGAGGTGGCCTGCCTCTGCCTGTCATTTTTTTCGATAAGTGGTACTGTGCCACCCTGTATCAGTGGTGGGCACTGGCAGTGGGCACACTACAGTCTGTGGAAGTGGGCCTGACACACACTGGCAGCAGGCAAGCAACTGAAATTAGACTAATGTGTAAAAATTAAATGCCTTATTTATCGTCAAGCTACTGTGCCACCCGGTATCAGTGGTTGGCACTGGCAGTGGGCACACTACAGTCTGTGGAGGTGGGCCTGACACACACTGGCAGGAGGCAAGCAACTGAAATTAGACTAATGTGTAAAAATGAAATGCCTTATTTATCGGCAAGCTACTGTGCCACCCGGTATCAGTGGTTGGCACTGGCAGTGGGCACACTACAGTCAGTGGAAGTGGGCCTGACACGCACTGGCAGCAGGCAAGCAACTGAAATTAGACTAATGTGTAAAAATTAAATGCCTTTTTTATGCAAAGTCCTGTGCCAGCCGGTATGAGTAGTGGGCACTGGCAGTGGGCACACTACAGTCACTGGAAGTCAGCCTGACACACACTGGCAGGCAACTAAACTTAGATTAAAGTGTAAAAATTAAATGCCTTTTTTGATGCAAAGTCCTGTGCCACATGGGATGACAGGGGTGGGCACTGGCAGTGGGCACACTACAGTCAGTGGAAGTCGGCCTGACACACACTAGCAGCAGGCAAGCAGCTGAAATTACACTAAAGTGTAAAAATTAAATGCCTTTTTGATGCAAAGTCCTCTGCCAGCCGGTATGAGTGGTAGGCACTGGTAGTGGGCACACTACAGTCACTGGAAGTCAGCCTGACACACACTGGCAGGCAACTAAACTTAGATTAAAGTGTAAAAATTAAATGGCTTTTTTTGATGCAAAGTCCTGTACCACACGGGATGACAGGGGTGGGCACTGGCAGTGGGCACACTACAGTCAGTGGGCCTGCAGCTCCTCACACACAGGCAGGCCATGCAACTGCAATATGCATATAAAGGAAAACAAAAAGCAGACTAATGTTGCAGCCCTAAAAAGGGCTTTTTGGGGTGCTGTCAGGACGCTGTCCTTACAGCAGAGATCAGATGAGTCTTTCAGGACTGGAGTGGACACTGAATTCACTAGCCTAGCTATCGATTTCCCTATTAAATCAGCAGCAATTACACTCTCCCTCCTCTCACTAAGACTGAAAATTCCAAATGAATCTAAAATGGATGCTGTGCAGGAGGTGGGAGGGTCTGGGAGGGAGGGTATGCTGCTGATTGGCTGGAATGTGTCTGCTGACTGTGAGGTACAGGGTCAAAGTTTGCTCAATGATGATGTATAGGGGGCGGACCGAACATCGCATATGTTCGCCCGGCAGAGGCGAACGCGAACAAGCTATGTTCGCCGGGAACTGTTCGCCGGCGAATAGTTCGGGCCATCTCTATACATCAGTGGACATATAAAATGGATAAACCACCATGTTCACAGATGTTCAATCTAGTTCATTTGACCCGGAAATGGCTACAACCGGAGATTTTGTCATCACCTGACGTGGTGCAGCGAGTGGGCCTCGACAAGTTCCTGAGATCACTACCCCCAGCCCTAAGGAAGTGGGTGAGCCATGGGGACCCCAAGACAGCAGACCAGCTTATTGACCTGGTGGAGCGATACTCTGCGGCTGAGGATCTACTAAATAACTCACAGCCCTCAACCCCACGGAGTCCAAGAGTTCCGGGTAAGACTGTTCGAGGGCTTAAGGGAACCGGGAGAAATGTAAAGACTTTGAGTGAAGAAGATAATGAGACTGTGGGCTCAGGAAAGCCCAAGGGGTATAATGTTGGACTGAACAAAGGGCCCATAAGGTGTTTTCGGTGTAATGAGCTGGGACACATTGCAGTGAACTGTCCTATGACTACTGAACCTATGCAATGTGATGTTGCCTTTATGAAAAAACGCATGTCTATGTTTGCGCATGTGGTGTGTATTGCTGCAGGTTCAGACAGCGCCGAAAAACATTTGTGTGAATTGAAAGTGAATGATCAGAGTGTGACTGCGCTGCTAGACTCAGGAAGTGTGGTAACTCTGGTGAAAGCAGGCCTTATAGGCCCCTCTCCCAGTCAATCTGACATGTTTACTGTGACTTGTGTGCATGGGGATACATGTGAATACCAGACTACTCTTGCTTATATTACCACTCCCTATGGGTCTGTACGTCATAAAGTTGGAATAGTCCCAGCACTACTGCATGAGGTTATTATTGGGAGAGATTTTCCACATTTTTGGAAATTATGGGAGTCTAAGTTGGAAATAAAAAGAGGTACACCGCAGATTTTGGCAGCTTCTGATATCGGCCCAGAACTATTAGAGGATTCCCCACTAGGGGATGTAGTTGAGGTATCTGCAGAGGGCTCCACCCCTTTCCCATTCTCTGTTATGGCAGGAGACCTAGATGAGTCCAAGTCAGAGACTGAGACTGAAGGTGTAACACTCCAGGGTATGCCTGACCTAGACATTAGGAAAGACGACTTTCAAAGTGCGCAAATGAAGGACCCTACCCTTACGCGAGCCAGAGAGAATATAAAAGTAATAAATGGGAATCCTGTGGAGCCTGGTTCTAGGCAGGCTTTTCCCTACATGGCTCTAGAGAATGACCTGTTGTATCAGATAGACAAGAAGGGAGAGGAGGTGGTACAGCAGTTAGTGGTTCCAAAGCCCTACCGGAGAACCGTCCTGGATCTGGCACATGGACACGTTATGGGTGGCCATTTGGGGATCCAGAAAACGTCTGAAAGAATTTTAGAAAGATTTTTCTGTCCGGGAATGCATGGAGATATTAAAGCATATTGCGAATCCTGCCCTCAGTGTCAGATTACAGCCCCTATACCCCATTTCCGCAGCCCTTTGGTGCCCTTGCCAATCATTGAGATACCCTTTGAGCGCATTGGGATGGATTTGGTTGGTCCCCTAATAAAGTCAGCTCGGGGTCACCAGTAGAGATGAGCGAACTTTAAAAAAAAGTTCGGTGTTCGGCGTTCGGGTTGTGGTAATCGCCGCATACCCGTTATGGATTCCACTATGATCAAATCCAGTGCTGAGCCACGCCCCCTGCACTGATCACATGACGGTGACGTCACCCCAAGCCCTTCGGCTGTTCAACAGTTCGGGTTGGTGGAAGCCGCCCCTTATGGATTCCATATGCCGCGATAGTCCGCGGTAGTGGAATCCATAACGGGATGCGGCGATTACCACAACCCGAACGACAAACTTTTTTTTAAAGTTCGCTCATCTCTAGTCACCAGCATATTTTAGTCATAATGGATTATGCTACCCGTTACACCGAGGCCATACCTTTGCGCAATACCTCATCAAAGACCATCGTAAAAGAACTGGTCCATGTGTTTAGTCGGGTTGGTATCCCAAAAGAAATACTCACTGACCAAGGGACGCCCTTTATGTCTAATGTTATGAAGGAACTTTGCAGGCTTTTTAAAGTTACCCAACTGCGTACTTCAGTCTTTCACCCCCAAACTGACGGATTGGTTGAAAGATTTAACAAAACCCTGAAACAAATGCTGAAACAGGTGGTAGATAAAGATGGCAAAAATTGGGACTTTTTGCTCCCATATCTGCTGTTTGCCATAAGGAAGGTACCGCAGTCATCCACAGGGTTTTCACCTTTTGAACTGGTATACGGTAGACACCCACGTGGTTTATTAGATGTGGCTAAAGAAACGTGGGAAGGACAGGTAACACCATACAAAAGTGTAATAGAGCATGTGTCCCAGATGCAGGACAGGATCTCTGCAGTCATGCCAATTGTTAAGGAACATATGGAAGGGGCTCAAGGAGTACAGAAAATGATATATGATAGGGGGGCCAAGATTCGAACATTTGCGCCAGGGGATCGAGTACTAGTTCTCGTCCCCACAGTTAATAGTAAATTCTTGGCTAAATGGCAAGGTCCGTTTGAGATTATTGAAAGAGTAGGTGAGGTGAACTATAAAGTATACCAGCCAGGTAAAAGGAAGCCAGAACAGATTTACCATATAAATCTGTTAAAACCTTGGAAGGACCGGCCAGTCATGGCCGCAGCACTTGCTCCACCCATCAATAACGGGGCAGCAATACCTGCGGTCAGAATAGCTGAGACTCTATCCGATGTCCAAAAGAAGGAAGCTAGACAGTTGGTCGCTCAGAACAAAAAAAATTTTTTTTAGAAAAGCCGGGGCAGACACCACTCATAAAACATGACATCATAACTAAACCTGGGGTTAGGGTCCATGTAAAACCTTATAGGATTCCTGAGGCCAAAAGAGAGTCAGTCTCAAAAGAAGTAAAAGATATGCTGGATTTGGGAGTAATTGAGGAGTTTCATAGTGAATGGTCAAGCCCTATTGTATTCATTCCAAAGCCTGATGGTACCATAAGGTTCTGTAATGATTTTAGGAGGTTGAATACAGTGTCTAAGTTTGATGCATACCCTATGCCACGAGTGGACGAGCTTATAGACCGACTCGGTACAGCCCGTTACATTACGACCTTAGACCTGACAAAGGGTTATTGGCAAATACCCTGACGGACGCTGCCAAAGAGAAGACAGCATTTTCCACACCTGATGGCCTATTTCAGTATGTAACTATGCCTTTTGGACTGCATGGGGCTCCTGCAACATTTCAGCGGCTAATGGACAGAGTGTTGAGACCACATAGACAGTACGCTTCTGCTTATCTTGATGATATAGTGATACACAGTGCAGACTGGGAGACACACCTACTCAAGGTACAGGCAGTGATTGATGATTTGAGGAGAGCGGGGTTGACTGCGAACCCCAAGAAGTGTAGCATTGGCCTAGAGGAAGCCAAGTATTTGGGTTACATTATTGGAAGAGGTGTAGTCAAGCCCCAAGTTGACAAGGTTGAAGCCATACAGAACTGGCCCCAGCCTGTAAATAAGAAACAAGTGAAGGCATTCCCAGGGATTACTGGCTATTATAGGCGGTTCATACCCAATTTTGCAGCTATAGCAGTTCCCTTAACTGATCTCACTAAGGGAAACGGGTCCGTGATGATAAAATGGAATTTTGAAGCAGAGGAGGCGTTTCAGACGCTAAAACAGGCTCTTTGTTCCCAACCAGTGTTGATGACCCCTGACTTTAGAAAGGAATTTGTGGTACAGACAGATGCTTCTAGCTCAGGAATAGGGGCAGTGTTGTCACAGAGTGTTGATGGAGAGGAGCATCCCGTGCTTTACTTGAGTCGCAAACTAAATAAGCATGAGAAGAACTATGCAGTGGTAGAGAAGGAGTGTTTGGCCATCAAGTGGGCTTTAGAATCACTCAAATATTACTTGCTAGGTCGGAAGTTTCGGTTAGTCACTGATCATGCCCCTCTGAAGTGGATGAACCTGAACAGAGAGAAAAATAGCAGAGTGACAAGATGGTTTCTGGCCCTGCAGGCTTACAATTTTGCAGTGGAGCATAGGCCAGGAAAGTGGCAAGGAAACGCAGATGCGTTGTCACTTGTGCACTGTCTGCTGGTTTCAGTTGCTCAGTCCCACTTGCCTGAGCAGAGGGTGGGGATATGTGACACCAATGCAGGATTGGTGGTGGAAGGGAGGTATATTTCCCCAAGATTCCTCTCCTATGTGAAGTAGCAGGTGAAAGATCTCACCTGTGAGGTAATTAATGAGGATGCACAAGGGTGGGGATATAACAGAGACTGGAGGTCAGTCAGTCTCTCTCTGCCTGGGGACACAGAAAGTCTGTCTGTGTGAGTGAGTGAGTGAGTGAGTGAGAAAAGACCGTGAGTAAAAGGTTGCTGAAACATTGTTTTGTGAGCTGGCAGGGAGAAGCCCTCCAGTGGATAGACAGGGACCTCTGATGTTTAGTAAGCACCGGACAGGCAAGTTTTTCTTTTGTTGTTCTGTTTTATTTATGCAACCTTCTCAATAAACCTGGCTACAAGCCAGCTTAAACCTTATTCCCTGGTGTCTGGTCGGAATGGTATGAAGCTGACACGTGTCCTTTGACCCCAGCAAAGGCGATCCCGAGCTTAACCCCTCACATATATATATATATATATATATATATATATATACAGTGCTGCCCATAATTATTTATACCCCTGGCAAATTTTGACTTAAAGTTACTTTTATTCAACCAGCAAGTAATTTTTTGATGGGAAATGACATAGCTCCCAAAAGATAATAAGACGATGTACAAGAGGCATTATTATGGGGAAAAAAAACATTTAGCAGCTTTTATTTACATTTGAGCAAAAAGTGTCCAGTCCTAAATTATTCATACCCTTCTCAATAATCAATATAGAAAAGCCTTTATTGGCTATTAGAGCAATCATACGCTTCCTATAATTGCAGACCAGCTTTTTGCATGTCTCCACAGGTATTTTTGCCCATTCATTTTTCTTAATGAGCTCCAAATCTTTCAGGTTGGAGGGTCTTCTTGCCATCACCCTGATCTTTAGCTCCCTCCACAGAATCTCAATTGGATTCAAGTCTGGACTCTTGCTGGGCCACTCCAAAACGTTAATGTTGTTGTCTGCTAACCATTTCTTCACCACTTTTCTGTGTGTTTTGGGTCCTTGTCATGCTGAAATGTCCACTGGTGCCCAAGGCCAAGTTTCTCTGCAGACTGCGTGATGCTGTCATTGAGAATCCTCATGTATTGCTCTTTTTTCATGGTGCCGTGTACTGTGATTAGGATCCCTGGTCCATTGGTTGAAAAACACCCCCAAAGCATTAGGTTCCCACCACCATGTTTGACAGTGGGGATGGTGTTCTTTGGGTTGAAGGCATCTCCTTTTTTACGCCAAATGAAGGAAACATTATTGTGACCAACAATTAAATTTTTGTTTCATCTGACCATAACACAGAAGACCAGAAGCATGGGCGTAGCTATAGGGGGTGCAGAGGTAGCAGTCGCTACCGGGCCCAGGAGCCTGAGGGGGCCCAAAGATCCTTGAGCCGCATAGGAAGACACACAAAGCACTAAGGGAAGGGGGGCCCAAGCTGAACTCTTGCACCAGGGCCCATGAGCCGTTAGCTACGCCCCTGACCAGAAGTATTCTTCTTTGTCCAGATGAGCTTCTGCAAAGGCCAAGCGAGCTTTTGTGTGCCTTATCTGGAGAAGTGGCGTCCTCCTTGGTCTGCATCCGTGGAACCCAGCCGTGTGCAGTGTCTGTTGGATTGTCTGCCTTGAGACATTGCCACCAGCAGAGGCCAGATTCACTAGGATGGCCTTGGTGGTGATCCTTGGATTTTTTTTCACCTCTCTAACTATCCTCCTGGCCAGCACAGATGTCACTTTTGGCTTCCGAACACGTCCTCTGAGATTTTCCACAGTGCGGAACATCTTGTATTTTTTAATAATGCTTTGCACTGTAGCGACTGGAACTTTAAAACATTTAGAAATGGCCTTGTAGCCCTTTCCTGACTTGTGAGCAGCCACAATGCGCAGCCGCAGGTCCTCACTGAGCTTCTTTGTCTTAGCCATGACTGTCCACAAACCAACAACAGAGAGCTGCTGTTTTTCACCTGTTCAGTTGATTAAAACAGCTGTTCCCAATTAATCAGGGTAATTAGGATGCTTTAGAACAGCTTGGACTATTTGGAATGGTATAGAACTTTGGATTTTCCTACAGACTGTGACAGTTTGTAAAGGGTATAAATCATTTTGGACTGGACACTTTTTGCTAAAATGTAAATAAAAGCTGAGAAATGTTTTTTTTCCACATTAATGCCTCTTGTACATCATCCTATTATCTTTTGGGAGACACCTATGTCATTTCCCATCAAAAAATTACTTGCTGGTTGAATAAAAGTTTGAATAAAAATTTGCCTGGGGTATGAATAATTATGGGCAGAACTATATATATATATATTATATATATATATATACACACACACATATACACAGTCCTGTTGTCTTAACAAATCTGGACATTGTGGTTCATTATATTTGGGGCAAAGAATCTTAAGACCTCCCAAATTGCTCTCAATTCTCAGTAGTTTGACAACATTCATCTACATTTTTGGCTCCAGGCTCCCTGAAATGAGATTTGCCCAAGGCAAACACCCAATCCCCAAAGGCTGGCCTCTGTGGTTTTATTTTGAGGGTGATAATTTACCTAAGGTATACCCAATTCCAAGTTTGTTTTTGACTCCCACTAGGTTAACCTCTTAAGGACAAGGCCATATTTCACAGACCAGGCTATTTTTTGCAAATCTGACCTGTCTCACATTATGTGTAAATAACTTTAAAACGCTTTTACTTATCCAGACCATTCTGAGATAGTTTTTTCGTCACATATTCTACTTCATGACACTGGTAAAATGGAGTTTAAAAAAAACATTTTTATTTATAAAAAAAATACCAAATTTACCAAAATTTTTTAAAGATTAGCAAATTTTCAAGTTTCAATTTCTCTACTTTCTCTTTCTATAATACATAGTAATACCTCCAAAAATAGTTATTAATTTACATTCACCATATGTCTATTTCATGTTTGGATTATTTTGGGAATGCCATTTTATTTTTTGGGGACGTTACAAGGCTTAGAAGTTTAGAAGCAAATCTTGACATTTTTCAGAAATTTCCCAAAACCCAGACCAGTTCAGGTCTGAAGTCACTTTGTGAGGCTTACATAATAGAAACCACCCAAAGATGACCCCATTCTAGAAACTACACCCCTCAAGGTATTTAACACTGATTTTACAAACTTTGTTTACCCTTTAGGTGTTTTACAAGAGTTATTCGCAAATGGAGATGAAATTTTAGAATTTACATTTTTTGGCAAATTTTCCATTTGAATCCATTTTTTCCAGTAACAAGGCAAGGGTTAACAGCCAAACAAACCTCAATATTTATTGCCCCGTTTCTGTAGTTTTTAGAAACATCCCACATGTGGTCGTAAACTACTGTACGGGCACACGGCAGGGCGTAGAAGGAAAGGAGCGCCATGTGATTTTTGGAAGGCAGATTTTGCTGGGCTGGTTTATTTACACCATGTCCCATTTGAAGCACCCCTGATGCACCCCTAGAGTAGAAACTCCATAAAAGTGACCCCATTTTAGAAACTATGGGATAAGGTGGCAGTTGTTTGGGGACTAATTTTAGGGTACATATGATTTTTGGTTGTTCTATATTACATTTTTGTGAGGCAAGGTTACCAAAAATAGAAATTCTGAAATTTCATCTCCATTTGCCATAAACTCTTGAGGAACACCTAAAGGGTTAATAAAGTTTGTAAAATCAGTTTTGAATACCTTGAGAAGTGTAGTTTTTTAGATGGGGTCACTTTTATGGAGTTTCTACTCTAGGGGTGCATCAGGGGGTTCTTCAAATGGGACATGGTGTCAAAAAAAGGCCATCAAAATCTGCCTTCCAAAAACCATATGGCGTTCCCTCCATTCTGTGCCCTGCCGTTTGGCCATACAGCAGTTTACGACCACATATGGGGTGTTACTGTAAACTGCAGAATCAGGGCAATAAATATTAAGTTTTGCTTGGCTGTGTTAACCCTTGCTTTGTTACTAGAAAAAATGGATTAAACTGGAAAATTTGCCAAAAAATAGCTGTTTTGGCACCGTTTTTATTTTATTTTTTTGACCGTGTTCATTTGAGGGGTTAGGTAATGGGGTATTTTTATAGAGCAGATTCTTACTGATGCGGCGATACCTAATGTCTACTTTTTTAAACTTATAGGTTTTATACTATAATATCCTTTTTTAAACAAAAAAAAAAAAAACTGTTTAGTATCTCCATAGTCTGAGAGTAAGTTTTGTTTTAGTTTTTAGCCGATTGTCTTAGGGGCTCATTTTTTGCGGGATGAGAGGACGGTTTTATTGGCACTATTTTGGGGGGCATGTGACTTTTTGATCGCTTGCTATTATACTTTTTGTGATGTAAGGTGACAAAAAAATACCTTTTTTTGCACCGTTATTTTATTGTGTTCATCTGAGGGGTTAGGTCATAGGGTATTTTTTATAGTGCAGATTCTTATGGACGTGGAAATACCTAATATGTCTCCTTTTTAATTAATTTTAGTTTTACTAAATAATATCATTTTTGAAAAAAATTATTTTGTTTTAGTGTCTCAAGTCTGAGAACCATATATATATATATTTTTTTTCTTGGCGATTGTCAGTGGCTAAATAGAATTAAAATTGCAGAAGGGGATTATAAATGTAGTACTCCATGGAAGTGTGGTACTCCCTAAAGCAACTGTCAATGCAGAGGCCCGGATGATCAGGGCATATGTCACACTGAGTGGGGGTGTCCTTCCGTATCCCCCTCCGGTGACACACTCTGCACTTTTTTTGGGTCCGTCCCTTCTTTCCAGTATGGGGGACCACACCTGGAAAGTGTTGGCCAGGGACAATCCGGGCGCCTCCAGTTCCCGAGGTACTCCGGCCTGCCCTTTCCCAGTCAGAAAAGATCAGGTCCTTGAGGACTGCCTCATAGAACTGGAGGGATTTCCCTGTGTTACCAGCACTCCGGGACAGCACAAAAGAGTTGTACAAGGCAACCTGTACCAAGCAGCCCGCAACTTTTTTGTACCATATCTGTGTTTTGCGCATGGCTTTATATGGCTTGAGGACTTGATCAGAGAGATCAACTCCTCCCATATACCGATTGTAGTCGATACAATCGGGCTTGAGGACTGTTGCCGCAGTACCTCGCACAGGGACAGGGGTGATGCTGTTACCCTTAATTGTGGACAGTACAAGGACATCCCTCTTGTCCTTATATCTGACCAGCAACAGGTTTCCACTAGTAAGGGCACGGGTCTCATCCCTGGGGATAGGTACCTGAAGGGGGTAGGGAGGCCGCGTTGATTTTTCTGCACGGTCCCATAAGCGAACGTGGATCTGGCGGCGAGGGACTGGATCAAGGGGGTACTAGTATAAAAGTTATCCATGTACAGGTGGTAACCCTTATCTAGCAGTGGGTGCATAAGGTCCCACACAAGTTTTCCGCTAACACCCAGAGTGGTGGTTCAGTACGGGAATCTCGTACACATGAAACTTGTAAGTGTACGCTGAGGTACTCTCACAAAGTTTGTACAGCTTCACGCCATAACTCGCCCACTTAGAGGGAACATACTGGAGGAAACTGAGTCTCCCCTTGAAAGCAATGAGAGACTCATCAACTGCGACCTCCCTTCCAGTTACATAGGCCTCCAAAAATTTGGCCCCGAAGTGATCGATGACCGGCCTGATTTTGTAAAGGCGGTCATAGACATGATCACCTTGGGGGTTACATGCTGCATTATCTGCATAATGCAGGTATTTCCGGATGGCCTCAAACCGGGAACGTGTCATGGCCATACAGTAGAGTGGGGTCTGGTAGAGGATGTCCCCACTCCAGTACTGCCTGACATTGGGTTTTTTGCCTAGGCCCATGTGCAGCACGAGGCCCCAAAACGTACTCATCTCGGCTGCACTGACCAGAGTCCAGCCACCGGCCCTAGCCAAAAAGGAGCCCGGGTGTTGAGCAATGAACTGTTGGGCGTACAAGTTTGTTTGCTGCGCCATCAGATTCACATAGTGGTCACTGAAAAAAAACTACAATAGTCATATTCAGTGAAGCCCACTGTGGGAATCTGGATTCCTGGTTGGCCAACAAAATCAGGAATCGCGGGCTCAAAATCCTCTGGGGTACACTATGCAAGTTCACCGGTAGAGGGCTTAGGTGAACTTATCTGGTGGGCCGGTAAACTAGTACGAGCCCCAGAGCTGCTCGTACTAGTGTGGGCCACAGGGTCCCTGGCATGGTTGACCCCTAGCTCCGCCTGGCGGTGTCTCCGCCGCCTTGGGGGCTCATCATCATCGCTAGATGATGAGGACACGAATGACAAGAGGAAAGTGGGGTCATCCTCATCCTCACTGGGGCTCTCGGAATCGGAGACAAGCTGGGCGTATGCCTCCTCGGCCGAGAACGTCCTGTGGGCCATAGGGGAGTGTGTGTGTGCGTGTGTGTGTGCGCGTGTATGGAAAACTTTATTTAGTGTGCTTGTGTGTGGGGGCACGGGTGTTCGTGTACTTTGCCCTAAACAGAAAAAAAAAACGAACTAAAAAAAAATGGAAACGTGGAAAAAAAGATTTAAACTCCCTGATCAGCGGTCCGAAGCTGATCAGCGGTGGGGTGGGCGATGCGCTAACAGTGGCCGGACGCTAAGAGTGCTGGCCACAGTCAGCGTACGCAAATAAAAAAATTAAAAAAACGCTTGCGCCTCCAAAAATGTGTGTTGGGGTGGGCAGGGGGGCAAGCTGCAGCACCCCTGGGGGGTCTAGGGTCACACGGTTGTGTTGTAGACCCCAGACACCTGATAAGGGTGATGCAACAATCAAACTTTTTTTTTTTAACCCCCCACAAAGTTTGTGGGAGGTCTCAACACAAACAGACTTGTGTAACAAAAGTGGGACAAAATTATTATTAACCTAATTTACCAACAACTTTTCTAGCATAATTTCTGTTTTCCTAAACTTAAAAAAGTGATATTTCCTTTTCTTCTTTTCCTCAGGAAAACTTTGAGTCAGCGGCTTTTTCGAGGATTTTTTCTAGACCCTTGCCAAAGAGTATTCTCCATATAAAGAAATATTACATAATTTAATCTTTGAACTCATATCTCCCGACCATGACTTGAGCCTTAATGCTCTTTTATCAATATTGGTGAGAGCAGTATTTCAAGCTGTGAGTGAATCTGAAGTAGAGTCTGATAATAAATCAACTGCTTTTAAAAGTAATGGAAAATAATCAATTACATTTTCATACGGAGTATTGGCCCTTAACAGACTTTATAACTGCAACAACCATCTCTTAAGTGACCTGGCAACTGGTGTAGCTGCCAGATTAGGCTTGAAAAGGGATGATGCAGCTTCCCATGTTTTTTAAGTCTACTTTTTTAACCATAGGGTCCCTTGAAGGGGTTATCCAACATTATAACAGACTTTACAAAATGTCCGACCCACAGTGGTAATCCTACTTGCCTGGTCCCCGCCGCTGGGTTCAATCTCCGTCGCTCCTTGGCTGGCTCTTCATCTCCCTAATGCACTGATATCAACAACCTGTTTATAGGGGTACATGTGAACGCTGCAACCAAACCTGGTGCTGCTACTGCAAGGCAGCTGATTGGTAGTGGATCTGATATCGATGGTCTATCCTGATGATAGGCTATCATTACAAAATTCTGGACAAACTTTTTAAGTTCTAGACAGATTTAAGCTACTTTCACATCTGAGTTGCCCTGACTGGTTTTGAGATCCAGCACAGGGTCTCAAAACCGCAGCACAACGCTTCAGTTTTGTCCCCATTCATTATCAACGGGGAAAAAACTGAACAAACCAGAAAGGAGTGCACCAGAATGCATTGTGTTCCGGTTTGTTGTTTTACATACACTAAGTCGCTGCATGCAGCGTTTTTGTGCGCGACATGGGAAACTGAAGAAGCTGGATCCCTCACTAAAAAACATGTAAGTCAATGGATCCGGCACCAATTCGATCCAGCACCTGTTGACTAACAGTGGTTTTAGTGCTGGATCTGGTTTCTTTATTTTCGATATAATACAATCGGAACCGTTCTGAATGGATGCATCCGGCTTTATTATTAAAACATGTTTGTTTTGCTGTGGCTTTGAGAACCCATGCCGGATCTGAAAACCAGACAGCAAAAACACAGATGTGAAAGTAGTCTTATTAAACAAAAAAAAAACTAGAAAATGGTGCAAATTTTGGCACTAATCTGCAATGAAAATGAACATTTTAGAACATTCAAAATGCACCACATTTACTAAGAGGCACACAATTTGTAATACATTTGGCACAAATCAACTTTCAAAATGTAGGCCAATGAAATCTGATTTGTTTTACTATAAAAGCAATAATAGACTTTGAATCGATTTGTATTTTCATGTTTATCTTCCCTGCAGGCTTGGATTCAAGTCCTCAAGTTTTTCAGAAAAAATAAAAACATGTGACAGTCATATTACCAGTGCAAACCCACACATTTCTACAAAGCAGCATTTTGTTACTTTTATATAAGTGACCTACATACTTTGCTGTAGCATAACATATAAAATTGGCTTGTTCCTCTGCTGAAAATAATGTGCTTGTAGAAAAAAGTACATGTCTCTTTCAAAGCAATGATGAAAGCTTGTTTTAATGTAGCTTAAACTACATCATCATGATTTCTTTTGGAAATGAGCGAAGGTTGACACCTAGTGGCTGAATGATTGAAGTGCAATAAAACAAGTTTTTTGGTTTACAGTTCTTTTTAAAGTTCTTACAGTAAAGAAGATTTTTCAATTCTGGAAAATGAAATTTTTCTTCTCAAGACGGAGGCAATGCCCCCCTTTTTTTTTGTATGGCTTTTACAGGGATCAGCTTTTCACCATTTTTTTTTCTGCATGGGCCATTTATATATTTGTACAAGTTAAATATGTCCCCCTTAGGGTACTTTCATACTTGCGTTGGTGCAGATCCGTCTGTTTATTTGCACAAACGGATCCGCACCTATAATGCAAACGTGGGGGAACGGATCCGTTTTCAAATGCACCATATTGTGTTATTTAAAACGGATCCATCCCCATTGACTTACATTGTAATTCAAAACAAATCCGTTAGGCTCCGCCTCTTCAGACGGACACCAAAGTGCTGCAAGCTGCGTTTTGGTGTCCTCCTCAAAAACAGAATAGAAGCGGAACGGAGCCTAACTGATGCATTCTGAACGGATCTTTATCCATTCAGAATGCATTGGGGCTTAACTGATCCGTTTTGGACCATTTGTGAGAGCCCTGAAACGGATCTCACAAACGGAATCCAAAACGCTAGTTTGAAAGTACCCTAACTGTTCTCAAGACTAAATGCATTTAACTTTTTCCAGCTCCAGGGCATCCTTTATATGGACTGGTGCCGAGAACTGAACATATTCCAGATGAAGCTTTGTAAAGTGGTAATATTAGATCCCTGTTCCGCAAGTCCTTGCCTCATTTAATACATTAGATACTATTATTTAGTCTATGATCTACAAATACACCAAAATCCTTCTCTGCAAGTGACTCTCCTAGTGTTACCCCCCCCCCAACCCCAGAACATAAGATGCACGTAAATTTTTTGTAACCAGATGCATAACTACATTTATTCACATTGAACCTCATTTGCGAAGTTGATGCCCAATCACTCAGAGTGTTCAAGTCAGCTTGTATTTTATGGACATCTTCCTCAGACTGCACAGTACTACATAGCTTAGTGTCATCTGCGAAAATAGAAATTGTGCTATTAATCCTGTCCTCAATATCATTAAAAAGGTTTTTGAAGTTTTTTTTTTTTTACTGATGACTTATCCTCTGGATAGGTTATCAATATCTGATTGGTGGGGGTCCGACACCTGGGAACCCACCGATCAGCTATTTGAAAAGGCACCAATGCTCCTGTGACCACTGCAGCCTTCTCTCTGCTTTCCCTTGGACGTAGCTTTTATGTGTCAAGTGGCCTAGGTGCAGCTCAGCCCAATTCAAGTGAATGAGACCAATCTGTAACACTAAGCACAGCTGCTATACAATGTATGGCACTGTGCTTGGTAAGCTGCAAGAAGGCACAGGAGCATTGGTGTCTTCTCAAACAGCTGATCAGTGAGTTCCCAGGTATCGGACCCCCACTAATCAAATATTAATGGCCTATCCAGAGGATAAGTCATCAGTTAAAAAATCTTTGAAAACCCTTTTAATAAATAAATTAAATAATAGAGGACCCAGCACTGAACCTTGGGGTACACCACTTATTACTCGGGACCATTCTGAATAAGAATCATTGACCACAACTCTAGTGTTGGGTGTGAATATTCGAATCGCTGATATCGCAACTTCGAGAATTTGCGAAGATTTAGAATATAGTGATATATTCATATTCGCAAATATTCTAGATTTTTTCCCCTCTGAACCCATGATCCCTCCCTGCTTCTTGCTTCTGGGCCAATGAGAAGGCTGCAATGTCTTTGTCTGAGCTTAGCAACATCCCTAGCAACCAATAGGAAACTTGCCGACCCCTTACTTTATAAGAACATCCCTAGCAGCCATTTTCTGCAGTTTTTTTAAGTTCTGAGAGAGACAGCAGTGTCATTGCTGTAATCTGTGCTTTACTGTGTCACATTACGTTCGATAGTTAGTTAGTTAGCTTATATATATAATACAGATAGTTAGTGGGAGATAGTCAGTGTAGGTTAGATCATGATATAGTGTAGCCGGTTCTGCTGTCCATACATACATGCTACAGGCAAGTTCACAACGATACTTAGCGCACCAATCACTAATATGTACTAATATTGTGCAAAAATATGCGCATCAATAATTGACGATTTGCGCAATCACGAATATATCGGAGCACTCTATCTGCTTATAAAGCTATTGTAATGTTTTGCCGTGCCAACCATTTTCTCCAGTCCTCGGAAACTTCTAGCAGCTTGAAAAATTTAGCAATAGTGACCCATGCCTGTATTGCGTGCACAGTACGTGCATACTACATTGCCGATTTCCGCAATCAAAAAAAAATCTCGAATTCGCGAATTTATGACGAATATTCGCCAAAATATTTGCAAAATATCGCGAATTTGAATATTGCCCCTGCCGCTCATAACTACACAACTCTCTGGACACGGTCCTTCAGTTTTTAATCCAATTACAAACTATACTTTCTAGGCCTACAGACCTTATTTTACTTACTACACATCTATAAGGGACAGTATCAAAAGCCTTTGCAAAATCCAAGAACACTACTTTCAAAGCAGCCCCTCTGTCCAGGTTACTACTCACCTCCTCATAAAAGCAAATCAGGTTAGTCTGACAACTTCTGTCCTTGGTAAACCCATGTTGGTTATCACTTATAATATTATTTATGGCCACTGTATATAATCCTTTATTCCTTTAAGCACACTTGGGTGTAAATTAACTTACCTACTTCATACCAGTAAGATTTCTGTCTGTGTTATTTGCTTTTAAAAACTCAGGTTCAAAAAACACTTATCTTTACTATTAAGGCTACTTTCACATCTCCGGCATGTCTGATCCGGTGGACTGTACCGGCATAAATGTCGGCTTTCAGCTGAAAAAAAAAAAAAAAACTCTGCATGCAGTGGTATTTGCCCAACTAAAAGCCTGCATTCATGCCAAATGCAGCCTGATCACTGCTGGATCCCATTATTGTCAATGGGGATCTGGCAGTGAACTGTAAAATCTGGCATAGCCTGATATTTTCACCAGAGATGTAAAAGTATCCTAGGACACACATTGCAAACTTGTAATGTGATTCTTTCCTCTTCCACCAATATCATGATGCGGGAAAGGTGGTGATATTTCTGTCTATGGTGTAATTTGCTTTTAAATTCACTGGTATAAAAATTTAGTCATTGCTGCAAAATTCTTTTCTTATAATGCAACACATTTAAAAAAATATATGTTTGAAAAAAAAGTGCTATTGCTCACCAGCAGAATGCCGGGTGCCGAGTAAGGGTGCTGTGCTGGCAATAAGCCCACGTAGCAAGTTGAGGTTTAGAAGAAAAATACATCCTTCACATAACATTTTTTTTCTTGAATATGGTTTTGTAACAGAGAACTTGTAGGAGGTGCTGCAGCAGCTGTATTAGGCAGTGTGTCCAGCTCCTGACCCCTTCAGTCCACCAAAGCGTATCTTGATCAAAGTCCCTTAAATATTTCTTTCTCGGGAATGGCATTGGGGGACACAGCACCATGGGTATATGCCCAGCTGCCACTAGGAGGCTGACACTAGAAAGAAAGAGTGTTGGCTCCGCCCCTCTGGGCTATACCCACTGCCCTAGCAGTAGCTCACCAGTTTTTTTCTAGTGTCCGTAGGAGGCAGATGCATGGCCTGCTTCTCCTTTTTTAGGCAGGCCCATCTTTTTTATTTTTATTTTTATTTTCTCTCCCTTATAGGGCAGGATGGGGCTCCTGCGGGCGCTTACCTTCTCTTGGTACCTGGCAGTCACCCAGTCCCCAGTCTGCAGCCGCAGCGGATTCCGGCATTCCCAGGCTTCCTGTTGTGTCTGCCGAGGGGGTGCTCTGACCGCGCCTGAAGACGCCGGAAGGTAAGTAGGAAATCCGGATGGAAGTGGCTGCTGGAATCCCCTAGAGACAAGCATGGCGGGTCCTGCTTCTTGCTCGGCTAAACTTGGGGGCCTCTCCTGGGGGGGGGTCGTGCAGTCTGGTTCTCCCTAAGCCCTGGTCTGGGGGGGGGGTCCCCTTTACTGCCGTTTCTTGGCTGCTTCAGTGGGGGCTCCCTGTCGAGACTCGGGTAGAGGGGTCTCGAATTCTGTCCCCGACCCACCACACCGCCCCCTTCATCCTCTCCACTTTCTCTCTCTTACTCGCGGCACTCGCGATGCGATTTTGCCGCCATTTTCGCGTCCTTCCGGATCGCGATGCGATGCGATCCTGCGCCCCCCCCGACCCACCACACCGCCCACTTCATCCTCTACTCGCGAAGCGATTTTGCTGCCATTTTCGCATCCTCCCGGACCGCGATGCGATGCGATCCTGCGCCATCCCGCCATTCGTGGGCCCTGCCCCCTTTTATTCCCGGGTTTTCTTGCCAATGGTGGCTGGTCTTGTGGTAGGGGCCTCGGATCCTGGCCTCTCCTCATCCAGCATGGGCTCTTCTTTTCCACGCCCTGGGCGGTATTTCCTGGCTCCTCTCCTGGTCGCCATCTTTCTGCTCCTGCTCCTGGTCGGGACACAGCATCTGGGCTCTCCTCAGTACTGCCTCACTAGTTGACGCTTTTTTGCAGGTATTTTCTTACCTTCTGTGTCCATCATGTCCTCTGCTAGACAGGACCCTGCTCCCAATCCCTCCGCCGGCAATGTTACTTTGCTTGCACTGGGTGCAACCAAAAGATGCCATGTGGTCAGCCTGACCCCGTCTGTGCTCAGTGCCTTGCCTCCCGGTCCGCTCCCGCTGCGTCCTCCGCACCTGCGGTGCCGGCTTCTCCGGAATGGGCCGCTTCCCTTACCCAGGCTATAGGTACCTTAGCTAGCCTTTCCCAATCCATGGCTCAGTCACTGGACCGCCTGCCGGCTCAGATCGCGGCCGCCTCGGCTTCCCACCGGGATTTGCCCTCGGTACGGCCCCGCTCCCATTCGGTTTCCCGGTCGCGCAAGCGGCCTAGGGTTTTAACCGCTGGCTCCCGCTCCTCCTCAGCCTCCTCAGCTCGCTCTGTGGATGGGTCTGAACCTGGCGAAGTTTCCTCCTCCGCCGTCTCTGCCGCTCCTGGGGACACCTCTGACTCTGATTCCGGATCTGAGCAGAGCGCATCTATTTCGGCGGCAGTGCAGGATCTTATCAGGGCTGTTCGGGAGACTCTCCACATCCAGGAGGATCCTGCCTCCTCTTCCAAGGAATCCGTTTCCTTTAAGCGGTCCAAGTGTCACCCCTTGGTGTTTCCTAACCATGCGGACCTGGACGCCCTCCTGACCAAGGAGTGGCGTCATCCTGACAGGCGTCTTCAGTTTACTAAGTCCACTGAGGCTCTCTACCCCTTCCTGGAGGACTCTATTTCCTTGTGGACGGTTCCCCCACAGGTCGACCCTCAGGTGGCGCGCCTGGCTAAGGCGACCACTCTGCCGCTAGCGGACGCGGCCTCCCTGTCGGATCCTTCTGATAAGAGGATCGATTCTTTGGCAAAGTCAGTTTTTATTGCGGCCGGTTCCGCGGTTCGGCCAGCTTTTGCCGCTTCCTGGGTTGCCAAGGCTTGTGCTGCCTGGGCTAAGCAGCTTGTGCTGCCTGGGCTTCCCCAGGACTCCGATCAGGTCGAGCTGGCTACCCTGGCCTCCCAGATCCTCCAGGCCTCCAGATATCTCTGTGACGCCTCCATGGAGTCGGCGCGCCGCTCCAGCAGGGCTGCTGCGAATTTGGTCGCTATCCGCCGCGCCGTTTGGCTTAGGTCCTGGTCGGCGGACGCAGCTTCTAAGCGAGCCCTTATTTCTCTTCCTTTTCTCGGTGGTAAGCTCTTTGGGAAGCGCTTGGAAGAGCTAATTTCTGAGGCTACGGGGGGCAAGAGCGCCCTTCTTCCCCAGAACCGGGCCCAGGGTCGCCGCCCCCCCGTCTCTACTTCCAAGTCTCGCCGTTTTAGCTCCTTTCGGGACTTCTCCTCCCGTTCTGATAAGAGACCCGCCAGACCCCCTTCTAGGCCCAAGTCCTCCTGGAACTCCCGGCCCAAGTCCGGAAAGCCTCAGTCTGCTAAGACTTCCTCGGCCTGACTATCCTCCCTTCCGTGTCGGGGGTCGCCTGCTCGCTTTTCGGGACATTTGGCAGGCTCACGTGGACGACGCCTGGGTGCTAGAGATCGTCTCTTCGGGCTACCGAATAGAGTTTTCCTCTCTACCCTCAGGTCGTTTTTTTCTGTCGTCCCCTCCTCGGTCCCCCGACAGAGCGGCCGCCTTTTCTCAGGCAGTTCATTCTCTTCTTTCCCTCTGAGCCATTGTCCCAGTTCCTCCTTCGGAGCGTTTCCAGGGGTATTACTCCAATCTCTATACCGTCCCCAAGAAGGACGGTTCCCTTCGACCCATCCTGGATCTCAAGGCCTTAAATCTCTTTGTGCGGGTTCGCCGCTTCCGCATGGAGTCTCTTCGCTCGGTCATCGCGGCCCTGAAGGCGGGCGAGTTCCTGTCCTCTGTGGACATCCAGGACGTGTACCTGCATATTCCCATCGCACCTGCTCACCAGCGATTTCTTCGCTTCGCGGTGGGTTCCGAGCATTTCCAGTTCGCGGCCCTGCCCTTCGGGTTGGCCTCTGCCCCCAGGGTCTTCACCAAGGTCCTCGCTCCGCTTATCGCCCTCTTGCGCTCGAGGGGAGTTGCGGTGATCCCCTACCTGGACGACCTCTTGGTGAAGGCCCCTTCTTGTTCGGACAACCTGTCCAGCCTCAATCTCACGATCTCAGTCCTGGAGCAATTCGGGTGGATCGTGAATTTCTCCAAGTCCTGCCTGGTGCCTCGTCAGCGGATGCCCTTCCTAGGCATGCTCTTCGACACCAGTCTGGGACGGGTCTTCCTTCCTCAGGACAAGGTGGCGTCTCTCCGTGTTGGGGTCTCCCGTCTCCGTCGCCCTTCCCCGCTGACGATCAGGTCCTGCATGCAGGTACTGGGGCGTATGGTGTCCTCCTTCGAGGCGGTCCCTTACGCGCAGTTGCACACCCGGCTTCTTCAGCGGTTCCTCCTCTCCCGTTGGGACAAGTCTCCGTCGGGTCTCGATCGCCCGGTCCGGGTTCCCCTGGCGCTCCGTCAGGACCTTCTTTGGTGGAAGCTCCCGCTTTCTCTGTCGCGCGGCAGGTCCTTCCTCCCCCTCAGCTGGCAGATTGTCACGACGGACGCCAGCCTGTCGGGTTGGGGGGCAGTGTTCGGCTCTCTCCCTGCTCAGGGCCTCTGGTCCCCAGAGGAGTCGTCGCTGTCAATAAACATCCTGGAGCTCAGGGCCATCTTTCTTGCCCTCTCCAGGTGGTCGTCTCTTCTGGCGGGTCGTCCAGTCCGAGTTCAATCGGACAACTCGACGGCTGTCGCCTACCTGAACCATCAGGGGGGCACCAGGAGCGGGGCGGTCCTAAGGGAAGCTCTGCGGATCCTTCGTTGGGCAGAAGCTCACGTGCCCGCCCTCTCCGCGGTCTACATCCCCTGGGTCGACAATTGGGCGGCGGACTTTCTAAGTCGTCACCGCCTCGACCCGGGCGAATGGGCCCTCCACCCGGAAGTGTTCCATCAGTTGTGCCTCCGGTGGGGCACTCCGGACGTGGATTTGTTCGCGTCCCGTCTGAATCACAAGCTCCCCCAGTACGTAGCCAGGTCCCGGGACCCTCTCGCTCTGGCGGCGGACGCCTTAGTCCTGCCTTGGTCTCAGTTCCGTCTGGTGTACCTGTTTCCTCCGTTTCCCCTCCTGCCTCGGGTTCTCAAGCGGCTCAAGGAGGCGCGGGTTTCGGCGATTCTGGTGGCTCCAGATTGGCCCCGCAGGGCATGGTACGCAGATCTCATGTTCCTGCTCACCGACGCCCCTTGGCCGCTTCCGCTACGCCCCGACCTCCTTTCTCAAGGTCCGCTATCCCACCCAAATTTACCTCGGCTGCGTTTGACGGCGTGGCTGTTAAGGCCGCGGTCTTGAGGTATCGGGGCCTTTCTGAGCCTGTGATTCGGACTATGCTTCACGCCCGTAAGCCTCAGTCTGCCAGGATCTATCATCGTACCTGGCGGGCTTTTTTCTCTTGGTGTGAAGCTGGTAATTTTCATCCCCTCTGTTTCTCGGTGCCGAGGATCCTGTCCTTCCTTCAGGCGGGCTTCGAGAAGGGGCTCCGTTTGGCTTCTCTTAAGGGCCAGATTTCAGCCCTTTTTCAGAGGCCTATCGCTTCCCGTTCTCAGGTCCGGACTTTTCTCCAGGGGGTTGCCCATCGCGTTCCCCCTTCCGTCCCCCATTGGAGCCTTGGGATCTGAACTTGGTCCTCGTCGCTCTTCAGTCCTCACCCTTTGAACCTCTTCGGAGGTTTCCTCTCTTTTGTCCTTCAAGGTCGCCTTTCTCGTGGCGATTACTTCCATTCGCAGGGTCTTGGAGCTGGCCGCTCTTTCCTGCAAGTCCCCGTATCTGGTTTTTCATCAGGACAAGGTTGTCCTTCGGCCGGTACCGTCCTTCCTTCCCAAGGTTGTCTCTTCTTTTCATCTCAATGAGGAGATCGTTCTTCCCTCTTTTTGTCCGAACCCTTCACATCCGAGAGAGCGTGCTCTTCACTGCCTCGATTTAGTGAGGGCGCTTCGGGTGTACCTTCGGGTCACGGAGTCCTTCCAGCGGTCGGACTCCCTCTTTGTCATTCTGGACGGACCTCGTAAGGGCCTGCAGGTTTCCAAGGCGACTATCTCCCGATGGATTCGGTCGGCTGTTCGAGAGGCCTATGTCGCCAAGGGTAGGACTCCTCCTTTCCGCTTGACCGTCCACTCCACTCGTGCGGTGGGGGCGTCTTGGGCGATTCGGCATCAGGCTTCGGCGGCCCAGGTCTGCAAGGCCGCCACCTGGGCCTCTGTCCACACTTTCTCTAGATTTTATCATATTCACTCCTTGGCCTCTGCCGATGCCAGTCTGGGGCGCAGGGTACTGCAGACTGCCGTGCGTTAGCTGCTGCGGATGGTGTCTTCCCTCCCTCTTGGACTGCTTGTGGACGTCCCATGGTGCTGTGTCCCCCAATGCCATTCCCGAGAAAAATGGATTTTTTGTACTCACCATAAAATCCTTTTCTCGTGGGATGCATTGGGGGACACAGATCCCACCCTCTGTTATTGGGTCTCTTCGGCCATTGCCGTTGGCCCTCGTCCTGTTGTTCTGGTATAGGACATGTTGGTTTCGGTTATTGGTGTTGGTTTCCTTTTTCTCCTACTGCTCTTTTACAAACTGGTGAGCTACTGCTAGGGCAGTGGGTATAGCCCAGAGGGGCGGAGCCAACACTCTTTCTTTCTAGTGTCAGCCTCCTAGTGGCAGCTGGGCATATACCCATGGTGCTGTGTCCCCCAATGCATCCCACGAGAAAAGGATTTTACGGTGAGTACAAAAAATCCATTTTTCTATTCTTTCTCTACATTGTCTGTTACACTAGAATAGATGCTTGCTTGAGCCTTTGTATACTGTGCAAAATAATTTTCTGTCAGACACTGCATAGACCCATCCATCCTCGTCAATAGCTCAGAACACAGAATGACTTTTCTGGTTGTTCTGCACAGGCATCTCCCTGCCTCTTTATTGGCTGATGCGCCTGTGTTTCAGCCTCAGAGACAATCAGGGCAAGCTCTCCCCCCCTACTTCCTCCCAAGGACATGTGACCATCATTCTTCTTCCTCCCTCGTGGTTTAGCTTGCCAACATATGCTGTAAAATGGCACTGCATTCATTACTAATCAACTTGCTCATCCTTAGTCTAAACCATCAAAATATTTAAAAAAAAATATTTATCCTGCACAGTCAACACCATAATGAAAAATAATTCCTGAATGCATTTTTCTGTCAATTTGAATGTAAAGTGGTCAAAGATTCTTACATACCCCAAATTGGCTCCAAATATAAAAACTACAGCTCACCAGGAAAAAACAAGCCAGTATATGCAGTGCCCTTATATGCCGGAAAAAACAAGCCCTCATATGCAGTGCCCTTATATGCAGCAAGCTCCTGAAGAGCCGCTGCAGAGGATGAGAGTGGTAGTGACCCTGATGAGGTGTTGTGTCACTGTGTACACCCTCAGGCCAACGTCTCTCTTTACAAAGTATAACTTATGGCACATTCAACAGTATTAAATACAGTAGTGCAGTTTCTGGCACCAGATGAGAAGGTATGGTGGCTGGTTGGATGGCAATTTAATGGCATTGTGTCCATTATGATACAGGCTTGATGTTTGTCTGGTCTAATGGTTGCTCTAGGTTATAGGTGTATGAGCTGTAACCCCTCACCTGCAGCAGTGCCTGTAAAGCTGTAATTTCACCTATCACTCTGCTGTCTTTCTGGATGCAGAGTTCTGGATACTGATGATCTCTCTGGAGGGACGGTGCCACAGGAGAATTGAATAGAGTCTCTGGCAGGAAGTAGGACCATCCCACTCCAACCAAGAGAGGAGGAACAGAGTGGTTAGGCCTGTTCCTGCCAACAATACTTCCTTTGCTGGAATGAATGGGCAATACCTAACGTAACATTACATATTGTTATATACAATAAAACATTTGAAGATACCTCCAGGTCTGGGGTACTGCACACATACGGATGTAGTAGAGTTAACACACATGCTTTCTGAGATGTGTTATCTAAACTAAATGCGTTAAGCAAACACCTTCAATTGCTTTTCAATGGCTATTGTTTCAAGATAACGTGATGAGTTAAGAAATTTCAGTCAAGAGTTTGTTTGGTAACCCTGCTAGCTCTGTAGAGAGCAATATGAAAAGTTATTGTGTCAGAATATGGTAACACAAAGCAAATGTTTTTTTGAATGTACTTTATACATTTTGTAGCATAAAAAAACTATGTAAATTTGGTATCACTGTAATATTTTTCTTAACCTGTTACTCCACCAAACTCTCCTCTGTGCCCATGCACCCAGAAGAACTACAGCTACTCCCCTATTTTCCCAAGTTGGACCATTGTACAAAACAAGCACTTTTACCTTGTCACCCCTATCTCCTCATAGATTGTAAGCTGTTGTGAGCATGGCCCTCATTCCTTTTGTTCTAATTACTGACTTGTCGCTGTGTTTTTTATGACTGTTTGTTACATGAACCCTCAGAATTGTAAAGCGCTGCAGAATATGTTGACCATAAAAAGCCATAAAAACTAAACCCAAAAAACCAACAACAAACTTTTTTTTTTTTCAGTTTCACCCCACAAGGAATTCTTTCTGTTTTAAAACTACATTAAATGGCAGGTCATGGACAAGCCATCATATAGCTACGTGAACAGGAAACTAAAAATGTATGGCTCTTAAAAAGTGGTAAGGAAATTATTATTATCCCCTGTATAATTTACCCTGATAGCTCTCCTCAGTTATATTACGCCTGTATAATGTACCCGGATACCCTCCTCAGTTATAAATAAGGTTAGAGCTGTACGATAGGTGAGGAGGGGTATCCGGGTACATTATACAGGGGGTAATATAACTGAGGAAGGCTATCAGGCTGATACCCCTCCTCAGTTATATTACCCCCTGTATAATTTACCCTGATGATACCCCTCAGTTACATTACCACCTGTATATGTCTCCTGATAGCCCTCCTCAGTAATATTACCCCATGTAACTACCCCTTAGTTATATTACCCCCTGTATAATATCACCTGATACCCCTCCTCAGTTATAAATAAGGCTAGAGCTGTACAATAGGCTAAATAAAATAGTCTCTTCTATAAGCACCACATTCTGTGCACCGCCACAAAACAATATAAAAATGCCCTTCCCAAGACCAGGCTCTGGATTCGCCACTGGCATGTAGGGCTCTAAGACGCCTACCAGAGGGTAGAGGAGTGAAAAGGCTGTGGCCGGGGTGAGTTGGATCCCCGCAGATAATCTTTGCCCTGTTGCTGCAATGAGCAGCGAAAATGTCATCCAGTGATAGTAACTGAGTTCCAGTGATTCTTCCAGCCATTCTGATGATGTGCTTCTTGTCCTCAGAGGAGCAGCCAGAGTATCACACTTTAATGCAGTATGTGATAACAAGAATAAGAAGGCTAGATTGGACTTTGATTAAAAAAACATCTTAAAAGCCAGCAGACTTCTGTAAGAACATTCTTTGGACAGATAAAACCAAGATCAACCTCTACCAGAATGATGGAAAGAAAAAAGTATAGTGAAGGCATGGTACAGCTCACGATCCAAAGCAATACCGCATCATCAGTAAAACACGGCGGAGGCAGTGTGTTGGCTTGGGCATGCATGGCTGCCAGTGGCACTGGGTCCCTAGTGTTTATTGATGATGAGACACAGGACAGAGACATACTATGTGCTCAAATCCAGCTAAATGCAGCCAAACTGATTGGTCGGCATTTCATAATACAGATGGACAATGAGTCAATGACTCAAAACATAAAGCCAAATCAACCCGGGAGTTTATTAAAGCAAAGAAGTGGAATATTCTTAAATGGCCAAGTCAGTCACCTGATCTGAACCCAATAGAGCATGCATTTCACTTGTTAAAGACTAAACTTCAGACAGAAAGGCCCACAAACAAATAGCAACTGAAAACCGCTGCAGTAAAGGCATGGCCGAGCATTAAAAAGGAGGAAACACAGCGTCTGGTGATGTCCATGAGTTCAAGACTTCTGCCAGTCATTGCCAACAAAGGGTTTCCAACCAAGTATTAGAAATTAACATTCTTTTTGCAATTATGTTATTTGTCCAATTACTTTTGAGCCCTGACATTGTTATGCAATCATTTTGTTCAACCCACTGAATTAAAGCTGAAAGTCTAAATTTCAACTGCATCTGAATGGCGTTCTTCAAAATCCATTGTGGTAATGTACAGGACAAAGAATTGTTTTCTCTGTCCAAATATATAAGGACCTAACTGTAGTTATATCTTGCTAACCATTAGATTTACAGTGCTATATTATTATTTTTTTTATAACTCGGACAACCCCTTTAAGGCTATTTAATATATGCTGTAAAGGTATCCAGCAGGCTGTTCTAGGAGAGGAACAGCCTGCCAGAGTTCACTGTATACCGCCAAGCCAGATACTGATGTTCACCCCTGGAACTCATTAACTATAATGGGATCCAGTGGGATCTAGTAACTTTCAAGATTTTGCATACACAGGTTTTTCTTCAGGTGAAACCCAGCGGTCATGCTGAAAACAGCCCAGATTCCCTGCGGATCCCATTGAAGTCTTCAGTGGTGACTGACAGTGAACTCCAACAGGCAGTTCCTCTGCCAGGACTGTCTGCTCGATACCTTTACCACAGGTGTGAAACTAAACTAAGCTCACTGCAATTATAAAGTAACAAAATCAAGCTTTATACATAGGTATGATAACTTAACCAAGTCACCCAAGTATAGACACAGTACCAGAATCCAGCTTATTATTTGGATACAGCAACAGAACCAAGTCAATAGAAGGCCTTGGCTTCATGCACACAGCCATGACATATTTTGGCCACAAACAACAGATACACTAAGTATGGATACTTTCCATATGCACTACACATTTTCCCCCATGTTACTTTCAACAGGATGGAGCACCTTGCTGGGGCTGTACGCAGATGGTATTGTGGTACTTCTTACCATTAAGTGATCTGTCAATATAAATATAATACAAGCCCCCCAAATACCACACCAAACCATGACCCTTTCCAAACATTGGTTTTGATTAATCTATTGGATCCATGATGGTTTATAATCAGACTAGCACCAATTGACTTCACCATTCACATAAAACTGTGCCTCATGAATGTGAGAACAATGGATCTACTTCTGCAGATGGGTCTCACAGTTTACCAACTATGACCTCGCTTAACTCCTAAACAGGTAACGACTAGTCTAACTGACACCTCCTTTGTTTTTGAGTAAATGCTAGCCAAGCCCGAAATATCACATTACCCCTTCCCATTGAAAAAACCTGAGTTGAGTTCAGTATGACAGATTTCAAAATGGCACCCAAAAACATTTTTTCCACTAGATAATGCAGCTACCATCCCAATTAATAGTTTCACACAATGGAGGTCAAATTTCTACCAATTACACAAGTTAAAAGTGTGTGTCCAGATTTTTGCCTCACCCTGTATATTCATATATAGGTTCCGGTCACTTACAACTGTGTGTGCATCTGATGTCCTTGAACTGTAGTGCTCTGCCTCTGTTCAGCTTCAGGACACAATCACAGGGTCAACTCACATGTTACATGCACAGAAAGGACTCTACTTGTTCTTAGAAAGGGGTGCCTGCTGTAGACACAATCATGTGACCCTCCCAGGGCTCGAGACCTGCAAGAACGTGTGAGAATGGCGTTCCTGCACTTTTTTCATAGCAGGAACGCCGTTCCCTTTCAGGGCCGTCTTTAACGCCGGGCAAAAGGACCTGGAAGAGGTGAACTAGGCTTTGTACTTACCGCTTCCTGGTCCTTGGCTGTCGGCTGTGCAGGGCTGCGCAGAGGCATAAGGGCTGAGGCGCTCTGCGACGTCACGCTGTGAGCAGCCTTCACAACACAGCCGACAGCAGGAGATTGCAGATCGCGTAGAAGGAGAGGAGCTGCAGCGTCCAGGAGCAGGAGAGGGTAAGTGGAGAGGCACCAGGGGCTGGTGGAGAGGCATTGGGGGCTGGTGGAGAGGCACTAGGGGCTGCTATGAGGGGCTACTAGGGGCTGCTATGAGGCTACTGGGGGTTGATATATGGCTACTGGGGGCTGCTATGAGGCTACTGGGGGCTGATATATGGCTACTAGGGGCTGCTATAAGGCATGGAGCTCTTATTTGAGGTCTGATTGGGGGTCATTTATATTGGGGTCTGAGCTGAGGTGTGATCTGAGGTCTTATTGGGGTCTTATTAACATTGGGGATCTTATTGGGGCTGTTAGCTGAGGTCTGATTAACATTGGGGGTCTGATTGGTGATCTGACCAGAGGTGTAATTAAAAATATTTTTTTCTTATTGTCCCCCTCTAAAACCTAGGTGCGTCTTATGGGCCGGTGTGTCTTATATGGCAAAAATACAGTACTTGGAAGTCTTGGCCATGCTCTTCCCATCAGACATTTCTAGCTGTGTGACATGTTGCACTGTCTTGCTGGAAGATCCCATATGCCCCAGGAAAGACAATCAGCATATAGGCCGGTGCATCTTATAGGGCGAAAAATACGGTATTTGTATGCTCCTCCTCCTGACCTCCCCTGCCCTTTTTTCCCAGGACTTGACCCCTGGACCCTCCACCCCCTTCTGTTTACTTTTAGGGCAGCACCATGGGCTGATGTAGTGGTAGTGCAGACATGGAGCCCCACTGTAGACCACTTTTACAAAGTTCAGGTTTTTCATGGACCATTTTGGAGCCTCTGGCTGCCACTCGAACAGCTTAATATTATGTTCCACCCTTGGTTAGGGTATTGTCACATATGGAGTAAAATCCCACCCGAAAATCTGCAGCATAAAGACTTCCTCACCTATTGGGCTAAAAAGTCTCAATCCTTGGGGTGTGTTCCAAAGTATATATAATGATTTGTTGCTGCTTTTCTGAAATATCTCCATTCATTTAAATGGGGGATGTAATCCACACAGAAATCAGCAACAAAATTCACAAAGAAATCCACACCAAAATCTGTACCATTGTAAAAATCTACACCCGCATATTTTCTGACACGTCTGAAGGTACCCTTAGGCTGGGGCTACAGAGCAATCTTGGGCAAGACAATTGCAGCCACAGAAATAAATTGGATTGCAGCACAATTCCAACATTTGTTATGACCCCAGAATCCCTAGAAATCCAGCAGGGTTGCATTTTGCATTCTGGGGTCCTGGTAAATGCGCAGCGAGACCATCCATTTCTATTGGTGTGGTGCTACACTGCGATCCTTGTTCAAGCAACACCTGTCGCTCCCAAGACCACCTAGAAGCCCCAGCCTTAAAATCAATTAAAAATAGTGCAAACAATCTAGTTGTAGCTCCAGCCATGCAGCAGTTTTAACAGCCACTTTGCAGGCATCTACTGCTTGGATGTATGAACTACAGCGGTCTCAATTTAATTAGGACAGCATTATTTATTTGGCCTTTGTTGTTATTGGCCATGTGGTTTTGCTGCCCCCTGTGGCTATGGCTATACTCTTAGGGCTCTTTTTTTTCAGGTTGAGCTGTAGTTTCTTTACTGATGCTATGTTGAGTAATGTATGACTTTTTGATGACTTTATACATTTTTTGGGAGGCAAAGTGACTAAAAAACAGCTATTCGGGCATTCTAAATTTTTATTCACCAAATCGATAAATACGTTTATAATTTTAATAGTTCTGGCATTTTGAGATGCAGCAATAGTGATCTTTTTTTTTTTTTTCTTGAGGGAAATGGTAAGTTGTATACTTAATTCTTTGGGGTTTTTTTTATATAATTTTTTATATAAAAAAAACTTCTATTTTCTTTAAACTTTATATTTAAATGGACTTTTACATGAGATCATTGATTGCTTAAATCACATAGACTAATAGTTTACTATTACAGTTTATGACAAAATCGCTATGTTCCTATTCGGGCATAATTGGAAATTTACACAAGGCTCTGAGGCCATCTGAGGTGTTAAATGTCCATGATCAAAGTTGTCTCCAATCATGGACACTGCTAACAGATACATGGTTGCCAATTGTCCCTGATTTTCACAGACAGGCTGTATAATACAGCAGGCACCTGGCCGCAACCTAACCCTGTAATTTACCCCTCAGATGCCATGTTTAACATCAATTGCAGCATGTATAAGATTCGGCAGAGGGATGTGGCTCCCTCTGCCATCCGATCAAAGCACCTGCAGTGAAATCATTGTGGGGCTCCATCAGTTACCTTGACAGCTTGGGGCCTGCTGAGGCTTCCCAAGGCTGTCATTGTAATTTGCCAGCTAAGCTGTGCAGCAGGGAGCGTGTCATTCACCCCAATAGATCTCTATTAGACCTCTTGCACACGAACGTCTTAGAATGCACGGGCACCGACCGTGTGCCAGCAGCATGAGGATCGCAGACCCATTCACTTGACTGAGGTCCGCGATCCGTCCATTCGGCAAAAAGATAGAGCAAGTTCTATTTTTTTGCGGAACGGAAGCACGGAACAGAACCCCAGGGAAGCACCCCATAGTGCTTCCGTTCCATGGTTCCGTTCTGCACCGCATCGCTGGATTTGTGGACCCATTCAAGTGGGTCCCCATCCGTGATGTGGAATGCACAGGCCGGTGCCCGATGTATTGCGGACCCACAGTATGCAGGCCGCAATATGGCCACGGCGGGACAACGGTCCTGTGCAAAAGGTCTTAGGGTGAATAGGACAAGGGATCAGAAGATCCCAAGCTCTAACCCCCTAGGGTGGATAATAGTTAGTAAGTAAAAATAAGTTTAAAAAAATGAATTATCTGAACTATTAAAATATTTAAAAAATGTCTTATGTGATGAATACGGGCAGCAGTTAAACAGGTTGTACAGGATAGGGAAAACTGTCTGCTTTCTACCAAAAACAGTAGCACACCAGTCCACAGGTCACATGTAGTATTGTGGCTCAGCCCCTTTGACTTCACTGGAGATAAGTTACACAAGCAGAAAGCTCATGGATAGATATAGCTCTGTTTATTTTAACCCCTTAACCCCTTAAGGACTCAGCCTTATTTCACCTTAAGGACCAGGACATTTTTTGGAAATCTGACACTACGTGTTTTAAACAAAATAACGGTACGCGACATGGCCGCTAAAATCCATTTCTGCCAATTCAGGTCTACATTAGGCCTCTTTCACACGGCCGTAGGTGTCCCATGCCCGTGTCCGTGCTGCGGACCGCAAATTGCGGCCCGCAATGCACGGTCACTGACCGTGGGGCAGCCGCAGTGGTTCGCGGACCCATTCACTTGAATGGGTCCGCTATCTGCCTGTTCGGCAAAAAGATAGGACATGTTCTATCTTTTTGCGGGACGGTAGTACGGAACTTAACCCCACCGAAGCACTCCGTAATGCTTCTGTAGTGTTCCATCATTCCGTTGTGCACCGTTCCGCATCTCCGGATCTCTGGATCTCCGCATCTCCGGATTTGCGGACCCATTGACATGAATGGGTCAGCATCCGGGATGCGGAATGGCCACGGAACGGTGCCCGTCTATTGCGGATCTACAAATGCGGTCCGCAATATGGGAACGGGCGCACACGTTCATGTGAAAGAGGCCTAAACCATATTTATTACACTTTGCCTCTAGATGCCTACTGTGAGCCCATGCAGAAGGCTACGAGCACATAAGGGGTGTTTCCTGAATGGGGAGAAAATGGGGAACGCAACATGGGGTGCATTTTCTCCTTTAACCCCTTGTGGAAAAAAATTGGGGTCTGCTAGTAATTTTTTTTTTTTCACAAATCTGTGCTTTGAAAACATTTCTCTTCTATTTCTACCTTCTGTGAGACACCTGTTTGCTAAAAAGTACCCTTTTCACCACTTAAAATGTTCATACGAGGGTGCTCTTTCCGAAATGGGGTTACTTGTTGGGGTTTTTCGTTTCTGGCGACCTCAGGAAATTTTTGAAACACGAAATGGCAGCTAAAATCCATGCCTGCAAATTCAGGCCTGCATAAACCATATTTTACACTTTGCCTCTAGAGGCCTGCAGGCTACGAGATAGCAGGCTACGAGCACATATGGAGTGTTTCCTAAATGGGGTGAAAATGGGAAACGCAACCTGGGGTACATTTTCTCCTTTAACCCCTTGTGAAAAAAATTTGGGGTCTGTTAGTAATAATTTTTTTACCCCTTCCACCACTTAAAATGTTCGTACGGGGGTACTCTTTCTGTAATGGGGTCACTTGTTGGGGGTTTTCATTTCTGGGGACCTCAGGAAATTTTTAAAACGTGACAGCTAAAATCCATGTCTGCCAATTCAGGTCAGCAAAATTCATATTTTGCTGTTTGACTCTAGAGCCCCGCCGTGCAGGCCATACATCATTTTTGAGCACATATGGAGTGTTGCGAATTCGGGTGGAAATGGGAAACAAAATGTGGGGTGCATTTTGTCCTGTTTTCCCTTGTGAAAGTGAAAAATGTGGGTGTAAAGCGACTATTTCTGGAAAAAAATGTCATTTTTTTATTTTCACAGCCAAGCGTTTCCTAATTCTGTAAAACGCCTGATGGGTCTAAGTGCTCACAACACACCTTGAAATACTCCTTGAGGGGTGTAGTTTCCGGAATGTGGTCACTTTTTGGGGGTTTCCACTCTAGGGCCACCTCAGTGTGTCTTCACATGCGACATAGCTCCCAATTACCATTCCAGCTAAATCCTCTCTCCTAACCGCCATACGGTGCTCCTTCCACTCTGAATCCTGCCATGCGCCCATACATCAGTTTTTGAGCAGATATGGAGTGTTGGCGTATTCGGGGGGAAATGGGGAACAAAATGTGGGGTGCATTTAGTCCTGTTTTCCCTTGTGAAAGTGAAAAATCTTGGTGTAAAGCAACTTTTCTGGAAAATATTGAAATTTTTCATTTTCACAGCCAAGCGTTTCCTAATTCTGTGAAACGCCTGATGGGTCAAAGTGCTCACTACACACCTTGAAATATTCCTTGAGGGGTGTAGTTCCCACAATGGGGTCACTTTTTGGGGGTTTCCACTCTGGGGCCACCTCAGGGTGTCTTCATATGTGACATAGCTGCCAATTACCATTCCAGCTAAATCCGCTCTCCAAAAGCCATATGGTGCTCCTTCCACTCTGAAGCATGCTGTGCGGGCATGCATCCGTTTTTGAGCACACATGGGGTGTTTCTGTAAACTGCAGATTCAGGGTAATAGATTTTGAGTTTTGTTTGGCTGTTAACCCTTGATGTGTTGCAGAAAAAAATATATTAAAATTTAAAATCTGCTAAAAAAAGTGAAATTTTGAAAAGTAATTCCCACTTTAATTTAATTTTCGTGAGGCTCCTAAAGGGTTAACAAAGTTTGTAAAATCTGTTTTGAATAGCTTCAGGGGTGTAGTTTCTAAAATGGGGTAATTTATGGGTGTTTTCTAATATGTTAGCCCCAGAAAGTGACTTTATAACTGAACTGTTCATGAAATAATTTGGGGTTTGGAAATGTTCATTAAAATTTTAAGATTTGCTTCTAAAGTTTTAGGCCTTCTAACGTCCCCAAAAAATAAAATGTAATTTTCTAAATGATCCTAACATAAAGTAGACATAAGGAGAATGTAAAGTAATAACTATTTTTGGAGGTATTACTATCTATTATAAAAGTAGAGAAATTGAAATTTGGAAATTTGCTAATTTTTCCATTTTTTGGTAAATTTGGTATTTTCTTAAAAATAAAAATGACATTTTTTGACTCCATTTTACCACTCTTTTAAAGTACAATATGTGACAAGAAAACAATTTCAGAATGGCCAGGATATGTAAAAACATTCCAAAGTTATCACCACATAGAGTGACATATGTCAGATTTTCTAAAAATGGCCTGGTCCTTAAGGTGAAAAATGGCCTGGTCCTTAAGGTGAAAAATGGCCTGGTCCTTAAGGTGAAAAATGGCAGGGTCCTTAAGGGGTTCATTTCCTCTTAGGGCCCATGCACACGACTGTTGGTGTTTTTGCGGTCCGCAAACTACAGATCTGCAAAAAACATATATCGGTTGTTTGCGTTTCACATTTTGCAGAACGGAACGTCCTGGCCTTTAACTGTCCTATGCTTGTTTGTAAAAACGGACAAGAATATGACATTTTCTATCTTTTTTGCTGGGCCACACGGTGTGCTGTCTGCATCTTTTGTAACGCCATTAAAGTCGATGGTTCCGCATCCGACCTGCAAAAAATGCGGATGGGATGCAGACAAAAAACATGGCCAGAGGCAGGTGATTAAAGGCTCCTGTCCCTCGGGTTAGCTGCTTCAGTCCACCCCAGTGTTTCTCCCTGCGCCTGCGCTGTGTCTCACGCTCCTTCAGACTACCTCTAGCTAAGGCAGCAGTCACCACCTAATTCTTGTTGTTAACTGTCCTTAGGATGGAATTCATTACACCAAAAATGACATATAAGGGTAAAGCTACACGGCGACAAGTGCTGGACGGCTCCAAGTTACAGACATGTGATTTCCTTAAACCCTTTAAGGACTCGACCCTATTTCACCTTAAGGACCTGGCCATTTTTTGAAAATCTGACCAGTAGAGATGGCCCGAACTATTCGCTGGCGAACAGTTCCCGGCGAACATAGCTTGTTCGCGTTAGCCGTGGCGGGCGAACACATGTGATGTTCGGTCCGCCCCCTATACATCATCATTGAGCAAACTTTGACCCTGTACCTCACAGTCAGCAGACACATTCCAGCCAATCAGCAGCATACACTCCCTACCAGACCCTCCCATCTCCTGAACAGCATCCATTTTAGATTCATTCGGAAGCTGCAGTCTTAGTGAGAGCAGCGACAGTGTAGTTGCTGCTGATTTAATAGGTTAATCGATAGCTAGGCTAGTGTATTCAGTGTCCACTCCAGTCCTGAAAGACTCATCTGATCTCTGCTGTAAGGACAGAGTCCTGACAGCACCCTAAAAAGCCCTTTATAGAGCTGCTACATTAGTCTGCTTTTATTTATTTTTTCTCCATATATATATTGCAGTTGCCTGGCCTGCCCGTGTGTGAGGAGCTGCAGGCCCACAGACTGTAGTGTGCCCTCTGCCAGTGCTGCCCATCAATCATACCGTGTGGCACTGGACTTTGCCTTAAAATAAGGCACTTTATCTGAACACTTTAATCTAATTTGAGTTGCCTGCCGGCCAGTGTGTGTGTGTCAGGCCCACAGACTGTAGTGTGCCCTCTGCCAGTGCTGCCCATCAATCATACCGTGCGGCACTGGACTTTGCCTTAAAATAAGGCACTTTATCTGTACACTTCAATCTAATTTCAGTTGCCTGCCGGCCAGTGTGTGTGTGTCAGGCCCACAGACTGTAGTGTGCCCTCTGCCAGTGCTGCCCATCAATCATACCGTGCGGCACTGGACTTTGCCTTAAAATAAGGCACTTTATCTGTACACTTTAATCTAATTTCAGTTGCCTGCCTGCAAGTGTGTGTGTGTCAGGCCCACAGACTGTAGTGTGCCCTCTGCCAGTGCTGCCCATCAATCATACCGTGCGGCACTGGACTTTGCCTACAATAAGGCACTTTATCTGTACACTTTAATCTAATTTCAGTTGCCTGCCGGCCAGTGTGTGTGTGTCAGGCCCATAGACTGTAGTGTGCCCTCTGCCAGTGCTGCCCATCAATCATACCGTGCGGCACTGGACTTTGCCTTAAAATAAGGCACTTTATCTGTACACTTTAATCTAATTTCAGTTGCCTGCCTGCAAGTGTGTGTGTGTCAGGCCCACAGACTGTAGTGTGCCCTCTGCCAGTGCTGCCCATCAATCATACCGTGCGGCACTGGACTTTGCCTTAAAATAAGGCACTTTATCTGTACACTTTAATCTAATTTCCGTTGCCTGCCTGCAAGTGTGTGTGTGTCAGGCCCACAGACTGTAGTGTGCCCTCTGCTAGTGCCCAACACTCATACCGAGTGGCACAGTACCTAGCACGCGTAGTACCACTTATCTAAAATCCATTCAATACACGTCCTGATAAGGGAAGTAAAAGGGATTAAACTGATGAGAATAGTACTACAGAAAATACCACTCATATCGGGTGTGACAGTAAATTGCACGGCGCAGACGCAGTGACCGTGGATTAAAACAGAGTGGAGGGAGCCAGCGTTTTTTTAACCATCTCCCCATTCGAAAAATCAATTCAATAAATGGACCCCAGAATGGGGACGTTAGAGGAATTAAACTGATGAGAATAGTACTACAGAAAATACTACTCATATCGGGTGTGACAGTAAATTGCACGGCGCAGACGCAGTGACCGTGGATTAAAAAAAGGGGAGAGAGCCAGCGTTTTTTTTAACCATCTCCCCGTTCGAAAAACAATTTAATTCACTTTTGGGGACCCTTGGTGTTGTACGTGGCTGGGTGGAGGAAGAAACCTTCAATGACATCACCGGGACGTGGCTAGCTTGGTATCCAACCTTGTGCAAATGGGGAGTTTGCGGTTGTGCAAATGGACTGTTTGCGGTGCATTAACAGGGGAGCTTGGTCTGTCAATGTCTGTGAAGTGGGCGTAACCCTACCTGATCGATACAACATCATACCTGATCGTATACACACACTGGATGTTTTAAAGCATGTTATTCCAAACAATTTAGGAATATTAGTTAATTTATGCCCTTTATGGATTAAAACCCGACTCTGCGTCCACTACGTAATTTTCCATGGGAGTTTTGCCATTGATCCCCCTCTGGCATGCCACAGTCCAGGTGTTAGTCCCCTTGAAACAACATTTCCATTACTATTGTGGCCAGAAAGAGTCTCTGCGGGTTTTAAAATTCACCTGCCTATTGAAGTCTATGGCGGTTCGCCCGTTCGCGAACATTTGCGGAAGTTTGCGTTTGCCGTTCGTGAACGGAAAATTTTATGTTTGCGACATCACTACTGACCAGTGTCACTTTATGTGGTGATAACTTTAAAATGCTTTTTCTTATCCAGGCCATTCTGAATAGTTTTTTCGTCACATATTGTACTTCATGACAGTGGTAAAATGAAGTCGAAAAATTTCCTTTTTATGTATAAAAAAATACAAAATTTACCAAAAATTTGGAAAAATTTGCAATTTTTCAAATTTCAATTTCTCTACTTCTATAATACATTGTAATACCGCCAAGAAAAGTTATTGATTTACATTCCCCATATGTCTATTTCTTGTATCGATCATTTTGGGAATGCCATTTCATTTTTTGGAGTTTAGAAGCAAATCTTAAAATTTTTCTGAAATTTTCAAAAACCCACTTTTTAGGGACCAGTTCAGGTCTGAAGTCACTTTGTGAGGCTTACATAATAGAACCACCCAAAAATGACCCCATTCTAGAAACTACATCCCTCAAGGTATTCTAAACTGATTTTACAAACGTCATTAACCCTTTAGGTTTTCCACAAGAGTTATTGGCAAATGGAGATAACATTTCAGAATTTCGATTTTTTGGAAAATTTTCCATTTGAATCAATTCTTTCCAGTAAAAAAGCAAGGGTTAACAGCCAAACAAAACTCAATATTTATTGCCCCGATTCTGTAGTTTGCAGAAACACCCCATATGTGGTCGTAAACTGCTGTATGGCCAAACGGCAGGGCGTAGAAGGAAAGGAACGCCATATGGTTTTTGGAAGGCGGATTTTGCTGGACTGGATTTTTGACACCATGTCCCATTTGAAGCTCCCCGAAGCACCCCTAGAGTAGAAGCTCCAAAAAAGTGACTCCATCTAAGAAACTAAACCCCTGAAGGTATTCAAAACCGATTTTAGAAACTTTGTTAACCCTTTAGGTGTTCGACAAGAGTTATTAGCAATTGGAGATTAAATTTCAGAATTTCTATTTTTTGTTACCTTGCCTCAAAAAAAGTGTAATATAGAGTAACCAAAAATCATATTTACCCTAAAATAATACAAACAAAACTGTCACCTTATCCCGTAGTTTCCAAAATAGGGTCACTTTTTTGGAGTTTCTACTGTAGGGGTGCATCAGGGGGACTTCAAATAGGACATGGTGTCAAAAAACCAGTCCAGCAAAATCTGCCTTCCAAAAATCATATGGCGTTCCCTTTCTTCTACGCCCTGCCGTTTGGCTATAATGGACCCCAGAGGGGGGTTAAAAAAGCGCAGCAAACCGCAGGTCTTAATTGACCTGCGGTTGGCTGCGATCGCCGACATGGGGGGGTCACAGGACCCCCCTAGGCATTGTGCCAAGGTGCCTGCTAAATGATTTTAGCAGGCACCTGGTTACGATCACCGCCACGTGCGCAGCAGTGATCGGATATTTGCAGGGTGTACATGTACGCCCTGCGTCTTTAAGTACCAGGACACAAGGGCGTACATGTACACCCTGCGTCCTAAAGAGGTTAAAGTCACCATTGACATGCGACCTACGACACAAAATCCAACATGTCTGGATTTTTGGCAACTGTGCATCATAATTGCAACATTTCACATTGTGAAACCATTGACAATAATTAGGGTTTGGCTACACAGCAATTTTGGCCATGACAGCTGATCGCAGTATGGGGGGCTGCCATAGGAATGAATGCAATTGCAGTCTGACTTGCATGTTTTCTGTGACCGCAACATGCGAATCACAAAAAATTGAACACTTCAGAATCTATTATGATCTTTTGTGGATTTTCTGAGGTGGTGCTTCATTAGGGTTGACCAAGATTAATCGTTGTGTAGTGTTGTAGCTCTTGAACTGAATGGGGTTCCTCAAAAAATCCATCCTTGCAAGACATTTTGGCGCACTGCATTATCAGCATATCCCTAATACATGGCTCATGCATTCAGCATAGCAACTTGCACGGATATACGGGTCCATACCATATTCTGATACTACTCACAAAAAGTTAGGGATATTTGGATTTCGGGTGAAATAAATGGAAAACCTAAAACGTTTACGCTACAGTGATATTATATCATGAAAGTAGAGCATTTAAGTAGAAGTAGCAATGGTGATTTCCTCATCTTAAACAATTTATTCAAATAAAAGCCAACACCAGTGCTGGGTATACCTCCACACAAATGTCAATGTCTCAGTAAGGGTACTTTCACACTTGCGTTGAAGGATTCCGTCAGGCAGTTCCGTCAACGGAACTGCCCGACGGATCCGTTAAAACATTTGAAAACGGATTTTATTTGCAAATGGATTCATTTGCAGATCCGTTTGACAATTGTATTGAAATAACGGATCCGTCTTTCCGTTGACATCTGTAAAAACGGATCCGTTATTTATTATTTTACCATTTTTAAAGGTCTGAGCATGTGCAGAGTGCAAGAACGGATCCGTTAATGCATCAATTTTCAATGTCGGTTCTGCCCTTAATACATTTCAATGGAAATTAATGGCGGATCCTTCATTCCGTCTAGTGTTTCCGAATTTTTGGACGGAGATAAAAATACAACATGCTGCGTTTTTATCTGCGTCCAAAAAACGTGAAAGGACTGAACTGAAGACAAACTGATGCAAACTGAACGGATTGCTTTCCATTTAGAATGCATTAGGATAAAACTGATCACTTTTTTTCCGTTATTGAGCCCCGAGGACGGAACTCAATGATGGAAAACTTTGACGCTAGTGTGAAAGTACCCTAACTTGTCATGTGGCCTTGAGCATCAATTACAACTGCGGTGCTACTGGGAGTGCTGCTGCCTTCTCAAACAGCTGATCAACAGGGGTCCCCGGTGTCAGGCCCCCATTGATCAGATGTCGATGACCTATGTAAAAGATAGGTCTTGGAAAACCTCTTTAACTGTGACTGAGGGCTTTGCTTAGGTTTTCCCTTTCATACCATGGGCGATGGGCCGATCTCTAAGCTGAGGCACTGAAATATCAGCACCTTTCTTTCCAAAGAAGGGTAGATTAATGAATATTGGACCCTCCTTTCAAGGGATGGTGGTTTGTAATGGCGACAATAACCAGCAAACCCCATTTTGACTTTCGCTCTCAGGCCCTGTCTCTTTCAAGTACACTTTATCTTCAGAGGTTTTATAAATTATATTCTGCATTAACAATAATTATACCCTTTCTCTTTCAAATTCCTAAAAGGGCTATTCCGGTAAGAATAAGTGTGGACTGTGGTGGGGGAAAATCTTGTTCTAACCAGAATACCCCTAAAAGATGCCCACAAAATACCGACCACTATAGCCATATATGTCTATAGCAAAATGTAGCCCTGCCATTACCACTTTCTTAATGTCCCTTTCAGAGCTTGGTCTGGCCACCCCCATGAAGTTCCCCAGTTTTTATTAGGTAACATTAGTTACAATACATTCCTTATAATAATCAATAAAGAGGCTCAGACACATTGTTTGCTACCTCATCTATTGACTCATTTATTAACAGGCCAGTGGTTTTGAAATGGCCCTGATGATGGTGAACCCCCAACACATCCTTCAACACTCAGGGGAGGAAAAAACCCCTAGTGGAGGAAACCTCCAGGGAACCATGGCTGAAGGACTGCCCTTCCCCTGGGCAAGGGGGTAAAAACCATCATTTAAAATGAAGTAGCTATGGAAAGTCCGGGTAATTGTCACATCCAGTATTCAGAATTTCTGCTAGATGTTGAATCCAGAAAATCCGGTAAATGTCAAATCCGGTATGAGGAAAGTCCGGTAAAATGTCACATCCAGTATGGAGGACAGAGACCAAGCCTGGAATCTGCCTCTTGATGCAGAAGATACATGTCCAGCAATGTCATGATGGATTCAGTTGTCTTGGCGCTCCACCCCTTGGGGGTTTTCAGGGTCCTGGGTCTTTTCTCTCAGACCAATGGAGACACCTTCTCTGGACAACTTTAAAGACAAACGCTGAGAAAAAAAGAAGAAAGACCATTAATCATAAAATGGCTGTATATAATATATAACTTCTCTGAAATGTTTCTGGAACACATTAGACCTTCACACGGCATCTAACCACCTGGAAATCTGTATAATTCATTAGTTGGAATATTGCCAGGCCATCACTTCTATGGGGCCTGAGTTGCGTGAAAAACGCACAATATAGAGCATGCTGCGATTTTCACGCAACGCAGAAGTGATGGGTGAAAATCACCGCTCATGTGCACAGCGCCATAGAAATGAATGGGTCCGGATTCAGTGTGGGTGCAATGCGTCCACCTCACGCATTGCACCCGCGCGGAAAACTCGCCCGTGTGAAAGGGGCTATACTGTCCTGTCTGATCTGTGCTACAATGTGGTCAACAGTCCCAAATTTGCTAACATTTTCTCAAATGTTCAGAGACAATCTCAGGAAATTTGGGTTGCCCTAGGCGAGAAATGGGAGGTGCTTAGTTAAGTTCACCAATGAGTGAGAGTGACCTGACAATTTAAGAAACGGGGCGGGGGGCGGGGCTTAATTAACCCAAATCTACCAACAACAGCGATGATGGGTAAGTATGTATGTGTAAGTGTATCCGGCACACAACATGGCACTGTACCAGTCAGCTATAAGAGGATACAGGTCAGCAGGGCCACAATGGGCACCAAGGTTGATGCCAATCTAATGTGGCATAGGCGGCGACTGCTGAAGGATTTCTTGTATAGGCATACAGCTTGACCTAGGTTGTAAACGTCAGAAAAGAAAAATGCCAGTATTGCACTGATCCATTGGACTGTAGGATTTATCCTTATCTAGAATTAAAGCAAAGAAAAAAATGTCATCAATATGCCAGGCATTGGGACTGAGGTGCCCATAGCAACCAATCACAACACAGCTATCATTTTTAAAGCTCAGAATATTAAATGAAAGCTGTGCTGTGATTGGTTGCTGTGGGCAACAAAGACTTTTGGATGGTTTCATGAATTTTCTATGGAGTAAAGCGTAAAACTGCCCTATATATACATCACTTGACTCCGAGCAATGCCCCCTCTATATTACTAGTCCTGAGACTTCTGTATATAAACTTACTGAAAATATGACGGTCACAAAGGTCCCAATGCAGCCAATCCATGCAAAGGCATAGAGGATTCTCTGGCAGATGATATGTCGCCTCTCTGATTGTTCAGACCGGATGATCATGAACCGGTACTGGATGGAAGCGGTGCCAGCTCCTGAAATAGACAATACATGGGATCAGCCGGGGACATCCATAAACACTTGTAATAACCTCCAGGACTCAGTGGTGATTATTATCTCCAATGATGGCCGCCGCTCAGCAGTGAATAGTGATTAGGGAGATAACGTCATCACTGAGCGCTGGAGCGCTCTAAATCCACTTACCTAGAATGGCAGATATTATGAAGACCACTGTAAAGACCACCGATTCGGGGAATATTCGTCCTGTGTCACTGAGAAAGAAAGCAAAATATTGTCAGGGGCCCTTTGTAAGACGAAATTGGGAACCGATTGGTTGCTATAGGCAACTGCTCCATGTTTTATCAATCTCTCCCCCCATACTATCAGCTATCCCATAATATATCCATTACTTCCCCAGTACAACCAGTAGTAAAACCCATTTACAAAATAATCATCGTCATTAATATATTTACTATGATTATTATTATTATTATGTCGGTAAGGAATTTTTTTCCCCTAAAGTGAGGAAAATTGGCTTCCTCTGGATCAACTTGCAGGATAACAGGCTGAACTGGATGAACAGATGGTTCTTTTTCATCCTTATAAACTATGTTACTATTATAGGCCTCCTGCACATGAACGTTGTTTTTCCCGTTTGCGTTGCGTTTTTGCGTTCCGTATATGGACTGTATACGGAACCATTCATTTCAATGGATCCGCATTTCCATTCCGTTCAAAGATAGAACATGTCCTATTATTGCCTGCAAATCACGTTCTGTGGCTCCATTCAAGCTTTTATATTACTGTTACACAGGGTAAATGTAGATTATACAGAAGGTGAAAAGTTGCGAACTGTATATGGAATTATTCATTTCAATGGATCCAAAAAAAAACGGAAGGTACCCGTATGCCTTCCATTTCCGTAATTTTGTATTTCTGTTCCATTCAAAGATAGAACATGTCCTATTATTGCCCGCAAATAACGTTCCGTGGCCGTATTTTCATATTTTGGTTCCGTTCAAAGGTAGAACTTGTCCTATTATTCCGTTCCATGGGTCGCATAAAAAAACGGAATGCATAAGGAACACATCCGTATGTTTTCCGTATCGTTCCGTTTTTGCGGAACCATCTATTGAAAATTTTTTGCCCAGCCCAATTTTCAAATGCACTTACTGTTTAAAAATTATTGTATGCTTCCGTTTCCGTTTGCGATCCACAAAAAACGGATCACAAATGGAAACCAAATGGAAAAACAGAAAGTCAAAACGGAACGAAAGCGGAACGTAAACGGAGACATTACTGAAACAAAAAACAGATCTGTTTAAAACGGACCACAAAACCATACGGTCATGTGCAGGAGGCCTCACTATGTTACTTTTATTATTATTTCTATTTCAGTTTTCAGGGTAAAAAAGTCGCAAACTTTTGAGGAAGCAGCTTTTTGTACAAAATGTACTTTTAAGCTATGCTTACCACTAGGTTTGAGCATATCGAGTTTTTGATAAGATGAATCTTATTATTAATCGACTAATAATAATCATATAATAACTTTCACAACTTTAGTAAAGATACTACAGAGGAATCCCGTCCCCTCTTACCTGATGTAAGGATATTTTACATGGCCTGGGATGACAGTCAAGGCAATCAGGGCACAGAGGCCCGATAGCGTCCATATGACCCAGAGTAAAGGCAAGAATGCCAAACCCCGGATCTCGCTAAGCGAAAACAAGGATTTGCTGAGCAAAAGCACAAGCCTATCTGTCTCTCTTTATATCCAGAGATATTCTGGCCGAGGTAATGTCAGACAGTGGTTTTCCAAGACTCAGAACTCGATGATGTCACTAGCTTCTGTGACATCATCACACCTGCTGCAATCTGATTGGTCCTCGGTAGATTCTATAATTCCATTGGTTCTCCCTTCATTCTGATATCTTTAGATATACCTGAATCTGATTGGTTCTCAGTAGCTTCTGTGATATCATCAGTGCTTCCATCTCTGCACATGCCTGGATCTGAGTATTTTCAATTGTTATACATATATTTAGGAAATGTTTTTGTCTTTTCAAGTCTTCTGAATAAAAAACAAATCTGCTTTATACATGTGTCACCATATAAAAACAGAATGAGTAAAGCTGGGTGATGGACCCTGCTCCCATAGCAGCCTCTCTATCTGCACTGTGTAGGGACTGAAGGCTCCATGAAAGGTGTCTATTCTGCTGATGGAGCCAGGAGGGAAGATGTCACCTCTCACTGCTCTGCTCTCCTATCCAAATAATTCCTGTTTATAATTCATACCCACGATAAGCAACATAACAGAAACAGTATCACACAATTATATTAACGAAAAAAATCCATAACATACATTTGGGTAAACTGGAATCTGTTAAATTAAATTGGGAAACATGGCTAAAACATTATCCCGAGGTATGAGCGCAGACCGGCCTGACAGGAACCAGCCAGCCTACCAGTAGAGGACTAACCAACCAATTGCTCAACAGAAGATGCGAAGAAGATTTAATGTTTGAGTATCAGTTGATTGATTTAATGATTTATATGTTTGATTATATTTCAACAGGTTAAAATGTTAAAAAACTGTTATATATGATTCATTTGTCTTACATGATTAAAGTTACCCTGGAACCAACCAGAAATAATATACAGTGAACATGACAAAGATACTAGATGGAACTACTATCTTTACTCCCCTTTCCCCTTAATTTTCCATTCAGCTATTCCTACAGCTCTTTCAATTTTTTTTTTTTTTATTCTATCCTCTTTTATTCTATCCTCTTCTTAATATGTTAAAATTTTCACAGCAATATGGCATACTGAATGACATGAATATGTTTTATATACTATGATTGTATGATAAGATAAAATGTCAACGCATATACCATGGTAATTTACATGCCAAAAGTATGTACAATTGTAATTTTGTTGCAACTTTCAATAAAAAATATCTTTAACAAATAATTCCTGCTTATAAAGCTAGTGACTGAGGTTGTAGCAGGCTCGGACTGGCCCACAGTGGTACAGGGGAAACCCCCGGTGGGCCCCTGAGCAAGGTGGGCCCCTAGTACCCACCCTCTGCACAAGTGGCACATAACACAGTAGACTTACTGCACTACATACATATATTAAATCTATAGCACCTCAACCAGTCTATGTTCATATAAAAAACTTGTTTGATTATTTATTATATTTGAATGTATCCGTACGGTGGGCCCCCAAAATAAATTTTACTGGTGGGCCCTAAGTACCCCAGAACAACACTAGTGGGCCCCTAGTCTCTCACCCCCTGCACAAGTGGCACATAACACATTAGACTTAAGGCACTACATACATATATTCAATGTACAGCACCTCCACAAGCCTATGCTCATATAAATAACTTGTTAGATTATTTATTATATTTCAATGTATCCGTACGGTGGGCCCCCAAAATTAATTTTACTGGTGGGCCCTAGGTACCCCAGTCCGACACTGACCACAGTGACCAGATAGGGTGTTTCCATTAAAGGGGACACATAACATATATGTAGGAGAAAGTTTGTAATATACTTACCACAGGACCGTCTTTAATATTGATTGGACCCTGGGCAAAAATTTACTTGGGCCCCCTGGATCCCGCCTTCCCACACCTTAGCAGGCAATCACGCCCTCCACCACAACACACACACAAAAAAATCCACACATCTGGTAGAGAACAGTGAGTGACTGTAAATACTTCCAGTTCTGAAGACTCCAGCGGCTCAGGATCAGTGCTCTGGGCAGCGGGGCTCAGGCTGGAAGTGGGCACCGCTCTGCAAGAAGGAGACCAGGGCTCGGCTCACCCTAGCGTTACAGTGCACCCCAGCACCCCACAGTATGCAGTATAGCACCCTATAGTATACAGCAACCCACAGTATGCAGTATAGCACTCTATAGTATACAGCACCACACAGTATGCAGTATAGCATCCCACACTACACAGTACCCCACAGTATATAGTAGCACAGTAGAGCAGCCCACAGTAAATAACACCTCACAGTATACAGTAGAGCAAACTTTACACAATACAGCCCCCACACTATACAGTACAGCAGTATAGCACTCCACAGTATACAGCACATACAGTACAGCAGTATAGCACCCACAGTATACAGCCCCCCACACTATACAGTACAGCAGTATAGCACTCCACAATATACAGCACCCACAGTATACAGCCCCCCACTATACAGTAGTTGTATACCCTATCACCTTTTTTTGATGTAATCTTCACAAAAAAAGCTACAGCTACCGTTAAGGCAAACTTTTACAGCAACACTCCTGGTAGAAAGGACCTTGATGACCTCATAGCCATGTGACCAGTAATATTGCTAGGTTACTGGTCACATGGTGATGATGTCATCTAAGGTCCTAGAAAATCACAGCTCTCACAATACGCTGCCTAGAGTGCCTGACACCCGGGGCAGTGGCTAGCAGAGCTCAAGAGGCAGCTGCCTTGGGCCCCCCAGGAGCAACTGGGCCCGGGGCAGCTGCCCCTTTTGCCCCTTGTTAAAGACGGCCCTGACTTACCATTCCGAGATTGTGTGGATCGGTCTCCCAGAAACCCAGTCCCATGACTCCTCTTATGAAAATGTAGCTTTGTCACATTCTTTACCAGGTTTCCTTCTGCTGTGGATGGATCCATAACTATCACTTCCCTGGTGCATGCACAGATGAGGTGCTCAGACTCTCACCACTGATCTGATATTCATGACTTACCCTGAGGAAAGTTCATCAATATCAGTAGCCTGGACAACCACTTTATGATGGGGTTGCAACTGTATTTAAAGGGGTATTCCCATCACGCTCTTTCATACTTACCTGCTCCCGGCGCGCCGTCCACTTCCTGGTTTCGGCAGGGGGCGGGCTCCATCTTGATTGACGTCTTCTCCCGGCCGGGCCGCGCGCTGGACTGAACGCGCACGTCGCCGCGCATGCGCCCTGGTGACTTCTTCCTGGCAAGTATACTATACTGGCCAGGAAGAAGTCATCATAGCGCATGTGCGGCATCGGCGTTCGCTTTCGGGACTGCGTGCGGCCCGGCCGGCGAGAAAAGAAGTCGTCTGCACAAGCGCGGCCACCGCGATTCGGGAGGAGAGTGGTGGCTGTAACCAAGGGTGACGGAAGACAACAGTCAGGTAAGTATATCTTCATTTTCTTCTAAGGGGTCGGAATTAGTTAATTAAACATATTTAGAAACATGATCACTGTTAAATCATTAACAGATTTAACAGTGATCATTAAGATGGGAATACCCCTTTAAGTCTCTTTAATAGGCCTCACCCCTTCCCAAGTTGAACATATTTTAGCCCCTAGATGACAAAGCTTTAAAGGGGTTGTCCCATTACAACAATGTATCACCTATCAACAGCATACAGTTTTAGCCCCGCAGATCACCTCGCACTCTAACCTCTCCATTCAAATGGGGGGACACAATTCCCTGTTCTAGTGGTCGTCAGAGGCTCCCAGGCTCAGGCACCTATTTCCTGTGGATAGGGGGTTAAGTTGTAATGGGACAACCTTTAAATATATATATATATATATTTATATATATTGTGGGGAGTCGCTCTGGTAGACAGCGGTGCGGGTGCAGTTTAGAGGCAAAACAAGGAGTCCAGATTGTGCATCAAACAGTGTTTTATTCACACTTGCACACCAGAAATGAAAACAGTCTCTTGGTGACAGTTCATATACAACAGAAATCATGTGGCAAAACCAAAAACAGGCCAACACAGGGTCCAGTCACCTTGGGTGGTTTAGGTGCGGGTTCACACCTAGCAGTCGGCTCAGCCGCAGGCGATTCCTCCTTCAGGTTGCAGGGAAACACCACCTTGCTGAGCTCCGTCCTCCAGCACAGAGAACTCCTCAGCCCTGTTAGCAGGCTCCAGGATAATCACAGCTCAGACACAGCTGATGGCTGTGTTTTATACCAGCCCAAAAACTCGGACTGGACCGTGGGGAGCAGCCACCCACCCTACTCTTTAGCTGCTCCCAGTAAGAGCCGGCCCGGATCGGCTTTGCAGCCATGCTATTTAACAGAGCCAAACAGCACTAGCTGCTGCAGACAAAAACCCGGCTCTCACCTCACCGAGGCCAGCAACCTCGGTGACACGTACCTGCCATCGCATATGACACCTTGCACCTTACCACATACCCCCTTTGTTCAGCCCTGAGGGGTGAACACACGTGAGGCAGTGGACGCGGGACAGGGCATCTGCGTTGCCCTGCAAGCGGCCTGCCCTGTGTTCCACTGAGAACTTGAAATTTTGAAGAGATAGGAACCACCTGGTGACCCGAGCATTCCTCTCCTTGGCCTGACTCATCCATTTGAGGGGAATGGTCGGTCACCAAACAGAACCTCCTCCCTAACAGGTAGTAGCGGAGAGATTCGAGTGCCCACTTGATAGCCAGGCACTCCCTCTCCACTATACTATATCTGGACTCGGCGGGACTGAGCTTACGGCTCAGGAAGACAACGGGATGTTCTTCCCCGTTGACCTCCTGCGACAGTACCGCACCGAGGCCTACCTCCGAGGCGTCGGTCTGTACGACAAACTCCTTGTTGAAGTCGGGTGTCACCAAAACCGGGGACCCACACAGGGCCGACTTCAACGCGGAGAAAGCCTCCTCCGCCTTCTCACTCCAGCTAACCCTCCCAGACTTTCGCCCCTTCAACAGGTCTGTCAATGGCGCTGCTATTGTGGCAAAGTGGGGCACAAACCTCATGTAGTAACCTACAATCCCCAGGAACGACTTTACCTGCCTGGTGGTGACCGGTCGGGGCCAGTTACGAATGGCCTCTACCTTAGTTACCTGAGGTTTGATGACTCCCGCCCAATTACATATCCCAGATATTTTGTCTCCTCTAACCCTATGGAGCACTTCTTTGGGTTAGCGGTCAGTCCGGCTTTCCTCAGGGCATCCACTACCGCCTGCACCTTGGGTAAATGGCTTTCCCAGTCGGTGCTGTGGATGACTACATCATCTAAGTAGGCCGAGGCGTACCGACGATGTGGTCGCAGCACTATGTCCATTAATCTTTGGAAAGTGGCGGGGCGCCATGCAGGCCAAAGGGTAACACCTTGTAGTGATACAGGCCCTGCTGGGTAACAAATGCGGTTTTTCCTTAGCCGACTCCGTTAAGGGTACCTGCCAGTACCCTTTAGTGAGGTCCAGCACAGAAAAATAACAGGCTTGTCCTAAACTTTCAACCAGCTCGTCTACTCGGGGCATGGGATACGCGTCAAACTTGGATACTTCATTTAACTTGCGAAAGTCGTTGCAGAACCGCAGCGTCCCATCCGGCTTAGGTATTAGGACTATGGGACTGGCCCACTCACTTTTCGACTCCTCAATGACATCGAGCTTCAACATTAACTGTACTTCCTCCGCGATGGCCCGTCGCCGAGCCTCGGGTACCCGGTATGGTTTTAACCGGATCTTGGCCTGAGGCTCAGTGGCGATGTCATGTTGGATGAGAGACGTGCGGCCAGGGAGGTCCGAGAACACATCCGTGTTCCGACTGATGAACTCCCTGACTTCCTGAACTTGTTTGGAAGACAGGCTGTCTGCAATTTTTACCGTGGTTACTGCTTCACAGGCCTCGAACTGTGGGGCTGGACCCTTTTCACCTAGAAGCCCTGGCCGGGGGCTGTGGTCGTCGGCTGTGTCCCTATCTTTCCACGGCTTAAGTAAATTCACGTGGTACACCTGCTCCGGCTTGCGCCGCCTGGCTGGTGTACTTTGTAATTTACTTCCCTACCTTCTCGATCACCTCATAGGGGCCCTGCCACCTAGCTAGGAACTTGCTGTCAAGGGTGGGTACCAGAACCAAAACCCGATCTCCCGGATGGAAGCCCCGTACCCGAGCCTGACGATTATACACCCTACTCTGGGCTTGTTGCGCTGCCTCCATATGCTCCCGGACCAGCGGCAACACCCTTTCTATCCGTTCCTGCATCTGGGTGACATACTCAATGACACTTTTGTGGGGGACAGGCTGTTGTTCCCATGCTTCCTTGGCGATATCCAACAGGCCCCGAGGGTGTCTGCCATAAAGCAGTTCGAAGGGCGAGAACCCAGTAGAGGCCTGGGGTACCTCTCGCACTGCGAACATGAGATAGGGCAGAAGCAGGTCCCAGTCCTTCCCATCTCTAGACACCACCCTTTTTAACATATTTTTAGAGTTTGGTTAAACCTCTCAACAAGACCGTCTGTTTGCGGATGGTAAACGGACGTCCGTAACTGCTTTATACGCAACAATTTACACAGTTCCTTCATTACTTTGGACATAAAGGGGTCCCTTGGTCTGTCAGAACCTCTTTTGGCAGGCCCACACGGGAAAACATCTCCATTAACTCTTTGGCAATGAGCTTAGCTGAGGTATGTCGCAGAGGCACCGCCTCCGGATACCAGTGGCATAGTCGAGAACTACCAGAATGTGTTGGTGGCCCCTGGCAGACTTTGGTACAGGCCCAATTAAATCCATAGCGATTCGCTCAAGCGGTACTTCAATAATTGGCAGAGGTACCAGAGGACTACGGAAATGAGGCTGGGGGCTAGTTATCTGACAGGTTGGACAGGACTTACAATAATCTTCTACCTCCTTGAACACACCGGGCCAATAAAACCGCTGCAGTATGCGGTCCTGGGTTTTCTGCCACCCCAGGTGTCCCCCAAGAACATGTTGGTGGGCAAGCTCCATGACAAGCTTGCGATACGCTGTGGGCACCACCAACTGTTCAACAGGTTCACCTCGGACTTGGTTCACCCGATACAACATATCCTGTAGAACAATAAATCGTGGGAACATTAATTCAGCCCCTGGTTTCTGGGGTTTACCATCAATTTCCAGCACATTCTCCCAGGCCCTGGTTAGGGTTTGGTCCCGGTGTTGTGCGGTCCCAAAATTTTCCCGGAGACATTGAGGTCTGCCAACTCAGGTCCCGGTGGCAAGTCCTCCGTGTCTCCCACCATTACACTCAGTGGGGTTGTTTCCCCCTCTACCGCTGGAGCAGTGGTCACCCCTACCGCCGGCCCTTCAGACTCGGGCTCCCAGGGTTCTGGCCTTCCAGCGGTATCAGGCCACTCTACTAGGGTCACCCCTGTCTCGGGTCCCTCAGATACCTTTATTGCCGGCCACAGCGCCGGGAAAACCGGGAAGTCCCTCCCAAGTATTAGTTCGTGTGGGAGTTTAGTAGCGACAGCCACCTCGTGGGTCCACCTACCAGCCGCTGTGGACAAAGTCACTAGTGCAGTGGGGTAGTCTTTCAGGTCTCCGTGGATGCACAGGACCCCGACTTTACGGCCAGTATACTCCGCCCAGGCCGTACAAGGGCAGCCCTTACCAGGAGACTAAACTCCCGGAGTCCAGCAGAGCCACCGCCAGCGAATCTCCCACCTCTACCTGACACAGGTGGTTATGGTCTTGCACCTCACGGGTGCCAGTTGCGCACAGCTTCCGTGCATACAAGGAGTGGCGACCCCGTAGTTCACCTCCATCAGCTCATCCCGATGCGGACAGTCGGCCCTGATGTGGCCTGGCTCCTGACACCTCCAGCATACCACGGGAGGCGGACTCGCAGGGGTATATTCCGTGCAGGCCGCTCTGTCGCGGACGTTGGAACTGGGGCAGAGGCCTCCGGGGTTTAACTGACCCCTTCCCAGCAAGACTCCCCTGCAGGTTTCTGGTGGCCTCGTGCCGCTCCACCAGGTCGACCATCTCCAGGGCATTGGTGGGCGATACCTGGCCGATCCAGTGCTGGAGAGGGTAAGGCAAAGCCCTCCAGAAGACATCGGCTAACAGACGGTCGAGCATAGCAGTGGGAGTCAGTATGTCTGGCTGCAGCCATTTTTGCAACCGTTGTAGCAAGTCATAGTATTGTGGCCGGGCGGGTTCAGCCGGGTTAAACTCCCACTGATGCACCCGCTGGGCCCGGACCAAAACATTCACCCCCAGTCTTGCCAGGATCTCACCTTTCACAGTCGGGTAGTCAGCTGCTTGGTCACCTGGGAGGTCAAAAATACTTGCTGGGGTCCAGACGCCAGGAACGGAGCGATGACCTCTGCCCACTGTTCTCGGGGTAATTTCTCCCTCACGGCCACCTTCTCGAACACCGCCAGATAGGTCTCAACATCATCCGAGGGGGTCATCTTAGGGATCGCGGTACGGACAGCTTTCCGGGCATCGTGGACGCGGTGGGACGCTCCTGCCGCTTGCAACGCCATCACGTGCTGTAGCAGTAGCTGGTTGGTCTCCCGCTGCTGCACGTTAGCCTCTATGAGGGCTTTCACAGCCGCCTCCATTTTGTCAGGGATCACAGGCTGCAACTTTGCCGGCTTAATATAGGACAATCACTTTTGCCCAGCAAAAAACAAAGTTCGGCGTTCACGCCAGCCTCACTGCGCATGCCCGCATCCGACACCAAATGTGGGGAGTCGCTCTGGTAGACAGCGGTGCGGGTGCAGTTTAGAGGCAAAACAAGGAGTCCAGATTGTGCATCAAACAGTGTTTTATTCACACTTGCACACCAGAAATGAAAACAGTCTCTTGGTGACAGTTCATATACAACAGAAATCATGTGGCAAAACCAAAAACAGGCCAACACAGGGTCCAGTCACCTTGGGTGGTTTAGGTGCGGGTTCACACCTAGCAGTCGGCTCAGCCGCAGGCGATTCCTCCTTCAGGTTGCAGGAAACACCACCTTGCTGAGCTCCGTCCTCCAGCACAGAGAACTCCTCAGCCCTGTTAGCAGGCTCCAGGATAATCACAGCTCAGACACAGCTGATGGCTGTGTTTTATACCCAGCCCAAAAACTCGGACTGGACCGTGGGGAGCAGCCACCCACCCTACTCTTTAGCTGCTCCCAGTAAGAGCCGGCCCGGATCGGCTTTGCAGCCATGCTATTTAACAGAGCCAAACAGCACTAGCTGCTGCAGACAAAAACCCGGCTCTCACCTCACCGAGGCCAGCAACCTCGGTGACACGTACCTGCCATCGCATATGACACCTTGCACCTTACCACAATATATATATATATATATATAGTTTGTCATGTTTCATGTTTCTTAGCATTTGAACTTAGTAACTCTATTTGCTGTAATCGAATTGATTTCCAAAATTGTAATGTCCATTTATTACACATGATTAAATCAATCAGTTATCTATTTCTTACATTTTAAAATGAGCACAAACACAGCAAAAAATGATTTAATCAGGATTCACTTAAGGTCTGATTTCAGTTTCCTGGTATTGCTGGACTATCCTTAGGATATCAGAATGGGGGTTGTCTGTATCTTGGTACCCCGCAGATCAGTTATAAGAAGGGCCTCTTCATTGTTCACATGAGGCTGTCTACCTACACGGCATCTACTTGGTAGTAGCAGTGGAGAATAATTGGCTTAAGTCAACATCGTGTCCCCCTACGAAATAAATGTGACTTGATACAAATAAAGTACATGTCCCCAGCCCCTATTTTTGGTGCTAACAATTAATGATTAGTGTACTTAGATTATTTCTTGTTTTATATTTTATTAAGAAATTTAGTGAAATAAAGTAAAATAATCCAGAGGGACACAATCTTCGCTTGATCCGAATAAGATAGATTTCTCCTATTCATAAAAATGGCGGTGTAGGTAGATGAAGCAAGGTTCTGTAAATAATGAAGAGGCCGCTGATTGGTGGGGTGTCAGGAGTCAGATCGTCACGAATCTGATATGATTGGCCAACCCAGAGGATAGAACCCAGAAAAACCCTGGGCACTATACTGTTGCAGCACTACATGACATAAGAATAATGTTAATAAGTCATACATTGATTTCAATATATATATTGGATCCACTAGAGTAAAACATTCTTTGCATCACTGTGACCAACATGGATTCATATGGTAGTCTCTCCTATCCAGAAGCTAACTGGACTGCACCTGCATAGCACACAGACCCATTAGGCCCCTTTCACACGGGAGTGATTTCCGCGATGGGGCAATGCGTGAGGTGAACGCATTGCACCCGCACTGAATCCGGACCCATTCATTTTTATGGGGCTGTGTACAAGAGCGGTGATTTTCCCGCATCACTTTTGCGTTGCGTGAAAATCGCAGCATGTTCTATATTCTGCATTTTTCACGCAACGCAGGCCCCATAGAAGTAAATGGGGCTGTGGGAAAATCGCAAGCATCCAGAAGCAACTGCGGATGCGGTGCGATTTTCCCACATGGTTCCTAGGAGTCGATCGGGATGGGGACCCGATCTTTATTATTTTCCCTGATAACATGGTTATAGGGAAAATAATAGCATTCTAATTACAGAATGTTATGTAAAAAGGGGAAGAGAGGGTTAAAAAAAAAAAAAACTAACTCACCTCCTCCTCTTGATCACGTAGGTGCCGGGATCATTCTTCTTTCTTCATTCTGCTGGGTAAAGGACCTTCCATGACGTCACTGGGTCACATGGGTCACATGGTCCAATCAAAAACTTCCACGATTGGACCATGTGACCCAGTGACGTCACTGAAGGTCCTTCAACCAACAGATATGAAGATAGAAGATGTTCCTCGCACCTACGCGATCAATGGGAGGAGGTGAGTTGATTTTTTTTTATTTTTAACCCTCTATTGCCCTGTTAACATAGCATTCTGTATTTAGAATGCTATTATTTTACCATATAACCATGTTATAAGGCAAAATAATAAAATATAAAGAATACTCAACCCTGAAACCGGACTTCAGCGATGAAGTCCGGCTTCTGGTCTGGGTACCAAACATGCCGATTTTTCGCACCCGCGTGCAAAACGCATTAAAACGCTTTGCACTCGCGCGGAAAAATCACGCATTTTTCCGCAACGCACCTGCCTCTTATCCGGGCGTCAAACATGACGCCCGTGTGAACCCAGCCTTAAAGTTTTAGTTAGTTTGCAATTCACGCATTGGTTTTTCCGCACTGTTAGCCCATGCATAGAAGCTTGCAGGATGCACCATTCTTGTCCGTTTTACATCTGAGAATGGGTGTGTGAGTCCAGAAAAAGGAAATGGACATACCTAAAAGCCATATGGATGTCCATATAAGTCCATGTTTTACAGACAGTAATCAGAACAGCTGTCGACCTTTTCTGGAGTAGAAACCCTTAAAAAAGAGCAGTCTGAACCCTCTTTAGTGATATTATATACTACCAAATATTAACTTACAGAAAAGGAACATGTATTACAGATTCTCTGAAATATAAACTTAAAAATGACAGACTTTCATACGACTAAAAAAAATTCCATGTTGTTAAAATCCTAGGTAAAGCATCTATATAGCAAATCATAAGAGACACATACAATAAAATCAGCATAATGAAAATAGTTTAGCACATTAGAATATCATAAGGTCTCTTTACATGAACCAAAGATTGGGAATGAACATTCACCTGATTGCTGTACATAAGCAATTAAGTATGATCGTATCTTCTGTGCTGCATTAAGTCATTGTTTGATGGCAGCAGATCATCCTATGTAAATAGTATTTGTGCTGCTAACAAATGAAAACCGTCCATGGATGAATGATCGTAGTAATAATAATTTGCTCCCATGGAAACAGTACTTTCCTTTTTTGCAGCATCCATTTTTTAGTTTGCAATTTTAATCCAGGCTTTATCATGTAAATAGAACCCTGCATAAAGAGGTTTTGTGAAATTAGTCCAAAATGTATATAGGTGTTGGAATGAGTCAGACAACTCATAAAAGGATATCACCCCACCATCATAATCCAGGTAAATGCCAATATCTGGTCCTAGTACAGATGCATCTACATCATATGATTCATCATCATGATCTGCTGTTAGTTCTTCATCCATCCAGGTCAAGCACCAGGACTTGGGGTTTGACCCAATAAGAGAACAATCACCCTTTCTCTTGACATTGTTATAAGTGACACCAACAGACCACTCTCCGTACTCACTGGTTTGAATTTCCCAGTAATGTTTACCAGAAGTAATTCTCTTGGAGGACAGAACTTGCTGAGTGGTGAATCTATCGGAGTGACCGGATCTGGATTTTTCTTTGTCGTTGATGGTGGCTTTTTTCAGATCATAGGACAGACCAATGTAATTGTTTGCTGTATTGATATTAAGGATCATATCACTAGAGTCACCCAGATCATACTTTTCCTTCTGTTCCTGAATAATATGAGACAACTTATATAAAGCCCTCATCAAGGTCACATTTATTAACTCTGTATTCAGATCTTCAGCATTAAATGGAGACTCCTGTTCTAAATCCGTATTTATAGCACATTGCTTCAGAAACATTAGTGGATCTGTGATTTTGCATACCTCTTCGATGTGACGCTTTTTCTTATACATTTCATGTATTTGTTTATCGAGCCTCTGAATCGGTTCTGAGTATGAGTCAGAAATACGGGTTTCCTGTCTAGTGATTTCTTCAAGGACTTTATTTTCAAGATCATTTAGTTCGGTTCTGATGTCTCCAAAAATATTGGTGGCTCTTTCTTTCAGATCAGCTACTTGCTTCTGGAGGTTGTTTCTGTCTTCTTCTAGACCCCAGAAGCTTTTTTCCTCCATGTCTGTTTTTGAAGACAGCTTTTTGGTAAACTCTGTCAGTCGTACTTTTGCTTTTGCACTTGCCTCAATCAGCGGTTCTGTTTCATGACCTTTGTGCTTCCAGCTCATAGTACAGCTAGTACACAGCAATGAAGAATCCCGGACACAAAAGGATTCTATGAATTCATTGTGGACAGGACATTTTCTCTCCTCTAGAGTATTAAGGGGTTCCACCAAGGTGTGGGTGGTAGACTTACTGTGATTCTTCAGATGGAGTTCGCAAAAAGAGGCTTCACAACGTAGGCAGGTTTTAACTGCAGGCAGTAGTGAGGACACACAATATGTACAGAAGATCTCAGGTTCTTCTGTATTCTTTTGAGAGGAACGATAATGCTCAACAATATTGCATAACTTCAGGTTCTTCTGCAACACAGGACGAGTTTCAAACTCCGCTCTGCATTCAGGACATGAGTAATTTCCAGATCTCCTCGGCCTGACCCATGTGTTTGCAATGCAGTCCTCACAGAAGTTATGGCCACAGGTTAGCATTACAGGCTTGGTGTATATGCCGAGACAAATAGAGCAGCTCAGCTCTCCACTTAGATCAGATGAAGCCATCTTTTTCTGCATGAAGAGGAAACGAAACTTACAACTTCACACGGTTTAGGGTGGAGCAACATTCCACATCAATAACAAGCTTAAAGGGAACCTGTCACCATGAAACTGCAATGTAAGCTACAAGCATCGTGTTATAGGATAAGCAGATTGATGTATGGTTTTGTGGGAAAAGATTCAGCAGTAAAACTTGCATTTTATTCATTAAAATTCCTACTCATTCTGGGCTTTGAAGTCAATGATAGTGATGAGCAGCAGGGACAATATTTGAATTTGCGATATTTCACGAATATTCGGTAGAATATTCGTCATATATTCGCGAATTCGAGTATTTGCAAATATTTTCTTGATTGCGAAAATCGGCAATGTAATAAGCGCGCAATACAGGCGTGGGTCACTATTGCTACTTTTTTCAAGCTGCTAGAAGTTTCCTAGAGACTGGAGAAAATCGTTGGCACGGCAGAACATTGCAATAGCTTTATATGCAGGTAGAGTGCTCCAATATATTCGCAATTGCGCAAATCAGCACTAATGCTGCAAATATTTTGGCGCAATACGTGCAACTTCACATTTTAGCAGGTCTGACTACATATTACTGATTGGTGCAGTAAGTATTGTTGTGAACTTGGTTCATCAAAGCACTATGTATGTATGTATGTATGTGCAGTGTCCCAGGGGGTCAGTAGTGTAGCTTTAGGTATGCTGGGCTTTGTAGTGCAGGGCAACCCACTAACCTGGGACTGACTGTCATCTTCAATCGCGTCAGCACTGGAACAGGCAGGTGATGAATGTCGTGACGCCAGTGCCAATTGAACGGTGGCACACCGTGTAGTGATAGGTGGAATAATTGAGGAGTCTTTGTATCTTTAAATAACGGGATAACTTTACTGAACGTAGTTGCAAACAGTTGAACAGTTATCAGGTACAGCTCCAGAATGTTCCACACGTTACAATACAGTCACAGAAGTGGTTCAAGTTAGTAATCACAGTCCCAAAGGGCCATTCTCAAGACAGGCCTCTTAAGATCGGGCTTTAATCTTACTCTTAATGCAGCAACACACTTCAGGCAACTGTCCTCTCTCTCCAGGGATACTTGTCCTGCTTGCAGCTTGACTAAGGAGGCAACACTTCTCCACTAGTTCTAGGGTCTGGACCTGTCCTCCTAGGGCATGAATCTTCCTAGGCTGGACCCCCACAGGCGATAGGGCCTGGGCTGACTTCAGCGGGTACAAGGCCTGGGCCTTGCCTTCACAGGCTCAAGGCCTGAGCTGGACTTCACAGGCTCATGGCCTGCACTTAACTTAGACACAGTCTAATCTGCCTTTTCTTCCCCTGACTGGGCCTATTTATAAACTAGGGCTCCCTAGCTCCCTCTAGTGACTTAGAGCTGGAATGACACCCCTAGCAGGCCTGCACATGGCAAATATCACAGTAACAGGGAAATACACAGTATTGCATTACATGAAGACATATTACACCAATCTCCTCAAAACTGAGGGGAACGACAACACACAAGTGACCCTTCTGTAGTGACGGGTATTACAGCTCCCGTACACTACATACCCCGCTGCTTTAAGCTGAGTACGACCTCGTACTCCAACAGGCCCCCGTCCGTCTGGAATTTTCACCTGAAAGAGAAAAGGAACATGCAGGCATACATACACATCGGTATCAATTTCATCTGTATTGACAATTATTATCGTGTCCAGCTGGCAAAGGAGAAGTGCAGTGACAAGGGGGCGTCGTTCTCTTTCTTCAGGATAATGAGTGGAACTGGGGCGCTGACCTGGCACAGCAGATGTTAGGGAATACCAGGATAGTCCATGACTGAGTAACGGTAGGTCCATAATAAGAGCAATATCACAGAGGCTCACACATAGGAAGTCCATCTCTGGGCACATAGACTTGGATAAAATTTGTTAATAAATACAGTCAGCAGCACACATATAATATGACAATACAGGACTCTGACAATACCAGGGAAACACTATCCTGGCAAGTCCTGCTTACCCTTTTAAAGTCTTGACATAAAAGCCCTTTCAACCTGAAATGGGGGTTAAAAAGGAGAAAAGGTGCAAAAATAGAGCACAACTTGGATGGTGAATATTGTCTTTCACAGCAGGCAGGGTGTCCCGGAAACAGCAAAGGGCAGGCTGGGAGCAGTGGTTCCACAGTGGCTACTCAATTTTCAACAAACATGCCACCGGCCGTGGGGAACTGGCAGCAAGCTCCACCAGCCTGACAACATAAGGGACAGTTCCTGCAACAAGTATGATGTCCCTGTGAGACTTCAGCAAAATGGCCTAGCAGGCCTACTCACAGGTAGGTATCAAACGAACCCTGTTCATCGGACGTGGTGGAACCCAGTACTGCCGGCAGCCTGGGCCATGTACCAGGGACACCTGAAGGTTGTGCCCACCAGACAGAATGGGCCAGAATCATCACTGGGACTGGGCCTAACCATCTCACTGGCCCGCCGGGTTGAGAATTCACAGGAGCTGCAGATATCGGGACACTGGCCGGCACTGGGGCAGACACTTCCACTGGCCGGGATAAGGAGGTCCCGTCACGACGTACTCGGCTCCTGGAGTTTGTTAGCTTATCTGTTTTCACACTAACTTTGGGATGCTCATTATTAATTGTAGGACCCCGGGCTACAGGTTCAGGATGCACAGGGGGAACAGGTGACTCACCACTGCTGGGCTGCTGCGATGCTGCACGGGAACTTGCCACTTGACGCAGGCTGTCCAGATGAACTTGCAACATAGCGATCCGCTCCTCCAGGGCGGCGATGTCACTGCTGGATTCCGGCACACTTGCAGCAGGCTCCAATCCTTCTTTTCTGCTTGCACAAGTCTGCGGCCACTCCCCCAGACTCGGGAGTTCTCGCCCAACTTCAGGCCCGCCCACATTGTAATCCACGTACAGGGGCGGCATCCCAGGACAGTTGTCTCCTCCCTCTTGGAGGGTTTTGGCGCCAAATCTTCGCGCCACTGAGGACAGTGATGGCGCAGGAAGAAGTCCAACGGCGCCGGCGGCCATCTTGGGCGCCATGATGCAAATTCAGTGACAGCAAGCAGGATGACAAAAAGTCCACAAAAATACGCTTTGAAGCAGCGATTTTCTCTCTGGGGGTAGCGCAACACAGTACAGCGCCTCCGATTCCTCCCAGGCACACTTTTAATCCACAAACTTGGAAATAAAGGGTACAGTCTTTGCAATACGGTGGTGGAATAGTTAAAGCACACAGTTCACACTTCTCTGCACTCCAGAAGCATGCAATCCTGTTCGTGGACGCCAAAAAGAGCGATGCAGTGTCCCAGGGGGTCAGTAGTGTAGCTTTAGGTATGCTGGGCTTTGTAGTGCAGGGCAACCCACTAACCTGGGACCGACTGTCCTCTTCAATCGGGTCAGCACTGGAACAGGCAGGTGATGAATGTCGTGACGCTAGTGCCAATTGAACGGTGGCACACCGTGTAGTGATAGGTGGAATAATTGAGGAGTCTCTGTATCTTTAAATAACGGGATAACTTTACTGAACGTAGTTGCAAACAGTTGAACAGTTATCAGGTACAGCTCCAGAATGTTCCACACGTTACAATACAGTCACAGAAGTGGTTCAAGTTAGTAATCACAGTCCCAAAGGGCCATCCTCAAGACAGGCCACTTAAGATCGGGCTTTAATCTTACTCTTAATGCAGCAAAACACTTCAGGCAACTGTCCTCTCAATCCAGGGATACTTGTCCTGCTTGCAGCTTGACTAAGGAGGCAACACTTCTCCACTAGTTCTAGGGTCTGGACTGCTCCTCCTAGGGCATGAATCTTCCTAGGCTGGACCCCCACAGGCGATAGGGCCTGGGCTGACTTCAGCGGGTACAAGGCCTGGGCCTTGCCTTCACTGGCTCAAGGCCTGAGCTGGACTTCACAGGCTCATGGCCTGCACTTAACTTAGACACAGTCTAATCTGCCTTTTCTTCCCCTGACTGGACCTATTTATAAACTAGGGCTCCCTAGCTCCCTCTAGTGACTTAGAGCTGGAATGACACCCCTAGCAGGCATGCACATTGCATTTCCCTGTTACTGTGATATTTGCCCAGTATTGCATTACATGAAGACATATTACACCAATCTCCTCAAAACTGAGGGGAACGACAACACACAAGTGATCCTTCTGTAGTGACGGGCATTACAGCTCCTGTACACTACATATGGACAGCAGAACCTCAGGTACACTATATCACTATCTAACCTACACTGACTATCTCCCACTAACTATCTGTATTATACATAAGCTAATTAACTATCTAAAAACACAGGAAAACATAGAGCACAGCAATGACACTGCTGTCTCTCTCAGAACGGCAAAAAACGGCTGAAAATGGCTGCTGGGGAGGTTCTTATATAGTAAGTGGTAGGCAACTTTCCTATCGGTTGCTAGGGATGTTGCTAAGCTCAGACAAAGACATTGCAGCCTTCTCATTGGCCCACAAGTAAGAAGAAGGTAAGGATCATGGGTTCAGAGGAAAAAAAAAATCTTGAATATTCGAAAATACAAATATTTATCAATCACTATATTCTAAATATTTGCAAATTCTCGAAGTGGCGATATTCACTGATAGGACCGCCTCCTCCATACAGCTATCTCTGTATACACAGTCATAGAGGGAAGGCTGCCAATCACTCATAGTACTGCTTCCTCCATACAGCTATCTGTGTATACACAGTCATAGAGGGAAGGCTGTCAATCACTGATAGGACCGCCTCCTCCATACAGCTCTCTGTATACACAGTCATAGAGGGAAGGCTGTCAATCACTGATAGGACCGCCTCCTCCATACAGCTATCTCTGTATACACAGTCATAGAGGGAAGGCCGCCAATCACTAATAGGACCTCCTCCACCATACAGCTATCTCTGTATACACAGTCATAGAGGGAAGGCTGTCAATCACTGATAGGACCTCCTCCTCCATACAGCTCTCTCTGTATACACAGTCATAGAGGGAAGGCTGTCAATAACTGATAGGACCGCCTCCTCCATACAGCTATCTGTGTATACACAGTCATAGAGGGAAGGCTGTAAGTCACTGATAGGACAGCCTCCTCCATACAGCTATCTCTGTATACACAGTCATAGAGGGAAGGCTGTCAATCACTGATAGGACCTCCTCCTCCATACAGCTATCTGTATACACAGTTATAGAGGGAAGGCTGTCAATCACTGATAGGACTGCCTCCTCCATACAGCTACCTCTGTATACACAGTCATAGAGTGAAGGCTGTCAATTACTGATAGGACCGCCTCCTCCATACAGCTCTCTCTGTATACACAGTCATAGAGGGAAGGATGTCAATCACTGATAGGACCGCCTCCTCCATACAGCTCTCTCTGTATACACAGTTATAGAGGGAAGGCTGTCAGTCACTGATAGGACCGCCTCCTCCATACAGCTATCTCTGTGTACACAGTCATAGAGGGAAGGCTGTCAATCACTGATAGGACCGCCTCCTCCATACAGCTATCTCTGTATAAACAGTAATAGAGGGAAGGCTGTCAGTCACTGATAGGAACACCTTCTCCAAACAGCTCTCTGTATACACAGTCATAGAGGGAAGGCTGTCAGTCACTGATAGGACCTCCTCCTCCATACAGCTATATCTGTATACACAGTCATAGAGTGAAGGCTGTCAATCACTGATAGGACCTCCTACTCCATACAGCTATCTCTGTATACACAGTCATAGAGGGAAGGCTGTCAATCACTGATAGGACCGCCTCCTCCATACAGCTATCTCTGTATACACAGTCATAGAGGGAAGGCTGTCAATCACTGATAGGACCTCCTCCTCCATACAGCTCTCTCTGTATACACAGTCATAGAGGGAAGGCTGTCAATCACTGATAGGACCGCCTCCTCCATACAGCTATCTCTGTATACACAGTCATAGAGGGAAGGCTGTCAATCACTGATAGGAACACCTCCTCCAAACAGCTCTCTGTATACACAGTCATAGAGGGAAGGCTGTCAATCACTGATAGGACCTCCTCCTCCATACAGCTATCTCTGTATACACAGTCATAGAGGGAAGGCTGTCAATCACTGATAGGACCGCCTCCTCCATACAGCTATCTCTGTATACACAGTCATAGAGGGAAGGCTGTCAATCACTGATAGGACCTCCTCCTCCATACAGCTCTCTCTGTATACACAGTCATAGAGGGAAGGCTGTCAATCACTGATAGGACCGCCTCCTCCATACAGCTATCTCTGTATTCACAGTCATAGAGGGAAGGCTTTCAATCACTCATAGGACCTCCTCCTCCATACAGCTATCTCTGTATACACAGTCATAGAGGGAAGGCTGTCAATCACTGATAGGACCACCTCCACCATACAGCTATCTCTGTATACACAGTCATAGAGGTAAGGCTGTCATCACTGATAGGACCTCCTCCTCCATACAGCTATCTCTGTATACACAGTCATAGAGGGAAGGCTGTCAGTCACTGACAGGACCTCCTCCACCATACAGCTATCTCTGTATACACAGTCATAGAGGTAAGGCTGTCATCACTGATAGGACCTCCTCCTCCATACAGCTATCTCTGTATACACAGTCATAGAGGGAAGGCTGTCAATCACTGATAGTACCGTCTCCTTTATTCAGCTATATCTGTATACACAGTCATAGAGGGAAGGCTGTCAATCACTGATAGGACCTCCTTCTCCATACAGCTATCTCTGTATACACACTTTTAGAGGTGAGACTGTCAATCATTGATAGGACCGCCTCCTCCATACAGCTGTCTCTGTATACACAGTCCTAGAGGTAAGACTGTCAATCACTGATAGGACCGCCTCCTCCATACAGCTATCTCTGTATACACAGTCATAGAGTGAAGGCTGTCAATCACTGATAGGACATCCTACTTCATACAGCTATCTCTGTATACACAGTCTTAGAGCGAAGGCTGTCAGTCACTGATAGAACCTCCTCCTCCATACAGCTATCTCTGTATACACAGTCATAGAATGAAGGCTGTCATCACTGATAGGACCGCCTCCTCCATACAGCTATCTCTGTATACACAGTCATAGAATGAAGGCTGTCATCACTGATAGGACCGCCTCCTCCATACAGCTATCTCTGTATACACAGTCATAGAGGGAAGGCTGTCAATCTCTGATAGGACCGCCTCCTCCATACAGCTATCTCTGTATACACAGTCATAGAGGGAAGGCTGCCAATCACTGATAGGACCTCCTCCTCCATACAGCTATCTCTGTATACACAGTCATAGAGGGGAGGCTGTCAATCACTGATAGGACCGCCTCCACCATACAGCTATCTCTGTATACACAGTCATAGAGGTAAGGCTGTCATCACTGATAGGACCTCCTCCTCCATACAGCTATCTCTGTATACACAGTCATAGAGGGAAGGCTGTCATCACTGATAGGACTGCCTACTCCATACAGCTATCTCTGTATACAGTCATAGAGGGAAGGATGTCAATCACTGATAGGACCTCCTCCTCCATAGAGCTATCTGTATACACAGTCATAGAGGGAAGGCTGTCAGTCACTTATAGGACCGCCTCCTCCATACAGCTCTCTCTGTATACACTGTCATAGAGGGAAGGCTGTCAGTCACTGATAGGACCTCCTCCTCCATACAGCTCTCTGTATACACAGTCATAGAGGGAAGGCTGTCAGTCAGTGATAGGACCTCCTCCTCCATACAGCTATCTCTGTATACACAGTCATAGAGGGAAGGCTGTCAGTCACTGATAGGACCTCCTCCTCCATACAGCTATCTCTGTATACACAGTCATAGAGGGAAGGCTGTCAATCGCTGATAGGACCTCCTCCTCCATACAGCTATCTCTTTATACACAGTCATAGAGGGAAGGCTGTCAGTCACTGACAGGACCTCCTCCTCCATACAGCTATCTCTGTATACACAGTCATAGAGGTAAGGCTGTCATCACTGATAGGACTGCCTACTCCATACAGCTATCTCTGTATACAGTCATAGAGGGAAGGATGTCAATCACTGATAGGACCGCCTCCTCCATACAGCTATCTGTATACACAGTCATAGAGGACAGGCTGTCATCACTGATAGGACCTCCTCCTCCATACAGCTATCTCTGTATACACAGTCATAGAGGGAAGGCTGTCAGTCACTGATAGGACCGCCTCCTCCATACAGCTCTCTCTGTATACACAGTCATAGAGGGAAGGCTGTCAGTCACTGATAGGACCGCCTCCTCCATACAGCTATCTCTGTATACACAGTCATAGAGGGAAGGCTGTCAGTCACTGATAGGACCTCCTCCTCCATACAGCTATCTCTGTATACACAGTCATAGAGGGAAGGCTGTCAGTCACTGATAGGACCTCCTCCTCCATACAGCTATTTCTGTATACACAGTCATAGAGGGAAGGCTGTCAATAACTGATAGGACCACCTTCTCCATACAGCTATCTCTGTGTACATAGTCATAGAGGGAAGACTGTCAATCACTGATAGGACGGCCTCCTCCATACAGCTATCTCGGTATACACAGTCATAGAGGGAAGACTGTCAATCACTGATAGGACCTCCTCCTCCATACAGCTATCTCTGTATACACAGTCATAGAGGGAAGGCTGTCAATCACTGACAGGACCGCCTCCTCTATACAGCTATCTCTGTATACACAGTCATAGAGGGAAGGCTGTCAATCACTGACAGGACCGCCTCCTCCATACAGCTATCTCTGTGTACACAGTCATAGAGGGAAGACTGTCAATCACTGATAGGACCACCTCCTCCATACAGCTATCTCTGTATACACAGTCATAGAGGGAAGGCTGTCAATCACTGACAGGACCGCCTCCTCCATACAGCTATCTCTGTATACACAGTCATAGAGGGAAGGCTGTCAATCACTGATAGGACCGCCTCCTCCATACACCTATCTCTGTATACACAGTCATAGAGGGAAGGCTCTCAGTCACTGATAGCTGTTTGGAGGAGGCGGTTCTATTAATGATTGACAGTCTTACCTCTAGGAGTGTGTATACAGAGATAGCTGTGTGGAGGAGGAGGTCCTATCTCTGTATACACACTCCTAGAGGTAAGACTGTCAATCATTGATAGGACCGCCTCCACCATACAGCTATCTCTGTATACACAGTCATAGAGTGAAGGCTGTCAATCACTGATAGGACCTCCTCCTCCATACAGCTATCTCTGTATACACAGTCATAGAGGGAAGGCTGTCAATCACTGATAGGACCGCCTTCTCCATACAGCTCTCTCTGTATACACAGTCATAGAGGGAAGGCTGTCAATCACTGATAGCTGTAGGGAGGAGGTTGTCCTATCAGTGATTGACAGCTTTTCCTCTATGACTGTGTATATAGAGAGCTGTATGGAGGAGGTGGTCTTATCAGTGATTGACAGCTTTCCCTCTATTACTGTGTATACAGAGATAGCTGTATGGAGGAGGAGGTCCTATCTCTGTAATAACAGTCATAGAGGGAAGGCTGTCAATCACGGATAGGATCTCCTTCTCCATACAGCTATCTCTGTACACACAGTCATAGAGGGAAGACTGTCAGTCACTGATAGGACCTCCTCCTCCATACAGCTATCTCTGTATACACAGTCATAGAGGGAAGGCTGTCAGTCACTGATAGGACCTCCTCCTCCATACAGCTATCTCTGTATACACAGTCATAAAGGGAAGGCTGTCAATCACTGATAGGACCTCCTCCATACAGCTATCTCTGTATACACAGTCATAGATGGAAGGCTGTCAATCACTGATAGAACCTTCTCCTCCATACAGCTATCTCTGTATACACAGTCCTAGAGGTAAGACTGTCAATCACTGATAGGACCGCCTCCTCCATACAGCTATCTCTGTACACACAGTCATAGAGGGAAGGCTGTCAGTCACTGATAGGACCGCCTACTCCATACAGCTATCTCTGTATACACAGTCATAGATGGAAGGCTGTCAATCACTGATAGGACCTCCTCCTCCATACTGCTATCTCTGTATACACAGTCATAGAGGGAAGGCTGTCATCACTGATAGGACCTCCTCCTCCATACAGCTATCTCTGTATACACAGTCATAGAAGGAAGGCTGTCAGTCACTGATAGGACTGCCTCCTCCATACAGCTATCTCTGTATACACAGTCATAGAAGGAAGGCTGTCAATCACTGATAGGACTGCCTCCTCCATACAGCTATCTCTGTATACACAGTCATAGAGGGAAGACTGTCAATCACTGATAGGACCGCCTCTTCCATACAGCTATCTCTGTATACAGAAATACAGTGTAAAGGCGGCTACATCCCTGGATCGACTTCTGGAGATGGTGCTCACCTGTCTGTACACCTAAACCGAATAAGAAAAAACATAAATGTGATAGAATCAGGGGCACTCAATCCCAGAACTTGTAGATAATTACATATACTATTTATTAAAATAAAATAAAACAATGATAAAATTCACATGTGTAAATAGTAGAAGTATAAAGATGCAACCATTACAAATAACTGGATAGTAACCGTTATTCACCCTATCCAATACACCAGGTGGTAGGTATTGCAAAGTCCACGATATGGCAGTAGTGGATAGTAGGCCTTCCTTCAATAGTAAGCTGTAGTCAGCATATATTTGGATGTAACAGTGCCCAGCTCAATACAAAATAAAAAAAAACTCAGACTGCAAATATATCCTTAGATAAAATCAATTGCCTCTCACCACATTCACCATTCGAGCTAGCGTGGAATACGTCGGCATCTGCTGTGGATTCATATGCAGTCTCTTGCCGGGTTCGCGTCCTGGGGATCGCTCACACAGACCACCGCGGCATCCCACGTGGTATAGGAGTGTACACGTGACGTCTCATGTGACTCCCAATCTCAAAGGTCCTTAAGCGTATTAAGTAGCGCATTCCCAGGTCCTTGGTCCTCGGTATTTGAAATATAGGTATTTGCCGGCTGTACTTTCAAAGTCCTTGGGCAACCTTTAGTGCGAATGTGCGATCCTTTAGCTCCTTGCTGTACACTTTTCATCAAACGCGTTTCGGGGTATACGCCCATCCTCAGTGATGTATGCAGCAAGGACTTCGACCCTATTTAAACCCTCATGGGGTGGGGTTAACTATTAACTCATTGGTTGCAGTCCCCATACAAATATAAAGCAATTTAATACATCCACATATACAGTCTGTGATATGGGCAATAGTATTCATTTATGGATATGATACTCCAATATAAGAATCACCCTATTATTCCAAAGATACTTAAAAAACGCTCATAGACCGTATTGCTTCTAAAAATAAAACACATATGTTCACTATACTACCTTAATAACCCTTGACACATAATGTATTTTAATGTAACTATACTCGTATCAGCTACTACTCTTATAAATACATTATGTGTCAAGGGTTATTAAGGTAGTATTGTGAACATATGTGTTTTATTTTTAGAAGCAATACGGTCTATGAGCGTTTTTTAAGTATCTTTGGAATAATAGGGTAATTCTTATATTGGAGTATCATATCCACAAATGAATACTATTGCCCCTATCACAGACTGTATATGTGGATGTATAAAATTGCTTTAATTCATTCAAGCTCCATTCAAGGTCCTCCTCATTGCTGTTGTGCAGTGAAGAGAAATGTGCTCAGGATCACTGGGTGATCCCTGTGGATCAAAAATGTATTATCAAGGTATAACACTTTAATTGTGGGATAACCCCTTTAACACCTTAGTGACCACCAATACGTCTTTTTACTGATGTAAACAAATAGGGTTTGAGCCAGACAGCTTGCTGTAATCAATGGATTATATGTACCCAAAATGGTGCATAAAAACTATAACATGTCCTGCAAAAAAATAAGCCCTCATACAGGTACATTGACGACAAAAACAAAAGTTATAGCTCTTGGAAAGTAATGATGGAAAAATGTGTGTGTTCACTAAATTAAAGAAGCACTGACATATGATGTAAATTGTAGTGAAAGGTATTCACTCCCTTCTAGTCCTCGGCTCTGTGATTCATGCCCTGTGTGGACAGGAAGTCAGTTTCTCCATTCTTTGCTATAAGGCACGCATTGAGGATCTCATAGGTCACATCTTAGGACTAGAAGGGAGGTGACCAACATACAGCCACCAATAAGATTACATTCACTACAGTTTACATCATGTACCTTCTAATGGGCCAGAGAATTTAAATTTGTGGGAGTGCTTCCTTAACTGTGAACAGAAAAAAGGACACTCTGGAACACACTCTGATCTCTTTTAGGATGGTTGCCCACATAAACGCATATGGGGTCATTTATCAAGCTGGTGTAAAGTATGACTGGCTTAGTTGCCCATAGCAACCAATAAATGACCCCAGTATTTAAAAATAAATAAATAAATAAATAATTAAATAAATACTGTGCTCTTTTTTTGAAGCAAGAAACGTTACATGTTAGCTATAGGAAATTCTACAACTAAAAAGGTGGCCATACACAGTGTAAAGTTGATCAAAACAAACAATTGCAACCAAAATGCACGTTCATTGGTTCTTTGTTGCTGACAATTTCTTGTCTCTGGGTGTGCAGCTTCACCCCCCCCCCTCTTCAAAAATATTGTAAACATACCAAGCATTTTACAAGCCAAAAAGATAAACCCCTCCTTAACCCCTTAAGGACCGGGGGTTTTGGGATTTTTGCGTTTTTGTTTTGCGCTCCCTGCCTTCCAAAAGCCATAACATTTTTATATTTCCGCTCACATAGCCATATGACGGCTTGTTTTTTGCAGGACAAGTTGTACTTTTCAACGCTACCATTTATTTTTGCATGTGATATAGTGGGAAACGGGAAAAAAATTCCAAATGGGGTGAAATTGCAAAAAAAAAGCAATTTCACCACAGTTTTACGGGTTTTTAAATTACAACGTTCGATTTGCGATAAAACTGACTGGTTAATTTTATTCTTCAGGTCAGTACGAATCCGGCAATACCTAATATGTATAGTTTTTCTTGCGTTTTGATAGTGAAAAAAATTAAAAGTGGGAATTTTTTATTTCATTTTTTGTCGCCATGTTTTGACCCCTATAACTTTTTTTGTAATTATGCGTACGGAGCAGTGTAGGGCTCATTTTTTGCGGGGCAATCTGAACTTTTAATTGATACCATTATGGGGTGCGTATGATGTTTTGATCACTTTTTATTCATTTTTTTTTTAAGAAATGAAGCGTCCAAAAATTGCGAATTAGCCATTTGGACGCTTTCTTTCCATTTTTATGTTTACCGTATGGTGAATATTTTTTAATATTATTATAGTATGGGCGTTTTCGCACATTGCGACACCCATTATGTGTAATTTTTTTATTTTTTTATTTATTTTATTTTCATTTTAGGGAAAGGGGTGATTTGAATTTTTATATTTTTTTATTTCATTTTTTTTTTAACTTTTTTTTTTTTTTTACCACTTTCTTATAGTTCCCATAGGGAACTATAAGATGCAATCATCAGATTGCTATTCTCATATATTCCAATGCAATAGCATTGGAATATATGAGAAAATCACATATTTCCTATGGAGCCTATTACAGTCATAGGCTCCATAGGAATACTAGTAGTAACCTAGGTTTCATTCACAGAAACCTAGGCTACTAAATGCATGCTCCGGCTCCCCTTGTGGCCATCAGGGAGCTGAGCAAACCGAAAGTGAAACTTTCGGTTTTGCGCTGATCAGATGCCGTGGTCAGGATTGACCACGGCATCTGAGGGGTTAAATGTCCGCGATCGGCATCGCTGCCGGTCGCAGACATGAGCTGCGGGTGTCAGCTTGATGAATCAAGCGTTTACCCGCAGCTCATGCGCCCGCTCCGTGCGGGCGCCATCTTTAAAGTCCGGACGAAGGGCGTACATGTACGCCCTTCGTCCTTAAGGGGTTAAAACTATGGCTATGGCTAGTTTCACACTAGCGTTTTGAACAGCCTGCCAGATCTCTCTGCATTACGTGTTGTCAGAAGCAACCACATCGCCATCTGGCCCCATTCACTATGATGAGGACCAGCGGAGATCTGACCACAACCCACCAAATATGCTGTTCCCTTGTCACGCTAGTATGGATGGCTGCTTCGACAGATCCATTGTAAAAATGGATCCTAATAAATCCTTGCAGATTAATTTATAGGTCTAGAACTACACGTGCAGTTTGAGCCCAAAACGGAAGTGGAACCAAAAAGAAGGAAAGGTATAACCAGTCCTGTGTTTGGATGAAATAAATGCATGTGTGATCTCAGGGCCTGCCCTAGACCAGTGCTGGTGAACTGTTTAGAGACCGAGTGCCCAAACTGCAACGCAAAATCCACTTATCGGAAAGTGCCAACACGGCAATTTACCACAGTCCAATATAGTATATCTTCCATGTACTTTATCACTTGGCTATAATAGCCTGCCTGCATTCAATGTGCCGCCTGTGCTGTTCATAGCGCCCTGTACTGATGAATGGCAAGAAATGTCTAAGGCATATTGGTACACCTTTGACTTTTTCCAGAGGACGGGTGCCCACAGAGAGGGCTCCGAGTGCCGCCTTTGGGCCCAGTGCCATAGGTTCCCCATTTCTGCCCTAAGCTATATGGTTCCATGTGCAGAATTATATCTTACCCTTTCCCTCTCAACCATCACTTTGACCATGAAGTTCAAATTTGCAACAGATTTGCTTTTCCAAGCATCATTTTCACTTTTCTAGATAAAAATTAGGTTTCTATAAATCTCATTCACATGAGGTACACAAGTTATATCTAGCTGCTGCTGTACAGAACTACTCAATGGAAAAAAGTGCAGCAAAGCGTATGGCTGTGAATGAGGCCTTATATAGAAAAGCTAAAGGTTTTTAGATGTTTCCAAATTACACCACAATATAGTGCTTAAATGCCATCACCGTACAGTGCCCATATAACAGTGCTGGAAAGTATCCAATTTTACCACCAGGGTTGCCAACTTCCTCTTCAATTTTTTTTCTTGGCAAATGAGCCAAGAATGATAGACAGACCCAATTTTTTATTCATGCCTCACCCATTTATATAGGCCAATTTGATAGGCCCAATTCACCAACACTAATTAAAATGCAAAATAAATACAGACCTTATGCCCCATGATGCAATCAAGTTGACGCAGACCCTAGAAAGAATAAATCCAGACATTTCATTTTAAATGCCCACCGTGAGCAGCCTCTGGTTCTTTCCCACACTCAGGCCCAATTCACGCGACTAAGGCCTCCGTATCCATGTTGTGGGCTGATGTAAAGGTGGCCACCCAAGCCCTCCTCATGATGGCTGGCCATGTACATAATTGAATCCTTTCAGCATTAAAGGGAATCTGTCACCTGGATAATCAATATTAACCCAAACATAGGTCCTTATAGCTCTTCATACCTTCTTTCCATAGGTGTTATATTTTATATTTATATTTATGCTAATGACCCTCGAAGGTGCCCAGAAGGGTGTTATTTTCATTCAAAGGGTGCCCAGGCCCGCCCCCGACAGAGCCCAGGCCCGCCCCTCTCTCCGCTCATACAATATGTCCCCAGCATTGCGGTTGCCATCACATCCCGCCCCCCTGGCTACATCACTGGTTGCCGATAACCCCGCCCACTCCTTCCCTTCAGCTTCACTAACATCCACCGAGCCGGCTCTTGCGCTCTTCCTGTTTAACTGAGCGCCTGCCCAGTGAAACACTTGAGGCTGATGTGCTCTGTTAAACAGGAAGAGCGTAGGAGCCGGCTCGGTGGATGTTAGTGAAGCTGAAGCAAAGGAGTGGGCGGGGTTATCGGCTACTAGTGTAGTGTACGGGAGTTGTGATGCTCGCCACTACAGAAGGGTCACTAGAGTGCGTACGTTCCCCTCATTTGTGGAGAGATTGGTGAATGTCATTTTCAGTGAATGCAATGTAATATAATGCCTATTTATATACAGTATCCTATCACCCTGTTACTGCTATTATGTGCCATTGTGCAGGCCTGCTAGGGGTGTCATCTCAGCTATGTCCACTAGAGGGAGCTAGGGAGCCCTAGTTAACCGCTTGCCGACCGCCGAACGCACGGATGCGTCCAGGCGGCGGCAAGTTTGTTCCTCCTGGACGCATCCGTGCGTCATCTCGCGAGAGCCGAGATCTGCTGTGAACGCGCGCACGCGCACGCGCTGCTGCTCACAGCAGAGCGCGGCTCTGCAGTTAGCTACAGCCTGCCAGCGATGATCAATCGCTGGCAGGCTGTAAATGTAAAATAAATGAGATCAGTGGTATATCAGACGCTGTGTTGCTAACAGCGTCTGATATATCTAATACCTGGTCCTCTGGTGGTCCCATTTACTGGGATCGACCACCAGAGGACCAGGTAACAATGTAAAGTTGCACCAAACACTACACTAACCCCACCCCCACCCCCTCACTTTATAACCACTATTAACCCCTTGTTAACCCCTGATCACCCCATATAGACTCCCTGATCACCCCCTGTCACTGATCACCCCCTGTAAGGCCTCTATTCACATGTCCATATGTGTTTTGCGGTTCCGCTGATCCACAGATCCGCGCCACGGATCCGCGGCGCGGATCCGCAAAACACGGACACCGTCAATGTGCTTTCCGCATTTTGCAGATCCGCACATTGCCAGAACTATATAGAAAATGCTTTTTCTTGTCCGCAACTGCGGACAAGAAAAGGGCATGTTCTATATTTTTGCGGAACGGAAATGCAGACTCGTAAGTGCGGATCCGTAATTCCGGATCCGAGCGGGACAAAGTCTGTCCCCATAGAAATGAATGGGTCCGCAATTCCGCTCCGCAAACAGAATTTCGGACGTGTGAATGGGGCATAAGGGTCCCTTATCACCGCCAGTTAGTTAGCTACTTGTTAGGTAGCTAGCGCCCAGCCCACCGCACCGCAGTCACTGATTTGGCAGAGATTTTTTCATCCACATTGATCGATGCGAATGAATAAATCTGTGCCGTTCATTTTTATTTATTTTTTCAGCCCAGAGGCTGAACGGAAAAAAATCTCATTACCCGTATGCTCAATATAAGGAGAATCGCAGAAACTCCTAATGCTGGCCATACGTGTAATGATTGCGGAGACCCTCAAATGCCAGGGCAGTACAAAAACCCCACATGTGACCCCATTTTGGAAAGAAGACACCCCAAGGTATTCCGTGAGGGGTATGGGGAGTTCATGTAAAATTTTATTTTTGTCACAAGTTAGTGGAATATGAGACTGTAAAAAAAAAAAAAAAATCAATTTCCGCTAACTTGTGCCAAAATTTTTTTTCTGTGAACTCACCATGCCCCTCACGGAATACCTTGGGGTGTCTTCTTTCCACAATGGGGTCACATGTGGGGTATTTATACTGCCCTGGCATTTTAGGGGTCCTAAAGCGTGAGAATCCAAATGCGTAAAAATGCCCTGTGAAATTCTAAAGGTACTCATTGGTTTTAGGGCCCCTTTGCGCATCTTGGCTGCAAAAAGTGGCACACATGTGGTATCGCCGTGCTCAGGAGAAGTAGGGCAATGTGTTTGGGGTGTATTTTACATATACCCATGCTGGGTGAGAGAAATATCTCTGTAAATGACAACTTTTAAATTTTTTTATACAAAGTTGTCAATTTACAGCGATATTTCTCTCACCCAGCATGGGTATATGTAAAAATACACCCCAAAACACATTGCCCTACTTCTCCTGAGTACGGCGATACCACATGAGTGACACTTTTCGCAGCCTGGGTGCGCAAAGGGGCCCAAATTCCAACGAGTACCTTTAGCTTTTACATGGCTGCTCACAATTTAGCCCCGCCCAAAATGCCAGAACAGTACAAACACCCCACATGTGACCCCATTTTGGAAAGAAGACACCCTAAGGTATTCGCTGAGGGGCATAGTGAGTCCATGAAAATTTAACTTTTTGTCAAAAGTTAGCAGAAAGGGAGACTTTTGAGAAAAACAATAAAAATCAATTTCCGCTAACTTGTGCCAAAAAAATCTTCTGTGAACTCGCCATGCCCCTCATTGAATACCTTGGGGTGTCTTCTTTCCAAAATGGGGTCACATGTGGGGTATTTATACTGCCCTGGCAATTTAGGGGACCTAAAGCGTGAGAAGAAAAATGCATAAAATGCTCTTCCTAAAGGTACTCATTGGTTTTAGGGTCCTTTGCATCTTGGCTGCAAAAGTGTCACACATGGTATCGCCGTATCAGGAGAAGTAGGGCAATGTGTTTGGGTGTATTTTACATATACTCATTACTGGGTGAGAGAAATATCTCTATAAATTGACAACTTTGTATAAATTTTTTTAAAAGTTGTCATTTACAGAGATATTTCTCACACCCAGTATGGGAATATGTAAAAATACACCCCAAAGCACATTGCCCTACTTCTCCTGAGTACGGCGATACCACATGAGTGACACTTTTTGCAGCCAAGATGTGCAAAGGGGCCCTAAAACCAATGAGTACCTTTTAGGATTTCACAGGGCATTTTTACTCATTTTGGATTCTCACGCTTTAGGGCCCCTAAAATGCCAGGGCAGTATAAATACCCCACATGTGAGCCCATTTTGGAAAGAAGACACCCCAAGGTATTCTGTGAGGGGCATGGCAAGTTCACAGAAATTTTTTTTTTTTTTGGCACAAGTTAGCGGAAATTGATATTTTTTTTTTTTTTTTTTTACAAAGTCTTATATTTCACTAACTTGTGACAAAAATAAAATTTTACATAAACTCACCATACCCCTCACAGAATACCTTGGGGTGTCTTCTTTCTAAAATGGGGTCACATGTGGGGTATTTATACTGTCCTGGCATTTTAGGGGCCCCTAAAGCGTGAGAAGAAGTCTGGAATCCAAATGCGTAAAAATGCCCTGTGAAATCTTAAAGGTACTCATTGAATTTGGCCTTTGCCCAGGCTGCAAAAGTGTCACTCATGTGGTATCGCCAGTATCAGGAGAAGTAGGGCAATGTGCTTTGGGGTGTATTTTATATATACCCATATTGCGTGTGAGAAATATCAGCTGTAATCGACAACTTTTTAAATTTTTTAAACAAAGTTGTCAGTTTACAGAGATATTTCTCTCACCCAACATGGGTATATGTAAAAATACACCCCAAAACACATTGCCCTACTTCTCCTGAGTACGGCGATACCACATGAGTGACACTTTTTGCAGCCTGGTGCAAAGGGGCCCAAATTCCAACGAGTACCTTTAGCTTTTACATGGCTGCTCACAATTTAGCCCCGCCCAAAATGCCAGAACAGTAAACACACCTCACAAGTGACCCCATTTCGGAAGTAGACACCCCAAGGTATTCGCTGAGGGGCATAGTGAGTCCGTGGAGATTTCATTTTTTTGCCAGAAGTTAGCAGAAATGGAAACTTTATTATTTTTATTTTTTTCCTCAGAAAGTGTCATTTTCCGCTAACTTGTGAAAAAAATGAAATGATACATGAACTCACCATGCCCCTCCATGAATACTTTGGGGTGTCTTCTTTCTAAAATGGTGTCATTTGGGGGTATTTATACTTTCCTGACATTCTAGCACCTGAAGAAACATGACAGGTGCTCAGAAAGTCAGAGCTGCTTCAAAATGCCGAAATTCACTTTTTTGCACTATAGTTTGTAAACGCTATAACTTTTACCCAAACCAATAAATATACACTTATTGTATTTTTTTATCAAAGACATGTAGAACAATAAATTTTGCGAAAAATTTATATAGAAATGTATTTTAAAAAAAAAAAAATTACAACAGAAAGTGAAAAATGTCATTTTTTTGCAAAAATTTCGGTAATTTTTGATTAATAGCAAAAAAAGTAAAAACGTCAGCAACAATGAAATACCACCAAATGAAAGCTCTATTAGTGAGAAGAAAAGGAGGTAAAATTCATTTGGGTGGTAAGTTGCATGACGGAGCAATAAACGGTGAAAGTAGTGTAGTGCAGAATTGTAAAAAGTGGCCTGGTCATTAAGGGTGTTTAAGCTAGGGGGGCTTAAGTGGTTAATATAGGCCCAGTCAGGGGAGGAGTTAAGGAGAGTTCAGGCCTTGAGCCTGTTGAAGGCAGTGCAGGCCTGGAGCCTGCAGACTAGGAGAGGGCATTGCAGGCCCTGTAACCGGGTTCCAGATCCAAGGAAAAGGTTCCCCTCCTGAGTCAGAACCGAGAAAAGGGAAAAGTAAAGCAGGATCATCACTGTAGCCAGCCTGAAGAAGCTGAGGAAAGGCAGAGCAGAAGTCAGGAAAGCAAGAGGTACTACAAATACCAGAGGAGGTACTTAGTAATTGTAATCCCAAGGATATACGCCGGATATAGGGCATTGGGAGAATATTTTCCTTGTCCAGGACCAGTCAGGAAGAGTGCGCAAGCCGTCTGTACTGCAACAGTCCTGTGTTAACCCTCTGCAAATTACCTTGCTGTGTAAGTGCCTGCCATATGTGAACTGTAATTTACAACCTGCTGAAACCAATCGTCTTCTAGGGAACTGCGCTTTCATCCATTTATATGCCTGATTACTATCCAAGCTTCAGTAAAGTTCAAGTTCTGTTTTATTGCAACGTGGTTCCTCAATTATTCCTACTATCAACCGTTAATTGGCACTGGCGTCATGGACTCTACCTATAACTACCTGTCCTAGAAGAAGAACCAGAGAGTCGGCCTGTCCCAGGTTAGCGGTCATAGCTGCACTACAACACCCAGGTACACTATTGAACCCTAACTTGAGTACGCTGCAGTAGTGACATAGCCAGGGGGAGGCGGCGTGACGGCATCGCAATGCTGGGGACATATTGTATGGGCAGAGAGAGGGGCGAGCCTGGGCACTGGTTGGAGGGCATTTCTGGGCACCTTTTGAATGAAAATAACGCCCCTCTGGGCACCTTCATGGCACATTAGCATAAAGATAAAAGTGGATTTTTATGAAGATATAAAGCCAGATCCAAGTGAAAAGAACACCTATGGAAAGAAGGTATGAAGAGCTATAAGGACTTATGTTTGGTTTAATATTGATCATCAAGGTGACAGATTCCCTTTAATTATTGCTAGTGTTAGCATACAAGGGTTGTATTGTATATGCAACAACCACCGTATGTCATTGCTGTATATTGTATGGTCACTAGATGGCAGTGTTACATTTGTGTAAGTTCCTGTTTTGCTATGTCTTTGAAATAAGAGTTTAGTGCTCATGCAGTTACCGAGCAGAGGTCAGTAAAACCTCACAGACTGTCTGCCTGTCCTTTGTTTAACCTCAGAAAGTATTTCTAACCGCTAGGACCATCAGGTACATATGCACCTGGCCAGCTACCACAGGCACTCCTGAATTCAACTGTATCACCATCCTCAGTATGGCGATAGGGCAGTATGTTATGCTGCACTGGGGTACTTGGTTTTGTTGGGGCGGTATTTTGTGCTGCACTACTGTATTGCTGGCCCTGCCTACTTCCGTTTTCCCTGCGGCTTGTGTTGTCCGTGCCTACTTGTGTTGCCCTGACTTCTGTCATTATGGGCTCGCCTACAACATGGGGCCACTTTTAGATTTTTTTTTTTTTCCCAGCGCCAATTTAAGTTACTAGTCCACCTCTTATATAATTATAAAAACACACACTGATACAGTCATATATTCCTACAATTGTACTTACTATACCTTGATAGGGGTGGCTTTAAGCATAAAACAACTTCTGACTGAGATTTCCCTGTGATGCTATGTAGATAAGAATGGCTCAGGGACTGCTCAGAACAGCTCCTGTAGCAGAAGAGGGAGGATTGTGAATGAGGATGAGTATGGGGGAATAGAGGAGGAGTAGTGGAAGGAGAGGTGACCGAAGTTGAGCTCATGCAAGGTGCTGAGAGCCGGAAGCTGAATCCTGCTGACCACCCCTAGGGATGTTGAAACAACTTCACTGGTGTTTGCTCCAGAAGCCAGGCAAAGAGGCAGGAGAGGTTGTAGGCTGAGAGAGACACTGAGAGCTGTGACAAGCTCACTTGTCACAGAGGCAGGATGGAGCTCAGCTTGAGAGGAAATCAGTTAGATCCTGAGGATAGGTCATTAATATTTAATGCCTGGAGAACCCTAACTGTTCTGCCAGAGATGGACACCAGCAGACACCGAGGGCGGGGGTGCTTGAGCTGCTGCTATCTGCTGATTGATAGCAGCTATCAGCTGACAATGTAGATTTAAAATCTGCACTGCGGGTTAATTTCCAAGGGGATTTTTCATGCAGCACGTGAATGAGATTTGTTTAAATCTCATCCACTTTACTGCAGCAGAAAACACAGGCTTAACGAGGACCTTTCACTGGTCCACAGTTTATTAGGCAAAGCTATGTACATGGAGAGCGGCACCCAGGGATGTCCCTGCACTTACTTGTATCCCTGGGTGCCGCTCCGTTCGTCCTCTGTAGCCCACGGTACTGGCGCAGCGCTCAGCTCATATTAAGGATATGAGCTGAGCGCTGCGATTGGCCAGCGCTCCAGCCCTGGGAGAAGGAGACGCCCAGGGCAAAAGAAGAAGTCTCCGCCCCAGGCAAAATTGGCGAAGCACGAGCGCCAGTACCGGGGGCTACAAAGGACAAACGGAGCGGCACCCAGGGATACAAATAAGTGTAGAGACATCACTGGGTGCCGCTCTCCATGTACATAGCTTTGCCTAATAAACTGTGGACCAGTGAAAGGTCCTCTTTAAGGTGGTATTGCGCTGGTATTGTGGACAGGACTTTGTTTTCCGTCTTGCATAACGGGACCCAGACTGATCCGTTATGCTTTCCATAGACCTGTATTATGACGGAAAGAAGACTGAATGCCTTTTAAAGGCTTCCGTTTTGCATTCTGTCTGGGCATTCCGTTATTTTCTGTTATAACGGAAAGCAATAACGGAATGCCTAACGCTAGTGTGAACCCACCCTTATGTGTATTTCTTTACCCTACATCTTTCATTCTAAGCTGTTCTAGTCCCCCCCTTCCATTCCTCCCCCAGTCACACTACCTCGCCCCTGGATTTTATCTGCACCATCTTCCCCTCCTATAATGTAATTACCCTCCCCCCAGTCCCTAGTTTAAACACTCCTCCAACCTTCTAGCCACACAGCTGTCCCTTCCCCATTGAGGTGCAGCCCGTCCCTATGATAGAGCCTGTAGCCGACAGAGAAGTCGACCTAGTCCGCCAGGAACCCGAACCCCTCCTTCCTACACCAGGTCTTGAGCCACTTGTTAACCTCCCTAATCTCCCGCTGCCTTTCTTGTGTGGCTCTGTAAGACCGTGAACCGGGGGGGGGGTACCCCCAGGGTACAGCGAAGTCACGGAACAGGGAAAACAACACAGACACCAGCTTATATGCAACCAAAACGTTCTTTACTAATTAAGTATCAATAACAGTAGTTATAAACATAACAGAATTTACATTGCACAGGGTACCCTATACCACAGACCCCAGAGTCTCCACTGGTGTCCAGCCAAACACCCCTAACTGGTGGCAGATACAGCAGAGCCTGAAAGTCGTGCTGCACTGCAGGATCAACCCTAGCCGTGGGCAGATACAACAGAGCCTGCAAGTCGTACTGCACTGCGAGTTCAATCCTAAGGAGCCTGCCAATAACAGATCCTAACTAACTAATGCAGGCTTAAGTCTCAGTCTCAGGTAGTTCAAGTACTGTAACACTAAACAGTATTAATGTCCACACAAGAACCTGGATTCACTGACCTGATCCCACTTGGTAACAGCGGATGCCTCTCATCAGGAAATTCCCAGGCCTGTAATCACACTTGTGGCCTTGCTGGATGGCTGATGTGAAACTTCACAGCTTGCAGAGATTTTATTGAAGTCAATATGCTTTTCAAAGTGCCAGCTTTGTATGAGAAACAGCTAACAGCCCCTCTCTCCGGTGATTCCAATCACCCTGGGGCTCCACGTAGTTCAGATGTCACTGGATTGGGTTTGCAGACACCATCCCTCACAATCTTCACTTCTGAGGCTCTTCCTGGTTCTTCTCAAGCTCCTTGACTCCTCCTCTCAAGCATATTCTCATCTCAGCAAGACTAAGTTTTCATGGAATACTAGCGGCATCTAGTGGCGAAAATGTAGAACAACAACTAAAATACTTTACAATCTCTCACATGCCACCCCACTAGAGGTTGCTGTCCTCGGCAACCCTCCCCACACAAACTCATCCTGTGAATAGCGTTGTGGAGGTACACCAGCATTAGACCTCGCTGACCTTCTCAGAGTGAGAGGCTCAGAAACACCGGGGATGTCAGGCATATTTGACAAGGAAGGTGCTGGTGACTGCTCAGCATTACACCGAGGTGGTAAACCTGCCACAGCCAGACCCTCTGCAGACCCTTGAGCAGGGACAACCCACCATTCCTCTCCCTCCTCATCTGAGGAGTTTTCCCCCATATTTTGAATGTGAGGAGGCGCCTCCTCCACCTGCACTGGCTCGTCAAAATGGCAATGTCTCAACATATTACGGTGCAAGTTTCGTGAAGGTCCCCCTGTCCCTACGGGCTCTACCTCATAGACCGGAATAGCGGGGTCAACCCTCCTCTTCACTGTATATGGAACCGCCTCCCACCGCCCATCTAACTTTCCAGACGTCCATTTAGCTTTCACCATCACTCGATCACCTGGAGCATATCCGTCTCTCTGCACTGGTCTTGGATTGGGGTGTACCACCTCCCCCAGGCGTTCCCCTACAACCTTGTGGACCGCTCTCAGACGTCGGCGGTGCTCTTGCACCCATGCAGTAGTACTCCTTGGTGGAGGCTCCATTGGATTGGGCATATGGAGATCTTTAATTTCCCGTCCGGCTCTTCCAAACATGAGCATATGTGGAGAGTATCCGGTGGTACTGTGTACCCTGTTGTTATAAGCCCACATCAGTTCGGGTAAGTATACGGGCCACTGAGCCTTCTGGCTATCTTCCAAAGTACGTAGCATCTGGAGCAAGGTGCGATTGAAGCATTCACATGCTCCGTTCCCTTGTGGGTGGTATGGAGTGGTGCGGGAGCGTTCGATCCCATAGATCTGGTATAGTTCGTTCATCAAAGTACCCTGAAAGCATGCTCCCTGGTCAGAATGTATCCTCTGTGGACATCCGAACACCTGTATAAAGTGCTTACAGACGGCTTCAGCGGCTGACTCTGCGGTCTGGTCTCTGGTGGGCACGGCCACTGCATACTTGGTGAAGTGGTCTGTCATGACTAGACAGTAAGAGTGTCCCGAGGTAGAGAATCCAATCTGTACATAATCAATCATCAGAAGTTCTAGAGGTGCTGAGGTGCGGATGGTCTGTACAGGAGCCCGCTGTTCAGTGCTCTTACTTAGCCCGCAGAGTCGACACTTAAGACATGCCGTGGCCACCATGTCGGCCAGATCTGGACAGTATACCAGGCGCTGGAGCCACTTGAATGTCTTCTCGCTCCCAAAATAAGCTCCCTTTTCATGAGCTTCCTTGGCAGCCTCCGGCCCCAGTGACATGGGTATAACAATCTGTTGCCGGTGCTGCAGTTCTGACTGTAAGTATATGATCCGGCACAAAAGGCCCTGGGTAACTGTCAGCTTATCCCACTGCCTCAACAACTTCTGGCCCTCTGGGGTCAGACGAGCCCGTTCTTCTGGCCGAGGCCAGATTTTGCTTTGAACCCACTCTCTCACTTTCCACAAGTCCGGGCAGCCATTCTGGACTCTCTCCCAATCAGCCAGTGTTTTCCCCAGCACCAGGGTCATTCCGGACGCCACCCCACTTGAATGTGCCACACCCTGGAGCATAGTTAGGCGACCAAGGTCAGGAGTTTCAGTGTCCTCTAGCTCTTCATCAGTTCTCTGAGTCGACTGCCCTACTGGTACTCGGGAAAGTGCATCAGCGTTGCCATTCTCCCTACCGGACCGGAACTTGATGCGATATTGGTACTTTGAAAGGCGAGCCAACCATCTTTGCTCAAGTGCACCGAGCTTAGCATTCTCCAAATGTGCCAACGGATTGTTATCCGTCATCACGGTCACTTCTGCACCTGTCAGGTACTCGGCAAACCTTTCAGTCATGGCCCACACTAGCGCCAGTAGTTCCAGTTTGAAGGAGCTAGAGTTATCAGGGTTGCGCTCTGAGTCTCTCAGGGACCGGCTCCCATAAGCAATGACTCTCTCTCGTCCATCCTGAACTTGGGATAGTACGGCCCCCAGGCCATATAGGCTTCCGTCAGTGTACAACAGGAATGGGGTGTCAAACCGTGCATAAGCTAGGATCGGAGCACTGGTCAGCGACTCTTTCACAGCTTCAAAGGCCTCTTGTTGCCGGGGTCCCCAGTCAACGGGACGCTTCTTCGGGCCCCCCGCAGTGCCCCTTAGTAACTCATTCAACGGGCCCACCAAATGAGCAAACTTGGGTATAAACCTTCTGTAGTAGCCTACCCAGTGTTCTGGGTCGGGACCACTTCTGGACGGCCTCCACCTTGCTGGGGGCCGGCTTCACTCCTTCCGAGGTGACTACATGTCCTAAGTACTCTATCTGCCGTTGGAACAGTTGGCATTTCTTGGGCTTGATCTTAAGCCCATGATCTCGTAGTCGTCCTAGGACTTGTCGTAGCTTTTGGAGGTGATCTTCAAAGGAAGCTCCGAACACCACTATGTCATCCAGGTATATCAATACTGATTCGAAGTTGAGGTCCCCCAGACAATGTTCCATCAATCGCTGGAATGTCCCCGGAGTATTGGAGAGGCCGAAGGGCATTCGGTTGAACTCGTAGAGCCCCATAGGTAGAATAAAGGCCGTCTTGGCTTTGTCCTTCTTGGCCACCGGCACCTGCCAGTATCCACTAGCCAGGTCAAGAGTTGAGAAGAACTTTGCTTGGCTTAGGGCGGATAATGACTCTTCAATCCGCGGAAGGGGGTAGGCATCCCGGACGGTCTGGGCATTCAGCTTCCGATAATCCACGCAGAACCTGAGACTCCCATCTTTCTTCCGCACCAAGACTACCGGAGCAGCCCACGGACTTTGACTCTCCTGGATCACCCGGTTCTCCAACATGCTGGCCACCATATCTTTCACCTCCTGATACATCTTAGGTGGGATCTGCCGATAGCGTTCCCTGATCGGCGCAGCATCGCTGGTTGGGATTTCATGTTCGATGGCAGTAGTACACCCAAAGTCCTCATCATGTCTTGAGAAGGCCTCCTGAAATTCCCAGAGGGTGTCTTCCAGCAGTTTTTGTTCCCCCGGGGTCAGGGTTCTGCAGTCCACTCCCATACGGGCCATGATCACTCGACCGTTCCACTCCGCTGTCGGGGTTTCTCTTGAATGGATCTCCACAGCATAGGTCCAGGCTGATCTCCTATCTGGCTGCAGCGTAAAGCCCCTTCGTCGAGCGATACCCCCTTCGGACATATAAACTTTGGCCAGCAGGGTGTTTGCGGGGACGGTTAAATCGCAGTCCTCAACATTACAGCAGCGTATAGGCACACATCCGTCCTTCACAACGGCAAGGGCCCGGGCTACCAGTGGGCGCATCTGCGTCTCTTCTTGATAAGCGGGCTCGATCAGGACCTCCAGTCCATTCAGTCGTCGTCCAGCCCCCACTGGCAGCATCAATATTTGCTCCTGTCGAGGTGGGATCTTCAACGGAGTCCTCCGTAGCACTCTCACGTCTCCAATGGCCTGTCCGGACAGGTTACTCTTTTGCAGGCTACAGCTCCTCACCATTTGTTGCAAGACCTTCTGGGTAGGCCGGTGTGCGGTGGCCCTTTGCCAGTACTTTGGCCCTTCCTTGGCATAGAGTTGATGATCTAGGTCTCTCAGTATATTCATGCCCAGGGTCACGTCCATTCCTTTCCGGGACGAATGGTCCACCAGCACGACTCCCTTTCTTGCCGATGTCTTGCCCAAACAGTCGGACCCGCATCCAGACTATCCCTCGAACATCCATCTCTATTATCGGCAGCCGTCAGCCTAATGACGCTCCCGTCTTCGGGCTCCATCATATGTCCGAAGTGCCTCTCGAAGAACTCCAAAGGCATAAGAGTGCATTCTGACCCGGTATCAACTAGGCAGCAAACCTTTCGGCCTCCCAACTCGGCTTCTAATACAGGGCTGCTGGCATACAGATCACGTTCTTCACGCAGAGGGCTTAATTTCGGGTGTACCGCCGCAGGACGCCCAGCTACTGCAGCGGTCGGAAGTTTAACGTCGGCTCAGAAGCTACCTGTTCTGGGCACTCTGGCCATATGGCCGTACTTTCGGCAAACCCAACAGAGGGGCCCTCTTCTGCCTGGCCCCCTCACCGGGGTTGTTCTGGGTGGTGTGGCACGAGGTGCCGGGACAGGTTCTGGAGGCCAGGGCGGTTCTGCCTTCATCTGAGACACTTCCAGCCGAAGCTCTTTCAATTCCGCCCGCAGGGCCTGGACCACATCCTTTAAGGACTCCGATTCTTCAGATCCCGACCGATCCCTTGTCACATGCATGCTATTCACCACTCTTACCGCCGCAGGTAGGGGTTCTTCTTCTCTCTCTACTGTGGCTAGGTAAACGCTGTAGAATGTCATGTCGGCCGTTGTTCGGGTCATCTCTTGTAGCTTATCCTGTAAGACCTTATTGGAAAGCCCCACTATGAACTGATCTTGTAGCAGGCGATCCACTCCCAGAAAGGCATCCATGGCCTCGGAGTCTCGTCGTTGTATCTCAATTAGCGTCTCCTGTAGAGCATTGGAGTATTGCATCAGGGTCTCGCCCTCCCGCTGAGGTCGGTTAAAGAAGAGACTCCGTAACTGTACCACTTTGGCATGCCCCCCTTGAGCTTTCTCTAGCAGTGAGAATATCTTCTCCAGGGTGTCTCTCTCGGAGTCGGGCCGCACCATCACTGCCCGTCTGACATCGCCTCTAGGGCTCCTAATGCAACCTCGGCCCGCAGTTCGGGGTCAGGTTACACATTTTGACTACACTCTGCACCCTTTCAGTCCAGTCCTGCAGCGTCATGTTTGTACCGTCATACTTTGGCAGATGACGCAGCAGTGCCCCTACAGGGATGTATCCTACTGGGGCGGCCATGTTGTTGGGGGCAAGCTGGACATGCGCCTGCGCACCCTGAGCTGGGTCCTGATCCGGTGCCACTGGCGCCAGGGGGTGGTCTCCCGCCGCTTTCCTGTCCATAACGGTCGCTGTATCCTGCCGACTACGCCAAGTTGTAAGACCGTGAACCGGGGGGGTACCCCCAGGATACAGCGAAGTCACGGAACAGGGAAAACGACACAGACACCAGCTTATATGCAACCAAAAAGCCGTATTAGACTTACCGGTAATTCCGTTTCCTTGAATCCACCATGACGGCATACAGAGAGAGATGACCCTTGACCTCTATAGGGGCAGGAACACAGAGTTTAAAAAGCCACCACCCACTCACACCCTCAGTGTTTACAAATTACCAATGGGTGCACAAAATTTATAAAAAAAAAAACCTTTTTTTTTTTTTTTTTTTAAATATGAGTATTACTTCATACTCAATTTGAGAATTTAAGAAACAACAAAAAAAGGGGGGGAATATACCAGCCGTCATGGTGGATTCAAGGAAATGGAATTACCGGTAAGTCTAATACGGCTTTTCCATTTCATCCACCATGACGGCATACAGAGAGCTACCAGATCACTAGATTTTGGGTGGGGCCGCAGCCTGTAAAATTTTACGGCCAAAGGATAGGTCTGCAGAAGCAGACACATCCATTCTGTAGTGTCTAATGAAAGTACTTGCATTGGCCCAAGTTGCTGCTTTGCAAATGTTTTCTATAGAAACTCCTGCTCTCTCAGCCCATGAGGATGCCATGGCACGCGTAGAGTGAGCCCTGATACTAGTAGGACATTCTCTGTCGGCTATCGAGTAACAACAGGAAATGGTGTCCTTTATCCAACGACCAATTGTAGCTTTGGACGCCTTTTTTCCCTTATTCTGACCAGAAAATAAGATAAGGAGGTTATTATCCTTCCTAAACCTCTCAGAGACCTCTAGGTACTGGATTATGGAATCCCTTACATCTAGGAGCTGTGAACAACCCTCCAAAGAACTAGCTGACTCGGGAGACAGAGATGGAAGAATAATCTCCTGTTCTCTATGGAAATCCGTAACTACCTTGGGTAAGAACCCCGGATCCAACCTAAGGACGACTCTATCTGGATAAATAGAGAGATAAGGTTCGCGACATGAGAGAGCCTGGATCTCTCCCAGTCTCCTAGCCGTAGTAATGGCTATTAAGAAAGCCGTTTTAAGAGACAGATGTTTGAGAGAAATTGTCGGGAATCGAACCTGTGACCAGTCATGTCCCAGGCGGTAGCTCTAGCCACTAGACTACCAGCCTTTCTGGACTTTTCCTCCTGCTGAACTCTTTCATCTATCTTGCTCCAGCCTACCCTTGTTCATCAGTCTTGATTCCGTGCACCTGTTACTTCCCTTTATAAGCCCAGCCTCTAGCACCAGACCTTTGCTGGTTATTGTGCCTCCAAGCCTGTAGCAAGCTTCCTCTCTGCTCCTCCACGACGACTGCTATTTACCTTTGTTGCCGACTCCGACCGCTTGACCTCGCTGAACTGCCGCCTGCATTGACCCTTTGCCTTCCACCGACCACGCCTCTGTCTACTCCTGCTGTTACCTCGCTGCCATCTCTACTGCCGACCCGGACTGATCGACTACGCTACCTGTCTCCTGCTTCTGTGGGCCTTTGCCACTGGACTCCAACCACCAGCCGGCTGTCCTCTGACTCAGGTGAGCCAAGGACCGTTACAGAATAACCAGCCCTACCATGGAGTCCGCAATGGCCACTCTGCGCAAGCAGGTTACCGAACTGCAGGAATTCGGTACCACGTACTCAGGAGGAATTTGCCCAGCTCCAAGGCGTTGTCCGAGCCAACAGGCGGAGATTATTGAACTTCAGAGGCAACTCCTGGACGTCCGCAGCACGGCCGCAGATACTGCATGCCACTTCCATCAAAATTCGGCGGCGACAGACGCCAGTATCGGGGGTTTCTAAACCAATGCCGCATCTATTTTCAGATGTACCCGGCCCCTTCATTACCGAGAGAAAGAAGGTGCTATTCATGGTTAATCTCCTGACGGATGAAGCACTAGCATGGGCATCACCATACGTGGAGACTAACAGTCAGCTCCTGGACGACTTAAACAACTTTATTGCCGCCATGAGCCAAGTCTTCGATGACCCCAACCGCTGTGCAACAGCTGAGGCGCGACTACATAGTTTACGGCAAGGGAGACGCTCCGTTGCTGAATACACCGCCGACTTCGCCGCTGGGTCACGGACACCACCTGGAACCTAGCTGCACAGAGGAGCCAGTTCCGGCGAGGCCTGTCAGAATTAATAAAAGATGAACTCGCCAGAGTTGAGGCCCCGGACAGTCTGGATGACTTCATTCAGTTATGCATCCGGATAGACCAAAGGCTGTCTGAGAGAAAGAAAGAACGACTCTGGTCCTTGGACCACAGGCCCACTTACTCCTTCTCCTCTACCGCCCAACGCGACCTCCAGCCAGCAACTGAACCTATGCAGGTCGACGCACTACGCAGGTCTCTATCCACAGCTGAGAAGGAGAGACGGCTGGCCGAAAACCTCTGCCTCTACTGTGGGGAGCCGGGTCATTTTGCCATTAGATGTCCCAATAAGATCCGAAAGACTATTGCCGTCACAGAGCTAAAGGAGCAACCACTGACTCCAGCCCCACCAGCAGCCCTTGAAAATAACAACACGGCAGCTCATGGATCCCATTTCATCATCCCCATCCTCATCGACATTGAGGGGCAACAACTCTCCTGTTCAGCGATGTTAGACTCCGGGGCAGGAGGCAACTTCATGGATCTAACCTTCGCTCGTGAACAGAATATTCCATTGACAGTCAAGGCAGCTCCCGTTGACCTGGAAACCGTTGGACGGATCCCCGCCCTCCTCAGGGCCGGCTACTCACGAGACCATTGAACTACAGCTCCTCATAGAACCCAATCACTGTGAAAAGATCCACTTCTCTCTGATCACTTCTCCAAAGTTCCCGGTGATCCTGGGCATTCCATGGTTGGCCACCCACAACCCCTCGGTGGATTGGGAAACCCGCTGCTTACGGCTTCCGTCCGCGCTCTGTTCGCTCAATTGCTCCCACAAAGCCGTCCTTCCATCCGAAGACACGACTATCTCTGAAGTATCCGTCAGGAATCTACTACCCCTCAATATCGTGAGTTCCAAGATGTCTGCGACAAGAAAACGCAGACAAGCTGCCGCCACACCGACCCTACGACTGCCCAATAGAACTGTTGCCCGGGCCGAAATACCCTTTGGCAGTATCTATTCCCTCTCAGAGCCTGGAACTCAAGGCTCTGAAAGAATACCTGGACGAGGACCTAAAGAAAGGGTTCATCCGGCCCTCTACCTCCCCAGCAGGAGCCCCCTTTTTCTTTGTGGAGAAAAAGACTCATCCTTGCGTCCCTGCATTGACTACAGGAAGCTAAACGATATAACCGTTAAGAACCGGTACCCGCTCCCGCTGATTTCTGAACTCCTCGAGAGACTCCGGGTAGCGAAAAATCTTCACCAAACTTGACCTTCGAGGGGCCTACAACCTTGTCCGAATCCGCCCTGGGGACGAATGGAAGACCGCCTCCGGACACGTTATGGTCACTTCGAGTACCTGGTCATGCCTTCGGACTTTGTAATGCTCCCGCCACCTTCCAGCACTTCATTAATGATGTCCTCAGGGACATGCTGGATTTGTTTGTAGTCGCTTACCTGGACGACATCTTGATCTTCTCAGAAGACCTCGAACAGCACCGCGAACATGTCCGCAGGGTATTGCAGAGACTCCGCCAGAACTCTCTCTATATCAAACTCGAGAAATGTGAGTTTGAGCGAACCACCACTCAGTTCCTCGGGTACATCATCTCCCAGAGGGCCTAAGTATGGACCCAGGGAAGGTCCAAGCCGTGTTGGACTGGCCCATTCCAAGAAACGTGAAGGAGGTACAAAGATTTATTGGCTTCGCCAACTTCTATCGGAAGTTTATCCGGGACTTCTCCAAGGTCATTGCACCGATCACCCAACTCACCAAAAAGGCAGTCCCCTTCTCCTGGACACCCGAGGCCCAGGAGGCCTTCACGAAATTGAAACTCCTCTTCACTTCTGCTCCAATCCTAGTCCACCCGAACCCCGAGTTGCCTTTACTATCGAAGTGGATGCATCTGACTCCGCGGTAGGGGCAGTTCTGTCACAACGGACAGGGGAGAAGATGCTACTACACCCGTGTGCATATTTCTCTCGCCAGATGTCCCCTCCGAGAAGAACTACGACATCGGGAACAAAGAACTATTGGCGATCAAGGAAGCCTTCTCCGAGTGGAGACACCTGCTAGAGGGAGCTGCCAACCCCATAATCGTACTAACTGACCACAAAAACCTCGAGTTCATCCGCAGCGCTAAGAGACTCACAGCCAGACAGGCCAGATGGAGCCTATTCTTTTCCCGCTTCAACTTTCTCATCACCTATCGCCCGGATCAAAAACGGCAAGGCTGACGCCTCTCTAGAATGTTTTCGGAGCCCTCACAGAGTAATAAGGGCCAATACAACATCCTATCCGAGAAAAGTGTTGTGGGGGCCACCTACTCTAAAGAACTCCTAGTCACAATCAAAGAAGGATACGAAATGACCCCTTCCTCGCCCACCCCACAAGGAATGTCAGCCTCACGTTTAAAAATGGTCATTGGTTTCATCAGGACCTACAACTTTATGTACCAGAAATTGCACGACTCGAAGTGCTCAAACTTAACCATGACTCCAAGCTGGCCGGCCATCTGGGCACAAGAAAGACCCAGGAGCTTCTCTCCCGCTCCTTCTGGTGGCCAACATACAGGGAGGACACCAAGAAGTACATCTCCTCGTGCACGGTCTGTGCCCGCAATAAGACTCCTCGTTCCTCTCCCGTGGGTCTGTTACAACCCCTCCCACTCCCTCCCGCCCCTGGGGCTCGATCTCCATGGACTTTGTGGTAGACCTTCCTCCTTCAAAAGGGATGAACACCATTCTGGTCGTGGTCGACCGCCTCACCAAAATGGCCCATTTCATCCCCTACAAGGGCCTACCCACGGCCAAACAGACGGCTGATCTTGTCCTCAAAGAGGTCTTCAGGCTGCATGGGATTCCGGACGACGTGGTCTCAGACCGAGGCGTACAATTTACCTCCAAGTTCTGGAAGGACTTCTGCCTGGCGCTCGGGGTTAAAGTGAACCTTTCCTCCGCTTTCCACCCTCAGTCAAACGGGCAGACGGAGAGAACTAACCAGACCTTAGAGCAGTACCTACGCTGTTTCAGCTCCCACCTGCAGGATGACTGGCTTGACCATCTCTCCACAGCCGAGTTCGCCTACAACAATGCTGAGCACAGCTCAACCAAGCACAGCCCTTTCTTTGCTAACACAGGCTCGCACCCCGTGTTCATTCCCCACCTGCCCGTCGCCTCCACCCTCCCAGCAGTGGCCGAGCGCCTAACAACCCTACAGGAGGCACAAAAGGACATAATGGACAACCTCCAGCTCGCCCAGAGGCGCTTTAAACAGGGAGCAGACAGACGCCGCAAACCCACCCCGGGCTTCCATGTAGGAGACAAGGTATGGCTGTCCACCAGGAACCTCAGACTGAAGGTCCCCTCCAAAAAGTTAGCCCCAAAATACATGGGTCCGTTCCAGGTCACCGCACAAATTAACGAGGTCACGTTCCGGCTTGACCTTCCGGATTCCATTAGGGTGCACCCTGTCTTCCATTGCTCCCTCCTCAAGCCATACGTGGAGAATACCTTCACTGGCCGCCACTCGCCCTCCACCACCCGTGAGGGTACAAGGTGAGGAAGAGTTCATTGTCGAGAAGATCCTCGACTCCAGGATCCACCGAGGAAAATTGCAATATCTAATTGGGTGGGAGGGCTACCCTCCCGAGGATAACTCCTGGGAGCCTGAAGAAAACGTCCACGCCCCAGACTGGTAAAAGAGTTTCACCAACAGCACCCCGGTAAGCCTGCCCCCATGGTGCCCGGAGGTCACCTTGGAAGGGGGAGTACTGTCGGGAATCGAACCTGTGACCAGTCATGTCCCAGGCGGTAGCTCTAGCCACTAGACTACCAGCCTTTCTGGACTTTTCCTCCTGCTGAACTCTTTCATCTATCTTGCTCCAGCCTACCCTTGTTCATCAGTCTTGATTCCGTGCACCTGTTACTTCCCTTTATAAGCCCAGCCTCTAGCACCAGACCTTTGCTGGTTATTGTGCCTCCAAGCCTGTAGCAAGCTTCCTCTCTGCTCCTCCACGACGACTGCTATTTACCTTTGTTGCCGACCCGGACCGTTTGACCTCGCTGAACTGCCGCCTGCATTGACCCTTTGCCTTCCACCGACCACGCCTCTGTCTACTCCTGCTGTTACCTCGCTGCCATCTCTACTGCCGACCCGGACTGATCGACTACGCTACCTGTCTCCTGCTTCTGTGGGCCTTTGCCACTGGACTCCAACCACCAGCCGGCTGTCCTCTGACTCAGGTGAGCCAAGGACCGTTACAGAAATATTGGTAGTTGGAGCAAAAGGAGGTTTCGTTAATCCTGAAAGAACTAACCCTAGGTCCCATAGAGGAATCTTTGGTGAAAGAGAGGGTCTTAGCCTGGAGGCTGCCCTAATAAAGCGCCTAATCCACCTATGGTTGGCTATGTCTTTGAATTTGGAGAGACGTCCCCCAGGAAGGAGCAGAATCTTTTCCAAATCTTTAGATAAATTGCTGTGGTGACTTTCTTCCTGGCCAGTTACAAGGTGTTTATCACCCCTTCAGAAAGGCCACTCCTTTTCAAGATCTCGCTCTCAGGATCCATACTGACAGATTTAGTACTTTGGGATTTTCGTAAAGAATCGGGCCCTGGTATAATAAGTTCTTTTGGGGAGGAATTATCCAGGGATCCTCTACCGCCATTGCCTTCAGACTGGCGAACCAGCTCCTTTTTGGCCAGTATGGAACTACCAGAATCACCGTGACTGGGTCCCTTGAGATCTTCTGAAGGACCCTTGAAATCATCGGCCAGGGAGGAAACGCATAAGCTTTCTCCCAAGTCCAGGGAACTGAAAAAGCGTCCACTGCCCATGGGTTTCCCCTGGGATCTAGAGAACAGAAATTTGCCACCTTTGCGTTTGCTTTTGAAGCAAACAGATCTATTTGTGGGGTTCCCCATCTTTTGCAAATTTTCAGAAAAATGTCTTGATTTAGGGACCATTCTCCTGGATCCAAGGTTGTTCTGCTGAGATAGTCCGCTGCACAATTGTCTGTCCCCTTTATGTGGACCGCTGAGATTGATAAGACGTTTCCTTCTGCCCACTGAAAAATCTTCCGAGCGAGACCTCCCAGACTTGAGGATCTTGTGCCGCCTTGATGTCTTAAATATGCGACAGTTGTTGTGTTGTCCGAAAGGATCTTTAAGTTGGTTCCTCTGAAGGAAACTGATGAGTTTTTATTGCTTCCCAGACCGCCCGCAGTTCTCTGTAGTTTGATGATCTGCATGCGATGTCTCTTGGCCAGGTACCCTGGAGGTTTTCTGAGGCCACCTGAGCCCACCAGCCCAGGCTGCTTGCGTCGGTTGTTATCGTGATTACTGGGTCTTTTACCCAAGTGACTCCTTTTAACAGATTTTTCCTGTTCTTCCACCAATTTAAACTTAACTTTACGTTGTATGGGATCTGAACTCTCTTGTCTAGAGAGCATTGTTTCTTGTCCCAGACCTGCAGAATCCAGGACTGCATCACCCTGGTATGTGCCTGTGCCCACGAAACTGCAGGGATACAGGAAGTTAGAGTTCCTAAGAGACTCATGGCTCTTCTGATTGAGCACTGTCTCTGAGATTGGAAGGACCAAATCTTTTCTCTGATTGAGTCTACTTTCTGTAGTGGAAGGGTGGTTGTTTGATTGACCGAGTCCAACATGAACCCCAGAAACCTTATGACTGTAGATGGCTCTAGACAGGATTTTTTGGTATTTATTACCCATCCTAACCAAGTTAGGTGTTGAATGAACTCGCTGGTTAGAGCTGTCACCTCTGTCTCTGACCCGCCGACTATAAGGAAATCGTCTAAATAGGGAAATTTTTTTATACCCTTTAAACGAAGGGGGGCGAGGGCCTCGACCATCAACTTTGTGAAAACCCTTGGCGCAGACGATATGCCAAAGGGTAGAGCTGTAAACTGAAAATGTTCTATTAAACCTTTGTCGGATCTTAGTGCGAATCTGAGATATTTTCTGGAGTTTTGATGAATTGGGACGTGAAAGTAGGCGTCTTTTAGGTCGATAGTGGTCATGAAGGCTCCTTGTTCTATTAGGGGTGTAGTAGATGATATCGATTCCATCTTGAATCTTCTGTAGGTAATGGTCTCGTTTAGTAACTAAGTTTATTATAGGACGAAAAGAGCCGTCGTTTTTTTTTACAAGAAACATACTTGAATAAAACCCCCGTCCTACTTCTGATAAAGGAACCTTCTGTACTACCCCTGCCTCCATTAGATCTACCACACCCCTCCAAATTTTTACCTGGACTCCCTGACTGTGGGAAGTAAGTTGAAATTTCTTTGGGGGGGTTGAGGTGAATTCGATCTTGTATCCTTCTTTGATTATGTTTACTGCCCACGGATTCTGAGTTGTTGACATCCAAGCAGGCAGAAAACCCCTCAACCTTCCCCCAACTCTGGCGTCATTTTTTCTCTGACCTGTTTTGGGGGCTAGTGAAGGTACCTCTTCCTCTTCCCCCTTTAGCATGGCTCCAGCGGCCAAATTTACCTTTATATGAACCCGACTGAGAGCTGAAGGGACGAAAAGGGTTTTTTCTTTGACTCCTCCGGAAACCCCCTCTTTTTATCCGCTGCCTTCTCCAGGATAGTATCAAGGACCGGACCAAAGACATATTCCCCTGAGAAGGGAATAGAACACAGCTTAGATTTGGAGGTTCTATCCCCTCCCCAGGATTTCATCCACAGAGCACGTCTTGCCGAATCTCACCGTCTCCGCCGAAGCATCTGCTAAAAAGCTGTTGCAGATCTGAGTAACGGAAGGGAATTAACCAATTCCTCTCTAGGTGCTCCATTTTTGATCTGTTCTTCTAACTCATTGAGCCATATATACATGGCTCTAGATACAGAGGTGGCCGCAATATTTGTTTTTATATCAAACATAGACGTTTCCCAACATCTTTTGAGGAGTGAGTCGGCCTTCCTTTCCATAGGATCTTTCAACTGTGAAGAATCCTCAAAGGGCAGGGAAGTTTTTTTAACCACCTTGGCCACCTGGATGTCGATTTTAGGAACATCATTAAATAGCTTGACCTCAGAGGGGTCAAAGAGTAATCGGTTCTTGAATTCTCTGCACAAGCCCAATTTCTTCTCCGGATCGGACCATTCGTCTAGAATCATTTCTCTGACATTTCCATTCACAGGAAACACCTTTGTTTTCCTGGTTCTGAGACCCCCAAACATCTCATCCTGTACCGACTTTGGTTTAGGGACATCTTCAATGCCCATTGTGGATCTGACAGCAGAAAGAAGGTCATTCATATCCTCCGAAGAGAAAAAATATTTCCTCTCACTTTCCACAATTTCTCCTTCTGACAGGGCTTCATTACTACCCTGGAAAGAAGTAGAGGCTCTTTCTTCCATGTCCTCCGCGTCGGAGGAGGATGGAACAGAGGGTCTGGCCTTCTTTGCGGGCGGTCCAGAAGATTTGAGGGAAGCGATAGAGGATTTAATTTCATTCTGTATGAGAGACTTGACTTCCGATAGAAAGGAAGGCTGCTCCTCTTTGATTAAATCAGAGATACATGTTTTGCAAAGCTTCTTTTTGTAACTGTCTGGCAGTTTTTTTCCACAAGTGGCACATTTAATACTTTTACTTCTGACTCTGGGCTCTTTCACTCCCTGTAAGAGAGGCGCAACCAGAAGTCAGTAAACACAAAAGAAGCAGCAAAGATAACTTTCCTCCCCATAGGGGTACTCACGCCTGGAGTAGCCGAGGATGGGTCCCCAGTATCCAACTGGGAAGAAGGGGTGATCGGGGTTGACATCTAGACGCCGCACAGGTCCTTGCTCCTGTACTTTCCCTTCAGTATGGATACCGAGACTGACCTGGACCGCTTCACTGAGCGGCGTCTGACGTCATAAGCGTGCGCCTTGCACACGTCACCCCCAAGCTCCGCCCACCCGGAAGTGACCGCATGAGCGCGGTATACCCGGTGCCGGCGGCAAAAAATTAAGCGCGGTGAGCCTCCCGAGAGGAAGGGGGACCTGCGCACATGAAGGGGAACACAGGCCACTTCAGAAAGCGGCGAGGATACTCCCGAACCTCCCCTATCCGGCAGTGACACAACGCAGCGCGCGGTCAGAAGCCGGAACCGGAGGCAAGACATGCAGATGCTAGTGGGGAGAGCAGGACACTCCTTAGAGAGCGACGAGAATCCCCCAGACTTATAACCAAACCCAGCCCTGAAAAAAAGGCAGGAGGGAAGGTAAAAGGGGATTAAACAAACAACCCCTATAAAAAATAAAAATAAAAGAAAAACTCTGTTTCCACCTCCACCAGGAGGACATACTGTGAGGTGCCCCATAGGGACAGGAAAACACTGAGGGTGTGAGTGGGTGGTGGCTTTTTAAACTCTGTGTTCCTGCCCCTATAGAGGTCAAGGGTCATCTCTCTCTGTATGCCGTCATGGTGGATGAAATGGAAACGTTCTTTACTAATTAAGTATCAATAACAGTAGTTATAAACATAACAGAATTTACATTGCACAGGGTACCCTATACCACAGACCCCAGAGTCTCCACTGGTGTCCAGCCAAACACCCCTAACCGGTGGCAGATACAGCAGAGCCTGAAAGTCGTGCTGCACTGCAGGATCAACCCTAGCCGTGGGCAGATACAACAGAGCCTGCAAGTCGTACTGCACTGCGAGTTCAATCCTAAGCAGCCTGCCAATAATAGATCCTAACTAACTAATGCAGGCTTAAGTCTCAGTCTCAGGTAGTTCAAGTACTGTAACACTAAACAGTATTAATGTCCACACAAGAACCTGGATTCCATGACCTGATCCCACTTGGTAACAGCGGATGCCTCTCATCAGGAAATTCCCAGGCCTGTAATCACACTTGTGGCCTTGCTGGATGGCTGATGTGAAACTTCACAGCTTGCAGAGATTTTATTGAAGTCAATATGCTTTTCAAAGTGCCAGCTTTGTATGAGAGACAGCTAACAGCCCCTCCCTCCAGTGATTCCAATCACCCTGGGGCTCCACGTAGCTCAGATGTCACTGGATTGGGTTTGCAGACACCATCCCTCACAATCTTCACTTCTGAGGCTCTTCCTGGTTCTTCTCAAGCTCCTTGACTCCTCCTCTCAAGCATATTTTAATCTCAGCAAGACTAAGTTTTCATGGAATACTAGCGGCATCTAGTGGCCAAAATGTAGAACAACAACTAAAATACTTTACAATCTCTCACAGCTCGTGGTACAGGCAGTATTTCAGAAAGCACTACCTTTGAGGTCCTTGCCCCCTTGCCCTAAGCTTTTGACCTAAAACCCTGAAATCATTTTTAAGGACTCTCCACCTTCCTCTAACTTTGTCATTGGTTCCGATATGGACCATGACCGCTGGGTCTTCTCCAGCCCCTCCCAGTAATCTGTCAACCTGATCCGCGATGTGTCGAACTCTAGCGCCAGGAAGACAGCACACTGTTCGGCGATCACGATCTTTATGACAGATCGCCATATCTGTACCCCTAATAATTGATGCATCCATGAAGCTGTCCGTGGCGGATCCGTGTTGGGTCCATTTTTTGTTATCCGTGTTGCATCAGTGTTTCACTGACACTGAACAATAATTTTCAAATCATCTCTTCTTAATGATCCGTGAAACACGGATGCAACATGGATGGCATCCGTGATTTTCACGGACCCATAGACTATAATGGACGTGAGGGATACGGGAACACGGACCAAGATAGGAAATGCATCAGTGCTGAAAACAAGGACCGAGCTAAAACGCTGATATGTGAATGCACACATTCACATGAATGGGGATGTGTGCTGTCCGTGGAGAAAACTTACGTGAAACACCGACGTGTGAATGAGGCTTTATTCTGTTTTCTTCATTATCGGCAGTATATCCCTGATTAAACAGGAATGTGCTGCTGATAAACGGGCATTTCTTATTCTGATGAAAGATGCTCAGCCAATGAACGAGCATTTGCTGATTCATTGGTTAATTTCTTGAGTATATGAGCAAATTATCGTGAACGCAGGGCCGGCGCCACCTGTAAGGCGACCTAGGCAATCGCCTAGGGCGCAATTTAGCAGGGGGCGCCACCGGAACCCTGGATGTAAAAAAAAAAAAAAAACTTGTTAAGTGGCGGCCGGCGCCCCGCTCCAGGGGCCGGGCTGGTACGGGGGGCAGGCAGGCAATTGGCCGCCCTCAATCATGTTAAAAAACGGCCGCAGCACAGAACAACTGCGTCTGAGCCTGGTGGAGGGCAGTCTCACCAAGTGCTGGAGGCGGACAGTGGGCGGTCCTCTGTGCAGGGGGAAGCAGAGAGCCAGCAGCCAGGAAGATGAAAGACGGCTCTGTCAGTTTCTGCAGACTAACAGGCCACGCCCACCGACCCGTGAAGCCACGCCCCTAAATTGTGTGAGGTCACGCCCACCATCCTCCGTGAGGCCATGCCTCATTTCTAGGAAGGGGAGAAGAACTTCATAATGAAAGGTATGGGGGAGCACTGGCAGCCAGGCTGATTGTCTCCCCTCAGTCAGCCCCTGGGAGCCATGTCTGCAGCTCTAGGGACTTACTGGGGGTGAGAGAAGTTGCTGCAGCTCAGGCTAGCTAGGGGACAGTGCCCTGTGGGAAGCTCCAGGCCTCCTGCTGGACTCATGTCTAGAGATGAGCGAACATTAAAAAGTCCGTTGTTCGGCGTTCGGGTGGTGGTAAGTCGCGCATCCGTTATGGATTCCACTATAGCGGCATATGGAATCCATAGGCGGCTGCCACCAACCCGAACTTTGCACAGCCGAAGGACCTGGGGTGACGTCACCGTCATGTGATCAGTGCAGGGCGTGGCTCAGCACGGGATCAAATCCAGTGATGAGCCACGCCCCTGCACTGATCACATGACAGTGACGTCACCCCAGGTCCTTCGGCTGTTCAACAGTTTGGGTTGGTGGCAGCCGCCCTTATGGATTCCATATGCCGCTATAGTGGAATCCATAACGGGATGTGCGACTTACCACCACCCGAACGCCAACAACGGACTTTTTTTAATGTTCGCTCATCTCTACTCATGTCTAATCTGCTAGGTGTATCAGTATAGCACCTCTTAAAGGGGTTGTCCGGGTTCAGAGCTGAACCTGAACGTACCCCCATTATCACCCAGGCAGCCCTGGGGCTCTCTGTGGGGCTGGCAGGAAGCCCGGTGACGTCAGCGGCTCTGATGGGTGGGCTTTAGCGCTGCTCATTTGTGTAATATGGCTAGGGCAACGCTAAAGCCCGCCCATCAGAGCCGGTGACGCCACCGAACACACTGCTGGGCTGAAGTTTCCGCAGGGGGCTGCCTTGGTGAAAATGGGGTTATGTTCAGGTTCAGCTCTGAACCTGAGCAACCCTTTAAGCCTCATGCAGACATCTGTGGAGCCCGGTCCGTGAAATCCTGTCCTTCTAAAGCACACGGCGTCATAGTAACCAATAACGCTGTGCGCTTTATGCACGTCGGCAGGCAGGGATTTCACGGACCGTGCTCCATGGATGTCTGCATGAGGCTTTATCCGGCATCCTGTCTGTGAAGTACACACTGAGGTTACAAAAGAGTCTTATTGTGCATAACTGCCAGTGTTGTTCTTGATAAGGCTGTGTTCACATGTGCCTTATAATTTCCGTTTTTCTACTGCTCTGTAGTTAGAGAAATACAGACTTGGAGCTGACACTGCACACAGTGCTGGATTTTCCCATAGGCCCCTTTCACACGGGCGAGTTTTCCACGCACTGAATCCTGACCGATTCACTTCTATGGGGCTGTGTACATGAGCTGTGATTTTCACACATCACTTGTTCGTTGAGTGAAAATCGCAGCATGCTCTATATTTCACGCAACGCAGGCCCCATAGAAAAGAGTTGAGGTGCGTGAAAATCGCTTAACATCCGCAAGCAAGTCTGGATGCAGTGCGATTCTCACGCATGGTTGCTAGGAGGTGATCGGGATGAGCGACCCCTATTCACTGTATCATTTTCCCTTATAACATGGTTATAAGGGAAAATAATAGCATTCTTAATACAGAATAACTCCTCTCATTCAGCCGGACGTGTGATGACGTCACTGAAGGTCCTTTTCCAGCCAGGTCCTGCCAGAAGAAGAAGAAAGAAGACGAGACCAGCTGCGTGATCAAGTGGATGAGGTGAGTTAATTTTTTTAAAAATTTAACCCCTCAATGGAAATTTTACTTTGCATTTTGTATTAAGAATGCTATTATACTGTATATTATACAGCGTGGTGCAGGGATTATACTGTATATTATACAGCGTGGTGCAGGGATTATACTGTATATTATACAGCGTGGTGCAGGGATTATACTGTATATTATACAGCGTGGTGCAGGGATTATACTGTATATTATATGCTTGCTTTATAACATCAATATCCGTTATAAAACAGGGAAAAGGTGGGAGTGGATGGTGAGTGGTGATGATGATTCAGTGGTGCAATAGGCCACTTCACTGGATTTGCCCCCAGGACTAAGGCTGCCAGCCCTTCCCTGCCCTGCTCTCATGCTGCGCCGCCTGAGCACCAGTGGCGTAGGGATCGCCATAGCAGTGGCTATGGGGCCCTACGCCACTGAGGGCCCGCCCGGGACGCCTTCTGTTGATTATTTTTTTATTTACACTAGTGGCCTGTCCGCGGCCCGGGCCTGGCTGGGGAGAAGGAGTCAGGTGGAGGAGGGCAGCAGCCAGCAGAAGATGAGGTAGGTCATGTCACGGTCACGTGGTGGAGGGGGCCGGGACAGGGTGTACCTAAAGTCAAGTGGAGGGAGGAGCAAATGGTCCCGCCGCGGCGCCAGTCAGATTCCCGCTCTCTGGCTGAAACCAGTCTGAGCAGCGCAGCAGTGTCTGACTGAGACTGAGTGTCTCCGAGTCAGTCTCACTGCTGCCTGCTATCCAGCCTGCGCTGTGGGACCGGGTCCTCTTCTCTGCTGAGTCTGCTCGCTCACTGGTGCTGCTCCTGCCTCCTCCCCACTGTCTCCAGTCCTCTGTGCCTGCCTGGCCTGCTATAAAAGTAAGTGAAGTGAAAGAAAGAAAGTGAGCTATCTTAATGATAATCTAATCTGATTCTGTTGATAATGATGATCTGAAATATGAAGTTAAAAAGAGCTGCCGGCAGAGCTGAAGTGAAGGAGGGCACCCTCCTTATCATTGCAGGTATGCAGGCAGCTCTTTTAACTTCAAAATTCAGATCATCAGAGTGAATCTCACTAATTACAGCACACACCCCTGTAGTGTCCACCATCAGACAGGGGAGGGAAGAAACCCCAGAACTAGAGTGTGCCACTGCACACTGATGATGGTGGACACTACAGGGGTGTGTGCTGTAATTAGTAAGTGAGTCTGATCTTAAGTTAAAAATAGATGCCAGCAGTCTTCTTTTGGGGGCACACTCTAGTTCTGGGGTTTCTTCCCCTCCCCTTATATGACAAACTAAGGCCCCTTTCACATCTGCGTTTTCCTTTCCGTCCTAGAGTTCCGTCCTCGGGTCTCTAGGACGGAAAGCTACTGATCAGGATTATCCCCATGCATTCTGAATGGATAGAAATCCGTTCAGGATGCATCAGGATGTCTTTCGTTCAGTACTGACACGTTTTTTGGCCACAGCAAAATCCACAGCATGCTGTGGATTTTCCTCCAGCCAGAAATCCTGAAAACAAGCCGCAAGAACGGATCCGGAATTAATGCCCATTGAAAAGCATTAATCCGGATCCAACTTTAAGCTAAACATATCTATGGGAGGCCTAATAGATATGGAGGGTGGGGGGGGCTGGGGGCGGCAATTTTTATCTTGCCTAGGGCGTCAAAAATCCTTGCACCGGCCCTGCGTGAACGTGCGTTCCTATGAACATTTGCCCGATTATTGTCCTGTCCAATAGGGCCTTTAGATCCTATGTAGATGTACAGTCTCCCCTAATTAAGAGACCAGAGATAATTGCACAAAGCAGTCATGGTTTATGCCACAATTTATTGCATAGAAAAATGCAACAGGACCTCAATATACATACATTTTTTGACCATATGGGCTCTCCATGACCCTCAGGTAGTTGCACAAACTTCCCATAAGATAATCTGCCATTAAGCTTCGAGGCTCAGTAGCAGAAATGAATGTTCTAGCAGAAGAGGGTTTTTTGCTTTTAGTATAGTATGGATGAATAAGCATCAGAAAAACATAAGTTGGCAAGAAGAGTTGAGCAGACTGAAAAAAAACAAAAACGCATTAAATAATGCAGTAAAAAAACAAAATCTTTATTATCATTATTATTATGCTTAATACAATTATGTCAATTTCTCAAACCTTTTATTAAACAAACCTTTTTTAAACCTAGCTTAAAGCTTGTTTTTTTGTGGCAGTTTTATTGAACCAAAGCCTGTAATGGATCCAGTAGAAAAGAGAAATAGGCGACCTTCCTTAAAGAGGTTGTCTCATCATGGACAATGGGGGCAAATCGCTAGGATATGCCCCTATTGTCATATAGGTGCAGGTCCCACCACTGGGACCGGCACCTATATCGAGAAGGGAGCCCCACAAGTTGGTGGCTGGAGGACTCCGGTCCATCCACCACCAAGCCAGCTCCCCATAGAAGTGAATGGGAGTGTACTACGCATGCGCGGCCCCCGCTCCCATTCATTTCTATGGGGTCGACAGAAATAGCCGAGCCCCATAGAAAATGTTCGGAGGGCAGCTGCACATGTGCAGTGCGCCCTCCTTCACTTACAGGGCTCCATTCACGATATAGGTGTGGAACTTGCACCTATATGACAATGGGGGCATATCCTAGCGATATGCCCCCATTGTTCATAATGAGACAACCCCTTTAACATTTCTCATTAACTTCCAAGCTACTTCTAGCTGGGACTAAAACAATTGAATGAAAAACTTGTGTGATGCCACCCTTACAAAGTTTAACAGGCTTTGACATTCATAGTCTATCTTAAGATTCTAATTCCAGCCAATTCCTCCACAAAAATGGCAGCATAAAGAGGTTCTGTAAAGAAATCATTGAATGTGTGCAAGTGATTGATTGGATCAGTCAGTTCATAAAAAGATACTACTCCCTCATCATAATCCAAGTATATTCCGATTTCATGTGTGAAGTTATAGTCATCTATCTCTTCTCGTTCATAATCGTGTTCTGCATACATCTCATCATCATACCAGCTTATGCACCAGGACTTGTGATTGGTACCCATACGCGATGTATAGCCACTTCTCTTTACGCTATTATAGGTGACACCTACAGACCAGTTTCCATCTTCAAAGACTTTGACTTCCCAATAATGTTTTGCTGTACAAATCTTTTTAGTGCTTAATACTTGCTGTGTATAGAATCTCTCAGGAAGATGGGGTCGAAGTTTTTGCCTGGAAGAATCCATTACCTCTTTGAAATCGTGGGACAGTGCAAGATTAGGGTCTGCTGTATTAACATTCAGGATTAGATCAGTAGAATCTTCCACATTAAAGCCACACTTTTTCTTCATTTCTGTAATAAACTCTGAAAAACTAGATAAAGATCGGAGCAAGGTAACAACAATGATTTCCTCATCCAATGTTTCTGCGTAAATTGTGGGTCTAGAGAAGAGTTTATTATCTACATTAATATCAGTTTTCTTGAGGAGAGTTAAATGATCTGGAATTTTACAGATTTCTTGAATCTGAAGCTTTTTCTTGTGCAGCTCATTCATTTCTTTGTCAAGTCTTTGAATTTGTTGAGAATGGGTGCTGGAAACGGTCTTTTCCTGATTGGCAATTTCATCCACCACTTTATTTTCAAGCAAGTTCAGTTCTTCTCGGAGGCCTCGGAAAAGAGCAGAAACTCTGTCTTTTAAGAGTAATGACTTTTCTCGATTGTATTTCTTGCATTCATCCAGCTTCCAAAATAGATTTTCGGTCTCCATGGTTTGTGAATTTAACTTCTTTATTGAATCCCATAAATTTAATCTCTTTTTCTCACCAGCTTCACTGAGAAGTTCTACTTTATGATTTTGGTGCTTTTCATTGACACTACACAAGGCACACAACAAAGACTCATCATCAGTACAAAAATACTTAATGAACTTGTTATGGTCGGGACATTTTTGGTCCTCTAGAGAAGAAGTTGGTTCAATTAAGATGTGGTTAGCCGACTTACTGTGACTCTTCAGATGAAGTTGGCAAAGTGAGGCTTCACAGTGTAGGCAGGTTTTTACAGCCGATGCCAGAGAAGTCACACAGTATGTACAGTAGATCTTGGTTCCTTCTGCTTGTTTAGGATCAGAGCAATAATGTTCAACTATATTACCCAGCTTCAGGTTCTTCTGCAGGACAGGACGCGTTTTGAACTCAGCTCTACATTCAGGACAAGTGTAAATCCCAGTTTTCCACTGTTTTTCCAATGAAATAGTAATACATATTTCACAGAAGTTATGGCCACAGCTTAGCATTACAGGATCTGTGTACAAGCTGAGGCAGATGGAGCAACTCAGTTCATGACTTAGTCCAGAAGAAGCCATGTGCGTGTGCCTGATGAGGAAAAAAATGTAAGTTATAATACAGGAATTACACCAATAGCATAGGGCCTCAAAGCCCATGTAGGACATTGGCTATAAAATAGTAGCAACAACAAATGGTCATTAGACCATGTCACATCTTTTTACATGTGCTGTACTTAAAAACTTCACATTTATTTTCGACAAGCTTTTATAACTTCTAGGGGTACTTTCACACTTGCATTGCTGGATTCCAGCAGGCAATTCTGTCGCAGGAACTGCCTGCCGGATCTGGCAATCTGAATGCAAACGGATACCATTTGTAGACTGATCTGGGTCCGTCAACGCGGTAATTTTAATGCCGGATCTGGCACTAATATATTTCAATTGAAATGAAAGCCGGATCCTGCATTTCGGCAAGTGTCCCGGAATTTTGGACGGAGAAAACGTAAGAGGGACTGAACTGATGCATCCTGAACGGAATGCTCTCCATTTTTTCCCCCCAGTAGTGAGCCTCTAGGACGGAACTCAATACCTGAAAAGAATAACGCTAGTGTGAAAGTACCCTAACTGAGATTGTTTTCTCATCACATATTGCACTTCATGACAGTGGTAAAATGGAGTAAAAAAATAAATAAAAAAAAAAAAATATATATATATATATATATATATATATATATATATATATATATATATATTTTTTTTTACAAAAAAATAAAAATATTAACAAATTTCCAAATTTCAATTTCTCTACTTCATAGTAGATAGTAATACCTCCAAAAATAGTTATTACTTTACATTCCACGTATGTCTACTTCATGTTTGGATCATTTTGTAAAAGGCATTTCATTTTTTAGGGATGTTAGAAAGCTTAGAAGTTTAGAAGCAAATCTTGAAATTTTTCAGAAAATTTCCAAAACCCACTTTTTAACCACTTCAGCCCCCCTAGCTTAAACACCCTTAATGACCAGGCCACTTTTTACAATTTCGCACTACACTAATTTCACCGTTTATTGCTCCGTCATACAACTTACCACCCAAATGAATTTTACCTCCTTTTCTTCTCACTAATAGAGCTTTCATTTGGTGGTATTTCATTGCTGCTGACATTTTTACTTTTTTTGCTATTAATCAAAAATTACCGAAATTTTTGCAAAAAAAATGACATTTTTCACTTTCTGTTGTAAATTTTTCAAAAAAAACTACATTTCTATATAAATTTTTCTCTAAATTTATTGTTCTACATGTCTTTGATAAAAAAAAAATCCAATAAGTGTATATTTATTGGTTTGGGTAAAAGTTATAGCGTTTACAAACTATGGTGCAAAAAAACTGAATTTCCTCATTTTGAAGCAGCTCTGACTTTCTGAGCGCCTGTCATGTTTCTTCAGGTGCTAGAATGTCAGGATAGTTTGAATACCCCCCAAATGACACCATTTTAGAAAGAAGACACCCCAAAGTATTCGCGGAGGGGCTTGGTGAGTTCATGTATCATTTCATTTTTTTTCACAAGTTAGCGGAAAATGACACTTTCTGAGGAAAAAAAAAAAAAAAAAGTTTCAATTTCTGATAACTTCTGGCAAAAATAAAAAAATAAAAAATCTCAGACGGACTCACTATGCCCCTCAGTGAATACCTTGGGGTGTCTACTTTCCGAAATGGAGTCATTTGTGGGGTGTGTTTACTGTTCTGGCATTTTGGGCGGGGCTAAATTGTGAGTCGCCATGTAAAACCTAAAGGTACTCGTTGGAATTTGGGCCCTTTGCGCACCCAGGCTGCAAAAGCGGCACTTATGTAGTATCGCCGTACTCAGGAGAAGTAGGGCAATGTGTTTTGGGGTGTATTTTTACATATACCCATGTTGAGTGAGAGAAATATCTCTGTAAATTGTCAACTTTGTATAAAAATTTTTAAAAGTTGTCGTTTACAGAGATATTTTTCACACAAAGTATGGGTATATATAAAATACACCCCAAACACATTGCCCTACTCTCCTGAGTACGGCGATACCACATGTGTGCCACTTTTTGCAGCCTGGGCGCAAAGGCCCTAAACCAATGAGTACCTTTAGGATTTCACAGGGCATTTTTACGCATTTGGATTCCAGACTTCTTCTCACCCTTTAGGGGCCCCTAAAATGCCAGGACAGTATAAATACCCCACATGTGACCCCATTTTGGAAAGAAGACACCCAAGGTATTCTGTAGGGGTATGGTGAGTTCATGTAAAATTTTATTTTTGTCACAAGTTAGTGGAATATGAGACTTTGTAAAAAACAAAATTAAAAAAACAAAAAAACAATTTCCGCTGACTTGTGCCAAAAATAAAAATTCTGTGGACTCACCATGCCCCTCACGGAATACCTTGGGGTGTCTTCTTTCCAAAATGGGGTCACATGTGGGGTATTTATACTCACCTGGCATTTTAGGGGCCCCTAAAGTGTGAGAATCCAAATGCATAAAATGGCCTGTGAAATCCTAAAGGTACTCATTGGTTTTAGGGCCCTTTGCGCATCTTGGCTGCAAAAAGTGTCACTCATGTGGTATCGCCGTACTCAGGAGAAGTAGGGCGATGTGTTTTAGGGTGTATTTTTACATATACCCATGCTGGGTGAGAGAAATATCTCTGTATATTGACAACTTTGAATAAAAAAATGTAAAAGTTGTCAGTTTACAGCGATATTTCTCACACACAGTATGGGTATATATAAAATACACCCCAAACACATTGCCCTACTTCTCCTGAGTACGGCGATACCACATGTGTGACACTTTTGCAGCCAAGATCGCAAAGGGCCTAAAACCAATGAGTACCTTTAGGATTTCTGCAGGCCATTTTACGCATTTGGATTCTCACGCTTTAGCACCCCTAAAATGCCAGGGCAGTATAAATACCCCACATGTGACCCCATTGTGGAAAGAAGACACCCCAAGGTATTCTGTGAGGGGCATGGCGAGTTCACAGAAAAAAAATTTGGCACAAGTTAGCGGAAATTGTTTTTTTTTTTTTTTACAGTCTCATATTCCACTAACTTGTGACAAAAATAAAATTTTCCATGAACTCGCCATACCCCTCACGGAATACCTTGGGGTGTCTTCTTTCTAAAATGGGGTCACATGTGGGGTTTTGTACTGCCCTGGCATTTGAGGGTCTCCGCAATCATTACACGTATGGCCAGCATTAGGAGTTTCTGCGATTCTCCGTATATTGAGCATACGGGTAATGAGATTTTTTCCGTTCAGCCTCTGCGCTGAAAAAAAAAATGAACGGCACAATTATTCATTAGCAATGTGGATGAAAAAATCTCTGCCAAAATCAGTGACTGCGGTGCGGTGGGCTGGGCGCTAGCTACCTAACAAGTAGCTAGCTAACTGGCGGTGATAAGGGACCCTTATGCCCCATTCACACGTCCGTAATTCTGTTTGCGTAGCGGAATTGCGGACCCATTCATTTCTATGGGGACAGACTTTGTCCCGCTCGGATCGGAATTACGGATCCGCGCTTCCGAGTCTGCACTTCCGTTCACAAAAATATAGAACATGTCCTATTCTTGTCCGCAATTGCGGACAAGAGAAAGCATTTTCTATATAGTTCTGGCAATGTGCGGATCTGCAAAATACGGAAAGCACATTGCCGGTGTCCGTGTTTTGAGGATCCGCGGATCGGATCTGCGGATCCGTGAATCCACGGATCCGCAAAACACATATGGACGTCTGAATGGAGCCTTACAAGGGGTGTGATCAATGACAGGGGGGTGATCAGGGGGTCTAGATGGGGTGATCAAGGGGTTAATAGGTGAGGGGGGGGGGGTTAGTGTAGTGTTTGGTGCAACTTTTACTGTGTTACCTGGTCCTCTGGTGGTCGATCCCAGAAAATGGGACCACCAGAGGACCAGGTAGCAGCTATATCAGACGCTGTTCATAAAACAGCGTCTGATATAGCTGTTTGATGCGATTTATATCGCATCTACAGCCTGCCAGTGATTGATCATCGCTGGCAGGCTGTAGTCCAACTCTCGAGACGCGCGACGCTGTGCACGCGTTCACAGGAACTCTCGCGTCTCGCGAAATGACGCCCCGGCGCGTCCGAACAGAAGAGCAGGACCGCCCGCAGGACGCAATCCTGCGTACGGCGGTCCTGAAGCAGTTAACCCAGTTCAGGTCTAAAGTCACTTTGTGAGGCTTACATAATATAAACCACCCAAAAGTGACCCCATTTTAAAAACTACACCCCTCAATGTATTCAAAACTGATTTTACAAACTTTTGTGGAACACCTAAAGGGTTATATATAAGAAATTCAGAAATTTTATCTCCAATTGCCATTAACTCTTGTGAAACACCTAAAGGGCTAACAAAGTTTGTAAAATCAGTTTTGTATTCCTTGGAGGGTTGGAGTTTCTTAAATTGGGTCACTTTTTTGGAGGAGTTTCTACTCTAGGGGTGCATCAGGGGGGCTAGTGCGTTCACGGTGCTCCGGCACAGTCGCTCAGTGCTGCACCATAGTATAGAAATAAAAAAGGTCTTATTCAAATAACATTCATTAAATCTCCCCCTCAGTTGTAAATCACTCACACCAGGTTTTTGTATAATGCAGACAGGCCGGGCGGCAGCGTGACTCACTGACATCACGTGCCTGCACCGCCTATTTTATGAATGAAGCAGGCAGCGCAGGCACATGACGTCAGTGAGTCACGCTGCCGCCCGTCCTGCCTGCATTATACAAAAACCTGGTGTGAGTAGATAGTGATATACAACTGAGGGGTAGATTTAATGAATGTTATTTGAATAAGACATTTTTTATTTCTATACTATGGTGCAGCACTGGAGCGACGGGGGTGGGGGGTTGGGGGATTTTGTAGTGTACGGGAGTTGTGATGCCCGACGCTACAGAATGGTCACCAGGGAGCGTACGTTCCCTCATTTGTGAGGAGATTGGTGAATGTCATTTTCAGTAAATGCAATGTAATGCCTATTTATATATCCTATCACCCTGTTACTGCTATTGTGTAGGCCTGCTAGGGGTGTCATCTCAGCTTTAGCCACTAGAGGGAGCCCTAGTTAATAAAGGCCCAGTCAGGGGAGGAGTTAGTGTATGCCGTTTATTACTGTTCAGTAAAGTGAAGTTCTGGTTTACTATCCAAGCCTGCACCTCAGTTATTCCTCCTATTAAATCGGTGTGCCACCGTTACCGGCACTGGCGTCACGGACATCAGGGACACCCAGCCACAGGCACGTTAATCTACCAACACCAAGGGCACCTCACACTACACCTGGCTGTGTCCCTCCAAAACCTAGAGAGTGCCCCAGAGGATCCACGTGCCAGCCTCTTCATCACTGGCATTCCCCAGGTCAAACTCTCATACTCCCCTGACTTGGGGATGCTGCAGGATCTGTGGATGACATTTTTATAGGAGGCATCTGTGGATGGCATCCCCAGATCCCCCACAACAGTGCCATCCACAGATCACCATTAGTTCAAAACCCACCAAAAGCACACCCTTTGCATATTTTCCTCCCCAAAAACCTAGGTGCGTCTTATAGGGCGAAAAATACGGTATATGTCTGTCTGTGTCTATCTATCTAACTTATTTTTT